>OY856187.1:395610238-396286351 GCA_963693315.1 Diogma glabrata
TTAACCCCTTACCTGTTTTTTTAGCGAAAAAAAAAGTTGTCGCAAATCTTGGGGAATGGCATATAAACTGAAAGGTGGGTCCAAAACAATCCCCTACCTCAAGTTATAGCATAATTGGTAAGCGGGTTTAGCCACAGCACCAGCTTTGGTTTCAAATGTAAAATTTTGGTTTGCAATTTATGGCCTGTTTAAGGTAGCAAACCTGGTATTTTGACTTATTTCGCTTAAATTGACATCTAGAGATTACCGCTAGCATATTTTTTCAATTTTTTTTTTGACAAAAATTTTGCAAAAAAATCATGGGTTAACCCCTTACCTGTTTTTTTAGCGAAAAAAAAAGTTGTCGCAAATCTTGGGGAATGGCATATAAACTGAAAGGTGGGTCCAAAACAATCCCCTACCTCAAGTTATAGCATAATTGGTAAGCGGGTTTAGCCACAGCACCAGCTTTGGTTTCAAATGTAAAATTTTGGTTTGCAATTTATGGCCTGTTTAAGGTAGCAAACCTGGTATTTTGACTTATTTCGCTTAAATTGACATCTAGAGATTACCGCTAGCATATTTTTTCAATTTTTTTTTTGACAAAAATTTTGCAAAAAAATCATGGGTTAACCCCTTACCTGTTTTTTTAGCGAAAAAAAAAGTTGTCGCAAATCTTGGGGAATGGCATATAAACTGAAAGGTGGGTCCAAAACAATCCCCTACCTCAAGTTATAGCATAATTGGTAAGCGGGTTTAGCCACAGCACCAGCTTTGGTTTCAAATGTAAAATTTTGGTTTGCAATTTATGGCCTGTTTAAGGTAGCAAACCTGGTATTTTGACTTATTTCGCTTAAATTGACATCTAGAGATTACCGCTAGCATATTTTTTCAATTTTTTTTTTGACAAAAATTTTGCAAAAAAATCATGGGTTAACCCCTTACCTGTTTTTTTAGCGAAAAAAAAAGTTGTCGCAAATCTTGGGGAATGGCATATAAACTGAAAGGTGGGTCCAAAACAATCCCCTACCTCAAGTTATAGCATAATTGGTAAGCGGGTTTAGCCACAGCACCAGCTTTGGTTTCAAATGTAAAATTTTGGTTTGCAATTTATGGCCTGTTTAAGGTAGCAAACCTGGTATTTTGACTTATTTCGCTTAAATTGACATCTAGAGATTACCGCTAGCATATTTTTTCAATTTTTTTTTTGACAAAAATTTTGCAAAAAAATCATGGGTTAACCCCTTACCTGTTTTTTTAGCGAAAAAAAAAGTTGTCGCAAATCTTGGGGAATGGCATATAAACTGAAAGGTGGGTCCAAAACAATCCCCTACCTCAAGTTATAGCATAATTGGTAAGCGGGTTTAGCCACAGCACCAGCTTTGGTTTCAAATGTAAAATTTTGGTTTGCAATTTATGGCCTGTTTAAGGTAGCAAACCTGGTATTTTGACTTATTTCGCTTAAATTGACATCTAGAGATTACCGCTAGCATATTTTTTCAATTTTTTTTTTGACAAAAATTTTGCAAAAAAATCATGGGTTAACCCCTTACCTGTTTTTTTAGCGAAAAAAAAAGTTGTCGCAAATCTTGGGGAATGGCATATAAACTGAAAGGTGGGTCCAAAACAATCCCCTACCTCAAGTTATAGCATAATTGGTAAGTGGGTTTAGCCACAGCACCAGCTTTGGTTTCAAATGTAAAATTTTTGTTTGCAATTTATGGCCTGTTTAAGGTAGCAAACCTGGTATTTTGACTTATTTCGCTTAAATTGACATCTAGAGATTACCGCTAGCATATTTTTTCAATTTTTTTTTTGACAAAAATTTTGCAAAAAAATCATGGGTTAACCCCTTACCTGTTTTTTTAGCGAAAAAAAAAGTTGTCGCAAATCTTGGGGAATGGCATATAAACTGAAAGGTGGGTCCAAAACAATCCCCTACCTCAAGTTATAGCATAATTGGTAAGCGGGTTTAGCCACAGCACCAGCTTTGGTTTCAAATGTAAAATTTTGGTTTGCAATTTATGGCCTGTTTAAGGTAGCAAACCTGGTATTTTGACTTATTTCGCTTAAATTGACATCTAGAGATTACCGCTAGCATATTTTTTCAATTTTTTTTTTGACAAAAATTTTGCAAAAAAATCATGGGTTAACCCCTTACCTGTTTTTTTAGCGAAAAAAAAAGTTGTCGCAAATCTTGGGGAATGGCATATAAACTGAAAGGTGGGTCCAAAACAATCCCCTACCTCAAGTTATAGCATAATTGGTAAGCGGGTTTAGCCACAGCACCAGCTTTGGTTTCAAATGTAAAATTTTGGTTTGCAATTTATGGCCTGTTTAAGGTAGCAAACCTGGTATTTTGACTTATTTCGCTTAAATTGACATCTAGAGATTACCGCTAGCATATTTTTTCAATTTTTTTTTTGACAAAAATTTTGCAAAAAAATCATGGGTTAACCCCTTACCTGTTTTTTTAGCGAAAAAAAAAGTTGTCGCAAATCTTGGGGAATGGCATATAAACTGAAAGGTGGGTCCAAAACAATCCCCTACCTCAAGTTATAGCATAATTGGTAAGCGGGTTTAGCCACAGCACCAGCTTTGGTTTCAAATGTAAAATTTTGGTTTGCAATTTATGGCCTGTTTAAGGTAGCAAACCTGGTATTTTGACTTATTTCGCTTAAATTGACATCTAGAGATTACCGCTAGCATATTTTTTCAATTTTTTTTTTGACAAAAATTTTGCAAAAAAATCATGGGTTAACCCCTTACCTGTTTTTTTAGCGAAAAAAAAAGTTGTCGCAAATCTTGGGGAATGGCATATAAACTGAAAGGTGGGTCCAAAACAATCCCCTACCTCAAGTTATAGCATAATTGGTAAGCGGGTTTAGCCACAGCACCAGCTTTGGTTTCAAATGTAAAATTTTGGTTTGCAATTTATGGCCTGTTTAAGGTAGCAAACCTGGTATTTTGACTTATTTCGCTTAAATTGACATCTAGAGATTACCGCTAGCATATTTTTTCAATTTTTTTTTTGACAAAAATTTTGCAAAAAAATCATGGGTTAACCCCTTACCTGTTTTTTTAGCGAAAAAAAAAGTTGTCGCAAATCTTGGGGAATGGCATATAAACTGAAAGGTGGGTCCAAAACAATCCCCTACCTCAAGTTATAGCATAATTGGTAAGCGGGTTTAGCCACAGCACCAGCTTTGGTTTCAAATGTAAAATTTTGGTTTGCAATTTATGGCCTGTTTAAGGTAGCAAACCTGGTATTTTGACTTATTTCGCTTAAATTGACATCTAGAGATTACCGCTAGCATATTTTTTCAATTTTTTTTTTGACAAAAATTTTGCAAAAAAATCATGGGTTAACCCCTTACCTGTTTTTTTAGCGAAAAAAAAAGTTGTCGCAAATCTTGGGGAATGGCATATAAACTGAAAGGTGGGTCCAAAACCATCCCCTACCTCAAGTTATAGCATAATTGGTAAGCGGGTTTAGCCACAGCACCAGCTTTGGTTTCAAATGTAAAATTTTGGTTTGCAATTTATGGCCTGTTTAAGGTAGCAAACCTGGTATTTTGACTTATTTCGCTTAAATTGACATCTAGAGATTACCGCTAGCATATTTTTTCAATTTTTTTTTTGACAAAAATTTTGCAAAAAAATCATGGGTTAACCCCTTACCTGTTTTTTTAGCGAAAAAAAAAGTTGTCGCAAATCTTGGGGAATGGCATATAAACTGAAAGGTGGGTCCAAAACAATCCCCTACCTCAAGTTATAGCATAATTGGTAAGCGGGTTTAGCCACAGCACCAGCTTTGGTTTCAAATGTAAAATTTTGGTTTGCAATTTATGGCCTGTTTAAGGTAGCAAACCTGGTATTTTGACTTATTTCGCTTAAATTGACATCTAGAGATTACCGCTAGCATATTTTTTCAATTTTTTTTTGACAAAAATTTTGCAAAAAAATCATGGGTTAACCCCTTACCTGTTTTTTTAGCGAAAAAAAAAGTTGTCGCAAATCTTGGGGAATGGCATATAAACTGAAAGGTGGGTCCAAAACAATCCCCTACCTCAAGTTATAGCATAATTGGTAAGCGGGTTTAGCCACAGCACCAGCTTTGGTTTCAAATGTAAAATTTTGGTTTGCAATTTATGGCCTGTTTAAGGTAGCAAACCTGGTATTTTGACTTATTTCGCTTAAATTGACATCTAGAGATTACCGCTAGCATATTTTTTCAATTTTTTTTTGACAAAAATTTTGCAAAAAAATCATGGGTTAACCCCTTACCTGTTTTTTTAGCGAAAAAAAAAGTTGTCGCAAATCTTGGGGAATGGCATATAAACTGAAAGGTGGGTCCAAAACAATCCCCTACCTCAAGTTATAGCATAATTGGTAAGCGGGTTTAGCCACAGCACCAGCTTTGGTTTCAAATGTAAAATTTTGGTTTGCAATTTATGGCCTGTTTAAGGTAGCAAACCTGGTATTTTGACTTATTTCGCTTAAATTGACATCTAGAGATTACCGCTAGCATATTTTTTCAATTTTTTTTTTGACAAAAATTTTGCAAAAAAATCATGGGTTAACCCCTTACCTGTTTTTTTAGCGAAAAAAAAAGTTGTCGCAAATCTTGGGGAATGGCATATAAACTGAAAGGTGGGTCCAAAACAATCCCCTACCTCAAGTTATAGCATAATTGGTAAGCGGGTTTAGCCACAGCACCAGCTTTGGTTTCAAATGTAAAATTTTGGTTTGCAATTTATGGCCTGTTTAAGGTAGCAAACCTGGTATTTTGACTTATTTCGCTTAAATTGACATCTAGAGATTACCGCTAGCATATTTTTTCAATTTTTTTTTTGACAAAAATTTTGCAAAAAAATCATGGGTTAACCCCTTACCTGTTTTTTTAGCGAAAAAAAAAGTTGTCGCAAATCTTGGGGAATGGCATATAAACTGAAAGGTGGGTCCAAAACAATCCCCTACCTCAAGTTATAGCATAATTGGTAAGCGGGTTTAGCCACAGCACCAGCTTTGGTTTCAAATGTAAAATTTTGGTTTGCAATTTATGGCCTGTTTAAGGTAGCAAACCTGGTATTTTGACTTATTTCGCTTAAATTGACATCTAGAGATTACCGCTAGCATATTTTTTCAATTTTTTTTTGACAAAAATTTTGCAAAAAAATCATGGGTTAACCCCTTACCTGTTTTTTTAGCGAAAAAAAAAGTTGTCGCAAATCTTGGGGAATGGCATATAAACTGAAAGGTGGGTCCAAAACAATCCCCTACCTCAAGTTATAGCATAATTGGTAAGCGGGTTTAGCCACAGCACCAGCTTTGGTTTCAAATGTAAAATTTTGGTTTGCAATTTATGGCCTGTTTAAGGTAGCAAACCTGGTATTTTGACTTATTTCGCTTAAATTGACATCTAGAGATTACCGCTAGCATATTTTTTCAATTTTTTTTTTGACAAAAATTTTGCAAAAAAAGCATGGGTTAACCCCTTACCTGTTTTTTTAGCGAAAAAAAAAGTTGTCGCAAATCTTGGGGAATGGCATATAAACTGAAAGGTGGGTCCAAAACAATCCCCTACCTCAAGTTATAGCATAATTGGTAAGCGGGTTTAGCCACAGCACCAGCTTTGGTTTCAAATGTAAAATTTTGGTTTGCAATTTATGGCCTGTTTAAGGTAGCAAACCTGGTATTTTGACTTATTTCGCTTAAATTGACATCTAGAGATTACCGCTAGCATATTTTTTCAATTTTTTTTTTGACAAAAATTTTGCAAAAAAATCATGGGTTAACCCCTTACCTGTTTTTTTAGCGAAAAAAAAAGTTGTCGCAAATCTTGGGGAATGGCATATAAACTGAAAGGTGGGTCCAAAACAATCCCCTACCTCAAGTTATAGCATAATTGGTAAGCGGGTTTAGCCACAGCACCAGCTTTGGTTTCAAATGTAAAATTTTGGTTTGCAATTTATGGCCTGTTTAAGGTAGCAAACCTGGTATTTTGACTTATTTCGCTTAAATTGACATCTAGAGATTACCGCTAGCATATTTTTTCAATTTTTTTTTTGACAAAAATTTTGCAAAAAAATCATGGGTTAACCCCTTACCTGTTTTTTTAGCGAAAAAAAAAGTTGTCGCAAATCTTGGGGAATGGCATATAAACTGAAAGGTGGGTCCAAAACAATCCCCTACCTCAAGTTATAGCATAATTGGTAAGCGGGTTTAGCCACAGCACCAGCTTTGGTTTCAAATGTAAAATTTTGGTTTGCAATTTATGGCCTGTTTAAGGTAGCAAACCTGGTATTTTGACTTATTTCGCTTAAATTGACATCTAGAGATTACCGCTAGCATATTTTTTCAATTTTTTTTTTGACAAAAATTTTGCAAAAAAATCATGGGTTAACCCCTTACCTGTTTTTTTAGCGAAAAAAAAAGTTGTCGCAAATCTTGGGGAATGGCATATAAACTGAAAGGTGGGTCCAAAACAATCCCCTACCTCAAGTTATAGCATAATTGGTAAGCGGGTTTAGCCACAGCACCAGCTTTGGTTTCAAATGTAAAATTTTGGTTTGCAATTTATGGCCTGTTTAAGGTAGCAAACCTGGTATTTTGACTTATTTCGCTTAAATTGACATCTAGAGATTACCGCTAGCATATTTTTTCAATTTTTTTTTTGACAAAAATTTTGCAAAAAAATCATGGGTTAACCCCTTACCTGTTTTTTTAGCGAAAAAAAAAGTTGTCGCAAATCTTGGGGAATGGCATATAAACTGAAAGGTGGGTCCAAAACAATCCCCTACCTCAAGTTATAGCATAATTGGTAAGCGGGTTTAGCCACAGCACCAGCTTTGGTTTCAAATGTAAAATTTTGGTTTGCAATTTATGGCCTGTTTAAGGTAGCAAACCTGGTATTTTGACTTATTTCGCTTAAATTGACATCTAGAGATTACCGCTAGCATATTTTTTCAATTTTTTTTTGACAAAAATTTTGCAAAAAAATCATGGGTTAACCCCTTACCTGTTTTTTTAGCGAAAAAAAAAGTTGTCGCAAATCTTGGGGAATGGCATATAAACTGAAAGGTGGGTCCAAAACAATCCCCTACCTCAAGTTATAGCATAATTGGTAAGCGGGTTTAGCCACAGCACCAGCTTTGGTTTCAAATGTAAAATTTTGGTTTGCAATTTATGGCCTGTTTAAGGTAGCAAACCTGGTATTTTGACTTATTTCGCTTAAATTGACATCTAGAGATTACCGCTAGCATATTTTTTCAATTTTTTTTTTGACAAAAATTTTGCAAAAAAATCATGGGTTAACCCCTTACCTGTTTTTTTAGCGAAAAAAAAAGTTGTCGCAAATCTTGGGGAATGGCATATAAACTGAAAGGTGGGTCCAAAACAATCCCCTACCTCAAGTTATAGCATAATTGGTAAGCGGGTTTAGCCACAGCACCAGCTTTGGTTTCAAATGTAAAATTTTGGTTTGCAATTTATGGCCTGTTTAAGGTAGCAAACCTGGTATTTTGACTTATTTCGCTTAAATTGACATCTAGAGATTACCGCTAGCATATTTTTTCAATTTTTTTTTTGACAAAAATTTTGCAAAAAAAGCATGGGTTAACCCCTTACCTGTTTTTTTAGCGAAAAAAAAAGTTGTCGCAAATCTTGGGGAATGGCATATAAACTGAAAGGTGGGTCCAAAACAATCCCCTACCTCAAGTTATAGCATAATTGGTAAGCGGGTTTAGCCACAGCACCAGCTTTGGTTTCAAATGTAAAATTTTGGTTTGCAATTTATGGCCTGTTTAAGGTAGCAAACCTGGTATTTTGACTTATTTCGCTTAAATTGACATCTAGAGATTACCGCTAGCATATTTTTTCAATTTTTTTTTTGACAAAAATTTTGCAAAAAAATCATGGGTTAACCCCTTACCTGTTTTTTTAGCGAAAAAAAAAGTTGTCGCAAATCTTGGGGAATGGCATATAAACTGAAAGGTGGGTCCAAAACAATCCCCTACCTCAAGTTATAGCATAATTGGTAAGCGGGTTTAGCCACAGCACCAGCTTTGGTTTCAAATGTAAAATTTTGGTTTGCAATTTATGGCCTGTTTAAGGTAGCAAACCTGGTATTTTGACTTATTTCGCTTAAATTGACATCTAGAGATTACCGCTAGCATATTTTTTCAATTTTTTTTTTGACAAAAATTTTGCAAAAAAATCATGGGTTAACCCCTTACCTGTTTTTTTAGCGAAAAAAAAAGTTGTCGCAAATCTTGGGGAATGGCATATAAACTGAAAGGTGGGTCCAAAACAATCCCCTACCTCAAGTTATAGCATAATTGGTAAGCGGGTTTAGCCACAGCACCAGCTTTGGTTTCAAATGTAAAATTTTGGTTTGCAATTTATGGCCTGTTTAAGGTAGCAAACCTGGTATTTTGACTTATTTCGCTTAAATTGACATCTAGAGATTACCGCCAGCATATTTTTCAATTTTTTTTTTGACAAAAATTTTGCAAAAAAAGCATGGATCCCCTACCTCAAGTTATAGCACAAATCCGTTAAGGATTCTGGAAGTTACAGTCGAAAAAAGTTGAAAAAATACGAAAAATTCACGTTTTTTTTAAATTTTTCCATTTTCAACACCATAAATTTTGAACAAATAAAGACACCAATTTTTTTTTATTTCTTGGAGCCTATAGAAGCATCCCTTTTCTTTCTTTTAAGCTAAAAGATACGAATACTGGTGCAGTTTGCACCAAGTTATTCAAGTTTTCCCAAAAAAAATCAAAACTCAAAATTTGGAAAAAATAGTTTTTTACTTAATTTATTGTGCCATAAATAATAATTTTAAATGTTCAGTCGTTCTCAAACAACAGTAAAGAATTATTTTAAAATAGAAAAGTATAATTTCCATTTTTGTTTTCGAAGTTTGGAATTGGATCGATATGAGATGTATATAGAAAAATATAAATAAAAGATAATGAATTGTGAGGAGAGGCAAAACATCATAACATCAGAACTATTTAAGTTAGTTCAAGCACCATAAAGTTAAGCCCCTATTTATGTCTATTAATACCTGTAAGGTTTGTTTCTTTTCTGTTCTTGGTTTTTTGATAATGTAAATTTTTTTCTATCACCGCCCACCTTGTGTTACTCCTTACGTTTATGATCATTTTAAGTTTAATTTAAGAAACCAATTACTTCTCCTTTTTAATAGTTTATCGGTTTTCCCAACTTTTGTTTAATTAGTTTAATTTCTTTTTAAGTAGATATTTGTCGTATGATTAGTTGCAAATATAATCACTCTGAGGATAAATTTAATTCCAAACATTCAAGTGAAAATATTAATTAAAAACGAAAAAATATTACAAATATAAATTTTAAAAAGTGTATTGTTTTTAAAAATCAATAAATCAATAGTGATAGGCAGCTATAAGCAAAACAACATAAATTGTTAGTAAAGTGTAAGGTCAAGTTTATTTAAATGGCGTCGTCAAGAAGTTTCAAGTGTAAAAATAGACCAAATTCATTTTGTTTTATTTGTGGAAGTAACATAATACACACTGCTAAAAGAATCACCCCATTTATAAGAACTGTCTATATTCATTACAAACTGATATTTTCCAACTCCTAAGATAAATCCGAGGTGGGAGGAGCTAGATCAAGTCAAAAAACTTCACAAAAAAAAATCTCAATTTTGAGAAAAATCATATAAAAATAAAATACAACTTTTGAAAAAAAAAGACATTTCATAATCAACTAACTGATATTTTCCAACTCCTAAAATAATCCCAAAGTAGGAGGAGTTAGATCTAATAGCGATTTTCCAACTTTTCTATGCCACTTTTATAGTACGATTTCTCTTTCTCGTCAAAATAGGACTCAGTTTCAGCGATTACTTCATCATTGGACTTAAATTTCTTTCCAGCAAGCATTCTCTTGAGATCTGAAAACAGGAAAAAGTCGCTGGGGGCTAAATCTGGAGAATATGGTGGGTGGGTAAGCAATTCAAAGCCCAATTCATTCAATTTTGCCATCGTTTTCATCGATCTGTGACACGGTGCATTATCTTGGTGAAACAACACTTTTTTCTTTTGCAAATGTGGCCGTTTCTTTGCGATTTCAGCCTTCAATCGATCCAAAAGTTCACAGTAATACTCGCTGTTGATGGTGGTTCCTTTTTGGAGATAATTGATGAATATTATTCCGTTCGTATCCCAAAATACAGACGCCATCACCTTACCGGCCGACTGTTGCGTCTTTGCTCGCTTTGGATTCGGTTCGTCGACTGCTGTCCACTCAGCTAACTGTCTTTTGGATTCTGGTGTGTAATTGTGAAGCCATGTCTCATCCATTGTCACATATCTACGATAGAATTCCCTTTTATTGCGGTTTAACAGTGCCAAAGACTCCTCCGAAGCATCGATTCGTTGTTGTTTTTGGTCGACTGTGAGCTCACGCGGCACCCAATTTGCACAGAGCTTTCGCATACCCAAATGTTCATGCAAAATGGTAAAAACACTACCATCTGCTACCTTTACAATGTCAGCTATTTCGTGCACCTTCAATTTGCGATCGTTCATAACCAACTTGTGGATTTTTTTATGTTTTCTGGAATAACAGCCTTATTTGGGCGTCCACTGCGCTCTGCATCTTTTGTGCTGGTACGACCACATTTAAATTCAGCCATCCACTTCTCTACCATTTGTCTCGATGGAGCAGACTTTGGATAATGTTTATCAAGCCATTGTTTGGTTTCCACTGTATTTTTTTCATCAAAAAGCAATGCTTTATTAAAATTCGAAATTCACTTTTTTCCATTTTTTTTTCAAAACAAAAGTTGCTTCACACAAAATGCTATAACTCAAGAATAAATAGTCAGATTGCTGTCAAATTTATACACGTATCGTTTGAAGGTTAGTACTAAATAAAAATCATATAGAAAAAATTCTAGTAACACCATCTATGTGTCATCCTACGGACTTATTGAATGACCTAGTAATACGAAAACAACCTATATATAAATCAATTATGTTGCAGAGTTTAAATTATTCTTATAATTAAATTTTTTTCCAAATTTTAAGTTTTGACTTTCTTTGGGAAAACCTGAATAACTTGGTGCAAACTGCACCAATATTTGTATCTTTTAACTTAAAAGAAAGAAAATTGAAGCTACTATAGGCTCCAAGAAATTAAAAAAAATTAATGTCTTCATTTGTTCAAAATTTATGGTGTTGAAAATGGAAAAATTTAAAAAAAAAAACGTGAATTTTTCGTATTTTTTCAAATTTTTTCGACTGTAACTTCCAGAATCCTTAACGGATTTTTACAAAATATAACTCAAAATGTTTGTTGGCATATTTACTATGCATTTGTTTTATTAATATATTTAATTTGTTTGTTTTGTAAAATATGAGACCCAAAAACCGAAACAACATTTATGATCACCGAAAAAATTGGTTTTTCGTGAATATCTCAAAAACAAGAGCTAACCAAAAAAGAATATGATATTCGTGTTCAGAAGGTCCAAGTCCATAAGAAAGGTTGGGTTTTATTCAGGGAGACAAAAAAAGTTCAAATTTTGTAAACTAGTGTAATATAACAAAATAATGGAACTGAAGTTATCTTTCGTAAATATTTAATAATAGTCTAAGATCCGGCTGCAGGATTAGTGCGCTCATCGTTTTTTTGCTAAAACCAAATTTTATGTATATTTATAATTAGGAGAATATATATCTACCAGGTTGCCTATCAAAATTTGGCCGCCAGTATTTTTAATTAAATTATTTTTAATTGATTTTTGGGAAAAAATTTCGTTCACTTGTTTTTTAAATAAAATATCGTCTACATCACGGCAATTTATATAAAGATTCTAAAAATTCACGGTTGCCGTTGCGCACCTGGCCGCACCTCTTCGCAGCCAGGTGTAAACAGGTATATGATTTCGATACATTTATACGTTCATAACGTACATTGATTAATTCTATATCAAATTAAAGCTAATTTTGTTCTATTTATTATCATATATGGTTGCCTAATTAAATCCGGCCGCAAATAAGGGTTGCTGGCTGTTAAAGATGATAAATATTTAAGGTAGAGTGAAAGAGAGCTAGCGCGTAACATCATTTGTCAGACGAGGATAGCGACTGTCAGCTGTGCGACGCTCTTAAGCCATTGCGCATGCGTCGAATGTTAGTGTTCTCAACCACCGGGGAGCAATAGAGACGACTTAATAAATACTCCAAAAAAATTGTCTTCCTTTTCAAAATGACATATTTAAAAATTACAACAAAAAATGGTAGAATCCTAGTTTATTACTCCCAAATAAATGTGCGTTTTTTTTTTCAGATAAATAGAAAGATTAGGTCCTCTGCATCCTAATTATGAAAAAAAAATTGCGGAAATGAGAGGGTCAAAAGTTATAAAGGATCAAACTTTCAATTTTACCTTGGTCCCCCCTTTGGTTTTTCTTTTAGTTTTTTTTTTTTTCTTTTTTTTCTTTTTTTTATTTATTATTTATTTATATTTTATCACACACTAAAATATTAAAATTTTAAAAAATACCTTGGTCCCCCCTTTGATTTTTTAAAAGTAACTTCCGCCGCAGGATGGATCGATTTTGATCGATTATGATCAATGTTGATCTACGGGTCTGACTACCCTGCGTACTCCAGTCCCTGCCATTGACATATGAGTTAGCGTGAGATATCACATACCACTGGCAATGGCAGGAGATGTCATTAGCCAAGATGATATCTTAGGGTGCTGGCGGACGAACTTTAATTAGTCTACGGCAGCACTTCCAGTCTTAGCTGGGCAGCGTTCCGTAGCGGTACCGCTCATTAGCTCTTCCGAGGAATCGAACCAACACGTAGTTATGTGTGGGCTTTGTGCCTCGATTAAGGTGGTGGGCGGTGCGTCTGGGGTGCGCTTCATCAGCTGGATTATTGGCATTTAGTTTTGTTTTGTTTTCTGCAAATTTCTCACAATTTGTTTTTCACTTATTATTTTGTTATTATTTCTTCATCTTATCATGAAATATTGGCATATGTCATATTTTGTAGTATGATAGGATTTTTTACTTAGTTATGCATTTTAAAATAAAACACAAAAAAATAAAATAAACATTTTGATCTATATATGGCAGTACAACCGAGAAAAAATAAGTCTGCAAGTGGTAAAGCAAATTTGCGCAATCCACCCGCCCATAAAGCGGCATGTCCACGGAATTTGCAGGGACAAAACATATATGAATCAATAAAAAATTTTAAAATACATGTTCAAAACATCTGCGGATTGAACGCTAACCATGACCACGTGCAACATCATCTTGAGCACGACAAACCGAACATTCTATTCCTTACAGAAATACAAGTTTCTGAAAATTTTCTCTTTATAGAATCGCTTAATTCCAAATATAGGCTCGAATCAGCTTTCAAACTCCATCAGGGCGTATGCGCATTCATTCATGAGAGTGTTGCGTACACGCGCTTTCCAAATTTTGAACTACACGGTGACGGCTTCAATACAATGGTTTTAAAGATTTGTCTTCCAGAAATGACTTTTTTTACAATAGCTTTATACCGGTCCCCCAATATACTGACAAAAATTATGGACGAAATTAGAGCAAAGTCCCCTAATTGTGAAGTTATCGTTACCGGTGACTTCAACGTCCACAACAAATCATGGTTGGAATTCTCCAAATCGACCGACGATGTTGACAATAGTGGAAAACTGGCAGAAATTTTTGCCGCGTCTCAGGGCCTATTCCAAATTGTTAAAAGCCCGACTTTCACTCCCCGTAATGGCGGTGATAATAGTTTTCTACTAGATCTCTATCTTACCACAATACCAGATATTACGAGTGTCGATGTTGCGAAAGGTAGTATTGGAAATTCTGATCATTATTTAATCTCATCAGTTATCAAAACTGATTTACTTAAAACTACAGCTCCCAAACCCCGTAAAATATTTCACTACTCAAAAATGGATAAGAGTGGTCTTCAAAATTTTTGCCATGGTTTCCCTTTCGACCGTCATTGTTTTTACACTGACAATGTAAATGTTTCTGCTCAAAACTTTACAGAAACCATCCAATTTGCTATCAATAAATTTGTCCCTTTCTCCATAGTAAAACCCAAACAAAAATACTTGTATTCGAAAGCTGCCAAAACGGCACTTAGAAACAAACGTAGATCATTTAATATTTGGATTCATAACAAAACTCCCACTAATCGATCCCAATATCTAAAGGCCAACAAAATATCTAATCAGATTATCTCAAACGAAAAGTCCGAAATTGACAGAGCGAAAGCCTCAAAACTTACGTCTATGTCTGTTTCTGACAAGAGTTTCTACAGTGCCATTAATTCTTTAAATTCTGGTACAAAATTTTCTATTCCCCCTATTATTGATGGTGATTTAATCGTCAATGATCCCGCAAGAAAAGCTAACTTGTTCGCTGAACGCTTTGCTCTGAACTCCACTGTTTTGGAAACTCCTAAAGAAATACCCCAAATCCAGTCTTCAGGAGTTAATATGAATGAACTTCACTTCAAACCCAAAATAGTCGCTAAACTTTTAAAGGGGTTAAACATCAACAAAGCATCAGGAATGGACAATATTCCACCCATTATTTTAAAAACGTTTTCCAAAGAACTTGCACCAACTTTAACTAAAATATTCTACCAAACCTACAAATCTGGTATATTTCCCTCGTTCTGGAAGTTGGCAAATGTCCAGCCCGTCCCCAAAAAGGGACCAAAATCCGATATCTCAAATTATAGGCCATGTACATTCCTTCAGTAATAACTAACCCGCTTTTCACTGGTGGGGGCTGGACAGTTAGCTTTACTGGAAGATTTTTATGATGAAGAAAAATAACGTTAAAGTTTTAATGTTAAAATAATTCTTATTTATTTATGGTAATTCATTTTCTTTAAATAAGCAATTTTTGCTGCGTTAACAATTATATCAAGTTATTATAAAGAAAATTAATTAAATATAATAATGCAATTTTGCACTATTATGCATTATTATGCATTATTGATTTCCGCTGGGTTGGTTGATATATTTTTATCTGTTGAGGTATCAACATACTCCGGGGCCCAGCTGTATACTGTTATACTTCTAGTTGCTGGGCTGCAGGAATTCCATTAACCTCTTTACTGCATCGATATTTGATAATTATAATAATTGCAATGGACACAATTAGTCCATACAAAATAAAATAATGATGAACATCATGAACTGATGGCCTTTGCAAGAAAGGTAAGGTTTCTTGATATTTTACTGTATTAATAGAATTTTCTGCGATTCTCACTTCTTGAAGAATACTGTTATTGATGGAGTAATTCAAAAGTTGACTAAAGTTGTTAAACCCGACTTCATCATCAAAATCCATTTGATTCAAAATTACTGAGTAGATGGTACTGTTGTATGATCCCTGGGATTGTAGCAATATTTTTTCACTCTTTGCCACGCACCTTGGTTTCAGTATAAGTTTTCCGCTTTCGTTTAGATGGATCATAAATTGTTCTTCTTTGCATATGATCGGAAGATTGGTTTCATTGCTTAATGCGAACAACCAAGTGTTGTTCTTTAATTGGTACCAACTATCAACAGGTTTTGCTTTTTGAACGTTACAGTATTTGTTGATTTTGTTCCAGTAGAGTATTGATAGTTCACAAGATTTTGTAGGATCAGTTGTATGAATTGGATGTGTTTGCTTACATAAAAACTCTTCTGAGCTTGCTGCAAAGCACTTATCCAAATCCGTGGTTGACATAAAATAGTATTGGTCCATGTGTAAGCCTGTGATGAGAATCTCTCCTTTTGGTACAATTGCTTTAGATTCATTAAATGTATTCAGTGGAAAAGCGGTGAGTTTGTACATATTATGGAGCATGTTGTCTGCTAATGGAAGATTGAAGTTGACAATTAGCAGATTTTCAATTGTTCTTGCTGTGACTGTTAACACACGATACATGTGAAGGATGTTGTGTTTTCCGTTTGGCCATGGTATTTGTTGTCCCTTTGGTATATTTTCATTAATATATGATAGTTCTTTCTGCAATTGTTCTGTTGTTAAGATAGAAGTTTTTGCCATTATGGAATGTGTGTTTGTCAACACTTGTATAAGTGTTGTTTGTCTATTTCGGAAATTAACCATTAGAAGCGTTGTGTATAAAGACATTTTGATAAATGTTGTTTCATGATTTATTCCTTCCAAAACTAATTGAGATTGCTCTTTGAATTGTAACCAATGGTTGTTTATATCAGCCTCTTGTCTTTTTAATATGTTCAAGGTGGATTCCGCAATTGATGTTTGATTTTTCTGCAGCTGGAGTAAGTGATTTTCATTCATTTGAAGTAGTTTTATTTCTTGTTTGTAGTGATTAGCATCCCGATCATCCATTACTCCAAATAATTCATGTTCTATTCAACCAATGACATTGATCAAACCTCTTTTTTCTCGATGATGAGTTGGATGTCTGATCAACTGGTCGTGCTGTACTATTTCCGTTAGCATGTGATCAAACTGTTGATATGTTTGATTACAATTTGAAATATTGGTTTGCTTGCATATTTGGCTTATTTTTTCCAAACAGCAGTGAAAAATATTTAGTTCTTGCTCGTAGGTTGACAAATTTGAATAGACAATTATGTTCCAATTATTGTTGGTGAACCACATTTTACCTAATTTTTCAAAGATAATTCCCGATTGGTTGTTCAGTTTGTGAACCTCACACTGATTATTTACGAAACTTATGTTTGCTGCTTGACCAGCACAAAGGATTGCAAATATCAAAAACATTGTAAACATATAGTGGTTACTGCTTATTTTGCATGGTGCCGTGTTCCTTTTTGTACATCTAGTATTGGTGGTAGTTTTGTGCTCTTCAGACTTCTTTTCGTTGTTTCCTTTTTGTTGTAGATTCGTATCATCATTAATATCTACTTTTTCAATAGGTAGGCGTGATAATTTAGATATAGGCCTTTTCAGGATGACCTTCCCCGGGCCACAAACTGTCGCCACTCGCACCTTGTTATCTAGTCTTGGATGTACTTCTTCTACTCTGGCCGTCATCCATTTTGTTGGTGGCAGTTGATCATCTATTACCAAAACTAATTCCCCGATATTTAAGTTAGTTTCAGTTTTATTCCATTTAGACCTTTGTTGCAGAGTTGATAAATAGTCCATGGACCATTTCTTCCAAAAATGCTGTTTCATTGCTTCAACCAATCTCCATCGCTTAAGACCATTTAGGTTAGATACTCCTATATTTGGATCTGGCGGTGAAATTAAGGAATCGCCAATCAAAAAATGTCCAGGCGTTAAAACTGATAGATCACTTGGATCAGATGTCAACGGTGATAATGGTCGTTAATTCATGCACGCTTCTATTTGAGTGAGTAACGTTGTTAATTCTTCAAAGGTTAATATTGTTTCCCCTATCACCCTTTTTAAATGATACTTCATTGATTTGACTCCTGCTTCCCATAGACCACCAAAATGTGCGGCACGAGGTGGTATAAAATGCCAAGTAGTGTTTTCTTTGGAGAGAAGCTCTTCAAATTCAGGATTAAGCTGTTGCATAGTTAATTTTTTTCTTTTATTGAGCTCAGCACTGGCGCCAACGAAATTTGTGCCATTGTCACTGTAAATATCAGTGCATAGTCCACGCCGTGATGTAAATCTCTTGTATGCTGCAATGAATCCTTGTGATGTAAGATCACTTACGACTTCAATATGGACTGCCAATGTAGCCATACACACAAAAAGTGCTATGTAGCCTTTGTATGATTTATGTCCTCTTCCTTTTGTTGTTCGAATGTTAAGAGGCCCCGCATAATCTACTCCTGTTTTTAAAAATGGTCGAGAAGGAACAATTCTTGATGATGGTAGATTACCCATTATTTGCTGATTGGCCTTAGCTTTGAATCTGTGGCATTTTACGCATTTATGAATTGAATTCCGAACACAGCTTTTTGCATTAATAATCCAAAAACGCTTTCGGATGTAAGATAACGTTAGCTGCGCTCCTCCATGCAAAGTTGTTAAATGAGCATTCGTTATTATTAGCTCGGTTACTGGATGTTTTTTGGGTAAAATAATCGGATGTTTTTCGTTAAATGAAAGTGTTGAATTTTGTAATCTACCTCCTACCCGTAGTATACCTTGTTGGTCTAGAAACGGACTCAAAGAAAGAATTTTACTCTTACTTGAGATATGCGTTTTAGTTTTTAGTTGTGATATTTCTTCATGAAAGTTTTTAGATTGGACTGTTATTACGATCCGCTGCAAAGCTTCCTCCATCTCTATCGTTGTTAGGGTTAGAGACGTCGGATACTGTTTTTTTCTAAGTCGGTTTACAAATCGCTGACAGTATGCTATAACTCGTTGTAGTTTTATTAATTTAGAGTATCTTGTACAAAGAAGACTATATGGATCAGTTGTCATCATCGTAGTTAGCACAGTTCTTTTTGTATCTGGAATATCTTCAATTTTTAATTCAGTTGTTAATTTTGGCCATTTTTCTTGATTTTCCTTTAACCAATTTGGTCCGTTCCACCATAAATGATGTTCACTCAATTTATCTGGATCAATTCCTCTAGTAGCACAATCTGCTGGGTTGTCTTCTGTTTTAACGTGGTTCCATTGTGAAGTATCAGTAAGTTATTGTATTTCAGTTACTCGATTGGCAACGAAAGTTTTCCATCTCATTGTACTACCTCTTATCCAGGCTAATGCAATCGTGGAATCACTCCATGCATATGTTTTTATATTTGAAATTTGCATTGCTTGTTCTACATTTCGTAACAATTTGGCTAATAGCAACGCTCCACATAGTTCTAATTTAGGAAGAGTGATTTTTGTTTTTATTGGCGCCACCTTAGTCTTAGCTGTTAGTAAGGTGACTGTTTTTAATCCCTTCTCATCTTTGGTTGAAAAATATACTGCTGCTGCGTATGCAAGTTCTGACGCATCACAGAAACCATGTAACTCAGGTGTATTACATTTTAAGTTATTGACCCATCTCGGAATTTTTAGTTTTTCTAGCGCAGGTAATGTCTGTTTCTAAAGAATCCATTTAGAATTTACATTATCTGGCAGTGGTTGATCCCAACTAACACCAGTCAACCATAGTTGTTGGAGGAGTATTTTGGCTTGAATGATTGTAGGAGAAAGCCATCCAAGAGGATCAAACAGTTTTGATGCTTCCGAAAGAAATTTTCGTTTAGTTGTAATAATTTCTGTATCCGGAATCGTTACCTTGAATTCAAAAGTATCTGTTGTTGGGTTCCAACTTATTCCAAGCGTTTTTATTGTATCATCGAGTTTTATCTGATATGATTTTGTTTCTTGAAACTCAATTGGTATGTTTGATAAAATACTAGGGTGATTTCCAAACCATTTCCTCAGGTTAAATCCGCCACTGCTTAAAGAATCAAGAAGCTGCTGTTGAGTTATGAGTGCTTCTTCGATTGTTTCGTTACCAGAGAGTAGATCATCAACATAAAAATCAGAGGTATCTGAGGTATCAACAGGCCAATAGCTTTACTATCGGTCCTATCCAAAGTCTATGAGCATTATATTAATACACATATTTTAAAATTTCTGGAAGAAAATCATTTAATATCCGACAGCCAATACGGTTTTCGAAACAAAAGATCAACTACCGATCTATTAAACTATGTAGCGCATTGTTGGAACAGCATACTTGATAAAGGTGGTGAAACATACGTTATCGCTTTAGACATCTCCAAGGCATTCGATCGAGTCTGGCATGCCAACTTAATCAACAAGCTCGTTGCGTACGGTTTTCATCCCAATGTTGTGAAGCTGATTCAAAATTTTCTATCCGACCGATACATTTCGGTAACCTTAGACGGATATTCTTCTGAGTCTAAACCAATTAACGCTGGTGTACCCCAAGGCTCAGTATTGTCCCCAACCCTATTTTTGATTTATATCAACGAATTGTTGAAAATCACCAGCAACCCAATAAATAGTTTTGCAGATGATAGTACTCTGCACAAGTCGTTCGAGCCCCTTCCTTCAAAAGGTAAAATGCACGAACGAATTAATCCTGCCCGGAGAGGCGCTGCCATAAACGTGAACAAAGACCTGAATAAAGTCGCCGACTGGGGTGACCAAAACCTTGTCAATTTCAACTCCACCAAAACACAGCTGTTGATTGTTTCCAGATTAAAGACCGAGTTCCCCAAAGATATTTTATTTAGTATGTGTGATGAACCAATAGGTGAATGTAAAAACATTCGTTTATTGGGTGTCACAGTTTCAAAAGACTTACTCTGGAACGATCATGTAATGGCGATGGCAAAAAGCGCGTCTAAAAAACTCGGCCTCCTAAATAGATGCAAAAAATTTTTCACTCCATACCAATTGCTCCATGTTTATAAGTCCTATATTCGTCCCTGTATGGAGTACTGCTGTCAAGTTTGGGGTGCTGCCTCTGTTTCCATCTTGGCCCTCTTGGACTCTGTTCAAAAGCGAGCTATACGAATTGTGGGTGATCGAACTTTGACATCAAAACTTGATTCCCTACAACATCGTCGCACTGTTGCTGACCTCGTTGTTTTTTACAAATATCGTCATCAGCAGTGCTCAGATGAAATCAGCGGCATCATGCCTCAAACTTATTCTTACTCCCGTTCCACTCGGCAATCGGCTACCGCAACCAGTGAAACGGTAAAGATCCCGCGCTGTCATACTGGCAGATCGCAGAGAGACTTCTTCGTCCGAACTGCGTACAAATGGAATAGTTTGCCGGAACACTTAGTCTCAGGCGGCTTCAACCCACAGATGTTTAAAAACAGCGTTAATCTACACCTCAGAACGCCAGTTGTTGTGGGACCCAGGTCTAGACCTAGGTCTTAAAAGGTATTTATGTGTTGTTGTGACACATATTCTAAACCCTATTACACAACACATTTTATTAAAAAAAAAAAAAAAAACTTGATTTGATTTTTGATTTTTTTTTTGACTCGCTTCTGCGACCTTGCACAACTTCGATCAAAAATAGCACCGCCCACCCCCCGTGCGATCCATATATGATAATAAATAGAAAAAAATTAGCTTTAATTTGATATAGAATTAATCAATATACGTTATGAACGTATAAATGTATCGAAATCATACCTGTTTACGCGTGGCTGCGAAGAGGTGCGGCCAGGTGCGCAACGGCAACGGTGATTTTTTAGAATCGTTATATAATTTGCCGTGATGTAGACGATATTTTATTTAAAAAACAAGTGAACGAAATTTTTTCCCAAAAATCAATTAAAAATAATTTAATTAAAAATACTGACGGCCAAATTTTGATAGGAAACCTGGTAGATGTATATTCTCCTAATTATAAATATACATAAAAATTTGGTTTTAGCAAAAAAACGATGAGCGCACTAATCCTGCAGCCGGATCTCGTACTATAATATTTTATCTATAAAAAGTAAAGCATTTAAGTAAAATTTTGTAAAACCATTTCTTTGTACTTTCAACGTAAAAATATGTCTGCTAAAAATCGCCTGTCTGCTTTTTGATAAAGTAAGTACCACTGACAACAGATATTTTAAAATGTTTCATGTAAATCTATGATATTTGTCCTACACACGGGTTGTTGCTCGCGTTTTCAGAGAAATCTTCACCGTACCTAAGATTACACGTCGGATCAGAAAATCAGTTTTCATTTAAACAACAAAATGTCGATTGTTTAACTTTTAAGATTTGATATATGTTGCTATCCACGGAATATTTGTTTAATATTTCAAAATGAAAAAAGGAAAATTGATTTTATTTATTCGAGATTCAGAGAAAACAAATTTTTCTATTATCCTTACTTTATATACGTGGTTATAAGTATATATAAATATTAAATTGAATTTTTTATTTAAGTTTCACGACACCTAGATACAAAGCAAATATTTATGTTGAAGAAACCCACATATTTCTATTTAAATACTTGGTTTTTTTACTCCCAGTACTTGTTCTAAAAGCTTATATCAGTTTCAGAATAAATAAAAAAGTCTATAAAAGCAGTTCTGACTATTTGCGATTACGCTAGGAATGTTTTCTGTTTATATTGAATACACAACATTAAATATCAACAATTGTACCCAACGAACAAAAACATAAATATAATATCTTTCAACTGTACAATGCAATACTAATTTTTCCACAAGTTACTACACAAGTATACTAGAAACATTACACTTTGCGTTAGAACTTTAGGATATTACTTGACATATATGTTTAAATATGATTATATTAAACTCCTTACCTTACCTCTACTAACCCTTCTGAAATTTTGATAATTAAATTAACCATTACTTCTTGCCCGTAAATTCTTGCTTTAATATTTACTAAAAAAAAGTTTACAAACTTCGGCATATCATGGAAGAAAAAAGCTCTAACAGAAAAAATTGAATTTGTATTCAACATGGTATTCATCACGAAAAATATACAAGAAACAAAACAAAAACAAACGAAAAAAGAATTATTCCTAATCACTCATAATAAGCCAACTTTTTTCCTGGAGATTTACTTAATAAATTTGTTCCCTACATGTAAAGAATATAAATTGAATAAACAATTTTGGATTTCATTAAATTAATGTGGAGATTTATAGCTTTGGTAAATACGTTGTTATTTTGATCTACGCTTAAGGAAAAATGCTACCATCTGCGTTAAAATTAAGTTTGAGAATTCCATTTTAAGATGATGAGGTTTCAATACAACTACCACCACACTGTGAGACTGCATACAAAACGCCCTATACATTATTTTATAAAAAATCAATAATTGCCTGATTAGTGTCAACTCACAAAAATCAGAACAACTATTCTTTTGAACTTTCTCGAGCAAGCTTTAAGGTATCATCACCAAGAAATGTTCCATAGCCAAGACTGAGCGTGTTTTTGTTAAATGAATTGAGTTTATTCACCAGCACAACTATAAAATATCACCTTGGCTAATAATATATCAATGCTATTACCCGTCGTAAAAGAAATAGCAGGGACTGGAGTACGCAAACTTGTCACAGCCGTAGATCAAAAATTTAAAAAAATTTACAAATAATAAAAACTGATTAGTGATGAGTAATGAGTAAATATAGAAAAACAACATAATTGGTTTTATAAAGGATATAGGAAACAATAGACGAGCCAAGAAGAAAAACAGCAAGGAAAACTGAGCCTGAGGGCTATAACCATTAGCCGAAAGGAAGAAAAAAAAATTTCTGCGAAAATTCAGAAAAAATAAATTTTTATGTTAGATTTAGACTTTGTTTGAGTAACACAAATTTTTATTTTTGGATACATTGCTAGCAGAATTAACTGGACATGGTAAAGTAGATCGTTTGCCAACCATAGTAACATTTTGTAATATTGAGAAGTTATTAACGGTTCCATAATGCGAAGAAAGGAGCGGCTTATCGATTGCGAATGCGATATATGAATACCTTGAAGAATGGGATCTTACTGATAAAGTCGAAGCCATGTGTTACGACATGACATCAAGTAACGCCGGACCAGAAAAAAGTGGAAAAAAAGATTGGCCACAACTTGATTCGATTCCCATGTCGTCATCACATACAGGAGATTAAACTACGGGCTGTTTATGATCTCAAATTTAGAAAGACCACAGCACCCGATGTTTATCTGTTCAACAAATTTCAGAAGGCATAGGACAGTGGTAAAATTAATCCAACAATGTTCAAAAGTGGAATATCGGACAAAAAACTGAGAAACAAAATTCCAAAACACTCGTGAGAAGCTCTAGTAATTTTTTGTCATGAAGAATTGGAAAAATCACACCTACGCAGCGAATATAAAGATTTTTTGGAAGTTACATTGAATTTTCTTGGCGAAACCATTGAGAATTACAAATTCAAACGTCCCAGGTCCGAGAAGTCACGCCGTTTGCATTTTTTCGAGACGTTTGCATTTTTTTGATTATGTTGTATGTAAAAATTTGGTTCAAATGCAAAGATGAAACAGCAGCCGCAAATCAGGATTTGGATTTCATCAAATTGGCCATCGCTTTTAAAAAAAGTTGACCAAAGAGTTTCAGAAGAAATGTTGAGCAAAATTTGTTATCATCTTCACTATTTAACGGAAGCAAATATTGGCTTGGCTTTTTTCGACCCAGAGATTTTGCTTGATGAAAAACAAAAAATGGTTCAAAATCTTGAGGTCCCAGCACGAGACATCCCCATCGCAAACTCGCAAAAAAGATTTTTACGCAGTCAAACATATGCAACTTTTTGCTAATAAGAACATTAGTGATTTTGTCACAGAAAAAACTCAGAGTTTTTTTATTCGATTTAGAATTTGTATTGATTTTTTGCTGCATAACCCATCGGAATGAGGATTTCGTCAAAGCCACGTTGTTTTGCCAAAGCTTGCATGTTGTTAATGATACCGCCAAACTCGTTAAGTTGATGACACGGAATACAACAACATTCTAACTAAAGACGAGGAAGGTACACAATACACCATTCAGGTGGTCGAAAACTACAGATGCAAATAAATAAATCTAATTTAATTTATTGATGTCTTTTGGAAAAATGTTGCTTTTGAATGAAAAATTATTATAAATTTAACCATAAAAATTAATTTTTTTCTTTGAAAAAAGATTATTATGAATTAGTGAATTTTCGTATATGTAAGAAGAAAAATTAATATAAATCGCTTTTCTAAGATCGATTTCTACATACTTAGGCTCGTTGGAATCGTTAATTAATTAGCTTTTAATAAAAAAAATCAAAATTATGAGATATATTATGTTTTAAGATAATTATATCTGATAAAAATAACAAATCCTATTATTCTGCTAATTTTCTTATCTTCGACGCCACTGCGCGGCGGGTAATTATTTTCCGATTTCAATAAAACTGGATATAGTTCATATTCGAGTCAAATGGAACATAATTAGCCGGTGGGAGCGAAGAAAAAGATGGTTTAAAAATTGTTCATACATATCTGGTCATGCCTACTGTCCACACAAGATGAGGGGTTGAAAAAAAAAACAAAATGGATTTCGTTTGGTTAACAGGGTTACGATGTGAGACCTTTGAGAAAATAAATTTTTATATCGAGTCAAGTAGGGTATTATATGAAAGGGCTTCACTTCAGTATTTCTAAAATATATATTTTGGAATTTTACACCCCACCATTTTTTGTGTAAATCTAGATAATAGCATTTTCTGTATGTTTTCTTTCCTTGATTAGCTCCGAGCCTATGTAATCGAAAATCTTAAAAAGTATTTTGAATGATAGAAAAATTAGTAAGTTTTTAAAGAAAAATATAGTGAAGTACCATATACTAATAATTATACTTATGAAAGGGGTGGATATGAGAAGGGATAAAGACATCATTTGAAACCCAGTGAAGTGGGGTGTCATTTGAAAGAGCACCAAAATTAAGAAACATTACAATTTGTTTTAGAATTTTGCAATGCACCGTTTTTGAATTATTCTCAAAAAAATTAAGTCCTCCATGTAGTTTTGAATAATGTAAAATTAGAATTAGGCAATGATATGAAGTGCTAGACGAAATTAAACCTCTCTCAGTTACTTTAGAAAATAAAGAGAGATAATTTTTCACGGTCGAAGAGACGAAAGACGGAACTAGGAGTCAACTTTTGAACTATCTAGCTAGATTAGAGAGCAAACCAACGAAGCCGACGAGCTATGGGTACAGATACATGACAAAGATTGTCTCTCTTCTCAAATCTATCCTAATGCTCGATGAAAATAGTCCTCAAGAAATATATGAACGTCTATCGATAAGTATACCACAAGGTGCAAAAAAATGTTCTCTCTATCAATGGATTATGATAGACAGATTTTTCTGCAACTTGTCGCGAATCGACTTTCAGTAGAAGCCTTCAAGGCAATAAAAGAAAAAGGATATACACAATTCAATGAACGAACTTAGCCATTTACTACGACTGTACTTTTCACCGAAAACAACATCATCTGACAATCTATCTTGTTCGGCTACACTTAAACAGAGAGCAGACGAAACGATCAGGAACTTTGCAAGTAAATCTATGATCAATGGAAAACGACAAAAGAGCCAAGCGCAGATCTCTACCCTGACATAAAGAAATATGCTCTATATCTAGAAATTGAACATACAGCTGTTCGAACTTTTAAGCCCGGTATCAGAATCCCTATTGTCCAAATTCAAACTACACCAAATTGCAGTAGATCTGGTAAACTTCAAACGACTGAGAAACGGATCATAGAGCTCGACTGCTCGACCGCAACGAAGACAATTATGAATTACAAGGAGCAGTAAAAAAACCATGCTCTAATGAAACCTCACTAAATCAAACAACTAGGAACAATGACTACAATAATGGTTAACCTATACTAAAAAATAAAGCGGTCACATTTAAAAATGTAAAAATTAGTAAATACACGGACAACTCACCACCACATTCATATTTCGGAGTCGGACGAAGACGGTAGTCTCCTAAATTAAAAGAAAAACAAAAACAAAAAAAAAACAAAAGTAATCAAAAATAAGTGTTATAAGTGTTGCTAAGTGTTAATAAGTAGCTAATAAGTGTTATAGTATTTGTGTTAGTATTTATAAAAATAGAAGTGTTGAAGGACGGAGGCGGAGACAATTATATAATTGGTGAGATTGTTCTTTATTAAAAAATTATTTGGTAATTTGTGGTTAATGTTATTAAGAGGTAGGCAGGTAAAATTTTACCTTTATTGCTTTGATGTAATAAATTTATTTATTATTTTAAAGCGTAAATTTGCCTTGGCAACAGAAAGCAAAAAATCTCGTTTTAGTTGTTAGTGATTTTTTTTTTTTGGATTGATTGAGATATTTTTTGTGAAGTTTTTTACATGATCTAGCTCCTCCCACCTCGGACTTATTTTAGAAGTTGGAAAATATCAGTTAGTTGATTATGAAATGTCTTTTTTTGACAAAAGTTAGGAATTTAGAATTTAACCCTCTATTTGTACTCTTCAATTTTGTTAGTGTCTTTTGTGTCCCCACTTTTTTTTTTGCTTTTCTTTTATCGTGCCACTGTTGCATGAAATCTGCTATCGTGTTTTTGTGACAGAGATACCCAGTTTCTTTTGTACTGTTTAGCGTTGAAATTTAGGCCTGACCGAATTTCAGTAGCTTTGCCTGTAATGTCAAAGGGTAAGTCTTTGTCTCAACAAAATGGCCGCAGAGTGAACCAACAGCTTAGCATTGACTTCACCAACATAAGAGGTCTCAATTCGAATCTAAACGAGGTTCATCACTACATTGAAAAAAATAAACCTGACATATTGTTTCTTACCGAAACAATTGCTAGTGGCAAAGCATCGAAGTTGGATTTCGATAAATACCGCATACCTAGTTACGAATTGGAACATTCCTTTTATAACAAGCATGGTGTCTGTGTATTTGTTCGAGATTCACTTTCATGTATGAGAATTAAGGCCTACGAGTTGAACTCTAAGCACCATAACTCTATAGCACTGAAGATCTCAGGTGTTGATGAAGCTATGTTTATAATAGGATTATACAGATCCCCAAATTCTCACCCAGGATGTCCCTTTTTCGATCAAATATCGGCTAATCTAGACAAGATTACCACGGACTACACCAAAGCAAGACTGGCCATTCTTGGAGACTTTAATATTCATAATAAAGAATGGCTTAAGTATTCATCGCGCACTGACGACGTAGGAAGACAAGCCGAGCTGATACTCGCAGATTTTCACGGTTTGACGCAAATGATAGAGTGTCCCACTAGAATCTCAATTCACATCATAACAATAATTTGCTGGATCTGTTTTTGACAAACGAACCAGATACTACGAAGACAAAAGTTGAACAACCCCTCGGAACATCGGACCATCTACTAATATCAGCAATAGTGCAATTTACATCACCGACACAAATTAAAGCAAATCCTTGTCGCGTTTGGAACTATAAACGCGCCAACTGGGAGGGACTGAGAAACTTTTATGATGAAACACCTTGGAAAACTATTTGTTGTGTTGATCAAGATCCTAGCACATCGGCAATAAGAATGTCCGAAATCATAAAAGACGGAATGCGGCGGTTTATTCCCAATCCATTAATCACTCCTTAAACTGAGCCTTGGTTCACGCGGGATGTTGATGAGGCGGTGAGGAATAAACGCAAAGCATTTAAGACATATAACGCTAACAAAACACCTGAAACCCATAGCGCCTATAAGAAAGCCAAAAATATTAGTAAATACAAAATAGACTTGGACAAAGAAGCGTTTATCCAGAAGAAAGCAAAGAAATTCGCCGAGCACTCATTTGGCTCACGTAGTTTCTTTCAGGCAGTTAAATCAGTCCAGAGCAATTTTACTCGATCCTCTATTCCAACCTTAGTTCTGAATGACATTCCCGTGAGCGACTCGAAAGAGAAGGCGGATCTTTTGGGTCGTATATTCGCAGAAAACTCAAACATAGTTGAACCTCCCCATTCTCCTACACTCATTCCCCCAGTTGTAACGAAAATGAAAACAATTGTTTTTCGTTGCAATATTGTACGGAAAATGCTTCTTTCTATCAATATCTAGGCAACTAGCTCTAATTTTAACAAAAATTTTCTATTTATCTTATAAAACCGGAATATTTCCCGACTCTTGGAAGCTGGCCAGCGTTCAACCCATACCAAAAAAGGCAGTAAGATAGATCCTAACAATTATAGACCAATTGCAATTCTGTCAGTTTTAGCTTAAATATTTGAAAAATATGTTAACTACAATTTAATAGATTATTTGGAAGTGTCGCGAATTATTGATTATAAACAGTATGGTTTTCGTAGAAGTCATGCAACAGGTGATCTGTTAACCTACGTATCCCATCTCTGGAACAAATCGCTTGAAAACCATGGTGAAACATTCAGTATTTCACTTGACATTTCTAAAGCATTTGATAAAGTGTGGCATAAAAATCTCATAGCTAAATTAAAATCTTATGGCATAGACCATCTTACTATCTCATGGATTCATAGTTTTCTTACAGGTCGCCAATTTCAGGTTAATTTAGATGGTATCACATCCAATATTTTCACAACCAATGCTGGGGTTCCCCAAGGCTCTGCACTCTCACCAACCTTGTTTCTTCTATACATTAATGACTTACTTATTTCCACAGTGCACCCAATCCACAGTTTTGCTGATGACAGCACATTGCATGCATCACATGCATCCCCTAAATTTCGATCTCATACTGCAGTTACCACTGATAGAGAGTTGCTAATTGATTCTATCAACAAAGATCTGGAGCGTATAATGGAATGGGGAGATCGTAATCTTGTTTCATTTAATCCAATCAAAACCAAACTATGTCGTCTTTCACGAATAGAGCCACATAAAAATTTTCCTATTAAAATAAACCACGAGGAATTGCGTGAGGTTGAATCAGTTAGACTTCTTGGAGTAGATATTCAAAATAACCTGAAATGGAATAAACATGTGTTCAACCTCGCTAAATCTGCAATGCAAAAATTAGGATTCTTGAGTCGATGTAAAAAGTATTTCAATCCCGAGCCAATTTTGCTAATCTTCAAGTCCTTTATTCGTCCATGTATGGAGTACTGCTGTCATGTTTGGGGAGGTACTTGTCAGTCAACAATAAAATGTCTAGACTCTGTACAGAGAAAAGCAATACGGTTGATTGGTAATACCAAACTAACGGACCAGCTTGATTCACTCCAGCACAGAAGAAATGTGGCTGAATTATCAATCTACTATAAATATAACTTTAGCGAATTCTCCTAAAGGAAATTCAAAATATCCTTCCATCGTGTGCGCAGTATAATCGACAAACAAGAGCTGCCGAGTTATCCCATCCATTTGTTGTACAAATACCTCGTTGTAGAACTGTGTCCTTCCAAAACGACTATTTTAATAGAGTGGCCAAATTAGGGAACTCATTGCCTTCCTCTGGATTTCCCGATGAATTTTCCCCTCAGGCATTTAAAGAAAATGTCCATCATCATTTAAAACAATTAGTATAGTTATCCCTATATCCCCATTCCTTCCATTTTCCTCATTTCCTTCCTTTATAGTTGACATGGTATCTTCGGATATTCAAAGAGTCTAAATAATGAATATTTCATATTTAGTGTGCTAAACATGTCTAACTAGTTAATAAAAAAAAAAAAACATTCTTTCAGTGACTTGGTTACTCCATTCATGAATGTAGGTCAAGATAAACCACTTGAAGCCAATACTATTAGAGTGGTCACTTTTCACCCAGCTTCCTCAATAATCAAAGACCTAATTTAAGCAATAATAGTTAAAGTTTAAACTCCACTAGTAACCACCAAACACAAGCAAGATCATACGACAGGAATTATAGTTACTGTAAAAACTAACCACAATTACTTTCGAAACTCATACCAGCAACCAAACCCAATCCCAACCCAACAACACCTCAATGACAATAGTAGCAATATTCAACCAAATTCGAAACTGAATTTCAAGAAGTGAACCGAATTACCAAACATACCCGCCAGACGGACAATCCGGTTTGTAAACAACTCCACAGACGATGATTTAAATTATCCGATACACAATTACTATCCTAACGTGTAAGAAATTATATCACATTCGCAAGATTTGGAAGCGGTAGCTCGTTCACCTCGTTTTCCTACATCAAAACGACCTAAAAACATATATGTACCAGCTGATAGCTTAAAACTAACTGCAGTTTAGAGAATTTTTTAAATTAAGTAGGACTGACTCTAAGAACATGAGTCGAACATAGCTCCCCAATTATAGAAATATCAACAGACTGCATAAACGATATCAGGAGCGGAAATTTCAATAGTAAAAAAAAGATAAGTTAACTTTAAACCAAAGCATTCCTGAAAACAAAAATATAACGTTTAGCGGTATTAATGGCGTGGAACATCATACTTTCCAAACTTAAGCAATATTGCCTATGCCTTTCCCGTAGTAGAATATATCCATAATTTGAATACGGATGTTAGAGTGGGATAAGATTTTTTAGCAGACAAAACCGACATAAGTTGTATATCTAATTGCTTAAAAGTACTAACTAGCCAGTAAGATTTAATTTGTGTACCGTTCGTGAACTATCAATAAAATACAGATTAAGCAAAGAACAGTAACGGTTAAGGGATGCAAATTACTAAGAAAATATAGTTTCTCCTTCCAAAAATGGTGGTGTTGATGTTGTCATACAAACTTCTGGCCCGAGAGACTCTTCAAACTCAACTGGAAATTATTCCATACTTACATCCTACGTTATGACATATGGTCATTTCGATCAATATTTTTATCATTAATTTTCTTATACCAAACCTCAGGCACAGCAATCGTCTCAGCAAAATTATGATTATCCTACTAATTCGAATACATTCAAATTTGGATTCTAACCTACCTTGATCTTTTAATTTAACTACACATCTTCAACTTCAACATACACTACTTCACATCTGAACACTCCGAAGAAGAGATAATTGCAATGGCTGAAGAAATAAGAAATGGCGTGTTCGTAGCAAATACACTATCGAAACGGAAGAAAAGCAAAATTATGTTGAACGTCATGGACGTAAATGATGAAAACATACGCTTGAGTGATTTCACAATCCAATACATTTCTGTATTTCCGGATTTCCCAGAGCGTATACAAAAAAAAATGATAGTCTCGAGGACTGTTGACAGAAGTGAAAACTTAAAACTGTGAAATAGCTGCGTTTTCATCGTCTAAATACAACAAAATCTTTACATACTTTACCACATTTACACACTGTTGTTAACTGAGAAAAACATCAAATTCACTAAAAAAAAATAACACAAAACTCACTAAAAAAGAAAAATCCAAAATATGAATCAAAAGAAAAAGAATCCGCATTGAACGGTCAAAACGCAGTTTTAAAATAAAATGAACCATAGAATTCGATTTGGATATCAAGTGTTTTGTGGAGGTTGGTAGTACTTGTTCAGAAAGTAAACAATTATTTATTTAATTTTTATTATCATTATAATTTGATAGTTCAGCGTGTTAATTTAAAGTAAAATTTTTAAAATCAAAATTAATAAGTTGTTGAGTTTAGATACATTTTTATTCTGTATTACTTCGGTCTGAAAGACCTAAGTATTACATTCATGAGCTCAAAGTGAAATTCTTACCCCCACTTTTTTTGACATTTCTTGACGTTTTAGGACCTCCTGATTCTAAAAAAGCAAAAAAAAAATGTATGTCTGTCTGCCGGCCGGCCGTCATTACCTACGCTGCAGGGAAAGCCGCTGGAGAGATTTCAAAAATTTTTTTTTTCTAAAAATAGGTATTCACAAGGGACAGGTCCGAAAGGACGCTGTGTTCGATAACTGTACCGGAAGTGTGTCAAAAAAATCATTATGTGTGTCAAAAATAGCAAATTTTCATATTTTTGGCTTAAAAAACGTTCATTTTAAGTGATTACGAGTAGGAACATTAAATTTGGAGAAATCTTGATGGTCGAGATTGGTATGTAAGATCAAAAACTAGATTATTGCATTATAAGTTTGTCAAAAAAATGTTGTCAAGTGTGTCAAAAGAAAGATTTTTATTTATTTTTTGACCTAATTTTTTGAAAAAAAAATAAAATTAATTGTTTGTTTGAAATGAAATTTTATTATTATTATTGAGAATTATGGCATTATGAGGTTGTCAAAAAAATGTTGTCAAGTGTGTCAAAAGATTTTTATTTAGTTTTTTACCTAATTTTTTGGAAAAAAATAAAATTGTTTCTTTGAAATGAAATTTTATTATTATTATTGAGAATTATGGATTATAAGTTTGTCAAAAAATGTTGTCAAGTGTGTCAAAAGAAAGGTTTTTATTTATTTTTTACCCATTTTTTTTAGAAAACAATAAAATTAATAGTTTGTATGACATAATATTTTATTATTATTATAGAGAATTATGGCATTATAAGTTTGTCAAAAAATAATGTCAAGTGTGTCAAAAAATGATTTCATTTATTTTTTAGCCAATTTTTTGGAAAAAAAATGTAGCTGTTTTTATGACGTAAATGTAATCTAAAATGAAATTAGACATGGAAATTTTTGAATTTGTTATAGTTTTTGAAATATTTTTGGAATTTTGAAAAAGTTTGTATTTTTGATTTTGTAATAATTTTTGCAATATTTTTAGAATATCGTTAAAAGTTTTAATTTTTGATTTTGTAAGAATTTTTAAAATATTTTTAGAATTTTGAAAAATTTTAAATTTTTGATATTATTATAATTTTTGGAATTTTGAAAAAATTTTCAATTTTTGATTTTGTAATAATTTTTGCAATATTTTTAGAATTTTGGAAAAGGTTTGAATTTTTAAGAATTTTTGAAATGTTGGAATTTAGAAAAAATTTAAATATTTGATTTTATTCTAATTTTTGGAATATTTTTGGAATTTTGAAAAAGTTTGACTTTATTTAATTTTTACAATATTTTTGGAATTTTGATTATAATTTTCTGGCAACGTATTGATGTTTCGTGTTAGTTGTGTAGTAAATTTTTAAACTGAGTTAAAAAAATGCTTGTACTTTAACAAAGAGTTATGTTTGATATACATCGCTGCCCAAAACTAAAAACCATGTCCTCATAAAAGTTTTTTACCCAAAACTATATCAAAATCTTTAACCCAGACCGAAGTTTTGATATCTCAGAGCTGTGAGATTTCAGCCCCTCCATATTTGTCAAATTGTTTCAAATTGTCAAAACTTCAAAAGAATTTTAAAAAATATAATAGGTAGCGAATTACGTGTGGAGTACGCGAACTAAAATCCAATACTAAAATACGACAAAACTAAAATACGACTTTTTCAAAACCAACTATTTTGTCAGATTGGGATTTGGATTTGGATTTTGGTACATGAAATTGTTAGTGTAATTTGGCAAATAAAATACACCTATCATTAATTTTAGCAATATTTATTTATTTATTCATAATATCAATTGCGTTTTATTTATTAAAAAGTGTAAAGAAAAACACAAAAATTAAGTATGACAAAACATTTTTTTTTATTTTTTTTTTTTTTTTTATTGGAAGTTAGGCATGTTTAGTGTTAATATAATTAATTATACATTAACGTCTCTGAATATCCGAAGATACCATGCCAACTAGGGATTATAATCAATTGAGAATTAAGTTTCTTTTAGAAATTTATGAACTCCGACTTTTGAGGGTTAAAGTTATCAGGGAAAACCCACGAAGGTAATGAATTCCAGAGTTGAGAGACTCTGTTGAAAAAGTCGCGCTGGTAGGCTACAGTTCTACATCTAATTATTTGAACCGTAAAAGGATGGGCCGCTACCGATGCTCTGGTATGACTCGATAGGTTTGCAGACTTAGGTAAAATCGATTTGATCTCTTCAGAAACCCGTTCATCCATGATATATTTGTAGAAAATCGTCAAATCAGCAACATTTCTTCTATGCTGCAAGGAATCAAGGTCATTAGTAAGACTTGGGTTACCAATGAGTTTAATAGCTCTACGCTGTACAGAATCAAGGCAGTTGAGACTACTCAAGTAAGCTCCACCCCATATGTGAGAACAGTATTCCATGCAGGGACGTATAAAAGATTTATAAACTAAAAGAAGTTGTTCGCTATTTTACTTAAAACTATAACAAAATCTTTAAACAAAATAAAAAAGAAAAAAGCAAATTATCATTTAAGAAAATGAGAATAAGAAAATAACAAATGATTACAATTTATCGCACTCTCTTTAATGTTTATTTTATATTTAATGTTTATTTAGCGTGATTATGACTCGAATATATGGGTGATTCTACAATTAGGGTACAGATTTCCTTTTGAAAAATTTAAATATAAAGATGAAAAAAATTTTTTTTTTAATTAGCTCTAGGTATGATATATTTTCATACTATGTAGGCAGCAAAGCTGAATTTTCATTAACGACTGTTTTTTGTAATTGACTGGGGTGTTTGCCATGCTTATTGGTGGTTCCATCCAGGACTCTTGCCAAGGCCCGATCAAGATTAAATTAAATTTAGACTTAACACTTGAATAATTCAAGTACGCAATCCTTTATTAAAAATACATATCGAAATGTCTGATCCCGATTTTGGAGATCAATACGCGATCGCGAGGCAAATTGAAACTTTAATAACCAATGGAAAAAAGTGTGCAATTGAAAAACGAACAATTGGTTTCTATGAAGGAAGAATTAATGAACTAAAAAAGTTATGGAACGAATTTCGCAGTGGTGATGCCATTCTTCATAAGCATTTTGTAAAAATAAAAAAATTAGATGAACCATATTTTAAAAGGGAAAAATTCAGTGAGGTAGAATTTAAGGTGTCCGATTATTTGACAGATTTGCGTGATGGACTTCGATCAAAACAGCTTGAAACAAATGCAACAATTCAAATTCCAACCCCACAGGTTGAAGTCATACAATCGCAACGCCATATTCAACTTCCAAAAATCAATCTATCAAAATTTAATGGAACATATAAGGAATGGAGATCGTTTCATGATCTGTTCATATCCATGATTCACAACAACTCTCAACTGGAAAATGTCGAAAAACTTCATTATTTGAAAGGAAGTTTATCCGGTGATGCGGAGCGTTTATTAAAACATGTGCCCATCACCAGTTCGGACTACATACCAGCTTGGGAAAAATTAAAAAATCGGTACGAGAATAAGAGAATTCTGGTGAATAATCTTTTGCAGGTTTTGACTAATCAACCAAAAATGGAAAAAGAAAATAATAAAGCTCTACAAATGTTCATTGATACCACTGCAGATTGTGTGCAACAATTAAACTTATTGCAAGTCGACACATCTACATGGAGTACTTTACTTATTTTCTTATTAGTGCAAAAACTGCCATTTACGACATTAAAACTTTGGGAAGAATCCTTGAAGGATAATCAAGAATTACCAAGTTATTCCGCGTTTATAGAATTCGTGCAGGTTAGATCGAAGATTTTGGAGTCGGTAAGCAGTACTGCCTACAATGCCAAATCGACTAATATAACTGCAAAAACGTATCATACAACGCAATCACGGGATACATCAAAATGCCCAGCATGTGACAAACCACATTATGTGGTATTTTGTAAAAAATTTAAAGCTATGGATGTAACCTCAAGAAGGCAATGCATTTCAAAGGCCGGTCGATGTTTCAATTGTCTTTCATTAAAACATTCATCAAATGAGTGTAATAAAGAACAAAAATGCAGTAAATGTATGCAACTACATCATTTTATGCTGCATGAAGATCATACTAACCACGGTCGTAGCAAAAATCCAGACCAACCATCGAATAAGAATCAATCCGAGATGAGCACAGACGAGCAAGGCCCTATTGTAGAACCCAGTGGCAACTCCGAGAAATGTTCAAGGACTTTCTTAAATAAAAATTCGCATGGAGCACTATTGGCAACCACCCTCGTTCAAACTCGTGGCAAAAACGGTCAGATACGAGTTTTAAGATGTTTAGTTGATCCTGGCTCACAGGCATCATTTATAACCGAACATTGTTATAATAAACTTGGGATTATTGGTCGACCAAGCAATATACTGGTCAATGGTTTAAATGAAAATAAATCTGCAGTTGCAAAGCGACAAGTTAATTTAAATCTCATGTCGTGCAACAATGAATCCAAGTCAATCTATGTAAACTTACTTGTAATACGTGAAATTACTAGTACGCTACCTGGGACAAGAATACAGTCACTAGATAGCTGGCCACATTTGAAAGGATTGAATCTTGCTGATCCCACATATGCAGTTCCTGGTGTAATCGATATGTTATTAGGAGTTAATGTATACACACAAATATTACAAGATGGATTACGGAAAGGACCAGAAAATGCGCCCATCGCTATTAATACAATATTTGGATGGATTCTAATGGGCAACGACTCCAATTATGAAAACGTACAGTCATTTCTAGCCACGAATGAAGTACTTGAGGATTTGAATAAAACATTGACAAAATTCTGGGAAACTGAGGAAATGCATCGCCCAAAGATCATGACAGCAGAAGATCAACTATGCGAAGCACATTATAATCAGACACATGAAAGATTATCAAACGGCCAATATCAAGTACGATTACCATTTCGCACAAACCCACCTTTGTTAGGAGAGTCAAAGATATTAGCTATTAAACGTTTTAATTATTTGCAGCACAAATTAATTCGAAATTCAACATTAGATGCTGACTACACCAAATGTCTAAACGATTATTTGATGCTAAGCCACATGGAGATCACACCACCTAACCAACAGGCTAATGAAGAATACTTCATTCCACACCACGCAGTGTTCAAAGAAAGCACAACCACTAAATTGCGTGTAGTGTTCGATGCTTCGGCCAGAAGTTCTAATGGCAAATCTTTAAATGAACAGCTGATGACAGGACCTACGATACAACCAAAATTATTTTCAACTTTACTCAAATGGAGAAAGTATAAAATTGCAATGGCTGCAGATATTGAGAAAATGTATCGCATGATTTTAATACATCCAGACGATCGGCGGTTTCAAAAAATAATATGGGTTGATCCACAGACCAAGCAGCCACGAGATTACCAACTCAAAACGGTGACATTCGGGATGTCTACGGCGCCATATTTAGCCATAAGAACGTTGCACCAATTAGCATCAGATGAACAGGAACATTGGCCATTGGCTAGCAAAGGCACATCTAGTGATTTTTATGTAGATGACCTTCTCACAGGAGCAGATACTGTTGATTCAGCCCTGGAGTTGCAACGGCAATATATTCAGTTGCTGAAGAACGGAAACTTTCACTTCCGAAAATGGGCAAGTAATGAACGAGCAGTAATTAATAGTTTACCAGAAGATGATATTGAAGCCAAGGGTGTTTTATATTTTGATGACACAGAGTCAATAAAAACTCTAGGAATCAAATGGATTCCTAATTCTGATCACTTTGCATTTCAAGTTACGCCAAAAATTACAAGCAATGGTTTCACTAAAAGAAACATATTATCAGAAATCGCATCCTTGTATGATCCATTAGGTTGGCTAGCTCCAGCAATCATAGTTGCCAAATTAATAATGCAATCGATGTGGATCAGTGGATGTGCATGAGATACCAAAGTAAACGAAGATATCGAATCTCGTTGGAAACAATTTAAAGGTAATTTAACCTATCTAGAAAACCTTAAAATACCGCGCTGGATTGGCTGGTCATATCATCAGTAAAATTTCAGCTCACGGTTTTTGTGACGCATCGATCAAAGCATATGGTGCTGTGGTTTTTATACGCATCGAAACACAACAGGATTTATATACAGTTCATATGCTGAGTGCAAAAACCAGAGTCGCTCCAGTTCGGCCAGTAACTTTACCTAGGTTAGAATTAAATGGTGCAGTACTTCTAGCAAATTTAATGAAAAATACAATTCGAGACATGCAAATAAATCCAGAATTAATTGTAGCTTGGACGGATTCCACTATTACGCTGAATTGGATACAAAGCGAAGCTTCAAGATGGAAAACATATGTAGCTAATAGAGTTGCTGATATCCAGGAGTTAATCAATCCAGACTGTTGGCGGTACGTACCAACAAAGGACAATCCTGCTGATTTAGCATCTCGTGGATTGAAGATCACAGAACTAGTAACTAATAAATTATGGTGGAACGGGCCAGACTGGTTAGCCAAACCAGAGCAAGAATGGCCAATTTATAATAAAACAAATAACAATATTCAATTAGAAGCTAAGAAAATTACTCCAATCATCTGTTTAACAACCTTTGATGAAGATTTGTTCCAAAAATACTCATCATTCACAAAAATTCAGCGAGTGGTCTCTTGGTTGAAACGTTTCTGTGATAATACGCGAAATGTAGAAAAACAAAGGGGGATACTCAACGGGCAAGAATTGCAAACTGCTGCAAAAATCATTTTTAGACAAATTCAAAGGATTCATTTTAAGGAAGAGTATTCCAAGTTATTGAAGAAGGAAGCTATTTCCAACCGTAGTCGGCTGATTCAATTAAATCCGTTTTTAGATAATGACGGGATCATTAGGGTAGGAGGGAGATTAAATAACGCAAACTTGTCTTTTAATAGAAAACATCCAATCATCTTACCACCCGATCATTTTATTTCAACATTACTGATTGAAAAGGCTCATCTGGAAACCTTGCATGGAGGTAATGGATTGGTGCTTAATACATTAAGACACCAATACTGGATCTTAAACGCAAAGAAAATAATATCGAAACGTTTAAATAACTGTATCGTTTGTCTACGATACAGACAACATCATAAGGCTCAACTAATGGGAAGTTTACCAACAGTACGAGTCAATATTTCAAGACCATTTGAAAATGTGGGTATTGATTATGCTGGCCCCATATATTTGAAGTCCTCAAATCTACGAAAAGCACCCATAACTAAACGATACTTCTGTATATTTGTGTGCATGGCTACCAAAGCTATACACTTGGAATTGGTTTCCGATCTAACAACCACAGCCTTTATGGCTGCATTAAAACGGTTTGTTTCAAGACGAGGGCTATGCACAAACATTTATTCTGACTGCGGCACAAATTTTAAAGGTGCTGAAACAACTCTATCAAAGGATTTGAAGAAGGCAATTAATGAAGCAACAACAACAGCAGCTCAAGATATATTGCATCAACAAGCTATTACTTGGCATTTCAATCCTCCCGCTACACCTCATTTTGGTGGAATTTGGGAGGCAGGAGTTAAATCCGTAAAATATCATTTTCGAAGAGTAATTGGTAAAAGTATGTACACATTTGAAGAATACTATACACTTTTAACCCAAGTCGAAGCTTGTTTAAATTCAAGACCGTTGTGTGTTATAAACAATGCATTAGATGATCTAGAAGTCTTAACACCGGGACATTTCTTAATAGGTCAAGCTCTCAATGCAATCCCTGAACCAAATCTTTGTACAGAAAGGGTCTCATTAACACAACGTTACAATCATATGCAACAACTGGCACAACAATTTTGGAAAACTTGGTCACAAAAATACTTAAATCAGTTACAGCAACGACCGAAATGGTGTCAAGTCCAGCCAAACATACAAATTGGAGACGTGGTCTTAATTAAAGATGAAATTACGTCACCACATTGGCCACTTGGAAGAGTCACTCGAACATTTGAAGGAAATGATGGATTAGTACGCGCTGTGGAAGTAAAAACTACATCCAATACGTACAAAAGAGGAACGCTTAAAATATGCCGCCTGCCGTTAGACATACAAGATGAAATAAACAACCTACATCAAAAATAAATTGTTATAACGATGAAGTGTTGTATGGTCTTGTGTTACGTCATGTCTGTATTAGTATATAAATAGTTATAAACCATATTAATGTTTTTTCCTTTTCTCTTCCTAAAGAAATGAGTTTTGAAGACGAGGATGTGCTGGATATTTGTGAAAATATTCAATTTTTACCGGTTCACGAATCCACACCAGAATCTAGTTATCTGCAATTCAAAAACAAAATAAAAAACAACCAGGCAGCTAAAATATATAATCCAGATCCAAGCCACAACCCCTCACATTCAAATATAATAGCAGAATCTAGCAGCAGACATCCGATACTTATCAATGGTGGGATTGTCACTGACTGGGATAAACTTCGTTTAACAACAACACTAGCAGAAGTTCAAATGCGAATCCAGAATGATATACAGCGAGTTACAACCAGAGAAGGAGGCAATGTCTTCATTCCGAAGAAGGTGTTGAGTCGCATCAATTTTGATAAACTTAAAAAATCAAAAAACAAAACCATCAAATTAAACCTGCCTGACAAAATGGAAATCAAATTAAAACTTTACCAAAATCAAAGTTTAGTTTTCTTTCATTACCAGCCCAAAAAGGGAAAGGATAAATCCAAGTCCACCACAAAAATTATTAACCTCAGCAAATAATTGTAATATCTCAAACAATTCATGTTGAATTCACAAAAAAAAACAAACTAAAAAATCCAAGGAGTTGAACTTAACAGTTCAAGGTGGGGAGTATGGTTGATCACCCTGTCAACACCAATCATTTTTCTTATAACAATGCCATCTGTTGTTTAACATTAAAAAGAAAAAAACTCTACCGGAAAAGAATCCGCCAAAAATAAGGAGAAATATGAAACAAAACATACAACAAAAAGAGATAGATTTATCAACGAAAAACATATATAAAGTATTGTTTTGGATTGTTCAATCAATTAGTTTTTTGCTGGTGATCAACTTTGAAGAAAATAAAATACAAATTTACTTTCGGGATAGAAGTCGAATCAAAAAAAAAACAAAAGATAAAAATATTGAATGAAATTTGGATTTGCACGTAAGTGGAAAAATCCATTGGTTCAGTATAATTTTTGAAATTTTGTTTGTTTGATTGATTTCTCATATTGTTGGTAAGAATTAAAAAAAACAAATAATTTATAATTATTACAAAAATTTTATAATCTCTTTTAATTGAAATAAAATCAAATTGTTCTGTGTAAAAGTGTAAAAATTTTTTAATCTTTTTTCTTTGATAATTTGGTTGTTTGCTGTCTTCTTTGGAATTTTTTTTGTGTTTTAAATTACGGAAGCGAACATTTGAATTGGTTGAGTGTTTATATCACGATCGTAAGTCTTGGAAGGTCAGTTATTTTATTCTTGTTGTTTAGCTTGTTAATGTTTTTTTTTGTGTTTTTTTTATAAAACATTATCAGAGCTTTAACACTTATTGTCCATGCTAATCCATGCTAATGACAACAACTAATGCACTTACCTTGATTTCAATATAAAATTGATTGTAGAATAATTAATAACAAACATTCACCCAAATCACATGGTAACTCATTGCAGCTTGGAACACTGTTGCTACAGATGATATTATTCTAAGGAAAAAATATTTCCCTGTCTTCTAAAGCTCAAGTTTAATTTGAGCCATGTCAATGACATAATACTTGAGGGACAATGTTTCTTAGAAATCCCCTATCTATTGTATTGATAATAATAATTATTTTTAAAGGTTTTATGAATTGTTGTCATACACAATATAAACAAAAAGTAATTTTGATCCATGGGGAGGGGACATCCATGCTAATGACAAATTGCATAATAAATATTTTTTAATCATTTTGGCTGTCTTCATTGTTAGACAACGGAGTGGCATAGCAGGTCGCGTAACTGGTTGAGGTTTATAATGCCGTTTCAACTAGCTTCAGTATTGGGATCGAGTAAGAAATCCTGCTACTCCAGCACAAATAACGGAATTGTACGCGATAAACTTGACATATATGGAAATGGAAAAAAAAAAACAAGTGAAAAAATGAGACTCTGGCGACCCCTTTGGCGAAAGAACTACGATCAACACGTCCAACCCCATATTTACTCACATGCTCTCATACTCACACGCCTCATACACACTCGCACCCTCCCACACCTGCACACTATCACCCATATCCGCATCCATGCCCACATTCAACCACACTTGAAACAAGCCACTATTTAAACCCTGTTTTTTTTATAGTTTCATATGATTGCTAGGTTATTATTTACAGTGAATGATTTTAAATCTACTAAAAAAAAAATATTGTAAATATATATATATAAGTTTTGTTATAATTTGTAAGGGAGGTAACCTAAGAAAAAAATCGAATTTTGATCTCACAGATATGGGATATAAAAAAAAACTTAAAATCTCAAAGTACCGTGTTTATATTGGGAGTGAATCATTTCGTAAATTACCTATTACTACAGCCCATTTTGAAGAACTACAGACAAAAAAAAACTGTTTGAATCATACATGATTAATTTTTTAGTTCTAAAAGGTTTTACAGAATTGTTGAAAATAAAGAAAATTATCATAACATTTGTTCATTTTCATTTTGCGAATTGGTGTCAGTTAGTATTACCTTTTCTATATTCCAACCAGGTCACAAAAAAAATATCGGAGGAATTACCGGCGAGATTTGCCCAATATGATCAACAATACGTTCTGATACGCATTGGACGAATCATCCAACTGGCACAAGATCCTCAAGACTACATTTAGGCTCGGCCTATCCTTTACCAAAGATGAACAAATAACCAATTCCACCAAAACAGTTCGATCATCTTTCCCGGCAACCTGATTGATCGCTATGAATTACCACAAACTATCTAAAATACACTTCGTTGCAGAATTAAATCGAAGCCAAGAAAAATATTTGTGGACACACCCAAGGTATTGCTTGTTGTGTTGGTTAGCTTGAGTAAAGTTGCCCGTATTGTTCGCCAATCCGGTAGAATCGATGGATTACGAGATATATGCATATGAACAGATCCTAAACATTCGATGCTATTTGATTTGATTCCCTTGTCAAAATGATTACATATCCAATTGCTGTTATTTGACCATCATCCCCATTGTTATATGAATGTAGTACACTATGGATAAGGAATTACGGTCACACATCACATGCACTCACGCTCATAACCACCCGTAAAACGTTCCACTCTGGATAGGTTTTATTGTTTTGTTTTGTATCTCTGTCTTGGTTCACTCGATTTCGAAACAGGAGTAATAGCTGGAGATATCGATAAGCTTGGTGTCGAGGAAGTCCAGCCCATAATCAAATTTTTCTATTATGCCAAAGAAAAAGCATAATAAATTCACATTTACATAAATTAAAATATGGAGAGTTAAATATCTTTCGTCAATGTTATCGGAACTATCCCCTAGGACTCAGATTTAACGTATCTGGAGAGATAATTCATTTCGTTACACATAACCAACTTCGTTCCCCAACCCTTCAGTTAAATTGTTAATCCATAAACTAAATAGAACAAACAAATTGTCATGCCACAATGATCACCATACGGCTAGGATCGGTTAAAACTACTTTTTATATTCCATATAAAGCAATTAATTGTAAATCGAACACGAAATCATGTGGTGCATGAAACATTGCGCGCTATTTTTAAAAGCAACCTTCTTGATAACTCCGTAAATCGCATAAACCGTCTGGATAACACCTGATGAAAATCAGGAAACAAAATACTAGCTAGCTCCGTGTAAAAAAACTTAATTTGACTTAAATCGGAATAATCTAAGTCCTGGAGGTGAACATAGGACGATCGCAAAAAAAATGTAAAACGACCTGAATTGAAATTAAATTCCTTTCAGTCACGATTCACGAACATTCGCAATATTCTTTCGATTTAGAATAAGGCAGGTAAATAAGTGCACATCACCAAAACCGGATCATAATCATCTATTCAAACAATATTGGTTTATCTGTATAATATCGAAATTTCTAGTTCATTGCACTACAGAATAATAATTGTATTAGGTTATAACGGTTAAAATTACAACTGAATTAATGATTCACTTATAAGACAGCTACACGTTGCCTAGTAATTTATTAGAAGTTTAACCAATAATTTTCCTAAAAAAACTTAACCATCTATAAGTATTTTAATTTAGTTTATAATAGATCACTCATACCCACCTCATGCATTCACGCATGCGTACCGACACTCAAGCACACATTCATACGTCCACGCACTCCCACAGATATATATAAAAATCACTTACCCCGTTTACAGCCCTGATCCCCCCATTCTCCACTCCGCCACTCAGTCGCAACGACAGATCATCTTATTCAGGTGCTATGTTAGGTAATCACTGATAGCACGTTTCAATGACGAGAATATGGTAGATAAAACTGTCACAAATGGTTATATCTCGATTAAATCTGATCATGCAATTGTTGATACTTGATTGCTATCATGACGAGACCCGTTACACAAAAACCATTGATTTTTTTTGTTATTCTTTTATTTATTCTAGCGTTATCAATTCAATAAATGCTAGTTTATTTCGTTTAAGCCGGTTAATTAATCTAACACATTGACTTAACATTTACTTTACGTTAATACAAAAAATTTTGCTAGTAGACTTTTAAGTTTATATACCATATTTTCACTAATTCGAAAAACAAACTTAACAAAACAAATAATCTGACTATACACGGAAAGAACTTTAATGGTTTCGTAGCTTAATAATGCGGTTTTTACATATTTTGGCTAGCTACCAAAATAAAACCAAATATTTAACTTGCCAACTCATCGGTTTTTGTTCAAAATAAAAACAACATCGACTAAGTGACAGTAAACTATGAAAGAAATAATAGATAAGAGGCAGACTAGACGTTTTTAGCAGCTATGTATAGGTGAATAATACAATCGATAAGGCAGTTTCTTGTAGAGTTTACATTTAAAAATTATCGTTATTTTATTTCCCCTATCAAGTAATACTGGTTATTAGGTTGCAATAAAAATTGGAAGATATTTTCAAAACATTTAAACGAAATATCCATGTAATCAACATGAATGTGGAATGAGAATGAACAACTAATTTTATAATAGTTTTACAGTGCTTCATTAATTACTAGAAAACTACAGGGGAATCGCGAAATCAAGGAACTCAAGTAGAAACGAAATTACGTTAAGACTGTGTTCCAATTGATGACAAATTGTGCCACACATACTAAATCAATTTAGACAACTAATTTAATTGAACAAATCAATAGGTTGTTTCCAAATAATCTGTGCGAACTTCTTACGTTAAACAATGACTGACAACTTGATCATATCCTTTAGTAATTTTATAAAACCAAATCTAGACTTAACAGGTAATTGGAACTCAGCACTACCAGGGTATCTTATAATTACGTATTACAACCAATATTAAAATAGCAAACTACAATGGATTTACAGTAGAATCTCGCTTGCGAGAATCATATATGGATATGTTTATAGCGGAAAGAAGAATCGATAATAAAAAATATAAAACGAATTGATAAATATGCACAACTATTTAAGGTTTCACGACAACAATAGCAGACGGCGGTTATGGTTTGAGTTTACGGAGAAATGAGAACGCAGTGTGACTCAAAATCAGTGTTTACACATAAAGGAAAAAGTTGCAAATTAGCGTTGTAGAAATAGACACATAAAATTAATATGTTTTTATTTAAATTTTAATTAGTGCATTGTTTTATGTGGTTTAGTCACTATTAGTAATAATTTATTGTTGGAAAGCATGACGGACGAAGAAACAACAGCTAATGGTCTCAAGGTTCCTGATAGCACAACTGGTGATTTATTTGATAAGAAATAAAAATCTTTGAGAATATATTCATCATGAATAGTTGTATTCCAGGTACGATACTATCCGTTTAATGGGTTACTATTCAACCAATCTCTATAAAACAATCGATCACCGAATCTTAGCAATTCGGCGCGCATGTTCAACCATGCGTGTAGCAACGCGTAAAATCCATACAAATATATAACTGCAATTGTCGAGGTAATTCTAAATAGAAATGTTAACAGAGTTATGGACGTCATTTCGGTCTTTCCAAAGTCGATAAAATATCCTTCTAGAAAGTGATCGAAAACCAACGAGCAACTGTATACTATTGCTAAGAACTTCGTTAAGGATTGTGCAACTTGTACCCAATTAATTTGTTTATTTCTTGGATAACTATCACGATAAATCAAAGTTAGAGCGAACATAAAATCTAAATATTTCAAAAACGTTGGTTCACATTGACGAACAGTTTTCTCCATATTTCCGACTGGCGTTTGTTCGTAGAAATGCATATTTTTCATCAACAGGCGGATTGCTTCCATTAATAATGCCATTTATTATTGGAATCTAAATTTATGAAGCGGAAATTATATTAATTAATATTAATGGAAGAAATATTTATGAAAGTCCCAGGTAACGAAAGTTGGAAGTATGTGGTACCATAGTGAATCTACCAATCAGCGAATTTCACAACTGCGCCGTCGAGCGCCAAGTTAATTCGTTACAGGTATACCTAGAATACAGGAAATTTTTTAGAATTACTTCAGAACCTATATAAACATTTTTATTGAGTTGGGACATAGAACTGTCCCCTAATTGTAGAATTATCCATATAAATTTATCCCCATACAAAATCACATAACGCGCCTAAAGAAGTTTTCACTTAGAAAAGAAAACAGCAACAAAATGTAAAAAAAAACAGAATAGCCACAAAACATGCCTTTTAAGAACTATATTGAGATGTCGTAACATATTGAGATGTAGTAAAAATTTCCTGAATGCATTCCAAATTTTATTTCGCATTGACGTCACACTGTGCTAAAAGACAATAGCAATAACATTTCCCGTATGGAGGGATCAATTTTTGACAGTGAGATTTTACTAGACAAGGTGATATTTTAGGGGTGCTGGCGGTTGAACTCTATTTAGTCAAAGTAGCACCCGCAATCTTAGCTATGGAGTATTTCTTGATAATGAAATGTTATTGCTTATTCGAAGAATTGACCCTACATATAACTCTATGTATGGGCTTTAATCATTAGGAAGGAAGTGCGTCGCATGATCAAAGCATATGCCCCTAGCTGGATTATTGGCAACCACATTTTAGTTTTGTTCCTGCAAATTGTTAAAACAAATCTTTTATTTTATTTTCATTTTTTCTATCCTATCATGAAATATTGGCCTATGTCAAATTTTATATGTGAAAGGATTTATTGTTTAGTTATTCCTTTTATAAAAAAATATAAAAAACAGACACAAAAAAACAAATTTGCGTCCATCAACAACTTAGAACGCATATTGTTGTAGGACCTTGGTCTTAAAATTTTTTTATGTGTTGTTGTGACACATATTGTAATTACCTACTACACAACACATTTTATTAAAAAAAAACCTTAAAAAACTACTCTATCGATAAATTTAAATACCGTAAATTGTCCGCAGCCTTAAACTATGTTTAAATCAATCTTTTGTGATGTATTTTGTGAAATAATGATGGGAAAACCAATATTTTATTATTTTTAGCCCTGGCTACCAAAAAAATAATTAATTTTCTTGTTAATATCGAAATAAAACTGATTTGAACGGAACGGAAAAAGACAATAGCAATAACTTTAAGAAACTGCATTATCGATAAATATTTTAAAATTCGTAAAAAGAAATTTTTATGATTTTTATGAATTCATGATTAAAAAAACAATAATTTTAAAAGTATTCAATAAAAATTAAAAAAAAATGTACCACTGCAGGAATTGAACTCTCGACCTATAGAACCTCAGTCGATTACGAAATCGCTATCGCAATTTGAAACGTTTGGCGTGATAACTCGATTCAGCATGTTGATAACTTGAATATATAAATTTTTCACCATACAAAATCGCACAACGCGCCGAAAGAAGTTTTTATTTCAATATCGACAACCCGTAGCACAACGGACGCGAATATAATAGAGAGGATTATAGAACCAATTGGATTAGATACAAGGGCAACAACGATCTGGAATAAATTAAGAGGGAGCACAAAGACGTTTTACTACACACTAAAGACCGACAAATTCAAACGTCAATACCACTAGTCACCGAAACAACTTTAAACAGCCATATCGACCGTTAAAACGGTCATATCTAAGGAGGCTAAACTAGACCGAGTCGGCGCAACAAAACAAACTGTTACCTTCGTAGAAGAAAAAAGTATCCCTACCCAAAATCTAAACAACAAAGTGTGAAGAGCTTTTCCGGCCGGTCTAATAGTAAATTATTCTAAAAATAATAATTATTATTACGGTTATAGCAAAATCATAACAAAACACAACAACAAATAAAAAAAATACAAATAAAGGACGGAAAAAACGGAAATTTTTTATTTTACTTAAAAGAACATTCCGGACTAAAGATGTTTAGAATAACGATCGATTTTTCTAGATTTAAAGATAGTATTTAAATAGGCTTTTTCAGATAGAAGCAATTAGTTTTAATTCAGACTGCGATGATGTTAAGTGAAGTTAATTGTAACCGAAACGCTGTAACGTTTTGTAAACGAAACGATTACTAATCAGTGATCGAACTCAGAAGGGGGTCTGGATATTACATTTATCGATTTGAGAGTCAAAGTCAATTCGGAGTTAGGTGAAAAAACGTAACAATATAATAATTATTAATAGCAGTTTATAAAAATAAACATATAAAAATTTAATTTTAATTATTGATGTAATTATACATATATTGCATTGTTTAATTCATTTTAAATAAAAACGAATTTTTAACGTTTTTATAATCGATTATAATTAAGATAATAATACAAAATTACAAAAGGTAATAATAATAATAATAATAATAATAATAATAATAATAATAATAATAAACTTAAACCACGCATTTTTCCAGAATATATAAAACAAAACAAAATTTTAATTATTAATGATACACACATTGTATCGCTAAATTCATTTTAAAGACAAACTTTAAAAGTTATAAACTAGTTCAAAAAGTATATTTAGTAACTTGTAATTACAGTCAAACTTCCATAAATCGAACTTCTATTATTTGAATTTCTCTATAATTCGTATTTATGTTTCGAATTTAAACTTTGAATTTTATATTATAAATCGTTTCTATATTTCGAAATTTCCCTAAATCGAACAAAAATTGATGGCATTTGGTGGTTCGAATTATGGAAGTTTCACTGTATGTTATTTATTTTTATTAAAAAATCTAGAATGAGAGACGACTACTCCAGAATTTATTAAGCAAACAATACGACTCCGATAAAATTTAGAAACTACCTAACTTTTTAACTATCCTGTTTAATTTTCTTTTTAATTCTTTCAATGATGAACAATAATTTTTTTTTTGTGGGGAGGGATGTAGTAAAACCACTAACGTCGTTTTCTTACAACAGTAAAATTTTAGTTTTTGTACATTTCATCAATTACATTTTATGAAAAATTTTCGTTATTAAAAATTGCAAAACCGTTTTTTAAATAAAATTAAAACAAATGTAAAATCCGTTAAATTGGTATTATGAAATTTTTACATACAATTAAAATTAATTAAAATAAAAACTAAAGTTTTAGTCAGTGAGTGGGTCATTTTCTTGAGAATCGGTCAGTCAGTCAATAAGTTAAGCGGTCGTTTCTAGTAAATATAGTATTTTTACTATTTAAACAATGGTTGAAGAAAAAACTACAGAAATAATTTCAAAGTGACTAAATGTAGCATTCTACGTATTTATTGTTTCATTGTTTCATTTTGTAAAACTATCAATTGGTGAATATAAATAATTTTATTACTGTTATGTAATAATAAGTTTGGAACGATTTGCTGGACTTAAAGACTAGTGAAGCTGGTGGTTGCACTTTGGTGGCTCAGTTGGGGCAACACGTGCGTGTTTATTTGTTTATCGCGAATATATAGTTTAGCGTGCTTGGCCATCGGCATATGTAGCCAGCATTCTTTTTACTATTAAAAAAATTCTGCAAGAATTATGTCTATCTGAGAAACATAAAAACAAAAATTAAATAACAGCAATAATAATAATATTCAAAATAATAAAAATATCAACAACAATTTTAATAAAGAAAACTAATAAAAATTTAATTTTCATATAAAATTTTTTGTTCAAAAGATGAAAATTAATTGGTTAGAGGAGCTACGAAAAACTAAAACAAAAAATAAAAGCAAGCAAAAACTTTATTTAAAAAACAACTTGTTGCTCTTAGTTTCCGTGTTTTAAATTTTCTTCTTATTCTTGTGCACTTAAATTATTTTTATTTTTATTAGAATATTCTTCATTAAGTTTTATTTTTGCTTCTGTACATCTTAATTTCTTTTGTATATTTTTTTTTCATATTTAGTTTTGTTGTACTGTTGTTGATAGAACGATTTTAAACAGGTCAAAAGGGGATTAAGTTAAATTTTAATTTTCCTGTGTTTAAGTTTACATTATTTTTGTTGCAAAATGAATTATGTCAGATAAAAAGCGAAAAATTTTATTGGGTAGAACATTTTTGAAAACTTTAAAGTTTATTTGAGAAATAAGAAAAAATAAGATTATAATTGGAAGAAACTTAAGTTTTAAAATAAAATTTTAATGTTTTTTGTGCAAGACGTTTATTTTAAAATATTAAATGGCAGTTTTCTAAAGGGATAATTTTTAACCATAGTTTTTAGGATAGGTAAAATATTCCAAATCGAACATAGTTCTCGCACGGATGGACCAATTTAGTTAATTTGTAAATTTTTAATCGACTTCAAAAAAGAAGGAGGTTCTGAGTTTCACTGTAGGTTTTTTTTTTATGTATGTACACCGATTTCTCAAAAACGGCTCGGTTGATTTGGATGATTTAAATTTTATTCTATTTGGGTTCATTCCCAGAGGGTCTTATAATTTTTTCTATGATGTGAAAAATACCTTTATTCAGAAAATTAGAAAAAACCATATTTTTAATGCATTTTCGCTGATTTCGTCAGAACATATTAATCTTTTTGGATGTTTTGGGCAGTATTATATTGCTATACTTGTCAAGGTTATCGTGAATAATTTTCTATCACGGGAAATATGTATGCTGTTTGTGCAAAAAATCGCAAAACCATAATTAACAGATTGTCACTGATGAAAGTTTTTCCAGCATTTGAAGTTATTGCTTTTAGAACGCTTTCTAGCCGACATTTGCTTTATGACTACACTAAAAATAAAAAATTAAAAAACTTAAAAAAAAAAATAGAACCGACTTCAGAAAAAACAAAAGAAGCACAAAAAAGTGAAAAATAACTCAATTGTTGCTTTTAGAAACAAAAACACGTTACATTTTGATTAATGTAATTTAATTATACCTTACTATAGACAAAAAAATTACGCTATTATACAAAGTTACTATATTAAAATAGTTACTTTTTACTATAATTATTATAGTTTTTATAGTTGTTATAATAGTTAATATATTTTAAAAGTTATTTGTAGTACAAAATTGTTCGAAGTCGGTGCCACATTGACGAAAAACAGACTAATATGTCTCGGGCTTGGCACCGATTTCCAACAGTTTTGTACTACAAATAACTTTTAAAATATAATAACTATTATAACAACTATAATAACTATAATAATTACTAGCGGGACCCGGCGTGCTTTGTTACGCCTTTAAATAAAGTTTGTGTGTATACATTTTGTTGACGTAGTAGCAATAATTTCAAAGAGTAGTAATGAGAAATGATTTTCTGTTTTTTTTAAATGAATGAATGAATGAATGAATGAATGTAAAACGATCAGCACTCTAGTTGATCAGTAAAATATAAAAAAATAGTATTATATATAAAACAAAGGATATATAAAAAATCAAATAAGTTTTCAGGTGTGTTAGGTTTCAAGTGTGTCTCTATATAGAACATTATACGGAACAAAAATGGATTCATAAATTTTCACAGGGCTCATGCGGTTTAGTATACGCTTTCTTTACCGGCAGGTTACTATAAAAACGTTGCAAATAATTTTGATCGTTATGTCATTTTATGATCAGCTCGGGGTGTAAGAATAGCGACAGTACATTCGATGAAAGTATAGAAGAAGTGATGCAAAAAAATCAAAATTCATTGGAAGTTTTTGTATTAGAATTCATAGAATGTGAATTCATGGGATGAGAAATATTTCTATTTAGTGAACATCCTAAGTCATTTTAAAGTCATTACGGATTGTTGCAAATAAATGCGCAACTAATATCTTACACACGGTCAATATATTTGCATATATGTTCCACATATAGACAACATTAATGGAATATTAATTTTTGGGCGATTTTGTGAGTAATTATTGCTCAAAGTAATTATTAAAAGTATTATTCCCGATAATAAGTAATTATTGTCGGGATTGAACTCACGCTGATCAGAGACAACATAGTTCAAAGCCATTTTACACACTCAGCCACAGTGGAATCATATTGAATCATTGAATCATATTTTAATTTTCATGTTCAAATAATTTCTAAATTGAAACTTCATTATCTCATATTTTTTTTTTAAATTGAATTCTTCATCTGTGATTATACAATTGTAAATTGGAATCGTTCCTGACACGAAACACACAAAAACTGTTTCTGAGGGAAAATAAAAATGCATTAAAATTGCGAAATTCATGTGAATTAAAATAATTACTTTAAGCCTAATCACTCTAAAAATCTCTCAAAACTTTATTTATTTTACACCAAATAGTGTAAAATTTTTGTTTATTTAGCATTATACCCGTCGCACATTGTCGGTATCTCATAAGAAGAGAATTTGAAACAACGAAAAATGTAAAACAATTGTTGTTGTTTTTACAGTTGTTAGTTACAGTAGTTCAGTTACACTAAACGTACCTAACATTCAATTTACATTGTATCATTTTTATTGCAACAATTATTTATTTTAATGAGGGAAAAAATTTCAAAATGTCGTTTTAATTCTATTTCTTGATTCGTGTGCTTGTGGGCACAAATTATATTTTGTGTTTTTCCGTCTAGATGCGTACACGAATAAATCAGAAGGTATTCCGACGTTAGATGGCCACATACAGCTGTCCAGATGTGAGAAGTACGGATTCTCCAAATCTACCTAGTCCACATCCTTGCAGCAATTGTCCTTGTGCTTTGTTGATGGTCATTGTAAAAGCGAGTTGGGATCATTGAAATACTTGGGAACAGTACATCTTCCCCTCTGAATTTTCCATTAAAAATTGTAGCTTCAATGACATTGTTCATCATCATTTTCACCGAAAATTTAAAAAAATTTGTGCTATTTCAAAACATTTGACATATTTTTTAATAAAATGTAGTGTAGTTGGAATAACAATATGTGTCACAACAACATATAAAACCCTTTAAGACCTAGGTTCCACAACATCATATTTTTTAAGATGATGAACGCAAATTTCTTATCTTTTGGTTTTTTATATTCTTTTTAAAGAATGGAAAACTAAATAATAAACCCTTTCACATAATAATAAACAATATAGGGCAATATTTCATGATAAAATGAAGGAAATAAAAATAAATATTTTTTTTTCAAATTTGTAGGAACAGAGCTAAATTGGGTTATACTAATTATCCTAATAGTGCTAGAAGCACATACTTAGATCATGAAAAACATGGTTCAAAGATTAAACCCGGCATATTTAATAGTTATATGGAAGCTCATTTGTTCGAGCAAGCGAAAAAGTTCATTCTTTAAAAAAATATACAAAAATAAAAAATTTGCGTCCATCAACACCTTAGAAAGCATGTTGTTGATGGGACCTTATTCTTAAAAATAAACTTCGATAGTTTTTCATCCAGTTTTGATGACAAATTTCTTTACCTCTAACCGTTTTATTTTAATAAGCAATACAAATAAGAGTATTTTTCAATTTGATATTGATTTTTGTAAACTAATATTGAAGATCAATGAAAAATTTAAAAAAATAAATTTAAATCATTGTTTTCTCTAATTTTTACTCTTATTTTTATTCAAACTATATAAAAACCAATACAATAATTTTTTTACAGGTTTCGATATTTTCTAACACTTCTATAATTAATATATAACCTCCACAAAGTTATCAATAATCTTTGATAACGTATTTGACTTAGCATAATATGCTTTTCGTTTATTATCAAATAAAACAAAACATTCTTTATTAAAACATATTTGATAGTCTAATAATGGCTTTATACTAAGTTGAAGTTTACTATCAATTGAATAAATTGATTTACGCTGCCATCTGAAAGTTGGCATATGAACCATCCATATTTAACATTTAATTTGTAATTTTAAAAAATTTAGGCATTTAATTAAGAAAATAACTATCCTATCTCTCAAGCTGGACTAACATACACACATTGTACAAAATTTCATTAAGATTGGTTATGTTTTTGCGGAGTTTATCGCGGACAAACATCGTGACACGAGATTTTTATATATATAAGATAATGTAACTAACATTTAATAAAAAAACTCCTAATAAATAAAAAAAAACTCCAAAATGGATTTATTAAAAGTAAAATACTATATTTCATCGGGCGGATGAAAAAAGATGCATCATAGAAAAAAACGAAGACGCTTTTCTCTAAAATGAAGTAATTTAAATTGAAAACAAATATGAATGAATAAAACAAAATTATTTTATTTACAAATTAATTGAATCTTTTATAAATATTTCAATACGCAATTGCAGAATATTGCAGAAATTTTTCAAATTTATAAGTAGACAACCGCCATTTAATATCACTAATAAAACCATATTTCACATCAATTTTTGTTTTTTGTTCTTTTCAGATCCTAATTTATAAATTGATTTAGAAAAGTGAAAAGAAAGAAAACCACATTATTTTTATTCAAACTTTATAAGAACCAATACATTAATTTTTTACAAGTTTCGATACATTCTAACACTTCTATGATTAATAAAGAAAGGTTTTGACTTAGCATAATACGCTTTTCGTTTATTATCAAATAAAACAAAACTTTCTTTACTAAAACATATTTGATAGTCTAATAATGGCCCTAAACCGGGCATTCACATACAACGGAAACAGAAACAGAAACCGAATTTCATACAAATTTGACAGCAACTGAAACACAAACCGAATTTAGAAACAGAAACAGAAACGGAAAATTCGTCTGTTTTGTCTGAAACGGAAACAATTAAAATTGAATTGTTTCAGTACCGAAACTGCCACATGACCAGAAACTGTCACATAATATTAATTATTATGTTGAATTGTGATAACAAAAGCTTTGAATTTTGAATTTAATAAATAGGTTTAATAAATACAAATTATTTGTTTTTGTTATTCTTCAATTTTATTATTCATAATGGATAACAAATTTACAAACTCAAACAAAATTCGGTTTCCGTTTCTGATATTACTCACCACCGTCAACCAATTAGAAACAGAAACAGAAACTGAAAATTTTCAGTTTCAGTTTCGGTTTCTTTTTCTGTTGTATGTGAATGCACGGCTTTATACAGATGTTGAAGTTTACTATGAATTGAATAAATTGATTTACGCTGCCATCTGAAAGTAGGCTTATGAACCATCCGTATTGAACATTAAATTCGCAATTAAAAAATATTTAGGAATTTAATCAAAATAAAAACTATCCTATCTCTCAAGTTGGACCATTTTACACACACTGAACACAATTTTATTAAGATTGAAGAAACTTAAATTATTTTAAGAAACATAACATACATAAAGAAACTTAAATTATTTAATTGTAGTAAAATGAGAAATTTCATAGATAATTTTTTTTCGCTGTCAGAAATTTTATTTTTCATTCATACAAACTATGATATTTAAACAGTAGGCTCTGCTTTAACTGTCGGCAATTCTTCTTGTCGTCGATAATTTTGCTTTGTCGTTATGAAAATTCTTTGTTGTCATTTTTTCTTCTAACAAAATGAAATATAATTTTATCTTAGTAGGCGAATAACTGTTATAAATTTGTAATTTATTTTTGATAAATAAACATAAACATGCAACCATTTGTGAATGAAAACGGACATTTATTATTATTTGTGAATTGCATTTTTACATAATTTTGTATTATTGAATAATAAGTAGAAAAAATTTTATTAAGAAACTAATAATTATATTTTAAACAAATTATAATTAAAAAAAAATTATCTCATTAAATACCACTCTTCATTGAAATTTTTTCGAAAATTTTTCAATTTTAGTCATTAAATTATTTTGAAGCAACACTGCTCAATCAAACCACTACTTAAACCACTCGTCCTTCGGACTCGTGGTTTATTGTGCGCTTTGATTCGCAGTGTTGCTAAATAATTTAATTCGTAAAATCAAAAAATTTTCGAAAAAATTTCAATGACTCGTGGTATTACAACCGATAATTTTTAAAATTATTCAAGTTGTGTTTTGTATGAAATCCCATATAAATTTTATTGAATTTCGTTTCTTTTCCCCCTTTTGCAGTGCCATTGCAGCAAATACCGGAACAAAATAATCGCTCAATAACATATGATAGTCTATATGGGCCCTACATGGATGATTGAAAAATCGATAAAGCAGGTTTGACAGTAAATTAATTAATTTACGCCGCCATCTGAAAGTTTGCTTATGAACTATCCATATTTAACATTTAATTCGTAATTAAAAAATATTTAGGCGTTTAATCAAAATAAAAACTATCCTATCTCTCAAGCTGGACCATTATACACACACTGAACACAATTTTATTAAGATTGGTTAGGTTGTTGCAGAGTTTATCGCGGACAAACATCGTGACACGTGATTTTTATATATATAAGAAGAAATAAAAAGTACCTATTTTAATATAGTAACTTTGTATAATAGCGAAGTTTTTTTGTCTATAGTAAGGTATATTTTAAATTAAATTAATCAAAATGTAACGTATTTTTGTTTCTAAAAGCAACAATTGAGTTATTTTTCACTTTTTTGTACCTCTTTTGTTTTTTCTGAAGTCGGTTCTATTTTTTTTTTTTAAGTTTTTTTTAAATTTTTGATTTACGTATATGACATTAGACAGGAGTTTTCATGAAATTTCACACACCACTAGCAATAGCAGAGAGATGTCACTAACCAAAGTGATATCTGGGAGGTGCTGGTGGATGAACTGTAATCCACCGTCAATTACGAATTGGCGTTCTTGAAACTTTTCAATCAATTTTCGTTTCTTATTTCACAAAAATGTCAGTAATAACTACAAATAAATTGAGCTTATCATTTAGATTTGTATTTATTTCTAAATTTTCAGTTATCCTCTGATACCTAAATCTTTTAGCTTTTCTGTAAAAAATTTCATTAAACGAAAATTCCAAAAAAAAATTCACAAATATTTTCCCAATTTCCTTAACAACAGATAATTTGTAACAAAATATTTTTTTCTTGTTCTTTAAGATTGCAGTTTGACCCATTTCTTTTCATTTCTGTTACGTTCATTATATTTTATAAGAAAAAAATGAAAGAAAACTCGAAATAAAATAAAAACTTACCTTCTGTGACGTCTGTCAAACGAACGTGAAATAAAATCTTAAAAGCATGTTCGGAAAAAAAAAATCTTAACCCTTGCTGTATTTATAGTAGTGCCAATACATTATATACAAAAACATAAATAAATAAGTTTGAACAATGTTTCAAATTGTTTAAATTTGTACTTGTCATTGGGTTTCACAGGTTTTAAAATTTTATTTTTCGTTAGTGCTATAACCAATCTTAATCGCTCCAAAAAGATAGCATCAAAGGGTTCGATAGTACAAAATTTTCTAAAAATACCGAGAAAATGCTTAATAATGAAAAATAAATAAAAACATATCAAGATGCATTGGAATAGTAGATTGAACAAAACTTAACGAACGGATGCAAAGATTTTGTTTTTGTCTTCTCTGAAAAAAAAAAATCGAAAATCGAAAACAGCATACAGAAATAGATTAAGGAAAATGTTACGAGTATTCATGAATTTTATTTCTTTTTATAAAATGAAAATATTATAAATTGGGATGGAGGATGTTACATAAAGTGTGACTTCCGCTTCTTTTGATGAATTTATAAAACCTATGCCAATTTTTTTCATTTTTGTTAGCTTCACTAAAGGAAATATAATGAATCAATTAGGGTAGGGCTTAAATGAAATAAGCATAGGACATTTTTCATCACTAAATCTTTCACTTTGTATTTCATTGTTATTTTGGAGTATTCGAGTGACTTGCTTTTATTGAGAAGTTTTTGAAAACCTTTTAGTGGAGTCATATTAGCATTTTATATTGATGTAAGAGCAAAGTTGAATTTTTTTTTTGTTTTATGTTAAGGACATAAAAGTTAGTGGGCATGTAATTATTTAGCAAATTTGGAGGTCCGGAAGTGCCTCAAAAATGGCAAAAACTGGTTTTTTGGTGTTTTTCGAGTATGTCGCTTCACTATTTTTGAAATATTTCGGGCTCTAATGATCATAAAAAAAAAAAGATGTAAAATATTTGTGATTAAATTTCAAATCCATCTAGGGGGGTTAGATACTTTAAAAGTGTAACCTAACCTCAAAAAACCGAATCGCGTAATTTTTTTTTTTTTTAATAAATTTATTATAAGGGGCGGAAAAATCGTCGAATTTTCAAGAAAATTTCAGGGAACATGTATTTTAATAGTCTTAATATGGGATTTAATTTTTATGAAAAAATTTGAATTTTTTCGGCCACAATTGACATTTTTCGTTAAATTTGGCAAATGGTGCCATTTTATGAGAAGTCATCCAAATACATTTTTTTTTATCTGTACTTTTTTTTATCTACTTTAACCTAAATATAATTAAAATTATATTGCCTTAATTTAAATGCCCATTTTTGGGCATGAAAAAAAAATATTAGTTTTTGCATTTTTTTGACATTTTACCATATATATGGTATTATTTATGCTATTATCATGTATTTTGCATAAAAGCAGAATATGCAATTCAAATTCATAAAAAATAATTTTTAAAATTATGCATAACCTACAAAACTTTTTTTTCTTGCAATGCCCTAAATTGCTTTTGGTAAATAATTAAAATTAAACTAACAAAATATATGACATAATATTAAAAAAGTCGGACAAGTGCGAATAAAACTCGCTCGCCAAGGGTTTCGTGAATGTAAAAGAACACATTATCAAACATAAATGACACAAAGTTATGTTGTAAATTCTTTATATCGCCAGACTATGGACGCATAACAGAATAAATGTTTAATCGTAAACGTCAATAGTAAATGTCAATCACATCTACATTGATCAAAAATGTTACTTGAGGTTAAATCTTATCCATAGCTGTTTAAGTTAGCTAAAGTATTTTAATAGTCTAAATTGGGAATATTTGTTCTATAAATCAGCGTCGAAATATAGGGTGGTATACATACACTTAAAATAGCACGTTTTTCATCAATAACTAAAAAACTATGCATCGCAGAATTCTAAAAAATATTGCAATGTTTCTTAAATCAAGTGTTCTTTCAAATGACACCCCACTCGTTTGGTTCCAAAAAAAGTTTTTTTTTTTTGCTCTCCCCACACCCATCCCCTAAACACACAGAAATATAATTATTTGAGAGTTCACTATAATTTTCGTTCAAAATATAGCAAACTTCCTGTCTCTATGAATTTTTTCAATCTTTTCTGTCTATCAGTGTCGAAACGTAGGGAGGTGGGGGAACGGTCTGGAATTTGCACATTTTTTAGAATAACTCAAAAACTGCGTACCGCAAAATTCTAAAAACAATTACAATGTTTTTGAAATTCGGTGTTCTTTCAAATGACACCCTACTCGCTTGGGTCAAAAAAGATTTTTTTTACCCCCCTTACACCCATCCCCTAAACACACAGAAATATAATTATTTGTGAGTTCGCTATAATTTTCGTTCAAAATATAGCAAACTTCCTGTCTCTATGAATTTTAAATTTTTTCTGTCAATCAGTGTTGAAACGGGGTGTGTGAAATAGATAAGATCCTCGTGCTGCACCCTGAATTACGCAAATAGTCTATTTCAACTTGGTAGCCAAACATTTCATTTCGAACTCTTGGCTGTGATACAAAAAAAAAACAAAAAAAAAAATAAGTTTAATTTTTTAATGTGTCACAAAAAAAACCATACGCTAAATAAAGTGTTGAAACGTAAGGGGGGGGGGGGGGGGGTAACGGTCTGGAATTTGCAAATTTTTTAGAATAACTCCGAAACTGTGTACCGCAAAATTCTAAAAACAATTGCAATGATTTTGAAATTCGGTGTTCTTTCAAACGACACCCCACTCGCTTGGGTCAAAAAAAATTTTTTTTACCCCCGCTCACACCCATCCCCTAAACACACAGAAATATAATTATTTGAGAGTCCGCTATAATTTTCGTTCAAAATATAGCAATCTTCCTGTCTCTATGAATTTTTTCAATTTTTTCAGTCAATCAGTGTCGAAACGTAGGGGGGGGGGATTGGTCTGGAATTTGCACATTTTTTAGAATAACTCAAAAACTGTGTACCACAAAATTCTAAAAAAAATTGCAAAGTGTCTGAAATTTGGTCCTCTTTCAAATGACACCCCACTCGCTTGGGTCAAAAAAGTTTTTTTTCACCCTTCCCCACCCCAATCCTTAAAAACACAAAAACATAATTATTTGAGAGTTCGCTATATTTTTCGTTCAGAGTTTATCAAATTTCCTGTCTCTGTGAATTTTTTCAAATTTTTCTGTTAATTAGGCTGGAAATGCAAGAGGGGGACCAACTTTTTGTGTCACTTTATTGATAATAATTCAAAAACTATGCATTGCAAAATTCTAAAAAAAAAAGCAATATTTCTTAAATCAAGTGCTCTTTCAAATGACACCCCACATGACCTGGTTTTAAATGATGTTTTTACCCCTTAACATTCCCACCCCTTTAATAAATATAGTTATTAGTGTCTGCCACTTTTCTATATTTTTCATTAAAAACCTACTCAATTTTCTATCATTCCAAATATATGTCAAGATTTTCGATTTCCGGTCGGAGTTAATCGGGGCAATAAAACATCCCGAAAACGTCATTTTTCAAAATTATACAAAAAATGGTGAGGTGAAAAATTCCAAAATATATTTTTAAATAATGCTGAAATGAAGCCCTTTCGTATGATACCCCACTCGTCTCGCTAAAAAAAATGTATGTTTTCAAAGGCTTTACATCGTACCTCCTTAAAACAAACGAACACAACTTTATTTATTTTTTAACCCACCATCTTGTGTGGATAGGTTAGTTTTATAAGCACCTCAAATTTTAAGTTCATCGGATTAATGGTTCACGAGATAATCGAAATAATGTGAAAAACACGTTGTACTCCCACCAATAGTGTTCCGTATAAAAAACGGAACCCTAAAAATAGCAGTTGAAATAGTATATAAGCAATAGTTTAAGCAAAAATTGTAATAATAATTTAAACTGAGGATGACGTGAGTCGAAATCGATATTCAATAAAATAAAAAATCAAATTCAAATTGTTACTATAAGGAAGTTTATATTATTATTAATAAAATAAAAATTTTAAAAATAAACAGCAAAAAGTATATTTTTAAATATTGCATTTTAACTCAAAAGTGACAAAATCACACATACAGTGAATAATATGGAAAACCATAATAACACATATAGAATTTTCAATTGAAAACATAATTGGCGTAAATTTATTTATGCTGTGTATTTTATATGTTTGAAAAATGTTTGAAAAAAATTGAATATAACATTTTTTCAAAATCTTATATCAAATATTTACAATAATTGTAATAACATTTTAATTATTTACCAAAAGCAATTTAGGGCATTGCAAGAAAAAAAAGTTTTGTAGGTTATGTATAATTTTAAAAAATATTTTTTTTAATTTGAATTGCATATTTCACTTTTATGCAAAATACATGATAATAGCATAAATAATACCGTATATATGGTAAAATGTCAAAAAAATGGAAAAACTAAATTTTTTTTCATGCCCAAAAATTGGCATTTAAATTAAGGTAACATAATTATTATATTATTATTATTATTATTATTATTACTATTATTATTATTATTATTATTATTTTTGTTTTTTCTCGGGCTTTATCCCGGTTGTACACAACCGTCCGGACTTTCGTCAAGGTGCGGTTGTTTCGGTATGACAAGGCTGGTGCTAGGTTCGTCGAGGTCGTTTTGGCGGAGGTGGAACTAACATTTCATCTCCTGTCCTGATTGGTCGTTTCATTTGTGTTGTGTTTGTTTCGATCGTGGTGTGATATTGTATTTGTTCTTGTGTTAGTGATGTGAGAATAATTTGTGGATATCTTATTATGGGTGTGCCATTGATTGGTTCTGATGTTGTGGCTATCTGTAGTTCTTCCAAGATTGGATTAAATTCTGCATTTTCTATTGTTTCTATTTCTTGTGATGGTAAAGGAATGGGATTGAGAATAATACTTTGTGATAGTTCTGTGATTGTGCTAGGATCCGATTCTGTGATAATAGTGTTAGTGTTTGGGAATTTTCGGACTATGTGACATGTGTTAATAATGACTGCCTTCTGCATCTGTTTGTAGGTGTTTGGGTGGAGATCTAGTGTCTTAATATTTGTATGTAGTGTAATGGGTATGACCCCAGTCGAACTAATGATCAATGGAACCACTACTACTTTGGTCATGTTCCAAAGACGTTGTAGCTCAACTGCAAGGTCTGTGTATTTTGCGTGTTTTTCTGTGTTTGTATTTTGTATGTTGTGAGTGTTTGGAACCGCTATGTCGATGAGATATGTAACTTTATCTATTTTGTTAACTAAAACAATATCCGGTCTATTGTAATGTATAGTTTTATCGGTCATGATTGTTCTATCCCAGTATAGTTTATGTGTGGTATTTTCTGATACTATTTCCGGTGTGTATTTATAGTATGGTGAGTTGTCAGTTGTGAGTTTGTATTTGAATGCAAGTTTTTGCATGCAAGTTGTGTATGATTTTTGCCACTTGATCATGTCTGTGTTTGTAGTCTGTGTTTGCCATGTGGTTACATGATCCTGTGATGTGTTGTATAGTTTCTGGCTTATTGTGACATCTTCGGCATGCATCTGACAAAATTGTTGGATCTCTTAAAATGTATTTTTTGTAGTTCTTAGTTAGTACAGTTTGATCCTGTACAGCAAACATGAAACCTTCGGTTTCCGGGAAGATTCCGCTTCCACTCAACCAGGAGTGCGACGCAACATTGTCGACATAAGATTGGTTGAGTTCATGCGGGAACCTTCCATGGAGAGCCTTCTGTTTCCATGCCTGCACTTTTTCTGTGTTTGGTACTATGGTTTGTGTATTTTCTTGTGTACTATTTAAGTTTAAAGGTGTGAATGATTTGTCTGCTAAAGTTATTGCTGTGTGTAGGTTTGAAGTGAGATTTTTGTTGTGGAAAAATCTATGCAGTGTGTTTATTTGTTTATTGTGTAAATTAACTATATCAGTAACTCCTCGGCCCCCTTGGGAGCGAGGTAATGTAAAACGCTCTACCGCTGATTTTGGGTGATGTATTTTGTGTTTTGTGAATAATGTGCGTGTTTTTGTTTGAAGAGCTTCAAGATCTGTTTTTGTCCATTTGATGATACCAAAGGAATACGTTAGTATTGGAACAGCGTATGTGTTTATAGCTTTAATTGTATTGCTACTATTAAGTTGTGTTTTTAAAATGCTATTTACTCTATGCGTGTATTGTTTTTGTAGTGTTTGTTTGATTTTTTTGTGGTGAATGTTCCGTGATTGTTGGATTCCGAGATACTTGTAGTAATCTCCCTCCTCAATGGGCTCTATGATAAGTCCATCTTGAAGTTCGAATCCTCCAGGCATTCGTTGTCCCCTTTCTATGTGCTGTGTTTTGCATTTGTCCATTCCAAACTCCAGACGGATATCATCCGAAAATGCACTTGCCATTTTCAGGAGCATATCTAAGTGCTCTTTCGATGACGCATACAGCTTCAGATCATCCATATAGAGGAGGTGCGATATTTTATGTTTAACTTCTTTATGGTGTTTTATTTGGAATCCAAGCCCAGATCGATTTTGTAACGTCCGCTATATTCGCCTAAACAACAATAAAGCCAATTCATCTGCTTTTTCTAATAAAATTTATTTCATTAGTTTCAGTTCACTTTTACATTAATAATAATTTTAAAATTTTCTAATACTTAGTTAAATTTCGAATATACTATAAAAAACAAACGAACGTACTCAATTTTATTTCCAATTCTAACAAACAGATGTCGTTGCTAATTTTTGTTGAATCTTTGGGATTACACGATTTGATTTTTTTTTGATTGGAAAAATGAAAATCATAAGATCACTCTTCTCATGGATGTCAAAATTATAAAGCTGAATTTTGCATTCATGTCTTTTTTCTTAAAATTAAGTTAAATTTAAGTAGTAAAATTTTAATTAAATTAAAGGTTTTTTATTAGTTCAATTAACTCAATTATTTTAATAGTGCAATTTTCCTAGTCAAAATTTAGTTCAAGTTTATAAGTCTGTCGATGTTTATATTTGAAAAACAGGAAAAAATTAAATTTTCTATCAACCGGTTAACATATTGTTCGCAATTTTTATTGTAAAGTTTTATTATTTGTTCAAAAGGATAAACAAAAGAATTAAATGTTTTATTTATTGAGATAAATAAATTTAAATTAATTGGACAAAGTATGTTCTAATTGAGTAAGATATGGTTTTTTATAAATTCACAATGGAGTCAAATTTTGATATGTGTATACTAAATGTACAAAACGTTTTCATACGATTACATTTTCATACGATTTTCATACAATATCCTACGAAAACAAATTTGGATTATCAAAAAAATGTCAATGTTTTGAATAATAATAACAACAATAGTAGTGGTGCCGTAGTTTCAAATGGATATTCTAATATTTCAAATCAGGAATTAAGCAAATATTGGCTTAAAGGAGTTCACTTGGTATCCGAAATAATATCTCTGCTTATCCAGATCAAAATTCAACAACTTTGGAGCGTGGTATTGCAACTGGTGGAAACAGCATCAACAGAAATATAAAATAAGGTTTTTATACAAATTATATTTATCAATATTTTTATACATATATTATATTTCATTCTTTTTTATTGAATTTTTTTTTATATATATATATATATATTTATTTTTATTTTGAATTGAATTCAAATTTTGATTTCCGTCTGGGAATGTTAGGCTAGAGCCGTCAGTGTATATAAGAGGTTCCCAAGACCAGATTTATGTAGGGGCAACACGGCTATCCCGTTTATTTGTACAGAATTTTTTCTGAATAATATATTTAGTACTTCGTTGAATAACATATCTAGTAACAAAGGTCCAACAATTATACGTGGCTCCGTAAAAGGGCCAACAAGAATACAAGAAGTGGCTTCGAATCAGGGCCATTGCCAAGAATTACTAGAATTTAATAAGTTTGACAGTGGGTTAAGAGCGAGGCAAAACCAAAGGGGACTTAAGGAGTCTCCCTGGAATATGCCTCTTCTTATATGTATTGGGTTGGTTTCTATATTTATGCCGTTTATGTTATAAACCAGCGTTGTTTTCCACATTTTCATTACATGGCTTAACAGACAAATGTAACGTGGGTGGATCTTATTTAAATATAGCACCTCCTCTAACCAGGAGTGTGGAGGGGTATCAAATGCTTTTCTGTATGCTGTATGTACGTTTCTGTTAGAGTGTTGCGCTTGTTCCATGACTACCGAATCAATAATTAGCTGCTCCTTGCAACCTTGTGAGAATCTTCGGCATCCTTTCTGCTCTTCTGTTATAATGTTGTTTGTGTCACAGTGATCGTATATTTTGTCTGATATGCATAGTGTAAGAAGTTTGTACGTTGTCGAAAGACAGGTGATTGGTCTGAATTTCGAAGGGTCTATTGTGTCAGCGGTTTTTTGTTTTAAATAAGTTTTACCCTGTGTTAAAAATATAGGTATTGTTTGTGGGTTATTTAAAAATTCTGTGAAGTGATGTGCTAAGTGTTTATGTGTGCATGTGAAGTGTTTGATCCAAAAGTTTTGTATATTGTCTATACCTGGAGCTTTCCAGTTGTGCAATTTTTTTATTGCCTTATTAATGTCATCAATAGTGATGCCAGTGTATGTCATGTTGTGTATGTACTCATTGTGGATTCGTTCTTCTTCTAGCCAACTGTTATTGATGTTGTGTTGAACTGGGTTTGACCACAGGCCAGACCAATATTTTTCAAATGAATCTTGTGTCGGTACACCATTGTTTGTGTTCATTGTTGTGTTAAATGTTCTGTAAAAAAGTTTTTCATTGTTCGTGAATTGTGTGTTTTGTTTTCTTCTGTTTGTTGCCTTTTTGTATCGGTGTACTCGTTTTGTGAGAACTAACAATTTTTGTTGTAATGTGTCTTTAATGAGTGTAAGGTTTGTGTTCGGTTCCCCGTGTTTTGAGTGTAAATAATGTTGTTGTGTGATTTTATGTATGTGTCGGTCAAGTTTCAATGTACGTGTTCCTTGTGTGTAAGCGTTTATTCTTGCAAGATCTCGCCTGATGTCCTCCTTGCGGGACATAAGCCGAGATTCCCAAGCAGGTGTACGCATTGTGTATGTGCTACTTGTGTATGGTCTCACTTTGCCCCCATTACTTCTAACGGCGGCCAGTGCAGCACAGTAGATGGTTGTGTGTAGGTCTGTAAATGTTATGTTGTGTTCGATGTATTCAGGCAGTATTATTGTATTGACTGTTTCTACTATTTGCGAGAAAAGTTTTGAGGAATGCTGTTTTGGAATAGTGTATCTTTGTGTTGGGTCTGTACCGGTGAATTCAGCAAGAGCTCTGTTGAACTCAAGCCGGATTTGTGTTGTCAGTGTTTCAGATTCTGGTGTGGGATTTATATCTTGTTCCTGTAATATGTCTTGTGCTTCTATTAGTTCAATAACTGGAATTGTGGAACTAGTATTTAAATTTATGTTTGGAATATGTTCTTGGAGGGTTTCTGTATTTAATTGTATGTTCACCTCGTGTTTGATTTGTTGTATTTCTGTGGGTGTAAGGAGGTTTTTGGTGATAATAGCACGTCGCTGGTCTGCTATGCGCTGTTGTGTAATAGTATGTAGTTGAGGGTATTGTGTAATGAAACTGGTGTGAATTTCTTGTCTGTATCCTGTCATATCTGTCTCCAGTCTTGTCATCTCGTAATATTTACGCATGATAAAGGTATTTATTTCTTTTGTCCATTTCATGCGTCGGCGCTGTTGTCCAGACTTAGTGGTCCCCAAGTCCGGGCTTGGAGAAACAATTTGGTCTGGCGAGATGGTGGATGTTGTTTCCATCTCTCTTACTTCTCTTGTGGTGGCCGTCCGTGGAGAGACGCCACTTGCTTCATCTTCCACGGGAGCGAGATTAGAACTTGACACCCGACGTGCTGCCCCACCACATCGAGCGCGGGTTTTAGTCTGTGAACCCGATACAGAAGCCGAGGCATCGTTATAGGTTCTCTTCATATTTAAGGGGTTGTTTTTTGCATTTTATCCCTGCTGCCAGGTTGCTAATTTTGGTCCGCCCCGGGTATTTGATTTCCCCGATACCAGTCATACGACAAGCATTCCCCTATCCGCCACCTGGGGAGGCGCCTCATGGGAGACTAGCAACTCCAACAGAGGGAATTATTATTATTATTATTATTATTATTATTATTATTATTATTATTATTATTATTATTATTATTATTATTATTATTAAGTTTATTTCAAATCTTTTAGACAATCCATTATGTTATATTATAAAGAAAATATAATTCTTAAATATACTGTATGTAAAATTCATAAACCGTCCGGTATTGATTTGTTGTCGTCTCCCAGGAGTGACATATTATCTAATTACATAATTTTCCTTTTTTTTTTATTTTTTGGTTTCATTCTATTTTTTTCTCCCTACTTTTATATTCATACATATTTTACGCTTATTCTATATTCTTATATACCTATTTCTTACATTACTTTTTTCTTTTTTCTTTTTTTTTATTCATTAATTTTACTTTTCATTTTTTTCTTTTTATTTTTTTCCCCCCTTTGCATAGCATAATTTGATTATTTCATTTTACTATAAAATATAATGTTACATAATTTAACTTATATTTTTTTTTCTGTTATTTAACATTTACTATTAAGGCCATTTACAATCCAACAACCAACACAACTCCTGGCCCGTAAAACATACAGTCCGAAAACAAAGCACTTACATTCTGCTATAATTTCCGACTCCATGCCGCAGGCCAGCAGGCCAACATAATTTTAATTATATTTAGGTTAAAGTAGATAAAAAAAAGTATAGATTAAAAAAAAAAATTTATTTTGGATGACTTCTCATTAAATGGCACCATTTCCAAATTTAACGAAAAATGTCAATTGTGGCCGAAAAAATTAAAATTTTTTCATAAAAATTAAATTCCATATTAAGACTATTAAAATACATGTTCCCTGTAATTTTCATGAAAATTCAACGATTTTTCCGCCCCTTATCATAAATTTAGTAAAAAAAAAGTCACGCGATTCGGTTTTTTGAGGTTTGGTTACACTTTTAAAGTATCTAGCCCCCCTAGATGGATTCGAAATTTAATCACCAACATTTTCCATTTTTGTTTTTTTTTTGATCATTAGAGCCCGAAATATTTCAAAAATAGTGAAGCGACCTACTCAAAAAACAAAAACACCAAAAAATCAGTTTTTGCCCTTTTTGAGGCCTTTCCGGACCTCCAAATTTGCTAAATAATTACATGCCCACTAACTTTTATGTCCCTAATATAAAACAAAAAAAATTCAACTTTGCTCTTACATCAAATATATCACTTTTTTTTACTAATTAGTACAACAACAATTCATCTATATGTTCCCGAAACTTTAATACAAACGTTTCCCAGTTTCATACAAACGAAAATCTTTTTCTCACAGTAGACGTTTTAAATTGTGACTACTGTAATAAGCAATAGCAACAACAACAAATTTTCAATGTTTGTTCCTTCTTGGGTAGACAGTTGTGTTTATGTCTATTTCTATTTATATTTTTGTTTCGTCATATTATTTGGGGTTTTAAGGAAAAACAATTAAATAATATCAAAACATAGAAGATTGTTGTTGAATTTTGAATTGGCATAAATACTGAAATACTGTTGATGAAATCAAATGGGAGTAATATACAATTTATGATACACAAAATCGATTAATTTTTTAATATTTGAAAAGTCCAAATGTTTTCTTTATTTGTTACTGAGCAACTAAATTTAGTCTTAGTATAAAACTTTTTACGTGCAACTTATCAGCGTGTCATAGATTCTTTTATCGATCTCCTAAACGAATGGAAGTTGTTAGGGAGAGACGATTTACACTATCTCGCTCAAGTGAGACTATATGTAATTACTGCATCGAAAAAATACAAACAGTATAATATTAGGTGCAAGTATAAATTAATAAATGTCTTAAAATTTTTAGTTAAATATGATAATTGTGTTAATTATTTAAATAAGATGGGAAGAAACTAATAATCGAACTTCCTTCGATTATGAAGAACGAAGAAAAAAAGGAAAAATGTCGATCTGTCTGCCGGTCGGCTGTCACAGCCGACAAAATCTAGAAAACCACTGGAACGATTTCAAAAAAATTGAAAGTGTGTTAAAAAGATCATATTGTGTGACAAAACACGAAAATTTGCATATTTTTTGCTAAAGAAACAATAATTTTAAGCGATAATGAGTAGTAACGTTGAATGTCGAGAAATATTGATGGCTGGCTGACGGTTGGTCTGTATTTGAGACCAACTTGATTATTGTATTATAAGTGGGTCAAAAAATACCGTTAAGTGTGTCAAAAGAACGATTTTCATAAATTTTGTTTCCCAATTTTTTGGAGAAACATATTATGGGAAACATTTTTAACTAGAAAGATCTAAAACATAAAAGTAATTATTCGGATGACATGAAATGTTACTGAACATTAAATTTGACATGAAGTGGGTCTAAAAAATCCTTAAGTTTGTCAAAAAAATGATTTTCGTTTACTTTCTTAACCAAATTTTTGTAAAATAAATTTAATTTTTTGTATGACATGAAATATAATAGAGCATGAAATTGGTCATGGAATATGATTCTTTCCAGTTTCAACTCCTCCCAACTTATAGGAACGACAAATACCAAGTTGTTGCAGATTAAATGTCGTTTTTTAACAAAAATTGTAATTATTAGGGAGATGTTTCGTGAGTAATTTTTTGTTTGATTTCACGTCTTCTGAATAACAGGAACAGTTGGAAAATAAATTTCAATTTTGGAATTTACTTTTGGAATATTTTTAGAATTTTGAAAAAAGATTCAATCTTCAATTTTGTTATAATTTTTGCAATATTTTTTGATTTAATTTTTATTCCACAAAAACTGAACTGTTTTTTTAACGAAAAAGTTATTGATAATTTTGCAGCTATAAAAATCATAGAGAGGAATTGATCTACAAAAAATATAATATTTCAGTATATTTTTCTAGTTTTTATCAATATAATAGTTGTTAGTTTTTGCTTATGGTAAGTTAAAAAAAATATTTAAAATATAAAAATATATATAATAAATGATAAAAGCAATTTTTCAATTTTTCAATTCAAATCCAATCAAAGTAATTGTTATTTTTTGTTGTCATATAGTTATACGATTTGTTTGAAAAAAGTAACAAATATTTTGGTCAAAGGTTATCTCGTTCAAAATATTTTCATTTCAAAATGTATAAAAATTTTTACTCTGATTTAGATTAAACACTCATTAGATTAAACAATCATTTCAATCAAAATAGTATATGATGCACGAACGTAAGCCATTTGGGAATTAATGTGGGTGCAAACTCCACATACGTCCAAAAACCTTTTTGTTACGGCCTTTCATCATATTGTACTATAATTTTTTTCTACTGGCATATTAATAAAACTTTTGAATATGTCTACCCTAGCTTCAGAAGCACGCTTCGCCATTGGTAGATAGTATATTAATTTTTGGGAAAAGGAGACGGTGTAGAAATCAAAGATTTTTATTTGCAATGGTGTTCTCCACGTGAAGTATTAAATCAAAAAAAATTGATTTTTAGTAAGGCTAGATATCAAATTAGTTGCAAGCTTTTAAAATAAAAAGTGTTTACAGCATAGATTTAAATTACATCTACCAATTTGCTATACCGCTGTAAATGTGGTATTATTTATAATTTAAGAAAATTTTGGTCTGCCTTGAGATTTTTGTTTTTAAGTACCTGGCAGACCTAATTAAATGGATAAAAATTGATGCCATAGTTACCCCACATGTAACCTCGCTGAAATTTCTTGACATAATTGAAACTTTTGTATGGCTACAGAGAACTTTGGTCTGCCTTGAAAAATTTCTTTTCAAGTGCCTGGCAGACCTAATTGACTGGATGAAAAATTGATGCCATAGTTACTCCACATGTAACCTCGCTGAAATTTCTTGACATAATTGAGATTTTTGTATAGTTACAGAAAACTTTGGTCGGCCTTGGGATTTTTGTTTTGAAGTGCCAGGCAGACCTAATTTAATCGATGAAAAATTTATGTCATTATTACTCCACGTTTGGCTTCTTGAAGATCAAAAACTAAAACCACTTTGGTACACAGGTGTAGAAGATGTTCTTCTACAGGACGATAAAATCTATGAGGAAAATGATGACGATGATGAAATAGATCGAACAGAACTGGTTTGCTTTGATGATATCGACGGATGACGGATTTCTTAATATAAATATGAAAGGACTTAAAAATCTTTTAGTTTCCTATTATTATTTACAACAAAATATGATAAAAATTGTAAAATTAAATATGAAATACTAAAATATTATTTTAAAAGTATTGAATTATAATTGTTATTGCTAAAATTATTTGTAATAAAAAAATCTATTATATTAATTTCTTTTGTGTAACTTTTTATGCATGTATGGCAGTATAGTCAGAATGTTCCAGATTATTATAATAACTTTGCAAATTGTTTATTATTAAATTATCAATATCATCGAAATTATTATCAATAAAATGTACAAAATCTAATGATTGAAAAATGTTACCGAACCATTCTAAAATTCAAACTGCTGTAATGCATTATTCTCGCGCATGATATCGTTTATTCAAAATAATGTCGGACACATTTATTAATGTTTTTTGCGAGGCCGACACGTGTTTTTATTAGACAAGATGTACTTTTTTATATACAAAAATCTGGAGAAGGTTACAAGTGAGTTAAATAGGCTTATAATGTTTCATCAACTTAATTAGGTATTCCCAGGCACTAAAAAACAAAAATTTCAAGGCCGACCAAAGTTTTCTGTAACTATACAAAAGTCTCAATTATGTAAAGAAACTTCAGCGAGGTTACATGTGGAGTAACTATGGCATCAATTTTTCATCCATTCAATCAGGCCTGCTAAGCCTTTAAAAACAAAACTCTCAAGGCAGACCAGAGTTTTCTGTAATAACTATACAAAAGTCTTAGTTATGTCAAGAAATGTCAGCGAGGTAACATGTGGTTTAACTACGGCATCAATTTTTCATCCATTCAATTAGGTCTGCCAGGCATTTCAAAACAAAAAATTCAAGGCAGACCAAAGTCTTCTTTAACTATACCAAAGTCTCAATTATGTCAAGAAATGTCAGCGAGGTTACATATGGGGTAACTATGGCATCAGTTTTTCATCCATTTATTAAGGTCTGCCTGGTACTTAAAAACAAAAATCAAAACAGACCAAAATTTTCTTAGATTATAAATAAGTCTCAATTATATCAAGAAATTTTAGCGAGCTTTTATTTCAAATAATTAGGATTTTGTAATTCGTGATTACAAAAATTAATTAAAAATATTAATTAACGTAAAATGAGAAAGTCGGCCACTGCATAATTATTTTCTGATGTAGGTTCCATAAGTTAAACTCAATTTCATAGAGGTTACATGTGAGGTAGACTAAAGTGTCGTGGGAGCTTGGTCCATTAGTTGAATGTATTCTGTATATATACGAAATCGGCGGCCAAACATTCATTAGAAAAACTTCTCCAAAACTTCTACCAAAAAATACCTCTAAAAAAATAAAGATTAAAATTCGTTTAACTTACACACAAATCTAGTTGGCTACGATTTAATTTGAAACAAATATACCTAATAATTACTTCGGTCTGAGAGACTGTGAAATTCTTAGCCCCACTTTTTTTGACATTTCTCTATGACCTACTGATTCTAAAAAAAACAAAAAAAAATGTATGTCTGTCTGCCGACCGGTAGTCGGTCATTACCTACGAAATCTAGAAAACCACTGGAGGGATTTCAAAAATTTGTTTTTTTAAAAATAGGTATACTTTATGGACAGGTTCGAAAGGACGATGTGTTCGATACCTGTACCGGAAAAGTGTCAAAAAATCGTTAATTGTGTTAAAACAAGGAAATTTATATTTTTTAGAAAATAAACATTCATTTTAAGTGATAATGAATAGTAACATTGAATTTGGAGAAATCTTGATGGTCGGGATTGGTATATGAGACCAAAATCTAGATTATTGCATTATAGGTTTGTCAAAAAAATGTTGTCAAGTGTGTCAAAAGAATGATTTTTATTTATTTTTTACCCAATTTTTGGGAAAAAAATAAAATTAATTATTTGTTTGACATGAAATTTAATTATTATTATTGAGAATTATGGCATATAGTCCCGGGGCCGGCGCCGATTTCATGTGATAATTACCACATATATTATACTTCGTGAGGCGCCTGTCCTTGACGAGCCCGAAATCATTTGTTCTGCGATTTTCTCAAATCGGCTGCTTTTGCGTTCGGCAAGCTCCGAAAAATGCCGATTGCTCGCGATCTTGTAAATTTACTACCACATTTATTTTGTTTGACTGTGGGGGTTGGAAATTTGTTTTAGAACAAGAGGGTAAGCTTGTCCGACCAAAATGTATCTGGTATTGTCAAGTCCGACAACTTACGTTTTGGTCTGTTTCGGTATCTGACAAATTTTTGTCGGAGAAGGCTACGCTCGTGTTCTAAATCAAATTTCCAACCTCCATAGTAAAAAAAAAAATTTACAAGGTAGTCGATCGGCATTTTTCGGAGTTGCCGCATGCAAAAGCGGCCGATTTAAGAAGAATCGCAGATAAAATGATTTGAGAAAAATCGCAGAAAAAACAAAACTCAAAACAATAAATTGTCCGCATAAAAGTTTTTTCATGAAGACAGACGAAGAAAGATAACAAGAGATGACCGAAACAAAAGGTCATCTAACAGTTCAACCAGTAACCGCAGCGTTAGGCGCTGCGTCCATTAGGACTGAAGAGAGGTTACATGTGCGTGAGAATTTAAAATCACGACCCGCGAGGGATAATATAAAGTGAGTAGTTTCGCCACATCAATCTGTCAATCAGTTTAATCAATAACCGTGAGTTGGATAACGATCACGAGGATAGAAATTCAAATATATTCACTAGATTGTTGAATTAGTATTTAGGACCCCAATTATATAAATAATATGTTAAAAATTGATTTGAGGCTCGGGAGAGCAATATGAATGGAAGTTCCGAATTCTTCAGCCAATGAACAGTACGATTTAATCCTTAGACAAAGGGAGTTTGCTCAAATGAAGAACAGAATGTCTATTAACAGGGAAGCTAGCTATTCACTTTTTAGGAGTTTATTTATTCACTCGTAGTACTCGTTGAAAATATGGCGCCTACCATTTCAACGGCGATTTGCTTGTGGATGGATACGAGATCAACGTGACCTTCTTGTAGTTATATCTTTAAATCATATATTGGTGATTGCCGTGGCCCGTCGTATGACAACGCAAGCAATATGAATATAAGGCAGTAAAAAGTGTGAATTTTGTAAATCAACAACAAAGCAGTACGTGTGCTGGATACAAGAGAAATTTAGTAATAGAAGATTATTATTATTAAAAGTCAGAATTATTTCTTTACATAAAATTGTATATAAGATTTTGGCTACATCAACAATCTGAAGGCTCACATCAACTTAATGGAAATATCGCTTTAAAAGCTTAAAAGACGTGAATTACTAGATTAAAAAAATCAGTTTTTCGCTAGATGAATTTAAGAATAGCTACCCAGAATGCTCTTGCTTCAAAACTGAACCAATTGAATGCTGTGATGATACTGATATATTTTCTTTTTTTTAAATAAAAAGCGTTGTGTTATATTTTTACAATATGTGTCACAACAACACATAAATACCTTTTAAGACCTAGGTAAGTCCCACCCCATCTAATGGACTTGGCACTTTGACGCAGTGATGGGGCTCAGCAGACTCAGTGATCTTAGGAGCTACAACGGTAGGGTCACCCATGCCGTTAGGTCCTCGGTGAGAATCGAAGCCAAGATCAAGTCCAAAACCCAAAGCTAAGGTAGACACGTACGCTGAAAGCTTAGCATGGTCAAGGGGGTGCTTGATTACTAGTACGGAACTCTGGATACCGGACGCCCTCCAGTTTCAATAGCCTTACCACAACACAGGGCTCTGTTGTGGTTGACCAATGTACCTCCCTATTTTCTCCATAAATATTGTATGGAAAACAATAAAGTTTTATATGAGAGCGATGCTTCTCCAAACGCATCACATAAACTAACAACAAAATTGTGCACCATGTCCTACTCTAGGATCATGCCTGATTTATCAGCTTATCCTAAACCAGACAGCACACATGCCATGTCTGACTCTAGGACCATGCCTGATTTATCAGCTTATCCTAATTCGGATAGTACACACACCATGTCTGACTCTAGGGTAATGTATGATTCACCAGCTTACTCTAAGTCAGACAGAACACCTGTACGATATAGACAAAAATCTCTTGTACCTAAATTAAGTTGCGTTCAGATTAATCTGCATAGATCAGAAATGGCCTCAGTTAATTTGAACCGGTTAATTGAACAGGATGCTCACGATCTTGCCTTCATACAGGAACCGTGGGCAGACAGTAAAAGAATAAAAGGTCTATCGTCAAACAAAAATACAAAACTGATCTATTTCTCAGATGTGGAAAGACCGCGAACCGTGATTCTTTTCAACAAACATCTGAAAATATTTCCATTGAATGAATTTATCTGAAGAGATCTTACAACGGTCCAGATAGAAAGTCATCTTCCTCAAGGTGGATTTCGTAAATTCATTTTAATTTCTGCATACTTCCCGGGGTATGAGGACGAGACACCTCCAGAAATGGTAGAGAAACTCATCAAGTATTGCAACAATAACCACTACAATCTCATAATAGCGTGTGATGCTAACGCTCATCACACCGTGTGGGGAAGTAGCAACATTAACACAAAAGGCGAGCGTCTGCTTCAATTTTTGTATACAAACAATATGTTTATTGTAAACAAAGGTAGTGAGCCTACCTTTAGAAACGCAATCAGAGGCGAGGTCCTTGACCTTACTTTAACTAACATAAACGCTACTAACCATATTAAGAACTGGCATGTTTCGAAGGAAGCTTCTATGTCTGATCATGCTTATATATGTTTCAACATAGAACACTACCCAAAGAGCATCCAGTACTTTAGAAACCCGAGGAAAACCAACTGGGAGCTTTACACAACGTATCTTCATGATAATGTAAATAGTTGCGGCAGTATCAACTCTACATTTGAGCTCGACCCTGCAGCAAATAATTTGCAAGAAATCATCACTGAGGCATACAACCTTAATACTCCAATAACTTAATCCAAAAGATGCAGAGATGTACCTTGGTGGAATAGTAACTTGGAGAGGAAAAGGAATAAAGTTCGTAAGCTCTTTAACAGAGCAAAAACAACAAATAATTGGATAGAGTACCGAGTAGCTCTAACCAATTATAATAAAGAACTCAGACAATCAAAAAGAAATAGCTGGATAGAGCTCTGCAATACGATAGATAATCTGCCTGCTGCAGCTCGACTCCAAAAATTGATGTCGTCTGATCACACAAACCCTCTAGGCTCAATCTGCAAACCAAATGGTACGTATACCACCAGCTGCATTAAGACACTAGATACTTTACTTCAAACCCACTTTCCGGGTTCAATAGAATGGAGCACGGAAGATAATGCCAACGAAGACGTACATCTTCTAGATCCTGCAACTAAAAGTACTGCAGATCATTTAGCCAACACAATTTTCACCCCCAACAAAGCGAGATGGGCTATAGAATCCTTCGGTCCGTATAAATCTCCAGGAGGTGATGTACTTTTTACGGTATTTCTGCAAAAGGGTCTAACAATCATTCTTCCATATCTCATGCGTTTGTTCAAAGCAAGCTTTCGCCTTGCTTACATTCCTCAGATATGGCGAGAAGCTAAAGTTGTTTTTATACCTAAGCCAGGAAAAAAACCAAATGAAGCCAAATCATACAGGCCCATAAGTCTTACATCTTTTCTATTAAAAACAATGGAAAAGATGTTGGACTATCATATCCGTCATGTATGTCTCAAACAAAACCCTCTCAACTCTAGCCAGCACGCCTATCAGACTGGAAAATCTACTAAAACGGCGTTGCACAAAATGGTGAAAGAAATTGAGAGCACCTTAAACTATAAGGAGGTACTTGTATGTACATTTAGGGACATACAAGGAGCCTTTGACAATGTCCACTTCAATGCTATCATTGAAATAGCCACAAAGAAAAATATAAATCCGCTTATCATTGCATGGATTATCAAGATGCTACAGAGTCGGAAGATAACGGCTACACTAGGTGATTATTCAGTAACTGTTACTGCATCTAGAGGCTGCCCGCAAGGGGGCGTGCTCTCTCCGCTGCTTTGGCTAATGGTGGCTGATGATCTCCTCACTAAGCTAAATAATTCCGGCTTCAACACTGTAGGCTATGCCGACGACTTGGCAGTCATGGTAAGAGGAAAACATGACTCCATTGTCGCTGGTCGAACCCAGACAGCTCTTAACATTGTATCAAAGTGGTGCAACAGATTGGGACTGTCGATCAATCCCCAAAAAACAAGCATTGTCGTTTTCACAAACAGGAGAAACTTCAATTTCGTTTCTCCTGTTCTAAACGGCGATCCAATACAAACATCAAAAGAGGTTAGATATTTAGGTGTGATCCTGGATAGCAAACTAACTTGGAACCCACACCTGAAATATATCTCTGATAAGGCAAACAAGGTTTTCTTCACATGCAGAAACCTGTTTGGGAAAACATGGGGTCTTAGCCCAAACATGATACTTTGGTTGCACCAAAGTATTATAAAACCAATTCTAACATATGCAGCTTTAGTTTGGTGGCCTAAAACGCGCCAAATAACTGCTCAAAATATGTTTACAAAAATACAAAGGCTTGTGTGTCTTAGTGCCACAGGTGCTTTCAAAACCACGCCAACGTCAGCAATGGAGATTCTTCTAAAGTTTTCTCCATTGCACCTACATGTTAAATCTGTAGCGGTGTTGAGCGTTCATAGACTGCAGCTCACAGAAGGGTTTAAGCCGGGTAATCTAGCTGGACACCTTTAAATCCTTTCTGAATTACAAGCTGAACTGCATACATACCATATTTTGGATTGTATGCCAAAAACAATAGATTTAGACAGGCACTTTGATGTCAAGATATTGACCAGAGATCTTATTAAAAACTACATACGGTGATTGCCACATAACACCAGCATCTGGTACACAGATGGTTCTCGAACCAACATGGGCACGGGAGCAGGAGTGTTTGGTCCTAGAACAAAACAAACGGTTGCCTTAGGCACCACAACAACCATGTTTCAAGCCGAAATTTTTGCCATTAGCAGTTGTGCTTTGCTATGCGCTGAAAGAAAATACCAAAATATTGAAATATATATTATCTCTGACAGCCAAGCAGCACTCTTGGCACTAAAATCTATGCGCTTTGATTCAAAACTGGTATGGGAATGCTACCAAGATCTATTAAAAATCTCGTGCAATAACATAGTAACACTTGTGTGGGCACCTAGCCACAAAGGAATACAAGGAAATGCTATGGCTGACGCTTTAGCAAAGCAAGGTGCCAATAAAAAATTTGTTGGACCGGAACCATGCTTTGGAATGGCCAAGAGTTCGATCAAAAGCACAATCCAAACTATGGAACAAGAACAAAATGCTAAATTATGGAGAAGCAGAGAGGGACTAGTACACTCCAAGAAGTTTCTAGATAATCTCCCTGTTTCACCCTTAAAAAAAAATCGACTTAAACAGAGAGTCTCTAAGAATTTTAACGTAGTGCGTTACTGGACATGGTCCTTTAAACCACCATCTTAACAAAATAGGCCTTGTTGTTTCCGACAGGTGCAGATTCTGCTACTCGTACGCGGAAACGATGGAACACGTCATCTGTAGCTGTCCTGAACTCTCTGGGCACAAATACAACCAACTTGGTCAAACAAGACTAACACTTCCATTACCACAAAACGTCACTCCAATTGAGCTAATCAATTTTATTAAAAGTCTCAACTTGGATGACAGAATACAACCAGTAACGGCACAGACGACGACTGACTAATAACAAAATCAGGGTAAGCACAATAGACCTTCAGGTCGCAGTGCTACTTGAACTGCAAGTCTCAAGGCCCTCCAATAAAAAAAAAAAAAAAGGGTAGGTCCCACAACAATTTGCGCTCTAATGTGTTGATGAACGTTTTTTTTAAACCTCTGCGGATTGAAACCAGCTGAGACTATGGATTAAATAAATATGTGAGCTTATTCCTGAAATCGATGATACGTATGATGATACTTACTGCTGAAGATAAATATAAACAATATTATTTTAATAAATTAACCGATATTGAATTGATATTGAATTTTCAAGAATTATATCCAAATGTTTGTATCGTATGTCGAATAGTTTTAACAATACCCAATAACATTGCTCATTTTGATTGATCGTTTTCAAAACTAAAAATAATTGAATATTATCTACGGTCTACAATGTCACAAGAAAGAATTTCTGAATTAGCAATACTTTCACATCTCGAGTGAAAATGTAACAAGCAGAACAATTGATTATAATGATATAGTTGATGAACTTGCCAGTAAAAGAGCTAGAAAAATTTCTTTGTATTATTATATTTAATAAAATCAATTCATTCAAAATGAGTTCAATCAAATTTAAAACAAAATGTTTTTAAGTGTCTGCAACGGGCCTCTTATGTTACACAGCACGGCACTGAGAGTCTCTCACGTCTTTCCGATAGCTTTAATCCTCAAAATTTTACACCTAACGTTCATAAATTTTGCAAAGAATCTTAATTAATTCAAACTTAATTCTACTCCCTAGTTTGCATGGTATTTTCGGATATACAGACGTTAATGCATTATTTACTTACTATAATTAACACAAAACATACCTAACTTTGAGTAAAAAAAAATATCATAAAATTTGTAAGAATTTCGATCAAAACTATACTGTAACGAAAAAGTATGCTTTCATAAATATTTCAGAATTTCAACATTTAATATTATCACTCAAATAAATATTTACAAAATCAAATTGACAACCGATCTACCTATCATTCACAGTTAATCATCGACATAAAAATAGTTAAAATAACAAATTTGACATAAAACAAATTTGAAATTTTCTTTCAGTGGCAATTTTTTTAAATATTTCAAAAATTTTTAACTTGAAAGTCTATTAGTCGCGTTTCTATTGTAACTGACATCTATAAATTTTTTATTTATATTATTAATGGTTTTTGATCTTATTTTTTGTATTTAATTTGAAGTTATAACTATATTTAACTAATTCTAATTTTACAGCTTTGCATTGCAAGTTTCGGTTATTCACTTTCAGCCTGCCAGATTTTTGACAACATTTCACAAAGTGGTCGACCCATCCCCTAGTTTAAAAAGATCTATTCACACATTCTATAAATATATTGTAAAAAAAAAATGCGTTTAGGAAAAATATAAATTTTCTTTGGGCTTAAAACACAGGTCAGATGTATTTATATTTTTGCACTCCGATCAAAAAAATATATCTCCATCCGCTTCATCCAGAATATATTTGTTATGCCACACACATCTATCTATAAATCAAAAATTTTATTCAAATATAAACATCAAAACATTCAATATAAAAAAACCGAAAATCAAAAATAATCTACTTTAAAATAACGAGTTGGAAAAACACATAAATTTTCACTAACAACTTTTCTAAATAATAACTTTAATATTCAAAAAATTTGTTATTAAATTTTATAGGTTACTGTTGCAAGTTATGGTCTAGAAACGAACTTACGTTCCCAATTTAACCTATGGTCTAGCTTAGTCATAAGACATAACTTACTAACTTAAAAAATTTAATTTGATATAACTAAAGATGCAGTAATAACTTCACTAAATGAACAAGCTATACATTCACCGCGCCAGATTTTAATTTTTGACATATTATTTTGGGGGGACAAACGACAAAGTTAAAAAATAAAATTAATTAAAAAACCATTTAACTTGAATAATCGAATAAATAACAAAAAATATCATGGAAATTTGTAAATTAATTTCTTTTAAGTATTTGAACCATCAACTAATAAAAAATAAATAAAAATATTCTATCTATTTAGTATGTACAAAAATACATTTAATTATCTAAATTAAACGTGGGCTATGTTGCGGAGGTCACAAACTTCATGTTTATCTTAAATATTATATATCTGACATTTTAAAATTTTTGAAAAATAATAACTGTCCAATTGTGTTAGGAAAACCGTAAATAAAATTAACGGTGCGAGACAGTACAAAATGAGACAAAGTTATAAATTATACATGTCAAACCTATATTGGCTGCAAGTTTCTCGATGGTTGAAAGTAATAGTTCATGAAATGTTTAAAAGTTAAGGAACATTAATCTTTTGTTGTCCACCTAAGGTGTCTCGCTCCACTTCGGCTCTTATTGATTTCATACTAGCTCACCTCATGTAAAGTTCTTTTTAAAAAAATTATTAGAATTTAAAAACTGTCAGGAAAATATTAGTTCAATTATTTTAATTCAAGATCATTAATTATTGAGTTAAAGAATTTAAATTAAATGAAAAAAATGTTGGCGATTCTCCATACCGCGAAATGATTAAATATTTAATGCCGAAATATTTTGTTTATTTGAATAACAAAACGTGGTGAGTAATCTAAATTAATTTTTATTATTTTTATTGTATGTTTTGAATTATTTTTTTGAATAATCCACATGTCATGAGCAAACGTATTTGAACTAAAAAGTTTTTTTCTAGGAAAAATATAATATGATGGTTTTATAACGCTACTCATCGACCGCCGACGCTTTTAAATCTAAGGACTGCAAATTAGGAATACGACACATTCCTGACCTAAGAATCTTATAAGTCTCGTTGTTTACTTCGGCGGGCGGCTTCTAGTGTTACACCTACGAACTGTAAGACGTGGAATTTTTGTGTCGCCCGTCCATATTTCATGTTGATTGACAATATTTGTAGCGCCGGGTCAATATTATAAAAAAAATGTATATATTTATCATTCATCATTGTTATAGTTTTTAACAAATCCTATTTGTTGAACATTTTTATTAAAATAATTGATTATGTTTTTACCCTGGTAAGGGTAAGTGTAAGTACTCCAACTGTAAAAAACGGTATTTTTAAATATACTTTTTATTATTTCAAAATTAAATACTAAAATTTATAAACCAAATACAATTTACATTTTGTACAATGTGAAAATTTCATCTTCGTATCAATAGTATATTTTCCTACAAGAGATGAAAACATTGTTTTTTCGTTAGTAAACATTTGTTCGCGTTAGCGTTGAGAGATGTTTACGAACGAAAAACGTTTTTATCTCGCGTAGGAAATGCATTTTTTTCTATGATAGTATATATCAGAGGTGGCCAAGCTTCACTACACGTTGAGCCGCAGTACAATAATCCCTCGTTTCGAGAGCCACAAAAAAATTTTTTTTTCAAAAGTATCAGTTGTTTGGAAATATTTATTTTATTGAAAAAACAATTATGTTTCTTACTTATCCTACGGATTTATTGAGGTCATTCAATAAGTCCGTAGGATAAGTAAGAAAAAAACATTTTGACAAAACTCGATTTTTTTATTCAACATAGTTGCCTTCGAGGGCGATACAACGAGTATAGCGATTTTCCAACTTTTCTATACCATTTTTATAGTATGATTTCTCTTTCTCGTCAAAATAGGCCTCAGTTTCAGCGATTACTTCATCATTGGACTTAAATTTCTTTCCAGCAAGCATTCTCTTGAGATCTGAAAACAGGAAAAAGTCGCTAGGGGCTAAATCTGGAGAATATGGTGGGTGGGTAAGCAATTCAAAGCCCAATTCATTCAATTTTCCCATCGTTTTCATCGATCTGTGACACGGTGCATTATCTTGGTGAAACAACACTTTTTTCTTTTGCAATTGTGGCCGTTTCTTTGCGATTTCAGCCTTCAATCGATCCAAAAGTTCACAGTAATAGTCGCTGTTGATGGTGGTTCCTTTTTGGAGGTAGTCTATGAATATTATTCCGTTCGTATCCCAAAATACAGACGCCATCACCTTACCGGCCGACTGTTGCGTCTTTGCTCGCTTTGGATTCGGTTTGTCGACTGCTGTCCACTCAGCTGACTGTCTTTTGGATTCTGGTGTGTAATTATGAAGCCATGTCTCATCCATTGTCATATATCTACGATAGAATTCCATTTTATTGCGGTTTAACAGTGCCATAGACTCCTCCGAAGCATCGATTCGTTGTTGTTTTTGGTCGACTGTGAGCTCATGCGGCACCCAATTTGCACAGAGCTTTCGCATACCCAAATGTTCATGTAAAATGGTAAAAACACTACCATCTGCTACCTTTACAATGTCAGCTATTTCGTGCACCTTCAATTTGCGATCGTTCATAACCAATTTGTGGAGTTTTTTTATGTTTTCTGGAATAACAGCCTCATTTGGGCGTCCACTGCGCTCTGCATCTTTTGTGCTGGTACGACCACATTTAAATTCAGCAATCCACTTCTCTACCATTTGTCTCGATGGAACAGAGTTTGGATAATGTTTATCAAGCCATTGTTTGGTTTCCACTGTATTTTTTTTCATCAAAAAGCAATGCTTTATTAAAATTCGAAATTCACTTTTTTACATTTTTTTTTCAAAAACAAAAGTTGCTTCACACAAAATGCTATAACTCACGAATCAATAGTCAGATTGCTGTCAAATTTATACACGTATCGTTTGAAGGTTAGTACTAAATAAAAATCATATGGAAAAAATTCTAGTAACGCCATCTATGTGTCATCCTACGGACTTATTGAATGACCTAGTACTTATGGTTATAAATACATACAAATACATATTTAAAGTTTGTTACATGACATGCCTGCTGGTAGATGGCACGTTTGTTTGTAAATTGGCCGTGAATTTTTTGAAATCTGGTTCACAGTTTGTTAGCGCAGTACGAATTAATTCCGTTAAATGCTTATCTGTAAGTTGTGAACGGTGGTTTGATTTTATAAACTTCATTGTTGAAAAAAGTGATTCACAACAATATGTTGTACCGAATATGGACAGTAATCTGGCAGCAGCTTTTTTCAAATTGGGGTACTTTGATTGAGACACTAGTTTCCAAAACTCATTTGGAGATTGTGTGGCTTTGTGATGCATTTTAAGAATGTGATCTTCCTGTAGCTCTAGTAATTCCATTTCTCCTGAGGCACTGTCATGCAAAATATAGCAAGGAATCGATAAGCCCTCGTTAATAATGTTAATTTCGAATGGATTTACAAGTAAATTAAGAGAAATATATAAATTATTCAGATCATTAAATCGCAAGTGAAAGTCTTTTAATAATTCTGCTAATTTACTGTCGTATTCACTCAGTTTGTTATCATTAATTTTAGAGAGTCTGTTCTTCAGACGAGGAAAGTGGTTGAACACTTTTGTTGTTAAATCTCGTTGAAAAAGATGAATTTTTTTAATAAAACTCAGAATCGTTTGAATAAGATCAGTAATAGCTTTATCTTTTCCTTGTAAAGCTATGTTGAGGGATTGCAGATGCTCCATTATATCAGTCAAAAACATACAGTTATTAATCCATTCATCATCCTTTAATTCCAGATAGTGTTTTTATTTTTCTTTGAGGAAATTTCTGATAGGTTCCATTAAATCAACAAATCGGCTTAGAACATTATAGGTGGATAACCATCGCACAAGGCAGTAAAATGTTATATCTTGACAATGATCTTCAAAGTCCAGTGCTTCGATAAAGTTCTTGAATTGGCGATGGGTTTTTGAATTCGTCCGAATATAGTTCACAATTTGTAGCACAGTTTTCATTACGTTTTCGTATTTAAAATATTTTGCAACTAAATGTTCACGATGAACAATGCAATGAAGTGCCAAAATTCGGGTATTCTTGGATCATTTTTTAATAGACCAATAAGGCCTACAATTTTTCCTAACATTGCAGGTGCTCCGTCAGTTGCTACACTTACCAAATTATTCAGTGGAATATCTGTATCTGACAATATATTATCAAGGGCACTCTTAGTATCAATACCACCAGTAGTATTTTTAAGTGCTACCAAATCCAATAGTTCTTCCTTTACGATTAAAGATTCGGAATCGTATCGGATAAATACAGCTAACTGGGGGGTGTCTTGTATATTGATTGATTCGTCAAGGGCTAAGCTGAAAGCTACACAATTTTTTACATCTATTTGTAGCCGCTTTTTAATATCTTTACTTATTTCCGTAATACGTCGCTCAGTGATATGACGTGATACTGGAACATTGCTAATTAATCTGTGCAATTTGATATTTAAAAGATCCAGCATTTTAACCACCTGTTCCATATTCTTTTTGATAAATTTTCCCCTTAGTGTAAGGTCGTTTAGCACGGGCGATGTTCCAAGCGATCATATAAAACTAGCCTCGGTAGTATTATCAGCTTCTGAACTAAAATATGATAATAATGTTTGCTGATTACTAAATGCAGATTTTAAAGAGTTTAATTTATTTGTTCGGATGTTGGTATTCAACGGATAATTATCCAAAAATTTACTATGGTTTTTTTCGTGATGCTGTTTTAAATTACTGGTTTTATAATGAGCAAGTGATTCATTGCATATAAGACACAAAGGTTTTCCCTCTTTATCGATGAATGCGTATGCTTCAACCCATTCTTGCCTGAAGCTACGATTTTATCCGTCATATCTCCTTTGTTTGTGGTCCGACATATTTAGCAGTTAAATTAAAAAATTCATAAAAAACACGCGAAATATTATATTTCGCTACAAGAGATGAAATCACCGTTTTTTTCTTGCAATTTCCTTAAGTTTTTAATTTCGTTTTTGGTTTTGTGTAATATCTTACTGTCGTAGATGTAGAAGCGGTTGAGTTAGTATATGTCGGATTTGAACGTGTTTTTAATTCTATTTAATTATGAACTTATTCATTTTTTAATTGGAATATTAAAGGATACATTAAATTTAACGTCGGCAAACTGCCTAAAGATAAAATATCAAAAATATTGTTTATAAAAAAATTGTAGAAAAAGATAATCATAGAAAAACAAACGAATCCAAAAGGAAAGACTTTGATTTTGAGAAAGATTTTTGTGCATTAATTTGAAACGAATACAGGTGATTTTATTTTTAGTCCACTAGAATATGTTAAACGTATAACCTTAAATAATAAAATTAGTTAAATTTATTTATAACAGCGGATTATACTTAATCTTGATTCGCGAAGTAAAGTAGTATCAAACTAAAACAAAGTCGCAAAAAACTCCAATGGTAGTAACTTCGACAGGACGGACCTAAATATAATAATATGATTGCATTAAATCATATTATGTTATTATTTTAAATATTTTATTTTACTTGTTATATTTTCATATTATATTAAACAGCATTATAAATTATATGTATTATTTCTAATTTTGTTACAATTTTTATGAATTATTAAATATTGTTTAATTTTTTCATTTCTTTTCGAGAGCCGCATTTATTCTTTTAAGGAGCCGCATGCGGCTCGCGAGCCGCGGTTTGGCCATGTGTGGTATATATAATCGATATTTACTATAAATTATAAAATAAAAAATCGACAACGTAACATTCGAAATTCGTATTCTATTCTTTCATGGTTGCGTTGTTTAAAAAACTTTGTAAAAATATATGAAAAACCATAGCAACTGCACAGGGCATTGAGCGTGAAGAAAATAGACTTTTCCTATGCTATCCTAGAAAAAAATTATATTAGTTTTTTCTTTGTATAAATATGTAGTAGTCAACCCATGGATTCATACCATCAGACATAGCTAAAGATAATAATGATAAAGTTTACTTTACTAAAAAAACAACACTTCGCAGTTGAGCGACGTCAACTTTAAAAACAGGGTTGTTTCGGTTTCTACGGACATGTCAACGGTGCACTCAAAAAAATTTTTACAAGGATCGTTACCAGATGCCTGATAAGAAAACCGGTTACAAGCAAAACATATATTATTTAGGGTGCTGTTTAGGTTTTTTACAAAGACACTTTCGAATTTTATTAAAATTCCTCATAAAAATGAGAAATATTCTTTGTAAAAACAAAATTTACCAAACAAGCCAGTATAATTAATGATTATTTTGGTAAAAATGAAATTCCTTGACATAAATTCAATGTAAAAAGTCCAGCGGCAGGTATATCCGCTAGAAAAAGGTAGATTTCTTGATCAGACAGATATGCATACAAGTAGAATCAATGTATCAAATTAGTTGAAATCAAAAAACTAAATAGAAACGGAATTATCCAACAAATTTCACAAAAGACATTTAATACATTAACCGAAACTACTTTATGCAATTTCGGAACAGTTTTGTTTAATTTGGTTAAAATTAGTCATAACATATTAAATCCACCAAAGATCAAATAAACGTCCAACAAAGATCAAAAGAACTACGTGACAACTACAATTATACCATCACACATACAGTAAAACTCGTTTATAAAGTACGGTCAAGGGACCGACGTAAGCGTACGTTATACACCATGGTACGTTATATCCAAAAAAATTAAAAAAGCAAGCAAATTTGCCTGTTATTCTCATTATATCATTGTATTTCATATTAAATTATTTACTACATGTTAATTGATATAAAAGCGATCACAAAAAAATAGGAATAGTTTAAAAACAATTTATTAATAAAATAATTATGTTAAAGCTAATCAAACCGACGCTACATAAACATATGTATATGTTAAACATATGTATACGAAATCTCTGGGTCGAAAAAAGCCAAGCCAATATTTGCTTCCGTTAAATAGTGAAGATGATAACAAATTTTGCTCAGCATTTCATCTGAAACTCTTTGGTCAATTTTGATGAAATCCAAATCCTGATTTACGGCTGCTATTCCATCTATGCATTTGAACCAAATTTTTACATACAACATAATCAGAAAAATGCAAACGTCTCGAATAAATGAAAACGACGTGACTTGTCGGACCTGGGCGTTTGAATTTGTAATTCTCCATTGTTTCGCCAAGAAAAATCAATGTAACTTCCAAAAATTCTTTTAATTCGATGCGTGGTTGTGATTTTTCCAACTCTTCATGACAAAAAGTTACTAGAGCTTCTCACGAGTGTTTTGGAATTTTGTTTCCCAGTTTTTTGTCCGATATTCCACTTTTCAACATTGTTGGATTAATTTTACCATCGTCCCATGCCTTCTGAAATTTGTTGAACAGATAAACATTGGGTGCTGTGGTCTTTCCAAATTTGAGATCATAAACAGCCCGTAGTTTAATCTCCTGTATGTGATGACGACATGGGAATCGAATCAAGTTGTGGCCAATCTTTTTTCCACCTTTTTCTGGTCCAGTGTTACTTGATGTCGTGTTGTAACCCATGGCTTCGACTTTATCAGTAAAATCCCATTCTTCAAGGCATTCATATATAGCATTCGCAATCGATAAGCCGCTTCCTTCTTTGCATTATGGAACCGTTAATAACTACTCAATGTTACTATGGTTGGAAAACGATCTACTTTACCATATCCAATTAATTCTGCTAGCAATGTATCCAAAAATAAAAATTTGTGTTACTCAAACAAAGTCTAAATCTAACATAAAAATTTATTTTTTCTGAATTTTCGCAGAAATGGTTTTTCTTCTTTCGGCTAATGGTTATAGCCCTCAGGCTCAGTTTTCCTTGCTGTTTCTCTTCTTGGCTCGTCTATTGTTTCCTATATCCTTTATAAAACCAATTATGTTGTTTTTCTATATTTACTCATTACTCATCACTAATCAGTTTTTATTATTTGTAAATTTTTTTAAATTTTTGATCTACGGCTGTGACAAGTTTGCGTACTCCAGTCCCTGCTATTTTTTTTACGACGGGTAATAGCATTGATATATTATTAGCCAAGGTGATATTTTATAGGTGTGCTGGTGAATAAACTCAATTCATTTAACAAAAACACGCTCAGTCTTGGCTATGGAACATTTCTTGGTGATGATACCTTAAAGCTTGCTCGAGAAAGTTCAAAAGAATAGTTGTTCTGATTTTTGTGAGTTGACACTAATCAGGCAATTATTGATTTTTTATGAAATAATGTATAGGGCGTTTTGTATGCAGTCTCACTGTGTGGTGGTATTGTATTGAAACCTCATCATCTTAAAATTGAATTCTCAAACTTAATTTTAGCCGCAGATGGTAGCATTTTTTCTTAAGCGTAGATCAAAATAACAACGTATTTACCAAAGCTATAAATCTCCACATTAAGGGGTGCTATCGTCAATAAATAATTTTAGGTACTTATCATTCTGAATTTCAGCATATCTGAAATTTAATAAATAAATTATATTTTACATATACAATATTTTAGGAATTTTTGTGAAAGGTGAAGCAACATTGAGTGCAACCATAAGTTCGTTCGTTCTTTTAGTAAATTTGGTTTTTACAATATTTTTTGTGGTTTTTTTTGAATTGGGCGTTCTTTGTTTTTTTCCGTTTTTGCGTTTTTCATTTTCCATCGTACTAACTACATTTTTTTTGGGGGGAATTGGTTTTTACATTGTTGTCGTTTGCGAGTAAATAATTTTTCGGGTTTTACCATCAAAATGTCAAACCAAATAGACGTTGACCATCCGTTCTATGGTCTGGAACCCAGCGAACTGCTGGTCGAATGTTTGGTTCGGGGTGTGAACTTCGGGGTGGCCAATTGGGCAGAGAAACTGCGAAACCATGGAGATCATGGGTCAGTTCCAATAACAGTGTCTCATGCGAGAGATTTGATAGAGGAATCTCAAATGGTGGTGCAGGCAGCACAACTTATTTTAAATCAAGTACGACGACTTCAGTCACCGATTGATCAGACCCTCTTGGATGGTTTGGCGAATCGAGTGTTACATTATACGGGTAGGATGAATAGGTTGGGTCCTCGCAATGACTTGCAAGAAGCCCGCACCTACGCTATCTCACAATTGTCACGCGCTTGGAGTATAATAGGATCATTATCAACACGTCCAATTATGCAGAGTAAACCAGGAGTGTCATCTGCTCCTTCTGCTTCACCTGCCTTTCAACCAGATGAGAGATCCACACCAATCCCAGTACGGCCAATATCGGAAACAATACATAGTCTGAATCGTCTAAACCAGCAACAACAGAGACGGTCAGATCAGGCACCACCGGCTTATATCCAGCAATCGGGTTTGAGAGCCGAGGACTTTGCAATACCACAATTGGGTCCATCACTCCAATCTGAACACACACACAATAATCCAGCATTGGTACAACCACAATTAAATTATCCATCAGTACCACAGGTACAACTACCACCAATATATCCACCAGCTCCACTAACAGCACCACCACCATACAACCAACCTCCTCAGGTATGGCGTGACGCGGCTCCAGCGTTAGCACCAGTGGAGTACCGAGGGGTTCGTGGGAACAATTTGAGTCGGTATGACTCAAATTGGGTTCCAACCTTCACAGGGGATGGTCACTCTCCTGATGTTCATGAGTTTATTCATAGAGTGGAGGCGGCTGCCAGAAGAGACCGTGTGTCATGGGACGACCTTAGGTCTATCATACCACGGTATCTGAAAGCAGCGGCCGACAGATACTATTTGAATTTAACTCATGAATATGAGGTGGTGACTTACCCAGTGCTAAGGGAGGGACTCCTACAAACCTTCGGTACGCTCACTGATGATAAGGCGATCTTGTGAGTTCTTCTGAACCGTAAACAAAAGTCAAAGGAGAGCGTGTATGAGTACCTAGTGGAGATTGGTTCGTTAAACCGTCGCTTAGCACGTCCATTTGCTGACCGTGAGATGCTAGAGATTGCTCGGGAGGGACTGAGTGTGGAGCTCAAGAATGCTACACTAGCAGCAACAATACATTCTATTGATGAACTTCGGACTTTATGTCAGAAGTTTGAACGTTTGTGGTCCACACCAGTTCCGACCAGAACATCAAATTTGAGAATTAGCGAGCTACAGCAAGTGGATGATTATGAGGTGGATGCTGAACCAGAACAACATGGATATATTGAAGCGATGGAGTCAGCACCGAGACGGATATTGCAGCGACCTGGCATAACATCGGATAACATTCAACCTGGTCCATCAATATCCAGACAACCAATAGTATGTTTTAGATGTGGAGTAAATGGTCATCGAGCTCCTGAGCGCTCTAAGAATCGGATAAAATTATATTGCTGGAAATGTAATAAACCGGATGTAATTTATGCAAATTGTTCATATTGTCACCCGTCGGTAAACTACCGTCCGAGAGTACATGCTTCGGGGATGGTACCCTCGGTTCAACATCCAATGAGCCCGAAGAAATCGACGAGAGATGTAGGAACGCAGGACGATCTTCCACCACCAACGAAACCCGAATAAAATCATCGAATACATTTAATTTCCCATCATTACATCGAACGTATTTTAGACGTCTTGAACGTAACATCAGATATTGGAGGATGAGGAAATTATTTCGTAAAGCTTGTATTTCATCTATCCTTTCAGAAACAAAGGATCCTCGGCCGCGACTAACAATAAGGATTTTGGACAAACATATTTCAGGACTATTGGATAGTGGAGCGTCGATCACAATACTTGGAAGAAATTTCTTGGAATTATTGGAATCATCAGGTACAACCTACCGTAAATACACTTCGTGTATTCGTACGGCGGATGGTACTGCAACAAAAATTTTAGGTTACATTGAAATTCCAATAACGGTGAATGGCTCCACTAAACCAATGCGGTTCCATATAGTCCCTGGTTTACGAGAAGAGCTCTACCTGGGCATAGATTTCTGGGAGAAATTTGGTATTGTTCCTTCTTTTGTTAGTGAACTGACTCGTACAGAGCCAATAACTTTAAATATACATAACCTCACCACTGATCAGCAACATGAACTGGATATGATCAAGGATTCTTTCCCGTCATTTGAAGTGTCTGGGCTCGGAAAGACTTCTTTAGTTGAACATGTCATCGATGTTGGTGATAGTGCACCTGTTAAACAGAGGCACTATCCCACGTCGCCGGCTGTTCAACTAAAGGTTTATGCCGAACTCGACCGAATGCTTCAAATGGGCGTGATCGAAGAGAGTAACAGTTCTTGGTGCTCGCCAGTGGTTTTGGTACAAAAAGAATCTGGTAAAAACAGATTATGTATTGATAGCCGTCGTGTCAATTCACTAACGAAAAAGGACGCTTACCCACTTCCCTTGATTGATGGCTTACTAGGTCGTCTAAATAGCACAAAGTACATTTCAAGTATTGATCTCAAAGATGCTTTCTGGCAGATTCCTCTGGCAGAAGCATCTAGAGACAAGACAGCCTTCACAGTGCCTGGTCGTCCATTGTATCAATTCCGGGTTATGCCCTTTGGATTGTGCAATGCTCCCCAGACAATGTGTCGGCTAATGCACAAAGTGATACCACATCAATATCACGAAAATGTCTTTGTTTATTTAGATAATCTATTGGTAGTCTCTTCCACGTTCCAGGAACATATGGAATTGCTGTCCAAAGTCTCTTCATTGTTAAGAGCGGCTGGCTTAACAATAAACCTCAAGAAAAGTAAATTTGTTCTGAGAGAGGTGAAATATTTGGGATTTTTGGTTGGTGAAGATGGTCTTCGAACAGACCCTGACAAGGTAAGAGCTGTAGCAGAGTACCCAGCTCCATCTACAGTTAAACAAATACGACGTCTTTTAGGAATGGCCGGTTGGTACCAACGTTTCATACCAAATTATGCAAGCGTGGTATCACCGATTACGGATTTATTAAAGAAAAGTTCTGGGAAATTGAAATGGACATTAGAAGCGCAAGCTGCTTTCGAAAATTTAAAACGATTGCTGACTACAGCACCGGTATTAGTAAACCCTGACTATAATAAAGAGTTCTTTATTAGATGCGATGCAAGTCTGACAGGGGTAGGTAGTGTGTTATATCAGGTTGATACTGACGGACAAGAGTGTCCGATAGCCTTCATGTCGAAGAAACTTAACAAAGCTCAGAGAAATTACTCAGTTTCTGAGCTTGAATGTCTTGCGGCAATTCTGAGTGTGAAGAAATTCAGGGGCTATGTTGAAGGTCACCGATTCACAATTGTGACTGATCACTCAAGTCTGAAGTGGCTTATGTCACAGAAGGACTTGAGTGGTCGTCTGGCTAGGTGGAGCCTAAAACTCCAACATATGGATTTTACCATTGTCCACCAAAAAGGTACCCAAAATATAGTCCCTGATGCTCTATCTCGTCTTTATGACGATACACACGAGGAATTGACGGAAGCATTAACACATCACATTAATGAAATTAAAATCGACAATGAAGGTTATCGGCACAACGAATATACGGATATGATAGCTAAAGTTCAATCATCACCAAAGGACTTTCCTTCAGTTAAAGTCGTGGATGATAAGCTATACATACGTATTGAGCCAAAACCTGATGCAATACCCAACGATGTTCCTGTGTGGAAACTCTGGGTACCAAAACCGATGACTTCCAACATGATTCAGAAACATCATGATGATAGTACTGCTGCTCATGGAGGTGTTAAAAAGACTTTAGAATTACTTCGACGTCTTTATTATTGGCCGGGCATGGCGTCACAGGTACACAACTATGTTGTGTCCTGCGACACATGTAAACAAACAAAAGCCACGAATCAGATATTGCGTCCTCCGATGCAATATCAATTCGAAACAGCACGTCCATGGCAGAGAGTTTATATAGATTTTTTGGGACCGTACCCTCGTTCTACACTTGGGAATACGGTGTTATTGATAGTTCTGGATCATGCTACGAAGTTTGTACTACTGAAACCACTTAGAAACGCAACTTCACCGAAGGTGAATGCTTTTCTACAGAACGAAGTGTTTCTTACATATGGGGTACCAGAGTTTCTACACAGTGACAATGGCAAACAGTTCACTAGTAGGAACTTTCAGAGTCTTTTGTCAGATTTCGGCATTAAACACATTAGGACCGGTGTCTATAGTCCTCAAAGCAACGCGTCAGAGCGGGTCAATAGGTCAGTTCTAGCAGCAATTCGAGCGTTCATAAAAGGTCAACATACCAAGTGGGATTCACAGATTGGTGAAATCGCATATGCACTGCGAGCCGCAGTACATTCAGCTACCAAGTACTCACCGTACTATTTACTGTTTGGTCAACATCCAATATCGGATGGAAATACTTACCAATTGTTGAGATCACTACACCAGCTTGGTGAAGATGCTGGTGAGGAATTAGAACGCTCTGATCATTTGACTATGCTCAGGAACCGGGTTCAGGAAAATTTAAAAGCAGCTTTCAAGAAATCGCAACATCAGTATAACCTGCGATCTAAACTACGGACTTTTCAACCACAACAACGTGTGTTTGTACGGCAACATCATTTGAGTGACGCTACCAAAAAATTCTCGGCAAAATTGGCTCCAAAGTTCTTACTTGCAATGATTAAGACTAAGATTGGAAATGTACTTTATGAGTGCATAGATATGAGCGGTAAGAATCTTGGAGTACATCACGCGAAAGACATCAGGGAATGATGTCTTTTCGTTAGGTAGGGTAGTTCCTCTGGCTGGTTGTCGTCTCTGGGGTTCACATCTTCAGTATCTTATATTACTGGTTGTATCGAGGTTTCAATGGTGCTGACGTTAGATGGATGGATGGTCTGTTTCAGCGCTCACTGATAGTTCCTAGGACCTTCATGAGTATTGAAATTGATCATCGACCCTGGCGTTGGTCACCATTGATAACTCGATCCCAGATACAGATTAGTTGTGGGAAGTAGTTCGATGGTTTCTGACGTAGAGGGGGTGACGACGTTTTTGTGATTTCAAGGGTAAATATCTTGATTTTTACCTTGAATTCATGGTGTAACGTCCGTGATATTCGCCTAAACAATAATAAAACCAATTCTCTTCTTTTTCCAATTCAATAACAATTTATTTCCATAATTCCAGTTCATTTTTACATTAATAATAATTTCAAATTTTCCAACGGTCAGTTCAACTTCGAATAACAATTATAAAAACAAACGAACGTACCCAATTTTATTTCAATTCTAACGAACTGATGTCGTTACTCAATTTTGTTTTATTCTTTAGTATTACACGATGACATTAGAAGATGTCAAAAGAAAAAATCACATTTTTCATTTTTGTTGATGAATCAATTTTTAGATTCATTCTGATTTTAACTTTCAATCATGATCATTATAAAATTATATATTATTAAAGAAAAATCAAGTTATTGTGTTAAGAAAGAAAAATAAAATATTGTGCTAAATTTGCAAGAATAAATTATTTATATTTATTGTAAAATAAATGTCCAGTGGTTTTTATATATATTCACGGAGTTTGGTAGCACAACCGCTACAATTAGCAGAAACGCTACAATCAATGACCTTAGAGTACGTGACCTGCAGTGGAGCTACAAACCAAAATCACAAATATATTCATCTAAGGCTTTGTGCTGGGGAACTTGGTGCGTTATATAACGTGCCAAGTAAAAGGTACGTTTATTTTGCAACATATAGCATTTCGCATTATACTTTGGGGATCGACATAAACCAAAATTTATTTTTTTTATATGGTTGCTCATGCATATATAATTGGATTGCAACATTTCGACTTGCGTGTAAAAAGTAAAAGGAAATTAACATCAATAAAAAAATTAACATTTTTTTGGATTTCGCATGGAGTGAAATTGTTTTACTGGATTTCGAACCACTGAAATATGATCGAGAAAAAATCACTAAGGATCAGTTATATATTGAAGTTTACCGAATTTTACCGAAGAAATATCAAAAAAAAATCATTCTATCAAGAACGGATTATTGAACACTATCAGCTTAAATATGCTAAGTACGATTTTTTTTTTTTGGTATACTATTGTTAGTATTTCTTTTTATTTTATATTATCGAATGTGAATTTTTTTTAAAATGTTAGGCTAATTTGCGTTGGTTATAAGAGATTTCCGAATCCATGATTCGCCTGTAGATAAATTTTTAGTGAAAAGTTCAATGTAATAATGTTTATTTTGTATTCTTATTTTCTATTCGTACTTTATAAACTGGGCAAATTACACAGAAAAATAGTTCACGGGACTAAACGTGCGTACGTTATAACCTTATAAGCCGAGGTACCTTATAAGAAGGATAATTTGTTCGTAAAATTTTTATAGATGTAAGAAAAAAAATTTGCTGTACTCTATAGCCCAAGTGTACTTTATATAGGGTGTACGCTAAAAGCGAGTTTTACTGTAATTTATAATCAAACATTATTAAACAATTTTAATTTAAAATCATCTTTGTGTTGTATTTTTTTGTTCTCATTTAATCTTTTTTCAAATACATAGTTTACTTAGTGAAAAAAAAAATAAAAATACAAAAAAAAAAAGCATATGATAATTTTCCTTTGGTATTAAATGGCTTGAGATTTGTCTGTAATAGGTGCATTATATTGCTTATAAAAATGGAACCTTTTGGGTTAGAAAGCTGGAATTTTGTGAGGCTATAGTTTTAAATTTTCTTAAAAGTTAAGATGAACTTAAATAACATAAACTCAAACATGATAAAATCATTGCCTTTTGCGTTTGTTTTCATTTCAACAGACCTAGGGCCTCAACCTTTAGACCTGAACTATTTTTTTTTAAATTTTGGAAAAATTTATATTGTGACTTTGTGTAAAAAGTTTTCAAGTGTGAGCTTGGCCATTTTCAGCTAGATCAAGGACAAAAAAGATTGGCAAATTTTTAAAACAGCTGATTTTGCAGGAACCTGGAACGTCAAAGTTGTATATATATTTTACAAAATAATTTTACACATAATATTTTTATGGGTATTGACACCAAATGGGAGGGTGTCGTACAAAAATTTTATTTTTTCTTTGTAATGGCCACAACCAAACCTCTAAACTTTAAGTGGCCGGGGCACCCCTTAGAGTTGAACGATTGATTTCAATTTTTACACATAATTTTTTTATGGGTATTGACACGAAATGAGAGGGTGTCGCACAAAAAAAAATTTTTTTTTAGGGTCTAGAACAAAATTTCTCAACTTTAAGTGGTCGGAGCCACGTCTTAGAATTGACCGATTGATATCAGATTTTGCAAATAATATTTTTATGGGTATTCACACGAAATGGGAGGGTGCCGTACAAAAAATAAAAATTTTCGTTTTTAAGGGCCACCCTAAATATATATATATATTAGGGTGCTTTTTTTTGGGCGACAATTCTTTTTTTCTGGTGCCCAACCAAATTTTGTTGGAAATACCCAAAAAAAACGTCCTCCTAAAATATGAGCCCTCAAAATTAGTGTTTAGCACTCGGCATCGGCGTTTGAAGATTTTCCATACAAAATACACGTAAACTATAGTGTTTTAAAAAAAAAAAATTACAGCTCAGCGGCATTTTATACTATTTCAAAAAGGAAAAAAGCACTAACTCAGGACTAAATTATCTACAAAAGTGCCTAAATAGATGTAATTGTAACTTACACCGGTGATACAGTACAGATCACTTAAGCCAGTTTTATGTGTTTTTCTTGTTCTTTTGTTTTTATTTCATAAATGGCTAAAGCTACAGGAAAAATGTCCATAACAAAGTTGTAGCTAATTAAGTTTCCTACAAAAAACTTATAGTAATTGAATCTCTATGATTGATATTTCTCGAGATAATAAACTTTTACTATTTTAGCACTTGCGATTTTTATAAATTGATGACGAAAATCTCTTAAAACATCCATTTTAATAAAAGCTTATTATCTCGAGAAATGTCAATCATAGAAATTCGGTTCTTTTGAGTTTTTTGTAGAAAACTTAACTAACTACAACTTTGTTATTGACATTTTTCCTGTAGCCTTAGCCATTTATGAAATAAAAACAAAAGAACAAGAAATTCAGATAAAACTGACTTTAGTGATCTGTACTGTGTCACCGATGTAAGTTACAATTACATCTATTTAGGCACTTTTGTAGATAATTTAGTCCTGAGTTAGTGGCTTTTTTCCTTTTTGAAATAGTATAAAATGCCGCTGAGCTGTAATTTTTTTTTTTTAAAACACTATAGTTTACGTGTATTTTGTATGGAAAATCTTCAAACGCCGATGCCGAGTGCTAAACACTAATTTTGAGGGCTCATATTTTAGGAGGACGTTTTTTGGGTATTTCCAACAAAACTTTGGTGGGGCACCAGAAGAAAAGAACTGTCGCCCAAAAAAAAAGCATCCTAATATATATATATATATATATATATATATATATATATATATATATATATATATATATATATATATATATATATATATATATATATATATATATATATATATATATATATATATATATATATATATATATATATATATATATATATATATATATATATATATATATATATATATATATATATATATATATATATATATATATATATATATATATATATACATATATATATATATATATATATATATATATATATATATATATATATATATATATATATATATATATATATATATATATATATATATATATATATATATATATATATATATATATATATATATATATATATATATATATATATATATATATATATATATATATATATATATATATATATATATATATATATATATATATATATATATATATATATATTAGGGTGCTTAAAAACAAAAACTTTAATTTTTTGTACGGCACCCTCCCATTTCGTGTGAATACCCATAAAAATATTATTTGCAAAATCTGATATCAATCGGTCAATTCTAGACGTGCCTCCGACCACTTAAAGTTGAGAAATTTTGTTCTGGACCCTAAAAAAAATTTTTTTTTTTGTGCGACATTCTCTCATTTCGTGTCAATACCCATTAAAAAATTATGTGTAAAAATGGTCGCGCAAAAAATTTAAATTTTTTTTTTAAGTTACAGAACAAAATTTTTCAACTTTAAGTGGCTGGAGGCACTTCTTAGAATTGACCGAATGATCTCAAATTTGGCATATAATATTTTTACGGGTATTGACATGAAATGGGAGGGTGTCGTACAAAAAAATTTAAATTTTTCTTTGTAATGGGCAGAACAAAACCTTTCAAGTTTAAGTGGCCGGGGGCACCCCTTAGAGTTGAACGATTGATTTCAAATTTTACACATAATTTTTTTATGGGTATTGACACGAAATGGGAGGGTGTCGCACAAAAAATTTAAATTTTTTTTAAGGTCCAGAACAAAATTATTCAACTTTAAGTGGCCGGAGGCACGTCTTAGAATTGACCAATTGATTTAAAATTTTGCAAGTAATATTTTTACGGGTATTGACATGAAATGGGAGGGTGTCGTACAAAAAAATAAAATTTTTCTTTGTAATGGCCACAACAAAACCCCTCAACTTTAAGGTGCCGGAGGCACGCCTTAGAGTTGACCGATTGATTTCAAATTTTACAAATAATATTTTTATGGGTATCGTCACCAAATGGAAGGGTGTCGTACAAAAAATTTAAATTTTTCTTTGTAATAGCCACAACCAAACCTTTCAACTTTAAGTGGCCGGGGGAACCCCTTAGAGTTGACCGATGGATTTCAAATTTCACACATAGAATTTTTATGGGTATCGACACCAAATCGGAGAGTGTGGTACAAAAAATTTAAATTTTTCTTTATAATGGCCACAACAAAACCTCTCAACTCCAAGTGGCCGGGGGCACCCCTTAGAGTTGACCGATTGATTTCAAATTTTACACATAATATTTTTATGGGTATTGACACCAAATGGGAGGGTGTCGTACAAAAATTTAAATTTTTCTTTGTAATGGCCACAACCAAACCTCTCAACTTTAAGTGGCCGGGGGCACCCCTTAGAGTTGAACGATTGATTTCAATTTTTACACATAATTTTCTATGGGTATTGACACGAAATGAGAGGGTGTCGCACAAAAAAAAAATTTTTTTTAGGGTGCAGAACATAATTTCTCAACTTTAAGTGGTCGGAGGCACGTCTTAGAATTGACCGATTGATATCAGATTTTGCAAATAATATTTTTATGAGTTTTCAAACGTAATGGGAGGGTGCCGCAAACTGTACAATGAAAAAAAAAATTCTAGTGTAATCTAAGGGCCACCCTAATATATATATATATATATATATATATATATATATATATATATATATATATATATATATATATATATATATATATATATATATATATATATATATATATATATATAATATATATATATATATATATATATATATATATATATATATATATATTTTTTTATTTTTTTTTTGTTTGTTTTGTTTTTATTAAAGAGAGGGGGAACACTCATATACGAAGAAAGGAAGATCCTTTCAACAGTGTAAGACTCGTATGGTGTCTTTCAATGTGCAATCATACGCCTACTTACTAAAACCCCAACCATCTTGCCTTCATCCTGTTCTATGGCACTGCCGTTAGGTATTACTTCACAGGCAGGATTATAAGCCGCTTTTGGCTCCTTCGTTTTTACCTTTTTACAAGCTGCTCCATTTTTTTTATAATTTTTGTGCAGAGGGTACTAACTGCGTTCCAATTTTATGACGAGAGTTGGTTCTTGTTGGAGAACCAGTTTTACCTCTTGTCTTTCTTCATTAAAACGGGGACAGTAAAACCACACATGCTCCGCTGTCTCTATTTCTCCCTCGCAATTTGGACAGTACAGTGTATCCTTAATTTTAAATCTATATAGATAGGCTCTTAAAGTTCCTTGTCCTGTAAGAAACTGGCTCATGTATAGTCCACTTCTTCGTGTTTTCTGCTCAGCCAGTTCTCAATACGTGGTATAAGGCGAAACGTCCATCGTCCTCTTTCCGACAGCTCCCATTTTCTTTGCCAGACTTCATAGCAGTTGCTCGAGCTTCTTTTTTGGCTTGTATGATCGTGTCTTGACCTTTAAGATTGTACACTTTCTGTCACTCCTTTGCCAATATATCGATTGGGACCATGCCTGCCACTACTAACACAGCTTCGTTTGATACTGTGCGAAAGGCACAGATTACTCTCAGCGCACTCAGTTGGTAGACTGCTGATACCTTCCGTTTGTATGACTCAAGTTCTAAAGAGTCAGCCCAGATAGGAGCTCCATACAATATGATAGAAGCAACTACACTGGCTAGTAGAACTCTTCGGCTTTGTCTTGCTCCTCCTAGGTTTGGCATGATACGTGAAAGTGCCGTATTAACTTAAGCTGCTTTGGCCGCCACTGCCTCAAAATGCTCCTTGAATGACAATGTGGCGTCGATCATAAAACCGAGATATTTAATTGTTGGCTGGGATATGATCTCTTGCTCGCCGATGTTTAGCGTAATCGTCTCGCGTTTTCTTGCTGGTGACAAGAACTGCTTCAGTTTTATGGTCAGCTAGTTGCAGTCACGCTGTAGAAAGCCATCTTCTGATGAGACCAATGACTGTGCCACATTTCCATTCCACCTTCTCAACGTATTTTCCCACCACAACGACTGCTATGTCATCTGCAAATCCGACTATATTTGAATCTTCCGGTATTTTAAGTCTGAAGACATCATCATACATAAGGTTCCACAGTACCGGTCCTAGAACTGATCCTTGCGGTACGCCTCCTGTAACCCTATATTCTTTTAAGCCATCATCCGTATCATACTTTAAAACTCGATTGCAGAAGTAGTTGGCTAGAATGCTCGTTAGATAGCCAGGTGCTCCAATTTTGTGAAGTTCTTCCATTAAAAGAGTCCATCGGGCTGAGTTAAACGCGTTTTTAATATCCAATGTAACAATGGCACAGTACTTCTTAGCGCCCCCTTTCCACTGCTTTCCTGCGATTACTTTCCTCGCTGTATCAATTACAAACTTCGTAGCTTCAATTGTTGAACGGTTTTTACGGAATCCGTATTGATGTTTCGCCAGATCTCCATGTGCTTCTATAGCTTGCTCTAGTCTTTTGCATATTATTCGCACCAAAATTTTTCCAACCGTATCTAGCATACAACGTGGGCGGTATGAAGATGTCTCTGTTAGTGATCCTTTTCCCTTAGGCAATAAAACAAGACGCTGCTGTTTTCATCTTTCAGGAAAACCCCCTTCTTTCAAGCAGTCGTTGTAGACTTCAGTAAAGTTTTCAATTTGCGTTAGGATAGCTGTTTTTAAAGCCACGTTTGGAATTCCATCCGGACCGGGTGCCTTCTTGTTTCCCACTTTACGTACTGCAGCGAGTACTTCTTGCTGCGTTACTAGTGGCACATCCTTTTCATTAACTCCTTCCGACAAAAAGCTTTCAATTGCGTTTGGTTGTTCTGGGAAGAGTGTTGTTACAATTCTCAGCAGCAAATCCGGGCTTGATGGTGCCGTTGAATCGATCCTCTTTAGTTTTTTAAGAACAACTCTGTACGGAACACCCCATGGGTCTTCATCAAACTCCATACACAACTTCTTGTAGCAACGACGTTTACTGCATTTGATTGCATCTTTTAGTTCTCTGCGTGCTTTCCGATAATGTTCTTGGAGGGTACTCGAGTCTCCTTTTTTTTTGGGCTCGTTGGTATGCTCTTCTGGTTTGATTACATGCTTTACGTAACCTCGCAATTTCTTCGTTCCACCAGTAAGCTGGTGGACGTTCATTATTGAGTAGTCTTCTAGGCATGGTTGCTTCACAAGCTTGGGCCACGCCGTTCATTAGCAACGAGACCTTGTTTGATGCTGATCCAGCTAGATGAACGTATTTAAGCATGAACTCGAATATAGCGTCTTCAAATGATTTCGCACTCTACCCAGTAAACCTTCTATTGACTCCTTTGGTTTGTTGAGTCTTTTGGTTTATTTCGAACTGTATCGCTTGATGATTACTATTGGTGTAATGCTCACTAACGGTCCAGTTTGTTTTTCCTCTAGCTAGTATAATATATTTCGTTATTATTATCTTCTAGTTGAGCTCGTGATCAAAATTATAATATGTTTTATAATTCTGAAGTTATCCTACAGATATAGTTTATTTTTGTTTTAGTCAAGTTCGTATTCAGTCAGAGAACTGTCCCAGTAATCGGCAAGCCTTTAACAGATCGAATTATTCGGTCTTGCTTTTTACTGTTAGTCCCTTTAGCCTGTGCTAATCGGTGACGTTAGTTTGAGAAATAATTCCAAAAATAAAACAAGAGTTTAAGTTTAAAATCAAATCTGAGTTTTATTCAATAAAATCGTTCTATATATACCTAAAATATTTTACATAAATCATTTCCCCAATTATAAAATAAAAGCAATTTCTTTATTTACTAAAAATCTATTCTCCCACCAAATTCAATAAAATTTATCGATTCTTATTTACTTAAAATACTTAAAAATATTTATGTATGAAAATTTGTTTATTCGTCAAAAAGGAATAATTATTAAAAGAATATAAAACAATTAAAAAGTGTAACATGATAACTTTTAGTATTATATTTTCTTCACACAATTTTTTTTTAATGTTATGAAATTGAATCTGACCCATATTATTATTTCGTTTATATGTTTTACATTTGTTATGGTCAGTTATAAAAATAATAAAAAAATCGATTTATGTTTTTTAATTTAGTTTCTACGTCATGTGTGAAATGCATTTGGCATGAGTAATGATTTATTATTATGTTTGTTGTTTTTTAGTTTATGATTGTTTTTCATCAAAGTTTTATTTGTAAGTTAGTAGCTACATTTGAGATGTAGTACACTAGGGAGCCACTCACGAAGGTAAGATCGATCACGGAGCTGGCACTGCCTCTACGAAATGTGGGAGATTTTTCGGTATTCAACAGCACTAAATTCAGTGTCGCAAACGCTTCGAGCAGCACTCTTCCCCTTCTGTTGGTCTCTCTGCTACCCCATTCTATACCCCACGTATTGAAGTCACCTGCTATAAGCATGGGGCTTTTACCCCGAGCATCGTTTACCAAGTTATGCATGAAACTTTGGAATTCTTCTATCGATGCACTTGGCCGAGCATAGCAACTGTAGACAAAAACTCCATCCATTTTTGCACTGACGAAACTCAGTTCAGACTTATTAGCTTTTTCTTCCAGGGGCCCGTTCTCCACAAGCCCATATAGCTGCCGGTTTTGTCCACTATCCATTGACTATCATCCACTATTCCATATGGCTCGCTTAGGATAGCTATATCCACTTGTTCTTCCCGTACCCTCTGCACTAGTAGGTCCTGTGCGACCTCGCTCCGATGTAGATTAAGTTGGATAACCTTCATGCACGCATTTGTTTAAGAGCCCTCTGTAACGCTGGGCAAGTTTTGCTCCCGGCAGCATGCTTTACATTTTCCTTATTACCAGCCACACAGATCATGCAGTTGGGGTTATTGCGGCAGTCTTTAGCTTTGTGTCCAATCTTTCAACACCTCCTGCATAACATAGACCGGTTCCTCATTTTGGCATCCCCTAGCTATGTGACCATAGTCTAGGCGTTTGAAGCATCGGGTGGCTCCATTTTTTTCGAATGCGGCAGATCACCCATCCTATCCTTATTTTAGATTCCGTCATCGCTAAATCTGCTATCCTGCTCGGAAGTCCTATTACTGCTGTCTGCGTCCCTCCATACGCCTTACGCAAGGATTTCACTACTACTCCGTTAGTAGCATTAAATTTCTTCGCAAAAGCCTCACGTATTTCGTCCTCAGTGGTCACTTCATCCATATCTTTGACTTCTAGTATTGTCTCCTGGCTTAAAGTTCTTACTTCCGCTTCTGCTCCCAGTAGTCTCTCTATTTGTTCTTGGAACAGTGAAACTGGTCCTCTATTTTCTACTGTTTGTAGTTCCTGCAATAGGTCCCCTTTAGCTGTTTGCCGTATGTGGGTAACATTTTCTCCTAGCTCCGTCAGATTTTCATTTGCCTTCACTTTTTTAAGGATCTCTGCATGCGAGAGCGAGCCTGTTTTTTTATCAGAAGAGCATCTGGTTTGCATACAGGTCCACGTTGTATTTTGTGATGCTTTTTTTTACACCTTTTCTTCCGGTTTTTACTCACTTGCCACGGTATTTCGTCCTCGGCTGCAATTTTGTCGTCTTCCTCGTTAACCAACTGGTTTTGAGGTTGAACTTGTGGTATTGCTCACTTGCTTTTTACCCTTCTTTCCATTTCGGTGGGTGTTGATCTCTTCCTTTTAAAAGCCGCTTTCAATGGTGTTTCAATGGCTTCTGCTAGCGGCACTGCTTTTTTGTTTTGGTCGCCATTTATGTCCACTTTAGAAGGGGTTCCACTTTTTTTACCCTCTTCATTAATATCACTATGCTTAGGTTTCTTCGTCCGCGACGCTATTTCTGAGCTGGCCGTGTTATAGTCAGCGCTTATCGAAAACATCAGTCTTCTGATGTTGTGATGCACATTTGATCTTGGTTTTAAGAAATTCACCAACTCCGTTATTGTATCACCTAAGCGAATCCAAGTATCCACTTTGATATTTTGCTTCACCGGGTCCTTATCTGACCCGACCGTCAAGTCAACTATCTCGGGAGAAGACGGTTTCGACTCGTCCTGTACTTTAGCGCAATTTGTCAACGCTTTTTGCTGTTCCTCCGTTGATCTTGCCACTTTTGAGCTCCTCATGAATGGGTTCGATTCTGCTGCTCCCTTGCTATTGCTCGTAGTTCTATCTGCTACCCTAGCCAAGTTTCCCACCGGGGTGACATTGCAGTCGCTTGATCTCGACGGCTGGGAGCCTGTTTGCTCTCTCTCAGAAGCCGCCGGTACTGGGAATCCGTCTCCCTGCACCGTAAGTTTTGATCCTATCTTTACGTCCTTATTATATATATATATGTCCTAAATATATATATATATATATATATATATATATATATATATATATATATATATATATATATATATATATATATATATATATATATATATATATATATATATATATATATATATATATATATATATATATATATATATATATATATATATATATATATATATATATATATATATATATATATATATATATATATATATATATATATATATATATATATATATATATATATATATATAAATATATATATATATATATATATATATATATATATATATATATATATATATATATATATATATATATATATATATATATATATATATATATATATATATATATATATATACACACAGAGGAAATTGTAATGAAATTAAACAAAAAGTGTAATAAAATTCATAACAAATGCAGCGAATTTCCAACCCATTAAAAATGTAATCAAATTTACTAAACTTTATAATTAAATGTTTTAATTGAACTAATTACGAATGAAGTAAAATATCACACAAAGTAGTATAACCTATTGCCATATTTGTGGTAAAATATCCCATAAGAGTAATACAATTAATTAATTTTGTAATGAATAATTGTAGTAAAATTTATTACAACGACATAAAATGTATTACTTTAGTGTAGTCACAACACAATCAGACTTGTAGTAAAATTTACTACATTTGAAGTTAAATTTACATGCATTAGTCTTTCGCAGTTGTAGTAAAGTATACTACACCTATAATAAAACGAGGTCCAAAAAAATAATCCGTTAATAGTAGTTTAATCAATGAGTGAATAATGAAGTAGTTTATTCTCAAGCAAAAGTTTAAAATTCGAGCGAGGCACGAGCGAGAATTTTAATTTGCGAGAGAATAAAATTCATTATTCACGAATCGATTACAATACTTTATTCTCTGACAAAGTTATACAAATTATATTATAAAAAATAAAAACATTTTCTTCAATTAAAACAATAAATCTTTATTGGTTTAATTGATAAATCAAATTTCTTAATAAAAAAACCCTGATGATAAAAAACGCCCTTCTCATACAATCAACCAAGTTCAACTAAACGAAATAAGAGAATTACTCAAAATTTGATTTTTGAACAAAACTTATCAAAGCAAATGTGATTAAATTTGAAAATAATTTTAATGAAATCAAAACAATTTGACCAATTGGAATCATACCAATTGAATAATGATAATTTTTTTATAGGAAAATTTTCATTAGGCAATAGATTAAGTTCATTAGGCTATAGGTTAAAAAACAATACAATAATACATACTATTATTATCGAAAAAAACATACAAATAAAGCTGATATAATTAAATGGAAGAGAATAAAATAATTTAAACTATAAAACATTCAATTTTATTTAATTTTTATTCGAACATTATACTTAAAATATTTCATAATTATATAATAGTAAAAAATAGTTATTTATGTATTAAGGGCGTAAAGTATGTCTTCCGCTTGGTAGTGAAATTGTTGCTCGAAGCGTTAGACGGACCAACAATCACTCGAAAGCAAAATAGATACTTTTTGCCCAAATTGTATACAAAATTTTTTGTACGAGTAAGATTCTGTGTTATTTGCATAAATAAAAATATATATATTTACACGAAACAGTAAAATATTTTTTTAGATTCTATTTTATCCAAGTAGTTTTTCTAAATAATAGTAATAATAATAACTTTTTCTACTACCCAACTTAAAAAATCTACTTTCGATGTTTGTTCATTGCATCGAAAATTTCTTTTTCGTCACTTGTGATAAAAAACCTATACAATTTGCTTTCGTAATTTTTTAAAAGCCATCTATTTTCTAATTTCTTAACTAGAATAAACCATCCTACAACACCCGTTAAGAGAGTCAATTATTTGATGAAATAATTTTTTTAGTGTTAATTTATCTCTCTTGGGAAGATGACTTTAATTTATTTTTGAATTATTTACGGACAATTTACATTAAAAATGTAAAAATAGTAATAGTTAACTAAATATTCATATATTCTTTTTAAATAGTATGGTTACAAACAGTTGGTGTTAAGATATTTAAAAAAATATTATTTCACCTATTTATTTAAGAAAAACGAAAAAAACATATTTATTTACATTATGTGGGATTTTTGCATTAAATTTCTAGACAATACTTTGTGTGAATTCATAGAATGGGGAACATTTCTATTCTAATTAACATCCTAAGTCACGATTGTATAGTCATTATTGATTGTTTCCAATCAATGTGAAATCAATGGCTGACACTTGGTCAATTTGTAGTTCTATATGTATTAACATTAGACTACATTAAGGGAATTCAAATTTATTTTGGATTTTTTTTGAGATCAATTAAACTCAAGTAAGTAAAGAAGTAATTGGAATATTTTCAATTCAAAGGTATGGTTTGAAGTTTCTCAGAAAGTTTTTTTCTGAGAAACTTCAAACCATACCTTTGAATTGAAAATATTCCAATTACTTCTTTACTTACTTGAGTTTAATTGATCTCAAAAAAAATCCAAAATATTTATTTACATAAAATAATTTACGTTGTATCTTTCAGGATAATATTATAAAAATATATCAGGAATTTACGTAACGTCATCGCCGTACAAAAACTAAATCAAAACTGTTGTTTTTATTTTAGAAATAATAATAAAATTTTTAAATTTGATTTTGTTTATTACAAAACCGTCTTTAGTTATAAGCCTACTAAACGCGAAATGCAAAAACACAATAAACCTTTAAAAATGTGTTATTGTGAATTGTAAATAAAAATCTAGAATTAGTGTAAAGAATAAAAATATGTATATGTACAAATGTATTGTACGAAAAGACAATCAGGTTTGTAACTAAAGACGGTTTTGTTTATGACATAGAAATTAGATAATTTATTCATATTGAGTCATCTATATTTTAATAGCAGAAATATAAGTATAAATTTAAAGATTTTAATTGGATGTTTGTATGTTTTAAAGTTTGAATTGTATGAAATTATAAATGAAAATGTTCAGTAATGAATAATAATTTTTAAAAAAAGTAATAGAAAAAGCAGTCTTCTACTCGCCGAAAATCATATTTTGAATCTCGTGACTATTACCAACCTCGGCTAGCGTCTCGGCTGATAAACTGTCCTCTCGCTTCAAAATATGTTGTTTTCGGCATCGTTGAAGAATGTACTATTAGGTATTGTTATACCAATTTTATGTATTGTTATTTAAATAGGAAAAAATGGTCTGCTTTTCGAACAATTTTTGAATGGTAAAAGTGCATTTTACGGTTTACTCGTACAAATAATACATATTGCAAATTAAATTATCTTAAATCGAAGTGCCAATCTACCATCAGATAATTTGTGAGACAAAGTTGGATAATATTCAAATTCAGATACATTATTTAAACTGATGTTTTCTGTACTTGTTTGTAAAATAAATGCATTCAAATTTGTATCGTAAGAAAAAAATATTTTTGTGGATACTATTATAACATACTTATTACATATTATCATTTCAATTATCTTATGTATAACATTATCATTTTGCTTGTACAAAAAGAACCCTGATTTATAGGAAGTTCCCAAAAAAATTACATCATTTGAGAAAATCTGAATACCACTAAATCCAAAATCGTTTAGCTCTTTAAAATATGATTTTTGGGAGACACACACTTCATTACTTTTGTTAATTTGAATAATATTATCACCATCGTTACAAAAGAACAAATGTGCTAGTTTAAAAGACATTTTTACTCCAATAGAGTAGCAAAGATTTTTTCTTGAGGTAATAGACTGACCATATTGCTTCAATTCTTTATGTTTGCCTTCGTTTCGCATACTCCACATCATCTTTAAAGGTCCAGCTCTTTTAACAACTGTTGCATAATGTGTTAAAAAGTGCGCTTTTGGCTTCAGCGGCTCGTTAAAAATTTGTATGTAATCCCTATTGTGATGCGCAACTCGATTTTCGAGCTCAATTTCGAGCTCAATTAAATCATCGTTGTTGAATGTTGAATACATGCATACATCAACCAGTTTTTGTAAATTCTTAAAAAACACCCAAACTGTATCTTGCTCTGGTACAAGATCCCAGACCATCAAAGAAAAAAAGTGGACGAAGCAACTCATTTCACTTGCTTGCATATTTATGTTTCTGTTTTGCAGACTTTCCATTTTTATTGGAAGTGAAATATTTTTAGAATCTAAAATGCCATAATCAAATAGTTGCTTTCTATCATTCAAATCCTCCAAGGAAAAAATTTTTTTTTTAACGAAGTATAAAATAATAAGACACATGTCATTTTTTAAAACACCTTCGAAAAGGTCATGCATTATATCGACTGAGATATTTACTATAGCATGAAATGAAGGCAAAGAATTAAAAATACACAATTCAGAAATTGCTGTTAATCTAGGGTTGTCAAGTGATAAATCGGTTGCATAGTTATCAACAGTTCGCATGTTAGGTTCCACTTCAAAGCAAAGGTGTTGTGTTTCCGTTTTAGGAGCCTTGCAAATTCGGCAAAAGTGAAGCGATGAAAAAGATGATCGGAAACCAAGAATTTTATTTAAACCAAGATTATCACCCGTCACAAGTCCTAAAACAAAATAAATTCGTTTTTTGACATTGCCTGTTTCAATTAGCAATCCGTTAATCTCCAAATCTGTCAATATTTCCAGCAATTTAGAACAAAGGTCATCGCGTTCATATTTTTTAAAATATGTAGATTTTATTAGCATAACTGGTAAAATGTTACTTAAAACAGAACGCTTATATTGCACTAAAGTTGGGAAATTCATATAAAAAGCAGATATTGAATTTACGCCTGAGTGTGAACCTAAGACATTATCTGGGTCGAAGTCATCATTGTAAAGAAAATATGGTATAGCAATTTTATTTTCTTTAAAAAATTTTGAATGTGTTTCTCTCCAAACAGAGCCACATACAAAATTTTTGATGCCATTCGAATATGACATTAGGTTCTCCATTTCCACAATACTTTCTTCCAGTAGATTTTCAGTTTCGAAAAATTTTTTGATTAAAAAAGGAATATTTAGAATTGTTCCTTTGATTTTTTTGTATTGTAAGACTGGAACACCCTGTTGAACAGTGTTTTGAACTTCCGAAGAAATAGTAATGTTAGTTGGTGCTTTAAATAAATCTTTATGTTCTAAAACTTTAATTAGTTTATATTCGGTATCAATTTCAGAAAACGCTTTTTCACAGAAGTATTTTATCCCATTCACTGCAGTGTTCGAATCAACTGATTTAATAAAATTATGTAAAGGCTCTAGTAAAAGTTGATGAATATCTTTCAAAATTTTAAAAACTAAATTTCTTGGCATCGCATTTGCATTCATCAAATTAAGAGTAAATTTTAAAGTGTGGTCTGTCAGATCCACTGGATGATCAAAATTCATTTGACCTGATTCGGCACTTATTAAATTTTGAGAAGATTTTGAAGAACACGACGCGTTGTCCTGTTCTGGGTTATACGTAATTTTGTCACACTCTAAACTGGAAACAAAGACGTTGGATCTACTTTTTGAGCTCGAAGGTTGTTCATTTTCAGAATGTAATCGTTTTAGATGACGCTTTAACACATACAAGTCAGAAAATGTCTGTGGACAACGATTTTGTAGGCAATGGTATTCAGATTCATGTTTATGGAAAATTTTTAAATGTATGTAGTAATTATTTAAAGTATTAAAATTTAAGTCACAAGCAGAACAATTAAACATTTTTAATTTTCTTAATTCAAATAGATAAAAGTAAATAATTATTAAATTTGATGATTTGATAAAAATGTTTTATTTTTCTAACAACTTTTATAAAATATAAAAATCAGACCGGTTTCAGATATATATATCTATCTATATGTTAAACGAAACTTAGTTCGTTTATTAGAGCAATTATTGCTGAATTTGAATTTTTTGATTCCAAATTAAAAAAAAAATTCTGTAAAAATATCCAAACGTTTGCACTTGCTTTCGGATATTCTAGGTTATATACATACATTAACTTAAAACTACTATCCAGAGCAGATAGAAAGTTTTCTGTTTTATATAAAATGTTATCAGCAACAATATAGAATGTATGTTGGCATACCACAATCATTGGTTGCAAAGCAACGTTGAATTCCTTACTTGCCTCTTTTTTCTTTCTACATTGAATTAAAATTTCACTTTGATTGTTTACTTCAAGAAAATTGCTGTTTATTGCATCCAGTATTGAAAAATGCAATCTTTTATTGCCTTTTACGATAATTTGTTGTGATGGAGGCAGCTTAAAATGTAGCAGCTTAAATGTCAATAAGTCCTTATGATCTTTAATAAATAATAAAAAGTAAAATCTCTCGAATTTATTTGTACCTAATCATTTCCAAAACAAACCTTTTTCTATTTTTTCGTCTGATAATTCTGTCAATATTAATTTAATCTGCTTACTGGCTGATTCTTTTTGTTTAATTAATGTGTTCAAAAATTTTTCTTGAAATTTCTCCCAATTCTTTTTTAAATTGAGCGCTGTTTCTTCTCCAAACAGTTGTTTAAAATCTAAATCAATCTTTAAAACAATATTATATGAACAATTTGAAAAAATTTAATATTTTTATAGAAGTAAAAAGGCTCACCAAATGCAATCCATTAGCTTGAGTAAAGAGTGGCCAATCATTATACACTTTTGCTGCAGTGTTTTTTAGAATTTCGCTACGCCTTAATGCGAAAGTCTTATCCCACTTTATTACAACAACTTCGAATGGTTGGGCGTTATATTTGAGCCATTTTTTGTCACTTTCAACTAATTTAAAAATTGATTTGAGAATATATATATATATACTATATATATATAATATATATATATATATATATATATATATATATATATATATATATATATATATATATATATATATATATATATATATATATATATATATATATATATATATATATATATATATATATATATATTTCAAGTTTATGATTAAATAATCAATATTTATTATCTATTCGACTTTTTTAATAAAATTTATATTAATTCATTTGTTTTAACTGAAGTTTTTATAGTCGAATTGTAAGTTTTTTTAAAATAAAACAATTATTTTCATTTCCAAAAATTACCAATATTTCGATTGTTAATGACAATCATCATCAGGGTAAGTTTTACTACAAACGAAAACATATTAGAATATACAATAATATAAACAATTATAAAAACGAAAATCAAAAACTTACATAATATCAAATGTTAAATTAATTTACGTAAACAAAAAATTATCAAAGCTTTTAAAATTCAATAAACAATGAATAAGAAAAAATGCATACTAGAAAAACATTTTCTAATTGAAAATTGAAAGGAAAAGAAAAAACTACTATGTTTTTATTTTTTTAATTTTGAAGAAAAATGTTTTTTTAAAACGGGGAAGTAAATATCACTGACTTTCTTCAAATCCGTTCTAATATTAATGCTGTTGTTGTTGTATTTAAGAATCTCAGTAGATTCCAAAAATTCTCGTTTTTCTTTGTTTGATTCCATAAATAATATTTCTATTTCATCAAAATTAAAATGATCATTGTCACCTTCTTTAAATTTTTCAAGACCATGTGTAACTAATGCAGTGTGTCCGTGGCTTGTATATGATTTATGATCAGTGTATTTTAACTGTTTTAAATTTAATGTCTTTCTTTTATTTTGTTTTTTTATATTTGGATTTCGGCAATTTTCAATTATCATATTCTGATAATCAGTTAGATGTTGTTTGGATCTGGTAATTAATTTCTTGCTTGTTTGTCCAATATAGCATCCATTACACGGTGGTTTGCATTTAATTCTGTAAACTAAATTAGATTACAGAATTATCAGATTACTTTCTTTTCCTTTCACTTTTCAATTAGAAAATGTTTTTCTAGTATGCATTTTTTCTTATTCATTGTTTATTGAATTTTAAAAGCTTTGATAATTTTTTGTTTACGTAAATTAATTTAACATTTGATATTATGTAAGTTTTTGATTTTCGTTTTTATAATTGTTTATATTATTGTATATTCTAATATGTTTTCGTTTGTAGTAAAACTTACCCTGATGATGATTGTCATTAACAATCGAAATATAGGTAATTTTTGGAAATGAAAATAATTGTTTTATTTTAAAAAAACTTACAATTCGACTATAAAAACTTCAGTTAAAACAAATGAATTAATATAAATTATATATATATATATATATTTATATATATACATTTATATATATGTATATATATACATATATATATATATATATATATATATATATATATATATATATATATATATATATATATATATATATATATATATATATATATATATATATATATATAAATATATATATATATATATATATATATATATATATATATATATATATATATATATATATATATATATATATATATATATATATATATATATATATATATATATATATATATATATACATATATATATATATATATATATATATATATATATATATATATATATATATATGTATATATATACATATATATATATATATATATATATATATATATATATATATATATATATATATATATATATATATATATATATATATATATATATATATATATATATATATATATATATATATATATATAAGCATTTGTGTGTGTGTTTCTCTAAAGCTTAATAATTTTAAACTAAAGCCTACATTCACTAGATGTGACCGAAGAAAATGAGCATGATTGTGAGGGTAGTGCAGAAATCAGTGAACTACAGGTTTTTGGACGTTGCTCAATAAATCCTCGTTTCCGGAAATTTTTTAATTTGTTGTTATATGCAATGTAAAGTTGACCTCTGGCTCTACCGCCGTTGCCACTTTCAATAAAATAACATGTCTAAAAATAAATATAACCAATTAATTTGAGTTTGGAGTTAACAAATTTGCCCATCAGCGTAGGAATGTTCGAAACATCAATTCTTCGCATTAACACTTTGTGCAAGGATTCGTTTACATAAACATGCATATACCTTTAATTCCGATGGAAATAATTCCACTATTTGATTAGCAATAGTATTAAAATGTTTTGTGCCAACTATTATTTCATTAAACAACAAGTGCTCAACAATTATGTAAATTAGTTCCTTTCTTTCGTTAGAGTTGAATGGAACATTTTTTGTTAATAGTTTTTGGCCTTGAGTGTTTGATTTTAATAAATTTTTAATATTCTATAAAAAAGAAATGAAGAGGAAAAAAATTATTTTAAGTTGTACTGCTTTATGCTGCTTACTAAATTCTGGGCTTTCGTAATTGAAATTTGCTCTATATTTTGTTCCAATTTACCACCTGTCGGCAATATCGAGTTTAAAACTGACCTCATTGATCGTATTGTTTCCGTTGAAGCCGTTTCTGGCAATGATAAGGGAGGAAAATTCTAAAATATTTAACAGCGTTTTAAGAATACTTAATATATATGACAGATATTTATTACTTCCGAAATTCTCCACTCCACTAATTTGGCTTTGAATTTAATTCTTTCGCGCATTAACTGGGGTGGTATAAGGACATCAATGTCAGAAAATGTTACATGTTGTAAACATGCAACATCTATTTTGTGGTCTAGAATAATTATTTTAAAAATTTAATGCATCATTTACCGCAACGCAACATAAACTTTTAGTTCTATAAAAAGGATTATCTTTTTTACTATAGAATAGAAATTGGGAAAATAATATGGGAAAACTGATTTAAAAAGTAAGACCATGCAAACTTTTTGAATTTAAAATAACTATACTACACGATAAAGTAACTACACTTACCATAAAAGCTTTGACTAAGTTCAGGTAAATTCCATTGCAACAACAAAGTTTGAACAATGTCCAAATCACTGCTAACCTCTATATTTACTACACTAGCTGTTTCCGTACTACCATCACAGGTCAATGGTAAGATATACGGAATATCTTCCGCTATTCTATCTCTCTCGATTATAACTGTATCGGGACTGTTTTGTAATATGTGATATGTTTTACCCTCAAAATCACACTCATTTCCTATGTCCATGGTATTGTTTGATGGCTTTGCTACACTTTTACATCAAGCATTAAACATAGAACTCTATTTTTCTAAAATTTATTACAAACTACTTACCTTGACAAGAATATCAGAAAAAACAACTTTTATAAAATTTCAAAATGCACTTATCACGATATAATGATTTAGAATTAGAACTAAGCTAATAGATAGGCTCAAAAATATCATCGAATGATTGATTTACCTTAACTTATTTTTGATGTTTTAAAATAACTGCACTGTACTACAGACATAATGAGTTTATCGTTTTTGTAGTAAAATTAATTACATCTGGTATCTGATATACCAAACAACGTAGTAACATTTATTGTAAGTGTAATCAAATATGGTTGTAATGCAATTCCACAACAAGCGTGGTTTATTTGACTACATAATAAAAATTAAGCAAAAATCAATTACAGTATGATAATCAAACTTGGTTAAATTTGTAGTAGAATTTAACTATAGATGTAATCGTTTAAAAATATTTACTGATTTCTACTACATAAGTACTACCACCTGTAATAATTATTAAATTTTGTAATGAATTTTACTTCAACAGTTGTTTTTCAAATTTATTACACTGGTTTGTAAATTTTACTACCATTATTTTTCTGTATATATATATATATATATATATATATATATATATATATATATATATATAAAAATATATATATATATATATAAATATATATATATATATATATATATATATATATATATATATATATATATATATATATATATATATATATATATATATATATATATATATATATATATATATATATATATATATATATATATATATATATATATATATATATATTTATATATATTTAAATATATATGTATATATATATATATATATATATATATATATATATATATATATATATATATATATATATATATATATATATATATATATATATCAACTTCGTCTCTTAATTAAAATACGAATCCATCTTTAACAATCTGCTGATTTCGATATGATTTTTTAATGCAAGCTCTTTGTTCGTTTCTCTTCAGTAACACCAAAAACTTTTCCAAATACTCCACGAGCTACAGCAGTATTAATCACGAATATGTTATCAATATTACTATTATCAACTTAAAATGTGGTAAAAATATTGATTCAATGTATGATACAGGACAGCATGTTTTGATGAATTTAAAGGATCTGACAGTGTGACGTCATTCCATTTGAGTCGAGATACACGATTCCAAGGTCCACTATTTTGGCTATACGCTCTTTGAGACTCAACACGATTGCTAGAGTTCAAACTACTGGTTGTAAAACCAATTAAAGAAAACTGACTATTATATTTTAGCTGTTCTTGATTTCCCGCTTTAATTTTATTATTTTCAATAGTTGAAATTTTGATATTTTTATTAATCAAATTTGACATTAATTATTAACATTTTTTTAAAACTTAATTGAAAAAACAATTTTTTTGTAAGAATTATTTTTTTTAAAAAAGAAAACTAGATTGAAAAAATTATACCTAAAATTTTATTAATCTATTGCTAAGAGTTTGAAACGAATTTAAAGAATTGAATAAAAAGTCACCACAATACTTACCGTTATACAGAACGAATCATATCATAAATTGTACACCCAAAAATAGAGGAGGTCGAAATGTTTCTAACCATTTAGAACTAAGTAACATAGTTAGTTAGAACTAAGTTAGGTAGTTAGAACTAAGAACATATAGTTGAGAAAATTGTTCCTTCTAATATTTAATGTATTCAATCTGAAATGTTGCACTAATTCATGTATTTATTTATCTTAAGAAAAAGGTAACACAAAAGCTTGATATGATTTGCAACCGGACAAATTAAAAAGTCTAAATTTTTAAATTGCTTCTTTTTAAATTTAACGACATCTATAAAAAAAATTACTTCATGAATGTTACAAAAAACGAAGAATTCAATGTCGGATATCAAAATAAAACAAATCTTCTTGCTATACGATATTTATTGACTTTGGCAATTCACATCCAAACTCACATTTTAGTTATTCTGCTGTTAAAATATATAAATTTTTTCTCAGAATCCCAAATTGTAAAGTAAAATGGGTGTTCAGCGCAAAACTCTTTTGGATACTTGAAGCATCTCTTTCTCATAACTTTGAGAGCTGTGAAATATACAAAAAAAAACTTTAATAATTTTAAAAGGGAAATTTTTGTTGCAACGCCTAAAAAATGATAAAGTTGACATACCTGTGTTTCGACTTTGCAACGGTGTCTACTTGATGCAAACATAGTAATAAGGAAAAAAAAACAATTGACAAGTTCTAAAGCAATCATGCAAAGCTACTATAAGAATTCAAATATTTAGTAAAAATACTGACCACCTAATGATTCATTAAACTAGTTCACCGAAGGAACAGCATACTTGATCAAGTTGGTAAAAAATTCCTAAGATATCTCATAAGCATGCAATCAAGTTTGCCAGACCCACTAGATTCACAAGCTAATACGTCCTGTGGTGTTCAAATGTGCCAAAATATACAATTGAATAAACTAGAGCTTTCAAAACCGGTAATGGTATTACCGTTAGTTCCGATATTAGCCTTAAAATCTCTTTTCGGTATTAAAGCCCGGTATTACCAAATTGAATTATATATTAAAATTTGACAGAAAATTTATAACATTAAATCAAATAAATAATAACCCAAAAAAAATTTAACTTTAATTATTTGTTAGGTTGTAGTGATTGTCATCATAACACAAAGTCAGAACGACACACTTAGACAAAAATAGGTCCATTAGGATACCACAATATCTCTTTACCTTACTCGAACTATTTGGAGCTTCTGATGAAGCTAAGTATTTCCCTAATTGTAAAATTATTGAGATCGGTGAGAGGTTTTAATGTGTGCGTTCAAAAATGAATTTGCCATCTATGGGCCAATGCTGAACACGTAAATATTAATATTAAAATATTGTAACGACTCTTCGTTGGCTCTTTTCGATTATTGAGCAAATACGACAGTAAAAAGACAGATCTTTAGTTAACAAAATCTCAAACTTTATTTATCAACCAATTACAGCAACTTCCGATTTTAATTACAATAAATTCTATGGTCTCCAATTTATGTACCACAGCTTTTCCACAATTTGAATCAATGGGAGTCGGAATCGTAAAATCTGTATTTACTATTCCACTAGGTTCAAATTCTTTCACTATTAGTACCCAGGCTCAAGTACCACCTGATTATTCCTTATACTTGCGAATATTTGTAAAACACTTTTAATTGCAAAATTAAAACTGACTATCTGATATTTTGTTCGCTTAATTATATCCAAAAACAAATAAGCAGAAACGTCTGGTAACTCACTGTAGTTTCTAGAAATCAATATTACGTAGTACGTACCTCAAGAATAGGCCACACCTACTTTCATTAATGTAAACATTTGTAGTAGCGAATTTAATTTGCATTTATGCAAAATGTATTAGTTAAAAGGAGTTAACTTTTAATTCATCTTTGCCATAGTCTGAATGCAGAATGTATTGGTTATTTATGAGTAAATTAAATTAACCCATTCTCGACGAAGCTTATCACAATATTTTTGATTAAGTGGAACGTGTTGTGTAGTAGGAACTACAATGAATGTTACCATAACACATGAAATATTTTTAAGATCAAAATACCACAACAAGTTGCGTTTTAAGGGGTTGATGGACGCAAATAATGTTTGTTTTTTTCTTAAAGAATGAACAACTAAACAATAAATTCTATTACACATTAAAATACGAAATAGGCCAATATTTTATGGAAGGATTAAAAGCAAAAATTTCCACGAACAAAAACTAAACCAATAACCCACCCGTATCACAATTTTGAAAAAAGTGCATGAAATGTGCATTAATTGTGCATGTTACAAAATCCCCCTTCGCTAAAGTTTCTAAGTGAAAGCTAGTTATATTTTACTTCTATAAAGTTTCGATAGAAGTTCCACAGAAAAGTTCTCCCTACCACCGGAGTGAAAGTTTCTAAAATATTTCCATATTTAATATTAGAAGCTTTACCGAAGCCTATCTACACTAAATAAAGCTTCCGAAAAAAGGTTATAGAAGTTAAAGCTGTCATTAGGATTATAATTGTTTCGAAGGTAACTGCTTAAAGATCTTATAGAAGCACAGCTGTCATAGTCTAAAAATTGGTTCAATATCTGAAATGAAATATGTCAAATTGACGAAAGCTATTGCTTCTATTAATTCAACTAGAGAAGCTTATACGAAATCGAAACTGTTTCGTTTTTGTCGGAAAAGTATTGTGCATAAGGTGGTTTTTGTTTTTTAATCTATTATTTAGACATATTTTGCGCAATATAAAAAAATCTTTATTTAGAGTTTTGAAATAGACAAAAAAAACTTTCAAAATCATAATCAACTAGAGAATCAGAATCCAAAATCAACTAGAGTGGAATATAGAAAATTTAAAGATTATTTGGCTAAGTTTTATAAATAATGGTATATGAATTTTCTTTACATTTCTGAGAGCCAAACTAGTCCGAAAAACCTGGGGCGATGCAGAGTTTCATAATTTAGTAACTCTATTAAAATAATTTACAGAAAATGGATGATGTGATATATCGTTGCTTCTTTTGTTATTGTTTTATATTTATATAACGTTTTGAAAAATTAACTGCGTTCATCAGCACCTTGGTACGCATGTTGTTGTGACCTATTAAAAATCCAATTACAAAACTTTTTATTTAAAAAAACATTGTTCAAATAAATGTGTAAGTACGCTAAGAGTTAATGATTGAACAAATATAACCCCTTAATGTTGCTATACCTAAAATTTTTGAACTAATAAAACAAATAAAAAAAATATTTATCAATATTCTTTTACGTCTATTAAAAAGAAACAAACCTTTTAAGAACGTAAATCTCAGATTATGATTTCATCGTTAAAAACCCAGTGAAGTTACTTGCCATATACCTTTTTCCATAAAAAGTAAGCCCCTGAATTATACTATATTTTCTACATCTAAATTAAAAAACTAAATTCTATGGAAGTCTTATAGAAGCTATCAAAGATATTTATTGTTTCTTAACATTTAAATTAACCTATTGAATAGCGTGTGAGACAAACGATCGAAGGACCAGAGTTCGAAACTTGATGCGACCGTAAACAAAAACTTAAATTAAAACACAATATAATAACATGGCCAATAACAATAATTACGTTAAAAAGTGTAGATATATTAAAAATATTGTAATATTTTTGTCAGATTTTTGATATTTTCTATAAGACTTCTAAAGATTGCTTAAAACGCTCTATTAGAAGCACTTTACCGAAGCTATAACTTGTGAAACCATAAATTCTATTCAGCTTGCATAACTGCTTACAAAAGACCATACCGAAGTTATTTCCGAAGTCTTTTACAAATCATAGCTTCGTTAAGGGCGGGGAAATTTCTCCAAATGGCCTTCACCGAAACCGCTTAGAAGTTTTAAAGAAACTATGAAGATTGGAAAGCTAGTTTCAGTAAAACTGTTTAGTGTTTTTAAAGAAGTTAATATGCTAGTTGGGCTGGCATTTGTTGCTGCATTTTTAGAAGTGAACGCGAGTCCATTAGTTTTCTAATATATGATAGCTGGGAAGTTGGTATTATGAATGGCATTTGGAGGTTGAAGTGATGAGATACCATCTAATTTAAATGATCCATGAATTGAAATCGAAAATGATATCTCAAAGACATAACCCTAAAAGTATTGTCTCAATATTTTTGACAATTCTCATAAAACCCTTTCTGCGTTTACGATACCATTGCCTTAGATGTTCAATTCTTTGCATAAACGAGTTGCATAATGATCTCACTAATTGCATTGGCAGATCGATTGATAAAGAGTAAAATAAAATACTGTGACGAACTTTCGCAGTTTCATGTGAACAAAAACTTTGTTCCAAATATTCAAAAAACATCCATTAAAGCTATTCAATTCATTAAATTAAAGCGTCCAATATCTCCCCACATATATTTATATCTAAAATTGCACTCAACTTTTTTTAGACACGTTTCAAGAAGATTGGAGACTTTCATTGTGAACATTCTTGCATCACTTCAACTGTTGGGATCAAAATGCCTTGTATATCCTTTGGATCAGTACCATGAAAATAGTTTAAGCATCAGAGATAAAAGCTTTTCTTCTTTCATCGAAATTCATTCAAATGTATGCAAAGCTCCTTGCAATAAACCATAACTGTAATCATACAATATTGGACCAACGCACTTTAATTCTAACTGAGTATTCCATCAACTATGTCTATGATTCCTTTGAGCCCCATATATGTAAGACGCATTTGTGTCAACTTATTTGGACGCCTTTTATTATTTGATGTCGATGATAGGAGCTTTGAGACCTACACACCAAAATCTTAAAAATTGTTATGTTTTGAGACCTTTTTTCTATTTTTATCTTTTGGGGCGATTTTAAATAAACGTTTAAACGATTCCTAGATTTAGTGTGACATTGAATTTTCATTCTTTTTTCAGAGCACATTTGTGCCTTAGTCATCTGTCGACTCTCGATTTAGATTATCTAGTTGTGAGTTAAATAAATATATTTCCCCGCCTTGCAGCTACATTCATTTAAAAGATACTCTCTCGGAGTTTATGCCATGTGAAATCGTATTGTTGAGCTATCAAGCTGTAATGTTTAAACGATGTTTACAGATTTTTGGCAACAAATAACACAATTTTGCATGAGTTTTGGTTCCTTTTTTATATTAAAAACTAATTAATTGAATCGGAAATAATAGAAATTTGATCGAAATATTAAATGTGAGACTCCTACTCGTAGACTTATTAGTCTGCATTGAAAGATTAAAAATCTTTAATCGTCATCTTTTACAAGAAAGAAGGTTGTCGATTTTTTTTTATTTTTTAACGTGTTCCCTTTTCAATTCCTTCGGACATGCAACTTTTGACGAAGGGTTATAAAAAGTCAAAAATTAGTTCTCTTTCTCCACGCAGGTAAAACAGATATTTATCATATCATCAAATCATCGCAGACTTTTTCATTTAAGTTTGATACTTACCGTTACAGAAAGAATTTTCTCATTGAATGCGCTTGAACGATGCTTGGTTTTAATCGAACGCGCAAACTTAAAAGAAATGGATGAATGGAAGCAGACTTTCAATTTAATGCACTATTTTAGAAGTAAATCACAAAATTATCAACTAAACCTTTATTTGGATGCACTGAGTGTTTATATTATAACAACATTTATTGCACCAATAAAAATAAAAAATGAAGAAAGCAACAAAAATGTCTTGTTTTATAGAAATATTATTTAATTTACAAATATATATATATATATAGATTTTAATAACAATCTAATTACCACATATTTATTTTAATTTTAATAAAAAATGTCTTTAAATTTTAATTAATGTCTTTTAATTTATAAATTTTATTTAATCAAATCCTTAATTTTAAACAATATAATTTAGTTAATATTTACCAATCTGTACGCGTTGATCTTCAAAGGGAAAGTCAATTTTTATATTTTAGAATTTTTGACGTAAGAATTGATTGCTCAATAAAAGGAAATTATTTCTATAGTTCAATGGAACATAAGATTTTTATCGTTTTTAATAGTCGAGACATAAACCAACTAAGGTAAAATATCGTTCGTACGAATTGGCAAATATTTACATATGCAGTATTTAAAATTAAGCACACATTCGCAATCTAGACTCAGAACAAGTAGGAGTGTTTTTTGTTTCATTAATTTAAAATTCAATTTGTTTTTAATTATATCTTTCTTTTGTTAATTTTTTAATTACATAGTGTCTGAATTCTTTAAACATATTCATCTGTGCGGATGTGATTATCAACATTACTTGATAAACGCTGTTGTGCGTATTCAATTATTGGATGGCGTCATCCGCCATTGTTATATTGATTTAAATCCAATATATCTACGAGAATTCATCAATTTTTTGGTATGTTCGAGATTATTATCTAATTTCATTTACAACTATCTCTCTGGAAATTCAAAGATAGTCAGGATCATCAATTATCTAAGTAATTTCTTCTACATTAAATTCATCTTGGCTGATTACATATCTCCATTATATGGACGGCGTCATTCGCCATTTTCAAAATTTCATCGTAATTTTTGTACTGGATCCTCATACGTGAATTGAATTTGCTGCTATTGGCGGGTTTGCTACAATTGCTTTACATCATTTAATCCTTAATCTTTATATTTTGATCTGGATATTCAAATTAATCATTTTCATGCTGAAATCTTTTGTAGCACTGGATGTCTTTGCTGTTTAGTACCGCTATAATTTAGCGTCATCCGACATTGCTTATTATATACCAAATTGCATCACACCACTGGATTTTTCAAGATTCAATAATCAACGGATCGTGAACATAGTACCACTGTTTCACTTTTAATGCATATACACCAATTAGATTTGAATCTTTTGGACTTTTCCTGTTATACATCATTATTCAGATCAATCCATCTACATTAATCATATTAATCTCTTCTGGATATTATATTAACAACTTGCTGTTATCATTTATTACAATTTTCTGATATCGCTGTTAAGTGCCGATATTTTTTGGCGTCATCCGACATTAATTATATATAGAATTATATTACATCACTGGATTATGCAAGATCTTATAATACTAAGAAGTCTTTTCTAACTGGTTCGTTACGATAAATTTATAGATCGTATACATAACATCATTTTTTCACTTTTGTCCATACACCTCAATTGGACTTAAATGTTTTGGACTGTTCCTGTTACACTTTGCTGTACAACATTAAAATAGCTGAATACATTCATATGGTTGATGATCTTAGAAGGTTTATCATATTTTATCACACTATATTTCATCTCTATTGAAGAATCTTTGGTACCAAGGCTAACCTCAGGATCCAGCAACAGGTTTTTTATTTTTTTTATATAACTATATATTGTTAATTTTACTTTTATAAATTTACTTGTTATCATCTTTTGATAATTAATCTTAGCTATACAATTGTTAAATAATCAAAGTATCTTAATAATCTATCAGATTTCTCCACTTACATTCATTGTTTGATATTCTGGGTTGGATATTGTTTTAATTTAAACTCTCCCTCAATCATAATATTTTTTTTCTAATCTTCAGTCATTGCGAACTTATTTTAAATTTTATCTGAATTATTTTCAATTTAATTCATCGTCTGCACTGGTTTCTTTTTTCTTTTCAAAGAAATAGAGAAGCGGATGATCTTTTTTGATTTGGAAGAACTTTTTATCTTTTTTGTAAAGACAATCAGGTCACAATCTTTAATTTACTTGGATTATCGCCTTCCGATTTATCCATTCATCAGATTGTTTAATTAATCATCTAATTTTAACTCTTTGGTTGTTCGCAATGCCTCAAAAAAACAAGAAGATTAAAACCAAACAGGGTGGTAAAATAATTAAAAAAAAATTTAAGTTTGAAGTTAGTGAGAGTGAACATAATGACACTGTTGATTCTTTGTCTCACATCAACAATAATCCAAATTTACCATCTAAATCTTTTATAAACTTGTCGGAAGATTCAGACCCTTCTAGTGTTGATTCTTTTGATGCTTTGGATAATGTCACTTTAGACGGTTCTCGCTCAATTTATGCAAGTAAGCCTCTTTGCTCTGACAAAATGGAAACTGTTTCCGGGACATCTTACACTCAGTCTGTTGATTCTATTAGTCATCGAGATAGAAAAAACAAGGATTTAAATAATAAAATCAATTCTTCTTTTTCAACTAAGCCGTTAGAATCTGATACTCAGAGTGTTATGGCTGTTGATACAAATAATGCTGACATTCAAAATAATAGCCTCGTTATTAAATATCTTCCTGGAGATTCAGGTCCTTTCTCTATAGTGATAGAGGGATATTTGATTAATGATTTAGACATGGCTTTATATCTCAGAAAATTAAATCTGGGTCCTATCATTGAGGTTTTTCAATTGAATAGAAACAAAGTAAGAGTTAAGGTTGGCAATTGGAAGTCAGCTAACTCTATCATTGATGCCTTCTCTACCATTAAAGAATTCAATGCTCACATACCCAGGTTTTACACTGAATCCAGAGGTATTATCCGCTTTGTTTCATTGGATACTAACTTGAGCGAATTAATGGACGGCACCAATCCTTTTGATAAAATTTCTCATTTAAAACGACTCTCTAGATGGAATCCCACCTCCGAAAGAGCCGAACCTACCTCTTCATTGATAGTTACTTTCAGGAGATCTACTACACCAGATTGTGTTAACATTTCAGGAGTTAGAAGAAATGTAACACCCTTTATATTGAGACCCTTGCTTTGTTCAAACTGTTTGATTTACGGTCATTCTCAAGATAGATGTAGAAGCAAAAGCCGATGTTATAACTGCTCCGCTCTTGACCATTCTACTTCTGATTGTAAAAATGATTCTTGCTGTTTACACTGTGGTCAACAAACAAAAACCAACCATTCTGATTGTAAGGAATATACTCTGCAAAAAGAGATTAAAACTCTAATGATCTCCAAAAAGTTATCGTACAGAGAAGCCAGGGACTCTGTTGTTCCCAAAGATTTCATTTACATTCCTGAACATTTTCCCAAATTGCAAGACAATATATTAAAGAAGACGCCTGCTTCTATAAATGTTTCCGACAATTCTAGTAAGCATAAAGCATTAATCCTTTCGCTTGTTAAGGAAAACTCCAATCTGAAGAAAGTTAACAAGTCTTTATTGGAGAATCAAGCTGAATTCAACAGTATCCGTTCTGAATGGAACGATCTTAAAGAAAATATTAAAAAGGATAATGAAAGCCTGAGAATGGAAATTAACGAAATTAAAAATAATCAAATACATTTATTATCTATTGTAAAAGACACTTTGGTCTTGGGTGAAAACATCACAAAATTAAAAAATGATGATGTTAATAAAGATCTACTCATGGTTGATCTATTCACTAATCTCAAAAAACTTGAGAATATTCTTACTTCTCATACCAAAAATTCAATTGACCACATCATTGGAGAAGATATTCATGTTCTTAATGATGACTCTAATGATCATGTGAATTCATGATTACTGGGTATGATACTTACTTACACTTGTTTTTATAATTATTATTTTTTCTTTATTTGCCCTTTGATCACTTTGGTTTATAGGGATTATATTATTCACTTCATCTCAAATCTGCTCTATGAATTCATGATTGGGATTTTTAATTCTTATATATATGGAATTTCTTACCGCCTGGAATGGTTATATGTCGCTTTTATTGACATGGGTTTCAATACCAAAAACTACTATTTTGTTAACTATATTAGTAATATCAAAGTTACTCTACATGAATTCTGTTCAACATCCTCTATTCTGAATTTAGGGGAATCAAGTATATTTTATTTGTTGGCACATGTTTTTCTTTTTGCCTTTGAAGGTCTTTACTCTGTAATTCAGTTTTATGTCTTAAAAACTGTTTTATTTCATGGGTCTCACAACTTTAAGTATTGGTTTTTTATCGAAATATCACATGAATTTTATTCTTCTTTCGTACCAATGCGTCTTTTATCAAAAACATCTATTAATTTTATAACACTCAATCGGTATGTAATATGGATGTTACTCCACTCTTTCTTTTTTGAGCTGTATCATCTTGTTTACTGTATTGGTTTTTCTTTTTTTCCAAATGACATTTTTTTTGTCACTCATCCTGATCTTTTGATAGGTCTTCTGTTATTATACAGTATTGTAATGATATTTCATTCAATATTGTTTATATATCTTTTTTTAAGTATATCTATTCTTTTATTGGAACTTATCCCTCCAGATCGGAGCTATTGTATATCCACTCGTTACGTGAAACGCATAGTCAAGATCCCACAATTCTTTTTGTGTTCTTTTGACTATCAAATGGTCATTCCTTATAAAGCTTTTATTCTGAGGATGTTTTCCTCCGATCTCCGTTCTCGATTTTATGCCCTTTAAGATTCTTCAAATTAATATCAGAAGTTTGAGGAAAAATTTCTCTGAGTTGGAATACTTCTTGAATTTGGAAAGCATAGACATAGTATTTCTTTCTGAAACTTGGACCAATAATCAAGATATTTTTAAAATTCGTAATTACACTACTTTCATCAAACACAGGAAGGATAACTATGGAGGGGTGGGTTTTATTGTCAGAAACAATTTTGTAATCAAGGAGACTAATTATCATTGGGATCTAGATCCTCTTGAAATTATGAATATAAAAATTTCAGACTATGATAATCAAACTTTTTCTTTCACTACTTTCTATGCTCCTCCCAATATAAATCATCAAATTCTTAAGTCCAATTTCAATTCTTTGTTACATCATTTTAGGGATATTGATAAATCGATTATACTCGGTGACATTAATGCTCATCATTATCTATGGGAAGACTCTAGTATTCCTGATTTCAAAGGCAAAATAGTCGCAGATATTATCAATGATTCGAGTTTGCTTTTATTAAATGATGGTAATCATACGAGACTGGGAGCTATGGGTCATACTTCTGCTATAGATATTTCCCTCTCCTCACAAGATCTTTTTATTAAGTTATCATGGGAAGTCGTTTACAACAACATTGGTACTTCAGATCATTTACCCATTATTATTAAATATTTGGACAAATTTAATGTTTCTTCTAAAAACAAAAAAAAAATAGCTCATACCAAGGTATTAAAAGAAATTCAAAGTCTTAAGCTTGACTATTTTGATTTGTATGATTTTCAAACGGAATTGGAAACAATAATTGACAATAACTCTTATAGGATCACTTCTGAAAATAAAAATGTTGCTAAACCATGGTGGAATTCTAAAATTGAGAATCTCTGGAAAATCAAAAGAGGTAAATTGAGATGTTATAATCATTTTCCCACTCAGTTTACATATTTGGGTTTGAAGAGAGCCACTTGCAAATTATTAAAAGAAATCAAAAAAGAAAAGAAAAACTCTTGGCTTAAATTTATCACAAGTATTAATCCTGACTCCAGTATAAAGTCTATTTGGAATAAAATACGTTGTTTCACTAACAAAAACCCGAGAAGTTCTTACATTTTTAACATCAAGGAAAATGTCGAAAGATTCATGGCTCTTAATTTTGATGTTAACGCTTCCACTTCTATTTTTACTAATAAGTCCTCTCCTCTTTTAGAGTATTGTGAAGAATTTGATATTGATGAAATTGCGAAAATCATAAAAAATTCCGATAACACCCTTCCAGGTGCTGATCAAATCTCGTACAGATTAATCAAAAACTTTGACATGAATTTCTTATCGATGCTGACTAAGTTATTTAACAAAGCTTGGCGAGATCAGTGTTTTCCCTCCAACTGGAAAACCTCCAAGATTATTCCTATCCTCAAATTGAACAAAGATAATTCCAAAGTTGAAAATTATCGTCCTATTGCTCTTCTCCCAGTCTTTTATAAAATTATGGCTAAGTTGATTAATAACAGATTGGACAAATTTATTTCCGACAACTCCATATTTCCCGAATTCTCTTTTGGTTTTAGAAAACATAGATCATCTCGCGATCTGATATTTTGTTTGTTGGATAACCTGCTGCGTTTTAAGAATGATGGCTGCTGTATTTATCTGATTGGTTTAGATATAAAAGGAGCATTTGACAATGTAGATGTAGATATACTATATGATATAATGAAAGAAATTAACATTCCCTCATCTTATACTAACTGGATATATGATAGACTTATTAACAGGAATATCATTTTCAATGATGACAATTTTAATATTAGTAAAAAGGTTAGTTTGGGCGTTCCTCAGGGAGACCCATTAAGTCCTTTGCTTTTCAACATTTATTCGCACCAATTACATACTTACACTTTGGATAACTCTTTGATTTTTCAATTTGCGGATGATTTTTTTTTCATTGTTGCAGATCCAAACTTCAAATCCGCAGAAAGAAAGGCTAATTTGTTTTTGCATAATTTTGTTGATGGTTTAAACAAGTTAAGACTACAAATTTGTACAAACAAAACTAAATATTTATATATTCATAATAATAGATCTCGTCACCCCTTCACTAAAGTGAAAATTGGTAATGACTCTTTGGAAGAAGTGAACTTGCTTAGAATTCTAGGTTTTTATTTTGATCGAAACCTAAATTTTTCAAAGCATCATTCTATTTTAAAGGATAAATGCAAATCCATAGTAAATGTTTTAAAAGTTTTATCTAATAAAAAACATGGTGCTCATCCTTCTACTCTAATCACTTTATACAAAGGCTTATTAGTCAACAAAATTATGTACAGCGCTTTTATCTCATTTAGCAAATATCATTTTGATGTTCTTCAGGTCATAGTCAACAGTGGCTTAAGAGTATGTCTTGGTCTTCTCAACAGCACTCCGGTAACTGCTATCATAGCAGAAGCTGGAGATTTACCTATTGAGCTAAAAATAGAGAACTACATTTATAAATATATTGCTAATCAAATTTATAATGGTACTTACATTGGTTCCATAATTTCTTCTCGCTGTAATATCAAACATTTTAAATTGATTTACAACAAATATAGATTTCTTATTAATAAAACTCCTATTATTCCTCCTATTCAAATTTTGGACACTTCTTTCTTTCAACATAAATTGATAATAGATATGTCATTACATGGACTGTTGTCCAATAAGGATATGTGGAACTCATATAATAAAAAACGACTCAGTCTCAATTATATAAATTCTTTCATTGACTTCAACTGCTGTTACTCAGACGGTTCCATTGACGAGAATGGAAGGGGAATCGGTATTTTTAATTCCTATGACTCTTCCACGCATAGTTTCAGTATTTTGGAATCAGTGTCAATCAAATCTCTTGAGATTGTTGCCATCCTTGAAGCTACAAAGCTCGCGCTAAATTCTAAATTATCTCAAATCACTATATTCTCTGATTCGTTAAGCTCTTGTATAGCTCTTTCCAACACTTCTCATATTTCTAAATTCAAGTATTATGAAAAATTACTGATCAACCTTATATCCATTAATGATATAAAAGTCAGAATTATATGGATTCCAAGTCACTCTGGCATATATGGTAATGATCTTGCCGATGCAGCGGCTAAATCTGGGATTACTTCCGGTAATCGTTTGAACATTCTTATCCCTCCTGATGAATCCTGTAAAATTCAAATAAATCATCTCTACTCATTATGGCAGAAAATATTTGTAGAAAAAACTATTGTCAAGGGCTCGATCCATGCTTTCAATATTAATCACACCATATCTAAAAAACCCTGGTTTCATAAAAAGAATCTGGATTCTTATACCATCTACAGAATCAACAGACTGAGAACCAATCACTGTTTTGATAATAAATACTTTAAATTGATTAAAGTTACAAATGATGACATGTGCTCGGTTTGTAATACCGTCGATAATGCTTCTCACATTTTAATGAACTGCATTAAATACTCTTCGTACAGATCTAATTATACTTTTCTGTTGAAATATGATTTAAAGGAGATATTTAAGATCAACAATGTTCTATATTATAAAGACATTATTCAATTCTTCCAAGATATTAATATTGATTTTTGACCCTTCCTTCTTTCTTTGAAGGTTATTTTATTGTGTGGAAGGTACTGAGATTTGAGTATTGGATACTTTGGGTATTTTTAATGATTGTTATGTATTTGGTAATATCTAAATTAATCCTTACTAAATTTTCTTTTTAAGAACATTAGAAAATGTATAGATTCATTTCAAAATACTTGTTTTGTATAAATATTTGATTTATTATAAATATAAAAAAAATTCATAAAAATTAACACATATACTTACTAATTAAATTTTTCATAAAAAATAATGAAATCATAAACTAAATATTTAAAAAAATCTTAGATTATAATATGTTAAAAATTCTTAAAATTCTAATTCAATTAATATGAATTCATTCATTAGCTAAATTATAAAAATATTATGTATCAACCGATCTCAAGATGAAGGGTCACAACTCTCCTGCATTATGCTCTGGTCAGATAATAACTTCATGTTAAAGTCTGAATCGTCGTTGATGTGAGAGTTATGAAGTTTCATCTTGAGTTAGGGCTTGCTTATTCATTTATTATTTTACTATGTAAATTTCAATTTTATATATTAATATTTATAGTAATTACGTCCGGCCAAGACGGGAAAAGGGCATTTCATATTACCAATTATTGTAAATTTATCAATCTTCTTCTTAATACTATGTTAACCATCGCCAAGGAAGGTAATTTCGTAATCGCTTTTCGTGCCTGATTGGATGTCTTAACACAGCCCTGTCTAATTTTCGGGTGTCTGCCTTGTTAAGCTCCAATCAACCATGGAAATATGATTGTGAAATTGCTCACCTTGGTCTTGGGCACTAATTCAAAAATATAAAATTGGTGATGTAGACCTAACAGTCTAAACCATTATATGAAAATAAAAAAAAAAAAAAAAAAAAAAATTAAGCAACTAAAAATTGAAAATTGTGTTATGTATTTCATTGTAAATTTATATATTTTTTTATTGCTATTTATTATTAGAGAACATAACATACTGGCCCCAAAAAATATATAAATTTTATGATTATCAATGTTCAGTTTTATGCAGAAATATGATATAACTTTCAGGAATAACTTTTATAACTTTCAGAAATACCCATACAAGGTTGTACAACTGGTCCAGTAATGGTCCATTACTGGCCGCCAGTAATGCAGCAATGGGCGAGTACTGGCAACCACGAGTGGGCCATTAACATAATTTTACTGGATGATAACTTCGGACAATAAATTGTTGCCATTCTTGGGCCAAATACTGGCAACCATGACTGAGCCGTTAAAAAAAATATACATTATTATCATATGTAAATTTAAATAAATTAAATACAAACTAATTTAAAATAAAATAAAAATGACGAAAAAAATTCAAAACTCCCCATAGAACTGGTTCAGTTGCAAGAATGGCTGAGTAATGGCAAACACCGCCCTGACTCCGCCATAAAAAAAAATATAAAATAATATTTTTTATGCTTAAATTTAAATAAATTATTTACAAAATAATTAAAATAAAATAGAAATGAAAATAAATTAAAACGTATACCAACCTTTTCTTTATTACCATAGTCTTTCAACCGACAAGGCGATAACTAAACTATATGTGAAATTTTTCAACTATGTATTTCTAAAAGGGATAATACTCTAGTGAAATTTAAAAAAAATGACAGATCGGTAAATTCATGGCTACAGTACTGGCCCAATAACAATAGCCAAGTAATATTTACCATTCATGGGCCATTGCTTGGCCATTAAAAGGTAACAATATACTGGCTATTGTCTGTAAACCATAGATCGGCCGATGATTGGTTCTAGTATTGGCCCAGTAACAATAGCCAAGTACTGTTAACCATTAATGGACCAGTGCTTGGCCGTATGTCAATGTCTGGCAAAACCTACTTGGGTAGTATATCATATTTAATATTTTCAATGTTATTAATTTTAGTTATAATTTATAGGCAAGGCAACATATAAATTCAATAATATAGTGAAATTCTGTGTATGTTTACAAGTGTATGCAGTTTTTAAGAAATTCATTAGTGTTAAGTAACAGAAATGCTTTGCCAAAACATAAACTATTTCAAATGTATTCTAAATTAAGCTAGTTTATACTTATATTAGTAGTTAGGTAAAGGAGCTAACTTGACTATAGGTCTCTTGAGTTCTCCTTTTGCTGTTTTAATAGTCGCCACTCGAACTAAGCCATCTTTTCCTTCATGAAGTTTTTTAATTCGTCCAAGAGGCCAGCATAACTTTGGAACATTATCCTCTTGAATGATGACAAGTTGATTTTCTTCTAAGTTTTTCTTTCTTTCTTGCCATTTCTGCCTTTGATTAAGTGAAGTTATATAGTCTTGTGACCAAATTTTCCAGAAACCTTGTACGCGTGTCTGGATATTTTGCCACTTTGATAATCTAGATGTTTTAATATAATCCAAGTTTGGTTCTGGAATAGATGTTAGTGGTTCACCTATGAGGAAGTGAGCAGGAGTTAAAGCATCGTATGTTGATGCATCTTCAGAAACTGCACATAAAGGTCTTGAGTTTAATACCGCTTCGATTTGATTAAGTAGCGTTGTTAATTCTTCAAATGTAAGATGTGTTGTACCAGTAACTCTTCTCAATTGCTGCTTGACAGACTTTACATTGGCTTCCCATAAGCCACCAAAGTGAGGAGCGCTTGCTGGGTTGAACTGGAAGACTATATTCTGAAAGGATAGAAATTGTGATATAGAATTTAAATGAACTTCCGTCTTAAACAGTTCAAAAAGTTCATGTAGCTCTCTTCTACATCCAACGAAATTACTCCCGTTGTCCGAATATATCTCCACAGGGACGCCTCTTCTTGATACAAATCGCTGAAGTGCTGCAATAAAGGATGTAGTAGTCATATCGCTCACAACTTCCAAATGAATTGCCTTCACTGACATACACACGAAGAGTGCTATATATCCCTTTGTTATTTTACATCGGCCTCTTGCAGTTTTTTCTTTCAAATAAATTGGACCAGCATAGTCAACACCAGTATACAAAAATGGACGTCCAGAACTGACTCGAGCTTCAGGTAAATTTCCCATGAGTTGTTGGTTTGATAATTTTTTTTGTTTAAAGCAGGAAATACATTTGGATGTTTGAAATCTTACCATATTTCGACAATTGAGTACCCAAAACCTTTGACGTAATATACTGGTTAATAGCGATGATCCGGGATGTAAATAACGTGTATGGTACTCGTTTATAATGTATTGACTTAGCACATGATTTTTAGGAAGTATTATGGGATGTTTAGTATCAAATGGACATTTGGATTCTTCAATGCGTCCACCAACTCTTAAAATATTATTTTCGTCTAAAAACGGTGTAAGAGACTTCAAAGGGCTGCCTTTTGAAACATCTTTATTTTTCTTTACATCGTTAATCTCTTGTGAAAATGCTTGTGACTGGGCCCATACAAAACATAAATTCTCGGCAAATTTCAACTCGTCCACGGATACAGGAGGAATCTTAACATCTTTGCTGCTCATTTTTGAAAGATTTTTCCTTGAACTTAAATTAGATATGAATCTGAAAATATAACTTATTATTCTTTTGATTTTTGAAAACTTTGATATTTTTTCAAAGAGGTTAGATATAATGTTCATTTTAATATTAGTATGAAAGGTTTTTATAAAGTTAGGTCTTTCTTCTAAATCACTAATATTAATATTTTTCACTTCATCGTTCACTTTGGCTGAAGGCCAACACTTTTCACTTTTATTAAGAAATGTTGGGCCATTCCACCACATACTGGAATCAGCTAGTAATAACGGTGATAAACCACGAGAAGCAAGATCTGCAGGATTTTCCTTTGATGTAATATGCCTCCAATGTAGACGAGGAAGGAAATCTAATATTTCAGATGTACGATTCCCAATGAAGCATTTCCATCGTCGAGGGTGATCTGATAGCCAGTGCAAAACGATTTCAGAATCTGTCCAGTTGAAATGTATATCCATGGATAGATTTATAAATTTTGCCAGACGACAGAGCAGTACAGCTCCACAAAGCTCCAATCGGGGTAACGAAACTTGTTTGATTGGAGCTACTTTTGTTTTAGCGGTAATCATGCGTGTTGTTATAATTCCTTGGTCATCTTCGCATCGAATATACGCCACTGCACCATATGCTGATTCTGATGCATCGGAAAATATGTGTAGTTGTATATTTCTTTTATTTTCTGATGATGGAAATAATAATCTAGGTATTAGAATTTTCTCTATGTCAGACAAACAGCTTTTCATTTCAATCCATTGTTTCTTTATACGTTCAGGTAGTTCATCGTCCCAATCTAATTTTTGCAGCCACAGAGACTGGAATAGAATTTTAACTGATACGGTTATAGGTGCAAGCCATCCTAATGGATCAAAAATCTTAGCCGCTTCTGATATCAGTGTTCTTTTCGTTGCTTTTTGATCAGGAATAGAGGCCACTTTGAATGAAAAATAGTCTTTAGCTGGATTCCAATGTAATCCTAAAGTTTTGACTGTGGCACAATCATCCAGTTTAAGTGGTTCAATTTCACGATCTGCTTCTGGAATTATCTTTATAAGATCATGTGAATTAGACATCCATTTTCGTAATTTAAAACCACCCTTGCTTAACATAGATGACATCTGTTGAACTATATCCTTTGCTTGGAGTATATTATCGCATCCAGTTAACATATCATCGACGTAAAAGTCCTTTGTTGCGATTGTGGCGGCTAACTGAAAATCTTTTTCATAATCCTTGGCAATTTGATGCAATGTTCTAATTGCTAAAAAAGGAGCACTGGACGTTCCATATGTCACTGTTGATAATTTGTAGTGTGTTATTTCATCAGATGAGTTATTGCGCCATACGATTCTCTGAAAGTTTCTGTCTTCGTTGTGCACCTTGACTTGGCGATACATCTTCTCCACATCTGCAGTGATTGCTATTTTGTGAAGACGAAACCTTAAAATGATAGTCATTAAATTTTGCTGAATCGTAGGTCCAACTAATAATATATCATTTAAAGAAATACCACTCGCTGTAACACAAGAACCATCAAAAACAGCGCGAAGTTTTGTAGTAGTACTAACGTCCTTCAATACAGCATGATGTGGCAAATAATAATGATCCGATGAATCAACTTCACTAGTTGGAACCTTTTCCATATGGCCCAAATTCTCATATTCCTCCATAAACTTGCAATATTGGTTTTTAAGCTCGATGTTTTTTTTAAATCGTCGTTCCATGGCACAAAGTCTTACTTTAGCAGCGTGAATGGAACTTCCCAGAAGCTGAGGCGAATCTTTGAATGGAAGTTTGACAATATATTTTCCATCTTCATCTCGGTTAAGATTTTGAATATAATGGTTTTCAGCCAATTGCTCAGAATCGGTATATTGAGGAGGACTATAAACTTCTTCTAACTCCCAGAATTTTTGTAATGCCTTTAACTCATCTTCGAAATTTGATGTAACCGTATGAAAGGTTATCCTTGGCTGTCTATCCATATCATTTTTTGAATTAAAGCGGCCACCCAAAATCCAACCAAATATTGTGAGTTGAGCACATGGATGATCTTTAGTTTTAATTTGATCTGGAAGAATAATATCAAAGAATACATCAGCACCAAGGATTAAATCAATTTCACCAGGTGTGTTATAGGTGGGATCAGCTAATTCCAATTCTCGTACTTTAGACCATTTTGAGTCATCAATCTTCCAAGATGGCAATAATGACGTTAATTTAGGAAGTATTAAAGCTTTAATTTTTAACAATGTATTCTTATCATGTATTGAAGTAATTTCCAGCTCCACTAACCCTTTCGTTACACCAGCTTTTTTTGCGGCAAGTCCGTCAACAGAAACACAAGCTTGCTTTCGTAGTAGTCTAATACGCTGCACACAAGTTTCGCTGATTAGAGTCGATTGAGAGCCAGAATCGAGTAAAGCCCTAGCAGTGTGAATATTTCCTGAAGAATCACTAACGTGTAATAATAATGTTGACAATAACGTGTGCGAAGGATTTATATCATTTACACTGCGAGAGGGAGAAGAGCAATTAAATTTTGCGTTTTTAATATCAGATTGGTAAATATATTTTTTATTTCGCGAAACCGACACTGAACCCGAAACCGAACTTTGTTTATTTTCACTAACCAAATCAGATTTATGATTACATGTTGGGTTGCTTTCATCAACGGTGAGATTACATAGTCCCAAAGCGACTGTGGTGTGCGTATCAGCAGCATAGTGGTTTGAGGTTGAAGGTTGTTGATCATTCGTAGATGTTCCATCTTTGATATGCACTAGTGTGTGATGTTTCTCTTTGCAGAAAAAGCATTTTAAATCCATAGTGCAAGAACTTAAATCGTGGTCTGGTTTCAAACATAGATGACACAAATTGTTTTGTATAACAAATTGCTTTCTTGCCTGCGCCCCGAGTCTCTTGAACCGAAAACATCTAAAAAGAGGATGATTATTACTACAAATTGCACATGAACTAACTTTTGTAAACGTAGAATGCACTTTAGTTGTGGCAGGCGGTCGATTGGAGAAAGTTTTTCTAGGTCCAGCGCAAGCCTCCAAAGCATCACAACGATCTGTTAGGAATTTCAATAAGTCATTTACTGTTGGAAAATCTATATTATTAGAGTGTTGGGCCCATGCCTGTTGTGTATCTGCATCTAACTTCTTAAACAATATATAAATCAGCCACGGATCTCTCGATTCCCACGAACTGCCAAGTGCCTTTAGACCTCGTAATATCTCATCAGATATATCGCATATTTGACGTAGTGGTTTTACTGTTCCCGATCCTGCTGCTGGTTGATTAATAAACACATCAATTAATTCTTTAACAGTATTTTTTTTCTTGTCATAACGTTTCACTAACTTTTCCCAAGCTTCGTTGTAATTAGCATCTGTAATCGGCATATGTCTAATTAAGGATGCAGCATCACCTTTAAGTAACCCTTTCAAATACTGAAATTTGTGTACATTCGATAAAGTTTCAACATTATGTACAGTATTAGTGAATTGATCTTGAAAAGATTGCCATTTTGCATAATCACCAGTGAAAGGTTCAATAATAACACGTGGTAATCGAATATCTGAAGCGTGATAAGTAGATCGATCACCAAATCCCTCGAACATTGTACGACTCTGGGTATTATCCAATTGGTTAACATCAATACTAGGACTGCGAATATTCAATAGCCTCTTGAGTGATGCTTTAGTATCAAAATATCTGTCTTGAAATTCATCAGATTCAGACATTTGTCCAGCATTTTCATTCTGGTCCTTCGTGTCGGATTTTGGAACCAATTCCTATTTTGCATAACATTTCGTGAATATTACGCGCGTTTAATTAATACTATTAGAACTTTAATAAAGACATTTGAATTATATAGTGTTGAGTGTAGTTACTGTTTACCTATTTTAGTTTCACAACACTATTTTTTATTTGGAACAATATTATTATAATTGTATTCCAAAATGTCTGAGTTGTCAGCTCTAATTAAAAAACGCGGTACAATAAAAAGTACTGTCACAAATATTAAGAAATTTGCTGATAAATGCTTGGCGGAATTAGATGCTGGCCAAGCTTCTAACAAAGAGCAAATTGAAACTAGACTGGAAAAATTAAATGAAGTTTGGGCTGAGTTTCATGATGTCGATAATCAAATAGTTCTTAATGCTGGACAAATGTCTGAATCTGATGAATTTCAAGACAGATATTTTGATACTAAAGCATCACTCAAGAGGCTATTGAATATTCGCAGTCCTAGTATTGCTGTTAACCAATTGGATAATACCCAGAGTCGTACAATGTCAGAATGAATGCGCTTGAACGATGCTTGGTTTTAATCGAACGCGCAAACTTAAAAGAAATGGATGAATGGAAGCAGACTTTCAATTTAATGCACTATTTTAGAAGTAAATCACAAAATTATCAACTAAACCTTTATTTGGATGCACTGAGTGTTTATATTATAACAACATTTATTGCACCAATTAAAATAAAAAATGAAGAAAGCAACAAAAATGTCTTGTTTTATAGAAATATTATTTAATTTACAAATATATATATATATATAGATTTTAATAACAATCTAATTACCACATATTTATTTTAATTGGTGCAATAAATGTTGTTATAATATAAACACTCAGTGCATCCAAATAAAGGTTTAGTTGATAATTTTGTGATTTACTTCTAAAATAGTGCATTAAATTGAAAGTCTGCTTCCATTCATCCATTTCTTTTAAGTTTGCGCGTTCGATTAAAACCAAGCATCGTTCAAGCGCATTCATTCTGGTCCTTCGAGCCGGTAGTTGCTTATATTTACATGTAGAACGGGTTGTCGTGGATTAAACGATTGAATAATATTATTTTTAAGTGAATCAATAAACGTTTTTAGATTATTTATTGATGCGATCAGTTGATCAATTTTGTGATGGTCACACGTTCCACTGCGGACGAACTTATTTGTTCTTATATATTTGGCGGTTGCCTTAAGAATTATCATATGTCTTAATAACCCGGCGACAATGATAAAAAAATCGTATGTGTCTTCTGTCTTTATAGATGTTACTTTATTAACCGATTTTTTAGACCATGGATGTGCATGAAATTTCATTAAACCAAGATGTATTTGTTTCCTTTGATATGGAAATTTTATTCCAATATTTTCTAATCTTTCATCAGTTATTGTTAAAAATTCCACTAAATTAATACTATTCTGTGCAAAATGTTTTATAAATTTTTCCATTTTCATTCCTATTAGAATCGGTTCAATTTCTTGAAAATAAGCTGGAAAATCATTTGGCTTAAAAATTGTTGGCGCTAAATCTTCATAATGTGTGTATGATCGATAATTTTCAGGTAATATGTATTCTTCAACTTCAACAGGAAATATTTTAATTAAGTTAATATGTCCAAGTTGAACAGCGGTTTGTTTAGGTGTCAGTCCATTTCTATTGGTTACTTGTAAATCAGCTCCTTCATCAATTAATAATTTAAGTAATTTTTCATTATTTTTTTCAATCGCGAAATATATTGCAGTATTTCCATAGAAATTAACTGCTTCAAGAGCAGCATTTTTAATTATCATTTCCACTATTTCAATATATCCTCTTTTAACGGCATTCATTAATGGTGTTGTACCATTTCTGTCAACGACATTTATAAAAGCACCATTTTGTAGTAATAACTCAACTATGGGAACAGCAGAATTAGGGTTTTCACAATCACACGCTACTAGTAAAGGTGTCACGGAATCTATTTGTCGGTTAACATCGGCTTCCTTCTCTAACAAATATAAGCAACTTAAAGTTAACAACAAGCAGTGTTCCCAAGCGGTCACCCATCTAAGTACTAATCACGCCCAATGTTGGTTAACTTCGGTGATCAGACGAGAACCGGTGATTTCAACATGGTATGGTCGTTAACTTTAAGTTGCTTATATTTGTTAGAGAAGGAAGCCGATGTTAACCGACAAATAGATTCCGTGACACCTTTACTAGTAGCGTGTGATTGTGAAAACCCTAAGGATTTGATTAAATAAAATTTATAAATTAAAAGACATTAATTAAAATTTAAAGACATTTTTTATTACAATTAAAATAAATATGTGGTAATTAGATTGTTATTAAAATCTATATATATATATATATATTTGTAAATTAAATAATATTTCTATAAAACAAGACATTTTTGTTGCTTTCTTCATTTTTTATTTTTATTGGTGCAATAAATGTTGTTATAATATAAACACTCAGTGCATCCAAATAAAGGTTTAGTTGATAATTTTGTGATTTACTTCTAAAATAGTGCATTAAATTGAAAGTCTGCTTCCATTCATCCATTTCTTTTAAGTTTGCGCGTTCGATTAAAACCAAGCATCGTTCAAGCGCATTCACTCATCATTAATTGTATACCCAAAAGTAAAGGCGGTCAAAATGTTCATTACCATTTTACCACTGTAGTTAGAGCTAAGAGTATAGTTGAGTTGTAAGAAGAGAAAATTGGCATCTAGACGACGGTTAAGATTTAATGTATTCCGAAAAGCTGGATATGATTCGCAACTGGGCAAATAAAAACGTTTTAATTTTAAAATTGCTTTGCTGCTTTAAATTTTTGTTTTTAATTTAACGACGTCTGTAATTGATAAATAAAAAAACTTTGTCGGATATCAAAATAAAACAAATCTTCTTACTAAACAATATTTAATATTTATTGACTTTGGTATTACACATCCAAACTCACACTTTAATTACTCTGCTGTTAAAATACATAAATTTTTTCTCAGTATCCCAAATTGTAAAGTAAAATGGGTGTTCAGCGCAAAACTTTATTGGATCCGGTACCCTTCTTAAACATCTCTTTTGTATAACTCTGAGAGCTGTGAAATATATTAAAAATTTGAATCATTTAAAAGGAACATTTTATTGGTACAACAAAACTGTATTGTTTTACCAATCCTCGTTATTTTTGTATAGTGTAAATTTATGCGCATTAAACGGTTAGTGGAATATTGGTTTATGTTAGAACTAAAATAGACTTACTTGTGTTTCATCTCAGCAATAGTGCTTAATCGATAAAAAATGACAAACGGAATAATAACCTCTTAAGCAAACATACAAACCGTGCAAATAACATAATTTGTCATGTAAGGCAAAAATTTGGCTTCAAAAATTTGGTTAAAAATATACTGACCCCCTAATTGCTCCTTTAAACTAGCTCGTTAATATATTTTAAAAATTTCTGACTAATCTGTACATTCGGGTTTCAAAAGAAGGCCTTTCATCTGGTTCTAAATTAATTACATTACATCTAATACCTTCCTCCTGCCTAATGCCTTCCTAATAAACCGCATAAATGTGAACAAGGATATAAGTCGTTGTCAACAGCTAAATTATTGAGATCCTCAGTCATAGTACACAGTCATATTACAAAAGCATGCAGACAAATTTCTATATCCAAACTTTTTATAAATGAAATAATTTGTCAGAATCAAAAGCTTAGAGTAGTTCAATCCACAGCGTTTTGCATGGCTGGAAAACCAATACAAAATAGTACATTATGATGTTAGGAAGTAAAGCTAAAGATTTTGGACGTATTTGGAGTTTGCAAATCGAGGCGCTAGCCGAGATTTGCACCCACATTAAGTCCAAAATAGCTTACGTCCGTGCATCATATACTATTTTTATTCGCCGCAAGCAAAATATTTAAAAATAAATGTTTATTCTAAATTAAAAAAACAATATTATTTTGACAAACTTATTATATAAAAAACAAGCTCTTGGTCTCACATACTGATGCCGACTATAAAGGTTTCTCCACATTTTATGTTAACATTATCACTTGAAATTATCGTTTTATTTAAATATTCCGAAAAATGTCGTTTTACTTATCAGTATGATATAATAGTAGATTCTTGTATGAGCTTAGAATGAAGGCAATTCTTCACGAGGATGAAGTTTCCCGAAACGAGCGTAGCGAGTGGAGGGAATCATCCGAGTGAAGAATTGCCATCATCCTAAGCGAATACAAGATGCTATTTTATCCACGACTGCAAAATATTTCCTATAATTTGCAGTTTTCTGCTAAATTTTATAAACCATAGTAATGAATATTTACTAATACATATATACAAAATGAAATACATCAAAATATCATAGAAAAACATTTTCGTGAAATTTGCATGCAATATTTTCTGTGCGTAATAATAAATGTGTAAACTAAACATTTTCAATAGGTTATCGAGTGAACCTTTTCTACAATCTACATAATAAAACAATATTTATAATACAATAATAAATCATTTATTGATATTTATGGTAACGTTGAAACAATTCGTTAAATTAATGCCTGAATTGAATTTATATCAAATACATTACTTTGGTTATTCGATATTGAATTTATATCAAATGTATTATTCTGGACACTACTGTTTTCACCAGTTGTATTTATTAAAATTGAATCAGCAATTTTTTTAGCTGTGTCATTTTTGTTCCGTATCGAATCATCGATGTACCCTTCGGCAACTGATGTGGACTTCCATCCACCATGTCTTTTTAGGGTTGTTTGTTATATCCCCACCAGCATCAACTAATATTGTAGCGGAAGATCTGCGAAATGTGTGTTCTGAATCGAGTAGTTCCAAAACTTATTGATCCCGATTCTTTATATAGTGCATTTACCGTTTTGGTAGTTTAAAAATAGTACTTCACTGTTACTATGCGACTTAGATGGCCGTTTAATTAAGTAATTTTTACAAATTTTGTAAAACTCTCCAGTAACTATAAATTTTCTAGTAATTTTTGTCTTGGTTTCTGGTACATTTATCAGAACAGCTAACCCAAGATTTTGTAAATCACAAGTTTTCATTGTGTACATTTCTTTACACCGACAAGCACACATTACTCTAAATATTAAAGTAACCTAAATAATAAATAAATCGTTGTTTGTATATAATTTTTACAAAATATATATAGATAGTGTTTACCTTTGTTGCCAGGTATTTATCATCAGGTGCGTTAGTAAGGAAAACATTTATATTTTCTAAAACGAATCTGTTTTTTTTTCACTTTTCCATTCTAAAAAAATTTGTATATCGTTGTGTATACTTTTCTGGATTTTTCCGGCAATAAATTTAAAGAACTACTTTCTGCCGCTTTTTTAATTTCTGGTGGTGTTAAATTAATAATATTGTGACTTCGAGAATTCATTTTCGATACTTTTTTAGCAACGTTTTAATTTAAATTTGAATTGACAAATGAATATATACGCTCGTTCAATGTTGTTTCGTATAAATTTAAAACAAATGAATATAAACATTTTATTTCAGTGCATGCACAATGATAAAACTTTTACTCATGAAATTTAAATTTGTATGAAAATAATTATGAGAAAAAAAATTTATTTTTGAAATACTTTTAACTCATCTTAATTTTTGTCTTATAAATTTCATTTCATTTCAAACATAACATTTTAAAACATTGTTCTACTATTAAAAATTAATAACAAAAAAATGCCCAATTCTCATGATTAAAAGTTTTTTCATTGTGAATGCACGGTTAAACTTTATTATACGTTATGTATAACTGTTTTTCCCTATACAATTAAAGAAAAATTATATGTATGTCATTGAATGAAATTTATTGATTTTGTTAGGAAGAAAACTTAACGAACTATGGAATATTAACGATCGGTATATTCTACAACAAGTGAGAGAATGTCTAACATTACAATGGAAGACATACATATGGAAAACATATATTCTATGGCAGTCGTGGATAAAAAATTTTCTGTAGTATGCTTTTTATCAAATAAAAATTTTGTTGAATGAAAAATGATTTATTTGATTCATAATATTTTCAAATGTTTGACAATGACCATTTATGGTTGAAACATGTAACAAAATATTATTTTAAAAAAAGTTGTTAAAGCAAACTAAATAATTATTATTTTTGGTAATTCACATCTAAACTCACATTTTAACTACTCTACTGTTAAAATACATAAATTTTTTCTCAAAATCCCAAATTGTAAAGTAAAATGGGTGTTCAGCGCAAAACATTATTGGAAAATGCTCCCTAAAACATTTCTTTTTTATAGTTCTGAGAGCTGTGAAATATATAATAATTATATTATTAAACGATTGTTGGAATATCGATTTATGTTGGACCGAAAAAAAATTACCTATGATCCCACTCGGCACCAATGCTTGTTTAACAGATGAAAACAAAAACGTAATAACAAAACCATAAATTTAAGATTGTGTCATACAGCAATTAATAACCTCTTAAGCATCCATACAAACCTTATATGTACAAACAACATATTTTGTCTCATTAGGCTGCGATGTGACTTTAAAGATTTCGTTAAAATACTTACCACCTAAATCGTTTATTATAAACTATCCCATTGCAGGAACAACATAATTGTTCAAGCTGGTAAAAATTATTTCATCCTGACGTCTCATAAACATGCGATCAAGTATGCCAGACCTTGATTCACAAGCTTGCGTTGCATTTTGGGTTGCCAATGTAGTTAAAATAGTTTAAAATTTTCTGACTATTCTGTACATTCAGTTTCATAAGAAGGCCTTCAATCTGATTCTAAATTAATTACAGTTAATACTTTTCTTCCTTAAAATGACAATATACATATACAAAATTGAATAAATCTCATAAACGCGAACAAGGATATATGTCGTTGTCAACAGCCATAGCAGCCCAGCATGCAGTAACATTTCTCTTTATCCAAACTATCTATAAATGAAATTATTTGCCAGAATCAAAAACTTAGAGTTAGTTCAATCCACAGCGTTTTGCATGGCTGGAAAGCCAAGACAAAAAAGGTATTTATATATTTGTTGTAATAAATATAGTAATTTTTACTTCACAGAACTATTTTTTAAAAAACAGGTCAAAATTCGGACATTATTTATGATACACATATTTTTAAATATTTCTATTCTACATTTGTTACTGAACAATTTAAATCGTAATAAAAAAAAACAACAAAATCGTCTAAAATATTAAACATCAAATACGGACGTTCATCACTCTTCCGTTAAAAAAGATTTTTGTTAACTCCGAATCCCATACGATATAGTAAAATGGATGTTCTGCATTAAAATCAACTGGTGGGCTAGGTGCTGATCGCTTCTTTCTTATAATAACACCTAGAAATCGAAATAAATTACAGTAATAAGTTCATCATAGAGTATTCAAAATTATTTATGGGATTTGTCAAATACATATCAACTAACTCTACCTTTACCAGAATTTATGTAAGTACTAACTTCTAATTTACGTTTATCTACCTTTACCAGAATGAAATTTTTAAGAAGAAACTTATATTTAACGTGCGTTTTAAAAAATCCTTAAAACAATCACAAATGCCATAAAAACATACGACTAGCGCCAAAAATGACCGGTTTGCATATACCGGATCCGGCTTTTTTAACCGATCTTTAGGTCGTTATTCTCATATTTTGATTTCGTATCGTCTGTACCGTTTTACCTAACAACAATAATTTCTATCAACACTACGCATTTTAAAAGTATTTATCAATATTATGTTAATTTTATTACTTCAACTTGCTTCCTATACTATAAAATTGTGATAAAAAAAACTAAAGTTATTGGCTTATCATTTCTTTGGCCACCTTGGAATATATAATTATTTCGACAATTGCACCAAACTAATATAATAAATATAATAAAACTTGTTCTACATCAGACAACAAATTTTTATTAAACATAAATTTAATTAACTAATAGCAACAGTCACATCCGTCGTCTTAAATAGCTTTTTTTATTTAAATTTAGGATTTTGCTTATATTTTTATTTTAATATAATTATAGTATTAAACGTAGATGCTGAATAATTTGGACAACTAACGTTTGCTTAACTTATCAACAGTATTCAATCTATTAATAGAAACAAAATTTAGCTGGTATTACCTGCTGTCAAGACTGTGGTTTACCCACCTTAAACTGGTCACTCAGAAACCGATATTCAAGAAAGTCGAACTTAAAGGACTTAAAGTTATTCAAGTTTAAAATAAACAATTGTTGGGCCGACTACTACATCTCGTGCTCATATTTTTTATATAATTTTGCCCAAAAGCTTTTCAAAACTACAAAGCTTTCCAAAACTACAAGAATTTTCTAATAACCAGTTGTTCAGAAGTCCCTCCTTACACGCCAATTTTTTTTTTGCTTATTTAGAATTCTTATGACCTAACATATCGGGTGATGTTAAAAAAGTGAAGTTAAAATATGAAAATTCTCTCGTGCATCTAATACTTAGGACTTTCCGACCTAACTAACATGCAACAAAATATCATTGTCATCAAAAACAAATCACGGGATTATCCTTCTTTAAATTTTCAATTTTCATTGTTTTGTTAACCAGGAAATGGTATCGACAACCATTTTTCTTATCTTTTCTTCTCGGTTTAAAATAATTTCAATGACGGTTTTTTATGACGGTTGGTATATCTGTCTTATTTTACTTCGACACATATGTAAACTGGCAATGCAATGTGCTCGTTCTGAAAAGTATTTACCTAGAAAACTAACAGCCCCTTAAATTTTTAACACAACACCTCATATTGTATAAACAATTCGAATAAATAATAACTATTCCATAATGTAATAATTGATGAAAAACGTGTTCTAGACAGAGTTGTGAAAACTTCACTGTTTTTGATTTTCCTGAAACTTGGCATATAAGTAGTATGGTCAAAATAAAAAAAAAAACATATTTTAAAATTTTTTTAAAGTGCATAGTTTGAGCATAGGGGGCACCCCAACATGCATGAAAAATGAAAATTCTGCCAATCCGATGTAACTTTGAAATTAAATTGCTCAAGAACGGCCGATACCGATTTCATCAAACTTTTTTGTTTAATAGATGATTAGTTAGTCGTTTGAAAAAAAGTAATTATTGAAGTAAAACTTCTTTAGGCGCGTTATGAGAATTTTGCAACGGAAGTACAAAAAACGAATATAATATTCGGCAAATATACGATACAATCCGATTATGACACACATATTTTAAATATTCACTGGTTTTTGGTGCATTATATAGAAATAGTTCATATTTTTCGATGCTTAAAAATTTAACAGAAATTCAATTTTTGTTTACAATGGATGCTTAGACTCGTAAATTAATAAAAATGGCAGCATATTTGGCTTTTTTAAAGGCAGTGAAATAAGTTGTCGCAAATCTTGGTAAATGGCATATATAATGAAATATAAGATGACAAAAAGCACCGTTTTGAAATTTGAGCAAAATCGAATAACTGGTTCAGGAATGGAAGCATGTTTGGTGGATCTTTTTGGTTTGTATGGTCAAGTCATTAATTTGTTCATTTGTTATTATATTTTTTATTCACTTATGCAGTCTCGTACTAAATGTTCTATGAGTTGGATGTGTCGATTGTAGATGGTGGTCATGGTGGTCATTGTGGTCATGGTGGCCATGGTGGTCATGGTGGTCATGGTGGTCATAGTGGTAATGGTGATCACGGTGTTCACGGTGGTCATGGTGGTCACGGTGGTCACGGTGGTAATAGTGGTCATGGTGTTCATTGTGGTCATGATGGTCATGGTGGTCATGGTGGTCATTATGGTCATAGTGGTTATGGTGATAATGGTGGTCATGGTGGTCATGGTGTTCACGGTGGTCATGGCGGTCATGGTGGTCATGGTAATCATAGTGGTCATGGTGGTTATGGTGGTCATGGTGGTCACGGTGGTCATGGTGGTCATGGTGTTCACAGTGGTCATGATGGTCATGGTGTCCACGGTGGTCATGATCTTCAATGTTCATATTGGTCATGGCGGTCATGTTGGTCATGGTGATCATGGTGGTCATGGTAGTCATGGTGGTCATGGTGGTCACGGTGGTCATGGTGGTCATGGTGTTCACGGTGGTCATGATGGTCATGAGGGTCATGATGGTCATGATGGTCATGGTGGTGTCACGGTGGTCATGGTGGTCATGGTGTTTAGAGTTGAAAAAAATATTTGTGTTGATTAAATTTGTATTTTGAAATAGAAAAATGAGTGCGTGTAATCTTTGCACGCGGTTAAAATAAATTTCTTTGGCTACTGTGGCAGGTATTAATAAAAAGATGGAATATAAAATAAATATGTCATATTGCAATTTAGAGTTGCATTTCTTGATAATATAATTTACTGTGTAATAAAAAGCAATATTTACATAATGTATTACAAAGTCACTTCAATTATTAGCATAATTGAAATATGAAATTAGAGGTTTACGACAAATTTGCTAAATTAATTGAAAAATGCATCAATTGTTGTACCAATTGTTAAATTAACTGGACATGAATTCATCGTGAAATTTAATTTGTAATACGTTGTAAGACTTTGTAAAACATGTAAATATGGCTTTTTATTACACATTGTTGTAATTTATATTATCAAGAATATTAGAAAGAAACCTAAATTTCAATATGACATATCTATTTATATTTAATATTTTTAGTAATACCTGCTGCAGTGGCCAAAGAGGTTTTACTTCAACAGCGTGTAAATATTACGCACTTCATTTTTGTTTTTATAATTAATTTTTAAATAAAAAGTATTAAAAAAACTTTTTTAAAGATGGCGCTAAGGTCGTAGATCAATCTTTGGAATCTTTGGAAAAATCTTTAAAATTCAATATCTCAAGAACAAGTATTATAGCTTCTTTGTCGTTCACGAACGAAACACATGTAAAATAATAAGTAACGATCGTGTAAATGAGTAAAACTGAAGTAAAAAGAAAAACTAAAAACCGTGGAAGTTATTCAATTGAGTGAAACAGAACATGGCCTTTTCTGCTAGACGGCGAGAAATGTTTAGTATCAAAAATTTTATGGCTGTTGTTGGCAAGGCCAAGCCATTTTTGTCCGGCATTGTCCGGCAAGTTTTGATCTTTTAAGTTATTATAGAAAAAAACGAAGAAATTACATAAATCGACTTTTGATGAGCACCTTAGAATTTCATTTTTTCCTGATCATTTTAGACGAAAAAGAAAAATATTTCTCTTGTTCTTATTATACTTGAAAATAAATTGCTTTTATTGTATTTAAGCTATTATAAATTCTTCTAGAATTATAATAAAGATATGTTATAGCAACCGTAAGTCATTGGATGAAATATCACTGTATTTTCAGCCAATGCTCCAGCGTTACCAGTATTTTGTTGTCTATTCACATCTGTTCATTAAATAAGTTTGATGAAGTTATGATACGTGGTTTAGATTTTACGAGAAAGCACTGATCAATGTTTTCACTATACCATATCGACGGCTACAGTTCATTTACGTGTAACTACATTTTATTAAAATTGAACAGAAGCTCACAAAACGATTTATTGCGATTCTAAACAAGCTTTTAAAAAAAAATTAATATCAATAAATAAAAACAAAATAGTTTTTTTGAGTTATCGATAAAAATTTTTTATTTTCAAGCTTGTTTAGAATCACAATAAATCATTTTCTGAGCTTCTGTTCAATTTTTATAAAATGTAGTTACACGTAAATGAACTGTAGCCGTCGATATTACAATATGGTGGAGATCATTTGAACAGTTTCTAATGTCAGCAACACATTTACTTTAGATTTCAAATACTGTTTGGTCAATTATTATGCACAGCCGTATGCACTGTAATGGGAAAGATATTCTGTGTCAGTCATACCGTCATTATCCCGTTCTCTTTACCTATAGTTATATACTATAGCGTTATTCGAAAATGTCTGTATATATTTTCATAAACTTTTCAACCCACTTGTTTGAAAAAAACACCATTATTTAAATTATTTCGAAGTACACGTTTTTGTAGTCAAATTTTTTTAATGTTTTCTAAATTCAGTTAGTTGGTTTTGGAATTTTTGGTTGGAACAGTGGAGTTGAGTTAGTGATTTGGGGTTTGGGTTCGAGCCCGGCTCCCATGTTGTGTCTTATTTTTTATGATTCTTAGGAGAAATATAGTCCGCCAGACCTCCTCTTTTCGCCCTGCCCTGTTATGGTCGGCGAGCATTACGGCAAATGTACTGTAACTTTCTTCCTCGTAGAGAGCAATATCCTGCATTATTCGAAAATGTATTTATTTATATTTCCAAAGATTTCTCATCTCATCCTTTTACAAATTTGTTAAATTCTTAAGCACATTTGTTATTTAACCATAAATTCCAAAACAAAAATGCTACCTAATGATTTTTTGGTGGGCTTAAAGTTATTTTTCAGTTTTGAGAATTCTACGAGTTTGATTGAGCGGTTGGAATTTTTTAATCAAGTAAAATCCAAATGAATTTCAAAATTTATATAATCGCCTTTTTTTAAGTTTAAATAAAATGTCAAAGTTAATTATTACTAAACAACTTACAAAAAGAGAAACATAAGAAGAAACATAAGTTGCTATATATCAAAGTAATAGTTTGTGATTTTGAATGAGTTTATAAAAGTATCAGTCATAAGATTATGTTTTGTGTTTCAATTTTAGTAAGATGACCTAAGCGAATAGAAAGAAAAATAATAAAGTCACAGGCTAATATTAATTGCAAAATGATTTCATTTGCGTGCTGACTAAGGAACTTGATTGGACAACTATTAAGATGGTTGACTAATCCTAAATTTGCATCATCAAATATAACTGCGATTAACATCGAACTCAACATCAACTAACCACCACATGAACCACAGTCAAGTATCTATTGGTTTTTAAAAGGTTTATCAAATTCGGGGGACCAGCATATAAGGTAACACCATTGAAATTTCGTACTTTTGCCTCTCCTGATGCAACCATTTCCTTCATGATCGACAATTTGGGCAGCAATGAATTGGCTCTTTAAATGAAGGAATCGCTTTCCCGTCGAATGAATGAACGGCGAACTAATGCAGCGAGTTTGTTGCAATATTTGCATACAGACAAACTAGGTTATGGCTCTGGAGAATTAGAGCTAGATTCCCCATTAAAGTTTAAACGTCTAAGGAAAACGGAGATTTTGTCTATGATTATTGAAATGTCTAAACCACACAGCAGCAATTTGTCATCTGAATCTGACTCAGAAAATGAAGCCGTTGTTGACGAAATTGAATTATCTCTAGAAGAAAAACTCGATAGAGCAATTCACAAGGAAGTCAATTCCACGATAACTCCACAATTAAGAACCAAAAATCTTATAATAAAAAAAATAATTGGCTATTTTTGAAGCTGAGGGTCATCGTGGAAAGAATCTGGATAGATGCTATGATAGCCTCAATTCAATACCACCTACCAGCGTGGAATCAGAGCGCGTATTTTCTAGTTGTGGAAAAATTGCTACCAAAATTCGGTCGCGTCTAAACGACAAAAGTCTAGATATTTTATGTATTCTAAGAATATATTTTAAAATGGAAGAAGGAAAGTAAAGGGGAAGTTAGACGTCAAAAAAGAGAATTAATATAAATAGAAATATATTAATATAATATAATAGAAATATAATGTGATTTTTTGTTAAATAAAATGGATTTAAAAAAATTAAACATTTTTCTAAATTATAATGATTTTTTAATAGTTTTTAATTTAAAAAATTTCAGAACCGGGTCCAAAACCGGGTACCCGGATTTGAAAAAATCTAGCCTGGATACTCTATATATAAAACTTGATATGTAAAAAATCTTATATCTTAAAAGGCTTATAAATTGTTGGTAGATATGATTTCGACAAAATAATACACTAAATGCAATGGAAGATCCAACTCTCAACTCGCCGGTCAGTCCTTGTGATTTAAATTAGTTTATGATGATAGTTAATGCTAATAATATTTGTACTCCCTTCTATAATATTTGAACTCACTCGTTTATTTTGTTGCTATGGGCATTCTTTTTCAAACATCATGTATTGTAACTATTTTTGAAGATTTTCCGAAAACAAAATTCTCAACCAATTATAATGTTTATAGTGTGAATCTAGGGTGGCCCTTAAAAACAAAAATTTTTATTTTTTGTACGACACCCTCCCATTTCGTGTGAATACCCATAAAAATATTATTTGCAAAATCTGATATCAATCGGTCAATTCTAAGACGTGCCTCCGACCACTTAAAGTTGAGAAATTTTGTTCTGGACCCTAAAAAAAAAATTTTTTTTTTGTGCGACACCCTCTCATTTCGTGTCAATACCCATAAAAAAATTATGTGTAAAAATTGAAATCAATCGTTCAACTCTAAGGGGTGCCCCCGGCCACTTAAAGTTAAGAGGTTTGGTTGTGGCCATTATAAAGAAAAATTTAAATTTTTGTACGACACCCTCCCATTTGGTGTCAATACCCATAAAAATATTATGCGTAAAATTTGAAATCAATCGGTCAACTCTAAGGGGTGCCCCCGGCCACTTGGAGTTGAGAGGTTTTGTTGTGGCCATTATAAAGAAAAATTTAAACTTTTTGTACGACACCCTCCCATTTCTTGTCAATACCCATAGAAATTCTATGTGTAAAATTTGAAATCCATCGGTCAACTCTAAAGGGTTCCCCCGGCCACTTAAAGTTGTAAGGTTTGGTTGTGGCTATTACAAAGAAAAATTTGAATTTTTTGTACGACACCCTTCCATTTGGTGTCGATACCCATAAAAATATTATTTGTAAAATTTGAAAACAATCGGTCAACTCTAAGGGGTGCCTCCGGCACCTTAGAGTTGAGGGGTTTTGTTGTGGCGATAATAAAGAAAAATTTGAATTTTTTGTACGACACCCTCCAATTTGATGTCGATACCCATAAAAATATTATGTTTAAAATAAGAAATCCATCGGTCAACTCTAAGGGGTGCCCCTGGCCACTTAAAGTGGAGAGGTTTGGTTGTGGCCATTTCAAAGAAAAATTTGAATTTTTTGTACGACACCCTTCCATTTGGTGTCGATACCCATAAAAATATTATTTGTAAAATCTGAAATCAATCGGTCAACTCTAAGGGGTGCCTCCGGCCACTTAAAGTTGAGGGGTTTTGTTGTGGCCATTATAAAGAAAAATTTAAATTTTTTGTACGACACCCTCCCATTTCATGTCAATACCCGTAAAAATATTATGTGCAAAATTTGAAATCAATCGGTCAATTCTAAAACGTGCCTCCGGCCACTTAATGGCCAGAACAAAACCTTTCAAGTTTAAGTGGCCGGGGGCACGCCTTAGAGTTGAACGATTGATTTCAAATTTTGCAAATAACATTTTCAAGGGTATTCACACGCAATATGGGGGTGCCGTACAAAAAATTAAATTGTTCTTTGTAATGGCCAGAACAAAACCTTTCAAGCTTAAGTGGCCGGGGGTACGCCTTAGAGTTGAACGATTGAATTCAAATTTTACACATAATTTTTTTATGGGTATTGACACGAAATGGGAGGGTGTCGTACAAAAAATTAAAATTTTTTTTTTAAGATCCATAACAAAATTTCTCGAAGTGGCCGGAGGCACGTCTTAGAATTGACCGATTGATTTCAAATTTTGCACATAATATTTCTACGGGTATTGACATGAAATGGGACACGACATGAAATGGTGTCGCACAAAAAATTTAATTTTTTTTTTAAGGTCCAGAACAAAATTATTCAACTTTAAGTGGCCGGAGGCACGTCTTAGAATTGACCAATTAATTTAAAATTTTGCAAATAATATTTTTACGGGTATTGACATGAAATGGGAGAGTGTCGTACAAAAAATTTAAATTTTTCTTTGTAACGGCCAAAACAAAACCTTTCAACTCTAAGTGGCTGGGGGCACGCCTTAAAAATGACCGATTGATTTCAAATTTTGCAAATAACATTTTTACGGGTATTCACTCGTAATGGGAGGGTGGCGTACAAAAAATTTGAATTTTTCTTTGTAATAGCCAGAACAAAACTTTTCAAGTTTAAGTGGCCGGGAGCACGCCTTAGAGTTGAACGATTGATTTCAAATTTTACACATAATTTTTTCAATACCCATATTGCATGAAATGGGAAGGTGTCGCCGCACAAAAAATAAAAAATTTTTTTTTTAAGGTCCAGAACAAAATTTCTCAACTTTAAGTGGCCGGAGGCACGTCTTAGAATTGACCGATTGATTTCAAATTTTGCACATAATATTTTTACGGGTATTGACAAGAAATGGGAGGGTGTCGTACAAAAAATTTAAATTTTTCTTTGTAATGGCCACAACAAAACCCCTCAACTTTAAGTGGCCGGAGGCACCCCTTAGAGTTGACCGATTGATTTCAAATTTTACAAATATGGGTATCGACACCAAATGGAAGGGTGTCAAACAAAAATTTTAAATTTTTCTTTGTAATGGCCACAATCAAACCTCTCAACTTTAAGTGGCCAGGGGCACCCCTTAGAGTTGACCGATGGATTTCTAATTTTAAACATAACATTTTTATGGGTATCGACATCAAATTGGAGGGTGGCGTAAAAAAAATTTAAATTTTTCTTTATAATGGCCACAACAAAACCCCTCAACTTTAAGGTGCCGGAGGCACCCCTTAGAGTTGACCGATTGATTTCAAATTTTACAAATAATATTTTTATGGGTATCGACACCAAAGGAAGGGTGTCGTACAAAAAATTCAAATTTTTCTTTGTAATAGCCACAACCAAACCTTTCAACTTTAAGTGGCCGGGGGAACCCCTTAGAGTTGACCGATGGATTTCAAATTTTACACATACAATTTTATGGGTATCGACACCAAATCGGAGGGTGTGGTACAAAAAATCTAAATTTTTCTTTATAATGGCCACAACAAAACCTCTCAACTCCAAGTGGCCGGGGCACCCCTTAGAGTTGACCGATTGATTTCAAATTTTACACATAATATTTTTATGGGTATTGACACCAAATGGGTGGTTGTCGTACAAAAATTTAAATTTTTCTTTGTAATGGCCACAACAAAACCTCTCAACTTTAAGTGGCCGGGGGCAACCCTTAGAGTTGAACGATTGATTTCAATTTTTACACATAATTTTTTTATGGGTATTGACACGAAATGGGAGGGTGTCGCACAAGAAAAAAAATTTTTTTTTAGGGTCCAGAACAAAATTTCTCAACTTTAAGTGGTCGGAAGCACGTCTTAGAATTGACCAATTGATATCAGATTTTGCAAATAATATTTTTATGAGTATTCACACGAAATGAGAGGGTGCCGCAAACTGTACAATGAAAAATTCTATTGTAATCTAAGGGCCACCTTGTTTGAATTTATTTTATTTCGATCGCACTCTAAGTGCGATACGTTTATAAAAATTTGTATTGAATAGTTTAGTTCATAACACTTTAATATTGTAACGACTCTGCGTTGGTTCTTTTCGATTATTGAGCAAATACGACAGTAAAAAGACGGATCTTTAGTTAACAAAATCTCCAACTTTATTTATCAACAAATTAAAACAACTTCCGATTTTAATTACAATAAACTCTTTTCCACAATTTGAATCAATAATATCATTAATATATTAATATTGTAAGATCTGTATTTACTATTCCACTAGGCTCAAATTCTTTCACTATTAGTACCCAGGCTCAAGTACCACCCGATTATTCCTTATACTTGCGAATATTTATAAACACTTTTAATTGCAAAAATAAACTGCCTATCTGATATTTTGTTCGCTTATTTATATCCAAAAATAATTAAGTAGAAACTTCTGCTAATCAGTTGCTGTTTCCCACTGTACTTTTCTAGATAACAATATTCGAAGTACATACATCATGAGTGATTGGCCACACCTCCTTTAATTCATACTTGCATTAATTTGGATATGTAAACATTTGTATTAGTGAACTCATTCTATAACAAATTTAATTTGTATTAATTTATGCAAAATGTATTAGTTATTTCATTCTTTAATCCATTTTTTTGCAATAGTTTGAATGTCGAAAACGTTTATGCAAAATGTATTGGTTAGGTATGAATAAATTAAATTAACCCATTCTGGTCGAAGTTTATTACAATATACTTACCTTTTCTTATCTACATTGCAGTAGGTTGTGTTTTTAGATGATTACATGAAATGTGTTAAAAATCGTTTTCTTAGCCTTTTAAGTCGGCATTTTGACAAACAAGTCTGTTTCATACATAAAAAATGAACCCGGTAAAGTAACACGATAATGCCTCAAGATACTATTAACTAACATGCAATAATCTATATATTACAACTATTGCATACAACTCGCATGCAGCAACACATCAGTCTACAATTATTTTCCGTAAATGTTTTGTTTTTTTTTTCACCGCTATTAAAAAGTCTAGAAAAAGGTAACAGTTTTGACCATTTAATCATTTCTGTAGTTAAAATAAAAATTAATGTATTATTCAATTACTTCATTACCATCTACATTTATTTTTGTACTTTGTACTTATTAAGCAATTATTATTTAAATTTTATAACCTTTCCACTAAAGTAGATTTGTCTGCCAGCAGTTTCTAATAAAGCATATAAAAACGGATGATCTGCGGTAAAATAAATAGCTGGTTTAAATTGAGTAAAACTAGTTGTCCGACACATTATTACAGCTGAAAGTTGAAAAAGAATGTGGATTTAAAAAACAAATTCTAAAATAAATCAATATGGTGGCCAACATTTGTGATGTTGAGAATATCATCAACAACTTCCCGTCAAAAATTTTAACATGCATTTAGTGTCCATTTCCAAGTGTCCAATTCTTAAGAACTGTATATAAGTTGTTCAAATACCTCTCGAATATTATTGTGATTTCAAGCATATGGATGGAAGCTGCGTTAAATTTGACAGATATAACTGAATTTTTTAGATTATTTCAATCAAATCGAACGCGTATGTTATATTAAGCCAAATAAACAGTGATAGGCATTGATCGTATTAAAATAAACGACAAAAAAATAATAATATTAAAAATAAAAAACAGTGGACACAAAAGTGTTAAAAAATAATTTGAATCAAAATCTTATATATTAATACGCTAACTTTGTACTTTGTACAGTCTAAGGCTTTTTTATTCGAATTTTCACTCATTCCAAATTTTCACTGCTAACTGATATTAGTGTAACCTAGATCTGAGAGATTTTTGGGATTTTTCGGATCATAAATAAAAAAGTTATAGACGAATTATAATGTATTTTTGAATTCAACTGCCTCCCCTCAAATCAAATCAAATGGATCAAATGGAATCGTCCAAATCTTTTCTTTGTTTATAGTATTTTATATTTTCTTTTCAGTTTATGCATTGATCTAGGAGAATATGGACGTTATTTTTCTTTGTTGTTTTATCTTATATATTAATACGTTGAATATTTAGTTAGATATATATTGTTTGTGAATGAAAGAGGATAAAAAATTGATTATTGATTGTTGTATTTTTTTTCAGCGACAATTTTGTAATGTGTGTGTTTGGTATGATAGTTTGAGATCGTAAATTTGATTGTTAGAAGTTTTAATATATATTGTTTGTGAATGAAAGAGGATAAAATATTGATTATTGATTGTTGTATTTTTTTTTCAGCGACAATTTTGTAACGTGTGTGTTTGGTGTGATAGTTTGAGATCGTAGATCTGATTGTTAGAATTTTTAATATATATTGTTTGTGAATGAAAGAGGATAAAAAATTGATTATTGATTGTTGTATTTTTTTTCAGCGACAATTTTGTAATGTGTGTGTTTGGTATGATAGTTTGAGATCGTAAATTTGATTGTTAAAATTTTTAATATATACTAGGAGGGCTCGGCGTTTTTTCGCTACGCTTATAAATAAAGTTTTTGCGTAGACATTTTGTTGACGTAGAAGCAATGATTTCAAAAAGTGGTAATGAGAAATGCTAGCATATAATTTTTAATTTTTCTTTTTAAATATATGAATGAAAAATAATCAGAACTCTAGCTGATCAGTTCGGATATATGAAAAATTAGCGATCAAATAAGTTTGAGATGAAATAAGCTTACTTGAAAACGCAAAAACATTATTTATAAGCGTAGCAAAGCACGCCGGGCCCTCCTAGTAATGATAAATTCTTCCAAAACTTCATGTTCCTTTGCAAAAGTTGTTACCAATCAAAAAAAAACTACAGGTACCTACATTTACGTTTTTGTAAAAAAATTCAAGACGAAACATACAAAATAAAATTAACACACATTGAAAACTTTGTCCTTAACGTAAACATAAAAACTTGTTATTTTTGGACAAAAGACTCACTGCATTTTTATAAATTATTTAAAACATTAACATCAAAATGTTTCTGGATGCTAATATACTGCTATATATTGAAGACAAACAGTTATGTGAGCGTTAGTTGAATCGGCTACTGATGAGTTGTAAATACAAGTTTTAGAGTCTTAAATTATTGTTTTTTAACTATAGCTACCTTCAAATTAGTTTTTGGCTGTTAAAAGGCTCAGAGTAGATAAAGACTTAAAAATCTTGAAGCGTTATTTTACGATATTTAAATAGTCAAAGATAAGACTATACAATTATAATTCTCTTATTGAAGTAATTCTATTTCATTTTGAAGTTTTATAAAAATAAAATTTTCATTTGGTCAAAAAATAATTAAAATTTTTGCATTCTCAGAATTAATTTTACCAAGAAGAAAATAATTTTTGAAATAAATTTAAAATCATCGTCTAAAATATTTAATCGATAGACATAATCAAATGCATATAATAATAACAAAAATTTTATTGATTTACCAACATCAGAGAGATTAATTTATGTGCAATCATATTTTACCATGATTTGATTTGTTTCATCACATTAGAGCTATGGAACTTTAAATAAATCATTGAACTGTGAAATGAATTATTTATTTTTGAAATATGCATATTAGACCAGACCTTAAAAACTGGCAAAATATGAAAAAATTAGTAACAGGATGAAAACTATTGGATAAATAAGAAAATATTGCGCAAATGATGGGAAACATATATTAAAGGTGATCCGACCTACGAGGGTGAAATGGAGTAAGCTTTTAGCGGTAGAAAATGGGTTTTCATGATTTTCAGCGAAACTAGACCTTTTATCGAAAAAAGTTTAAGGCAATAGTTGTAGGTAATAAAAAGGTCTATAACTTTATGTCGGCCAGTTTTTCACATAACCCAAAATTTGCAATAGAAAAAAACCGTGAAAAAAAGTCTTTGCGTTTTTAATTTTTATCTCCCACAAAAAAATTTTTTTTTTCACACAATTTGGTGAAAACGTACCTTATTATGTCCCTAATAGGCTGTATTTTTTGGGAATCAAAATATTTATTTTTACGTTTGATTTTGATTTTCAACCAAAACGGTGACCTCATTTTCATACGAAAATTCACCTGTATAGAAAACAGTTTTTTCAAAAAAAATATTAATCGTTGTTTGTTGAAACGTCTACTTTTAGATGGTGTAAAAAAAATTAACATTACTATGGCAAAAGATTATATTTTTCAAGGATTTCGACGGTAAATTTTAACAAAAATTGAATATTTTTAAACAATCATCGAAAAATAACTCCTTAAAATCAAGTTTTTTCAATTTTTCGCATTTCCTGCTTAATGTTTCCGTGTTTATGTTACGTTAATGTTTATTTTTTTTTCACCATCTAAAAGTAGACGTTTCAACAAACATAACGATTATTGTTTTTTTTTTTAAACTGTTTTCTATACAGAGCAATTCCACGTCACCGCAACAGGATTTGTTCTAGCATCCGGACTGACCCCCTTTGATTTCGATAAAATTTCATACCCAGATAGCCAATGCCAAAATAAAAATACTATTTCTTTCGAAAAATGAAATTTCGCTCTGGGGATGACACAGGGTGGTGTAAAAGTTTACGGGTTGGCGAAACATTAGTATCTTTGGCTACCGATTGCTAATGATTGACTATGCCGATTTAAGTCATTTATAAATAGCTCATTAGAAAGGTAATTGATAGACCTTATAAAAAAAATTATTAAAAATTTTGTAGTAATTTTTTAAAACTGTCTTAAACTTAAATAAAATTTTAAAAGATGGCGCTGTTGAAGGTACCCTCACTTTTACCAAATTTTTAATTACTTAATCTTAATCGAAAGTTTCCCAAGGGCATAATTTCTCGTTTTGAAAATAAAATTCTTACAAAATTTTAATTTCCGTTTTTCAAATATTTTTTTTTAAACAATGCAGTCTATTTAACTAAAACCACCTGAATTCTTGGTTTATAGAAATTTATTGACCATTTAATTATTTTAAGGATACAAGTTAAGTATTTGAGGGTGTGGATGCGTTTTACATAATTTACCTTTTCTCCCATTTCTAACTGTCGGAAATTAATTTTAAATACATGAACTAATCGAGTACCGTAATTTAATTATCTATTAGTGATAATATCTCTCATAAAATGAGAGCACAGTAATGAAAAGAATAGTCTCTAGAGATATTTTGGTCGTACTGTTAAATTCATTCAATCTTGTTAAAAAATATTAGTGTTGTGTTAGCAAAGAAGTTTTAAAGCGTATTATAGTTAAAATAATTTTTTTTTAAAACATGAGTAAATATCATTGTATAAAACTATAGTATCGGCAAGTTTTCAAAAACTTTACGAAATCTTACACCTGAAATTCAGAATAAATTACATTGGATAAATTATGTGTTTGATATGCATATGCGAATGCGAATTTGTTCGTCTTGTAGAATTTGTCTCCTAATGATCAGTTTCACTGGGGGTATTAAAGCTGAAAATGCAGGTGATGCAGAATAAAGTTCGAGTGATGAAATATATATTGGAGGTACAGCAACAGCCTATCAGCGCACCAAGCGTTTTACGAGATATTATTTCATCACCAACGATAGTTAATATGGAACGTGATGAGCTAATTAATCGCATGAATGAACATATTGTGCCATTTGAGGCTAATCAAATTTCTCCTATTAATCGAAAGTTTTGAGTATGGAAAGGATAAACCGGAGCAACTGGGTAGAAACATACAAAATATTTTAATTGGTAAGACTCGTGATTCTTCTGATGAAATAAAAGTGCAATTAAAATACATAAATTTATACATAAATTAACACACAGGCTAAAATTATTAAATGCCTCACCATTTTGTTGCACAACAACAGTTCATGTATTTGGAAAACACAAACAATTATTATACAGCAATTAAGTTACGGCTAGACGCAGGTGGGCTGTAACTATAAAAGGTACACAATCATTTCATGCATTTAAACCCAAAGATGAAAAGACATTGTTCACAAAATTATTACAAAATTAATAGTCTAATTCAGCTAAAACTAGAATTTTTAAGATAAACCGTTAATATGCAATGCAAATTTATTTTATATTTTTAATATCTTTTATATTATTTTTTATTATTAATAAATGTATATTGTTTTTATTACACAACTTATAATAAAAATAAAAAGTTATTTATTATATGATTTCTATACAACATACATTTTATTTCACATAATTTTTCTCACTTATTACTTCACAGCATGAGTTTTAATATATATCAGATACATTCATTTATAATTAATTTCCGACAGGTAGAAATGGAAGAAAAGGCAAATTATGTGAAAAGCATCCACACCCTCAAATACTTAACTTGTATCCTTAAAATAATTTAATTTCTATAAAACAAGAATTCAGGTGTTTTTAGTTAAATAGACTGCTTTGTTTAAAAAAAAATTGAAAAACGGAAATTAAAATTTTGTAAGAATTTTATTTTCAAAACGAGAAATTATACCATTGGGAATCTTTCGATTTAGATTAAGAATTAATTAAACATTTTTTTCCTGGAAAAAATGTGGTAAAAATGAGGGTACCCTAAACAGCGCCATCTTTTAAAATATTATTTAAATTTAAGACAGTTTTAAAAAATTACTATTAAATTTTAAATGATTTTTTTTATAAGGCCTATCAATTACCTTTCTAATGAGCTATAAATGACTTAAATCGGTTTAGTCAATCGTTAGCAATCGGTAGTCAAAGATACTAATGTTTCGCCAAACCGTGAAACTTTGCCACCACCCTGTGTCATCACCAGAGCGAAATTTCATTTTTCGAAAGAAATAGTTTTTTTTTTGTCATTGGCTATCTGTGTATGAAGTTTCACCGAAAACAGAGGGAGTCGGGAGCATCGATGTTGCGGTAACGTGGAATTGCTCTAACAGGTGAATTTTCGTGTGAACATGATGTCACATTTTTGGTTTAAAATCAAAATCAAACGTCAAATAAATATTTTGATTCCAAAAAATTACAGCGTATTAGGGACATATAAAGGTATGTTTTTACCAAATTGTTGGGAAAAAAAATTTTTTTTTGTGGGAGATAAAAACTAAAAACGTAAAGCCCTATTTTCTTCGGTTTTTTCTATTTTCACGGCCAATTTTAGGTTATGTGAAAAAATGGATAATATAAAAGTAATAGACATTTTTATTACCTACAACTTTTGCTTTAAACTTTTTTCGATAGACGGTCTGTTTCGCTGAAAATCATGAAAAACCATTTTGTACTCCTAAAAGCTCACCCCATTTCACCACTGCAACTCGGAGCACCTTTGATTTTTGTTTCCCATAATTTGCGCAATATTTTCTTATTTATCCAATAGTTTTCATCCTGTTACTAATTTTTTCGTCAGAAAAAGCTAACTTGACTGGTCTATATCGGAACAACTCAAATGATTAAAATAAATAAAAAATAATCAAGAATAGTATATTCTACAACGACCACAGAATAAGCGTACAACGTTCTGAAGTCTCTGATATTGACATGTGAATAAGTGTGAGATATACTGACAATAGCAATAGCAGTAATATAGCACTAGCCAAGGTGACATTTTAGCTGTGATAACATCTGAGTTATACATATTCCTTGACCTTCCGGTTAAGGAGTCTTTGACTTGATGAACGTTGGCAAAAGAAAATAAAACATAAGTTCCTAATGTTATAATTTGACAAATAAAATAAGCAAATAATATAATATAATGTATTCACATAGAATAAAAGCGATCGCAAATAATTACCACCCACACCCCACAATGAGTAATTTATATCATATTTCTACAAGAAAAAGTTCAATAGCAACACAAAAAAATCTAAATGACCTTTAGAACTAACATTAATTAAATTATAAATGACACAGTATCAAATATAGAAGAAACGAGAAAATATTTTTATTAACTTCTACAAAATTGTGCAAAACAAACCCTTTCGAAGAAACTATACGAATTTAACAGTTATATTGTGCATAAAACTACATAAAAGAATATTGCGACGCTGATGCATAGGCTAGCTTCACCACAGCTCTGGAAACGTAGTGTTCTGGATATATAGTGAGCTAATATCCATTAAATACTTTAATTAAAGGCTAACTAATGTTACAGATTTCGCGTAGTTTTAATTATAAAAATATTGAAGAAATCATTAGTATCCCAACAAAAATAAATTCAGTTGTACGAGAAAAAGTAATAAAAACAATATTAACCGGAAGTGACAAACCGGAAGTTGGGATGCAGAACTGTTGTGAACCGTACTAAATGCTTATGTACTAAGTTTCATCTAACTCGATTATCAGGTACAGGCGCTATTGAGATTTCAAAAAAACAGGTGCTCGGAGGACCCCCAACCACTTTGTTCACTATCGCTCAAAAACTAATCAGTTCCTTGCCATACATATTTGCATCTTTTTTCAAAGTGTCATCAAAATTCATTCACGAACGAATGTGGTATGCTCCCAACAAACATTGAAAAAATGTTGACACAGTAAACAGGTGTTCGGAAGGCCCCCACCACTTATCCCAATATTGTCCAAAAGCTAATCAGTTCTTTGTCATTTAAGTATCCATCTTTTTTTAAAGTGTCGTTAAAATTTATTAATGCATGAAGTCTGTATGCACCCAACAAACTTTAAAAACAAAGTGTCAAAAGTCAGTATGGTAGACCCCCCGCCACTTTGATCAATGTGTTTCAAAAGATGATAATTACCTGCTCACACTAATTGGAACCTTTTTCATAAGTTTCATCATAATCACTTCATTATTGTAGGCTGTAGTGTGCATAAACACACTGAACAAAAATCAAAAAATTGCAAAAAAAATTTCTACCGGAAGTAAAAATCCGGAAGTTGGGATGCAGAACTGTTGCAAGCTGCACTAAATGTTTATGTACAAGTTTCATCCAATTCGATTATCAGGTACCGATGTTATTGAGCTTTCAAAAAAACAGGTGCTCGGGGGACCCCCACCACTCACTATCACTCAAAAACTAATCAGTTCCTTGCCATACATATTTGCATCTTTTTCCAAAGTGTTATCAAAATTCATTCAGGAACGAATGTGGTCTGCTCCTAGCAAACAAAAAAACATTGTAGAAAAAACCACCTGTTGTATGGTGGACTACCAAACCTTTATCAACACAATGTACTCCAAAAGCTGATAAAATCTTTGTCATGTTACTTGAAAGCTTTTCCTTTTTCCAACGTTTCCTGAAAATCGTTCTGTAATTGTAGGCAACAGTAGGGATAAAAACCTAAAAAAAACTTTTAAACCGATGTGACAAACCGGAAGTTGGTATGCAGAAATATTGGAAACAGTACTAAAACCTTATACACCAAGTTTCCATAAGATCATAATCCGGGATCGGAATTTATTTCAGATTTAAACTTAGAGCCATTTAGTTAGAGCCCCCGCCATTTTGTACAAATTTGAAATGAATCCACATCTTCCATTTTCAAATGAACATGGTCTCAAGTGAACAAAGTTTCATCAAAATCCTATGCAGGAATGTCACGCACCATCCACCTACCCCACCCCCTTCCCCCCACACACACAGACGTACACCAAAATTTTAATTGTCTATTTAGATAGAGGATTGTCCAAAACAAAAGAAAAAACAAAATTTGGCGCATGTAAGATTTTTTTCTCGATAGATTGCATTACTTCACTCCATTTAAAATTGTGATGATATAAAAATCATATGAATTTTATTGCTTCTTTTAAAAACAAATAACATCAAATATTATAATCAATAACACTGTGCGACAGCCAAAATCCGCTGGGGTTCTGAATACCTGGAAAAGTTATATCGGTAAATAAAAAAGTTATTCTTGTCCCGGCGTTTCGCTGGGTCACGTCTAGGAATCGAGATATATCGATTTGAAGTTAGTATCATATAGGAGAAATTGTCACGTTTGGGGTTCTTTTTTTGACATAACTCGTGAACGACTAGTCCGATTTTGCTGAAACAAATTTAGAAATGAAGAATTACAATTCCTTTAATCTACTGATATACTATACTGAAAAAGTAACGAAAAAATAAAAAAAATTAAATTAAATAAATAAAAAATACAAAAAAATAAAATAAATAAATAAATGAAATAAAAATAATAAAGTAAAATAAAAAAATAATAAAAATAATAAAATAAAAATATAATAAAAATATAAAAAAATAAAATAAATAAATTTAATATATAAATAAAATAAATAATAAATAAAATAAATAATAAAATAATAAAAAATATAAATAATAAATAAATAATAAATCAATAATAAATTATAGATAAACAATAAAAAATAATAATAAATAATAAATAATAATAACAAATAATGAATAAAAAATAATAATAATAATAGTATTAAATAATAATAAATAACAATAATAAATAATAATAATAATAAAAAATAGTAATAATAAACAATAATAATAATAATAATAATAATGAATAATAATAATAATATAATAAAATATAATAAAAATATAAAATAAAATTATACTAAAAATAATAAAATAAAATAAATAAATAAAAAATAAAAAAAAATAAAAATAGAAAATAATATATAAAAAGTAAAAAAAAATAAAATTAATACACAAAGACACATGTCCAAATACATTTAAAACAATAAATTTTGGAGTTTATTCCAGTCAAAATATTAAAAAAAAAGTTCTATGAAAAATCAATATTCTTGTCAAAATGAGATACCTTTACTTAATTGTGAATAAAAGCGAAATGCGTTCGTCGATTTTCGTGATCCATGTCTCGTTTTGTGCACAGATTATGTGACTTTACGTCAAAGTAATAAGACTTGACACTTTTTCCCGTTTTGAATTTTTCATGATTTTTTAAAATACAATTTTTTTATTTTTTAGGAAAGAAATTATTTTTTTTCTTCATGAATTTATTTATAACTGCAAAACTGTTGAATGTGTAAAGAAACAGTGTATTAGTAGATTAAAGGAATTGTAATTCTTAATTTTTCTAAATGTGTTTCAGTAAAATCGGTCTAGCCGTTCTCAAGTTATGTCCCCGAAACGTGACTACTTCCCCTATATGATAGATACATACTAACTTCAAATCGATATATCTCGATTCCTAGACGTGACCCAGCGAAACGCCGAGACACGTATAACTTTTTTTTTACTGATATAACTTTTCCCGGTAGTCAGAACCCCAGCGGATCACTGACAACTACCATTTGTCGCACAGTGTAATTAAACAAAAAACCACAAAAGTAGTAGGTTACGCGTTATATATGTTTGCAATTATATTGATGAATATACAAGTAGATCAACATACTCCATTTGTATTATTCACTATCTATGAACAACAATGCTTCTGTTTCGGCGAAAACAACAAAAAAAATAAAACATATTATCGATGAACAAATCGTAAAGGGTTGCGAAATTGAGTTTGACAATTATAATTAATTCTATAAAATATAATTAATTACTACAGAGAACTGCTTCATGTAATATAAATCGTCACATACTGATACTTGCCTTCAAACAAAGCGTTTACAACACATCAAATTTAATCAAAACAGTTAAGCAAATTTTCTGCATCTTTAGTAAACACGGCACTGTTTAAACAATAACTCAAATTTTAAGAAAAAAACACACATTTGATATAAAATTATTTAATTTATTTTATAATTTAAATTTTGAAAATGTGCCAAATTATTTAAGATCAATTGAATAATTTTAAAGTAAAGAAAACAAAATATTATCCGATCCTTACAATACGTCCTGTAAAATACACTCCGCAACGGCTGTCTTTTATATAATAACAAAATGGATGTTCTACATCAAAATTAATGCTTTCCATTGGTTCCATCGGAAATGCACAACCAGGCATGATTAACACTTTTATAGAAATAATAGAAATAATAAAATGTTATTAAAAGATAGAAGAAACTTATATTAAAATAATTTTAATTGAATATTAAAAAGAAAAAAAAAAATAACAATTGACAAGTAGGTAAACAAGTTAGAATGATAAAAAAATTATTTTTAAAATCTCGGATAACTAACTCATCCCATGAAACGAAGTGGTAAAATTAGTAAAATTAAAATTTTGTATGCCTAAAATTAACACCGTTGCTTCTTAGAAACATCACCACCAAAAGAAACAAAATTTGCTAAAATAACCACAACTTTTAAGCACACATATTTTTATTTATTACCAGAGGTATAGGGTGGTTGGAAGCAAGGGAAGCACTGCTTCCCGGAAATTCGTTAATAAAGTATCTAAATAATATTGATTTTTTTGAAAAGTTTACTACTTAAAATGGATGTAGACAAATCAAATATTGTGGTAATTTTTTGAAGAAAATGATGTGATGTCAAATGAAAATATCATAGAAGCAGGATATTGCGGCCATTTTTACTGACCTTCATTCTAAAACAAAAAGTCCACCGTAAATTTAACAAAACATGTTGTTCTTATGGTCATCTACCATGTAACGTTACCGTGTAACTTGGAGTAACATCCATAAAAAAAAATAAATCAAATTCGTACATAGAATTTAAAATAGAAAAAAGTTAATTTTATTTTCGTTATTAAATTTAATTTTTGTTTAAGATCTTTACTACTCGTACATGTATCATAATTGTGTTTCAATTGGTAGATTTTGTGCTTATTTTTATTGATGAACACTCATTCTTTAATGAATTCCAAAACTCGTCCAATAAAATATATTTGACGTCCAGTAGTTTCCCACACAACATATAAAAATGGATGGTCTATTGTAAAATACGGTTCCAGAACACATGTTACTACGCATGCTTTGTTGAACAAAACAGCTGTAAATTAAAAAAATAAATTTAATCTAAAAGTAGTATTGGAAATTAAAATTTTTAGGTACTACAAAAATTGACTAACAATCTAAGATAAAATGAATTACTGGGAAAGATAAAGTTATTTCAAATAAATACAATTAGTTGTAAGAATCGTCCACCAATTATATGAGAAAGAAATATAGAAATAATCCGAAGAAACCAAAAATCCGTATGTTCCACTTCTTAACTACATTCTTTCGGTTTTTTCTCATCAACAAAACAAAACGCTTGTCTGTAATTTTAGTAAGGTTTGGGTACATAAAAAATTTTAAAATCTATAAAAAATGAAACGAAAAAAGAAATATTGATGAAAAACTTGATCTACGCACCTTGACCATTGTTGATTTTCCTGAAACTTGGCATATAAGTAGTATGGACAAAATAAAAAATAAAACTTATTTTAAAATTTTTTTAAAGTGCAAAGTTTGAGCATATGGGGCACCCCAACGTGCATGAAAAATGAAAATTCTTCCAATCCGATGTAACTTTGAAATTAAATTGCTCAAGAACGGCTATACCGATTTCATCAAACTTTTTTTTGTTTGATAGATGATTAATTAGTTATTGGAAAAAAAATTAATTTATTGTTTTTCTAATTAATTTTTAAATAAAAATATTAAAGAAACTTTTTTAAAAATGGCGCTAGGGTCAAAGATCAATTGGAATTTAATTAATTTTTTTCTGAAAATAGTTCTATCCTTACTCTAAAATATTATAAATTTACAAAGAGGCTAAAATTCTTGTACTTCAGATATTTAATTTTATAGATTTTTAGTACGGTTGAAATTCTAATTTTTCTTCATTTTTCAAACAACTTCCATTAACAAAAAATTTTAAAATCAATTAAATTTTAACTTTTTTTATTTTTTAAATATAGTTCTAACCTTCCTTTAAAATATATCAAATTTACAAAGAGGTGTGAATTCGTGTTCTTCAGATATTTAATTTTAAAGATTTTTAGTCCGATTAAAATTCTAATTGTTCATTATTTTCTCGAACTTCAGTGGTTAAAACTTTTTGATGATTCGAAAAAATTGTTCGAAAAAAAAATGAACAATTAGAATTTTAGAATGACTAAAAATCTTTAAAATTAAATATCTCAAGAACAAGAATTTTTGCCTCTTTGAAAATTTGACATATTTTAGAGTAAGGATAGAACTATTTTCAGAAAAAAAATTAATTAAATTCCAATTGATCTTTGACCCTACCACCATCTTTAAAAAAGTTTCTTTAATATTTTTATTTAAAAATTAATTATAAAAACAATAAATTAATTTTTTTTCAAACAACTAATTAATCATCTATCAAACAAAAAAAAGTTTGATGAAATCGGTATAGCCGTTCTTCACAACTCTGTCTAGAACACGTTTTTTATCTATTGGTAATCACCATGTTTGAAAAATCAAAACTCAAACAAATCGTATCACAATATAAATATTTTTACCACAAAAAAAATTATTGAAATCGGTTACCCGTTCGAGCCTAATTTAACTTCAAACTTGCGTTGCCTCTAAAATTCTAAACAATTTTCAAGTCACCCTATCTCCTATATCAAAAATAAAAAACAAAATACATGACTTATTGTTTTTATTATACTAACGATTACTAAAGTTTCAAGGAAATTGGCAATCATCAGGATGAAATCAACTTCATTTTGATTCGATTTTCCATTAACTGTGAGCACTTCTATTTCACATCTGTCAAAGAAATTATAATTATATGCGTTATAATTTTAATTATATGCGTTCCGATGCTTCCGGTTCGTACATGGTGTAAAAACCATTAATTTAAAATTTCATGTAATGTTTTCTAATATATTTAGGTCGCACAAAATTCGTTTGACATTCGTTTAACTCATTTAGTCTGCATCTTTAGTAAACCATTAACCCAAGTTTTAAGAAAAAACACTATTTTGATATAATGTTATTATTTAACTTGTTTTTATTTAAAAATTTTAATTTTGAAAATTTATCAAATTATTTAAGTTCAATTAAAGTAAAGAAACCTTAAACTTAAAATTACCCAATCCTTACAATACGCCCTGTAAAATACACTCCGCTGTGGTTGTCTTTTATATAATAATAGAATGGATGTTCTACATCAAAATTAATGCTTTCCATTGGTTCCATCAAAAATGCGCAGCATGGCGTGATTAACACTTTTATAGAAATAATAAAATGAAAAAATGTTATTAAAATAATAGAAGAAATTTATATTAAAATAATTTTAATTGAATATTAAAAAAAACCGAGCGGCAGGATGTCCGCTAGAAATAGGTAGATTTCGAGATCAGACAGTTTTGTGTACAAGTAGAATCTGATGTATCAGATTAGTTTAAACAAAACAAACTAATTACAAACAGATATCGAACAAATTTTAAAAAGAAAATTAGCTACATATGTTGCAACAAACAAATTTCAGATCTACCACAGAACATATGTGTGACAATTTATGACACTATATGAAAAAAAAAAACGCCAACCTACTCTATATCATATGTCGTGCAACTACTGCAAAATATCAAAACAGTTTATTTCTAATGCTGAAGCCACACCTGCGTTATCGTCTATCATATATTATCGCTGTAATTAAAGCTTTAAGTTGCGCCGTAATTAGCGCGCTAATAAAATATCGCGCTAACATTATCGCATAACAATTTATCGCCATAAAATTCTGGCGCTAACAAATTATTGCGCTAAAACACTAGCGCGCTAATAAATTAATTTAGTTGTGGCTACACATGTGTTGAAAATCGTGTGTTTTATAATAGTAGTTTAATCAATGAGTGTATAATGAAATAGTTTATTCTCAAGCAAAAGTTTAAAATTTGAGCGAGGAACGAGCGAGAATTTTAATTTGCGAGAGAATAAAATTCATTAAACACGAATCGATTACAATACTTTATTCTCTGACAAAGAATTGTGTATTATATAAAATAAAAACATTGGGTAGGTGGGTGGGTGGTTGGCCGGGTGAGTTTTCTGCATAGGATCTTGATGAAACTTTGGCAAATGATACAGGTTCACTTGAAAATGGAAGATCTGGATTCATTTCAAATTTGGTCAAAATGGCGGGGGGTCTCCCGAACACCTCTAAGTTTAAATCTTAAATAACTTCTGATCCCGGGTTATGATCTTATTGAAACTGAGTATATAAGGTTTTAGTACTGTTTCCAATATTTCTGCATACCAACTTCCGGTTTATCACTTCCGGTTAAAAAGTTTTTTTTTCAGGTGTTTATCCCTACTGTAGCCTACAATTACCGATCGATTTTTATGAACGTTGGTAAAAGCTTTTAAATAACATGATAAAGATTTTATCAGCTTTTGGAGCACATTGGATAAAGGGTTGGGGGGTCCACCATACAACAGGTGGTTTTTTCCACAAAGTATTTGTGTTTGTTGGGAGCATAAAACATTCATTCGTGAATGAATTTGGATGACTCTTTGAAAAAAGATGCAAACATGTATGACAAGGAACTGATTAGTTTTTGAGCGATAGTGAACAAAGTGGTGGGGGGTCCCTGGAGCACCTGTTTTTTTGAAAGCTCTATAACATCTGTACCTGATAAGCGAGGTGGGTGAAACTTGGTACATGAGCATGTAGTACGGTTCAAAATAGTTCTGCATCCCAACCTCCGGTTTTTCACTTCCGGTAAAAACATTTTTTTTTGTAATTTTTTGAAGTTTTTTCAGTGTCTTTATGCACACTACAACCTACAAAATGAAGTAATTATGATGAAACTTATGAAATAGGGTTCCAATTAGTGTGCAAAGATAATTATCATGTTTTGGGACACATTGATCAAAGTGGTGGGGGGTCTACCATACAAATGCTGACTTTTCACACTTTGTTTTTAAAGTTTGTTGGGAGCATACAGACTTCATTCATTAATTTATTTTAATGACACTTTGAAAAAAGATGGAGACTTAAGTAACAAAGAACTGATTAGTTTTTGGATAATATTGGAATAAGTGGTGGGGGTCCTCCCGAACACCTGTTTAATGTGTCACACTTTTTTCAATGTTTGCTGGGAGCACACAGCATTCGTTCGTTAAGTAATTTTGATTACACTTTGCAAAAAGATGCGAATATGTATGGCAAGGAACTGATTAGTTTTTTTAGCTATAGTGAACAAAGTGGTAGGGGGTCCTCCAAGCACCTGTTATTTTGGAAGCTCATTAACTTCTGTACCTGATAATCGAATGGGATGAAATTTGGTACAAACACATTTAGTACGGTTCACAACAGTTCTGCATCCTAACTTCCGGTTTGTTACTTCTGATAAAATGTTTTTTTACATTTTGTCGTACAACAGAATTTATGTTTGTTGGGATACTACTGTCTGCTTTAATATTTTTATTATTAGAACTACGAAGTCCATAATATTGGTAAGCTTTTAATTAAAGTATTTTATGGATATTAGCTCATAATATATCCAGAACACTATGTTTCCGGAGCTGTGGTGAAGTCAGGCTATGCATCAGCGTCGCAATATTTTTTTCACAAATACTTTAGCTAAACAGAATTCATCTCCACGACGACCTTGCGTTTGGAAATCTCTTATGTTCTATAAACCTAACCTAATATTTACACTTAGAAAAATTCGTGATAAAAAAACTGAATAATCAAAGAAAGTGAATTCCACTAGATTTCGATATAATATATATACATATGAAAAAAACTATATACAATTTATTTATAGCTCACTCTATGCCTGGATCTTCGGTCTGTGATGACTTCTCCTCCCAATTGAATCCCTTTCTTTCTGCGATCACTTATCAACAAAAATGCTCCTTGACCCAAACCCTTGACCTTTCATTAATAATAATCTCCCGACAATTCTCCAATACTTTTTGTACTATATTCTCACACAATCAATAGGTGTCCTTAATATTTCCAACCAACCAAAAATGCTCCTTGGCTTAAACAAAAGCGTCATCTTTAACCAATCCAAAATGAAAATAGAAGAAAAGTAAACGATCTAAAGCCATTTTATAACTTCTTCACAATCTGTTTTTTATAAAAAAAATTTTTCACTGTTTAGATTTTTACAAAACAAATAATTAATATGTATTTTATCATGAAGCATATCCTTTTAGTTTTAGTAGACAAAATCAAACAAATGTGTTCTGTGCTGTTTGACAGTCAAAATTTTTGAGTTTTTAGTTTTCCAAAGACTAAACATGGAATGACCATGTGATAATCTTTTGACAACCATCATCATGAAAAAAATGTAAAAAGAAGAGTTACCAGAATTGAAGTTATTTTAATTGTCCTTTCGTTGTGTTTATGAGTTATTTTGGGAAATTTATCGTCGTTGAGTTTACTTGAAGATTCGATTTTAATTACACGTATGGGTGACATAACACATTTACAAACACGGTGATTTGATTGTTTATTAGTTTCCTTAGGTGAATGCAATTAATGTGTTTGAAATGTAAAACATATATTAAGTAGTAAAGTTAAGCAAAAATTAACTTTTAAATTAATTAATTAATTAATTAACTTTTTAAAATTTTAAAATGTAAAATAGATTCTGTTTGAACCAATAACACATTTATAGGACACATTTATAAGTTATCAGTATCACAATTTATAATTTAAAATTATATGGATAACCTGGTTAAAATGGTTTCTAAGTGATTTATCGTTGAAAACATGGTTTGTTTAAGTTTTTGCGGACCGCCCCCGTCCTCCCTAGCTACGCTTCTGTATAAATGTTCTACAAACATATTAGTGCAGTAACTAAACGTTTTTGGGTCTGAATTCTTTGAACCTTGACCGATTAACTTGAAATTTGCTGAATAATTAAGGGAATTGAAAAAAAATTAAAGGTGACATAGCGATGATTTTCGCTTTTACCCTGGGGGGTAAATGCCACCCCTACCCGGGGGTGGAATTTTTTTTCACTCAAAATAACCCCGAATATAGATAAAGAGACATATTTTAAGTAAAAATATTCTACAACATTTTTTTTATAGATCGATATTTTTCGAGTTATTCGCAATTGAAAACATGCATTTTTCGTTCAAATAAGCATGTTTTTTGACGGTTTTTCACACATAACTGAAAAACTAACCATTCTATCAAAAAAGTTGAAATTAACAAAAATCAAGCTTAAAACGAAAAAGAGATTAGTTTTGTAGGAATTTTGTAAGTCCAAAACGAAGCCAGTTATAGCTCATTGAAGAGAATTATATTTTTTTAATAACTTGGTTCGAAGTTTTTAACGGTAAAAAATGGAAAGCGTTGCATTTTTCGGAGAAATCTTCTAAAATATTTTTATGATGCTTAGCAATACCTTTCAGTTCAGCTTTGAAAAATTTAAAACGATTCGAACAAGGCACTGAAAAGAAAGTTTCGAATTCATCCAAAACACGTAAAATAAGAAGTGGAGTTTTTATCTGAGAAACTTCCAACCGTACCTTTGAATTGACAAGTTACAATGCCTACCTTTTTTGCACTATCTTCAATTTATATGGCGATACAAACTATAGGGCGTCTACTAGACTGGACCTCCTTACTCTGTTGGGAACAAACGCCCTTAGTTATTCCGATGTATTGCCATTATATTTCGCTTCAGCTAGTAGAGTTTTATTCCACGTCATTGGCGGTCATCCAACTTTTCTTCAACCTTCTGGATTCCACATAGAGAGTGCCATATGTCCAGACATATGAGAAAGCATACGACCGCAAGAAACTAAACGATATTAAATCGTTTTTTATTTTGTTTTCCCGTCTCCGCTTAGCATATATAGTCGTTTGACACCAAAATTTTTCAGAAATTCCGAGATGACGAACATTGCAATAGGTAGATTTTTATATGAAATCTACCTAAAATCAAGGTGTTGTTACATTCTAATCACTGATCAGTGGTCGAATCTATAACATGCACCGAATGTGGAATAAAGTTAACTCGATGGGTGAACAAAATGCAAAATACTGTTAAAAGCAAAAATATTTAGTTTTGTTTATTATTGTTTTTCCTATTCTTAAAATTCTCATTACATAAATATTATTTAATACCTTTAAAAAAAACTCAAAATTATAAACAAAATACATAAACCATTTTCTTTAAAAACATTCTCCATAATTATCACGCTAAATTTTATTATCGGCATTCGAGCTATCGTCTAAATTAGCGCGTTTATCACTTATTACGCTGAAATTATCGGGTTAAAATTATGCCGCTAAAATAAACACAATAAAATTATAGCGCTAAAATTATAGCCATAAAATTATCGCGCTAACATATAAATGCGATAAATTGAGGCTACACTTGCGTTTATTTTCAATTATCGCGTTAATTATTGCGATAACACGCAGGTGTGGCCTCAGCATAAGAACAAAAAGTTTTTTCCTTCTATTCAAATCTTTTATTTTTTTTTCATTGACTGTTATAAGGTTTTTGCAAATTGTTTTTCTTAGGGCTTGTTGCAAACTTTTTTGTTGAAGCCGACAAGTCAAAAATCTCTAACTGCAGAGGTTTATGTTTATAAGAAACGGATTAAAATGTTTCCACAGATTCTAAATTTATGGAGTTTTTAAAAATATTAGTCACACGGCCGTTATAACGGATTTAAAAAACCAATTTTTTTTCTAATATAAAGCCTCTAGTTTCTTAACCATGTGTTGGATTTAGCTGATTTACGAAACTGTCCAAGAAATTTATAAAACACACATTTTTAAAACAAGTATTTTGATCTGGCTCCACAAATGCGACCGTGAGAGTGCCGGTTGTTTAAAACGCATTTTGTGTTTTACAAGCTTTTTTGTTGGAGCCGATCACTCAGAAACTTCCAACTGCAGAGGTCTATTTTTTGAAATTGATAAAAAGGAGTTTAAAGATTCTAAATTTATGAGGTTTTTAAAAATATTGGTATTCAAACGGCCGTTATAACGGATCTAAAAACCAGAGTTTTTTTCTAGTATAAAGCCCTCTAGTTTCTTAACCATATGTTGGATGTGGCTGATTTACGAACTTGTCCAAGATATTTATAAAACACACATTTTTAAAAAAAGATTTTGACCTGGCTTACAAATACGACCATCAGAGTGCCAATTGTTAAAAAAAAAAATTTTTTTTGCAAACTCTTTTGTAGGAGCCGCTCACTCAGGAACCTCTAACTGCAGAATTCTATTTTTAGAGTAAATTGATAAAAAAGATTCCAAAGATTCTAAACCTGTTAATTTTTTTAAAATATTAGTATCCAAACGGCCGTTATAACGTTTTTAAAAAATCATTCTTTTAGAAAAAAGGCTCTAGTTCCCTAACCACGTATCAGATTTTGCTGATTCGCGCACTCATTCAAGATTTTAATAGAACACCATGTACAGAAAATTATTTTGATCTACCTCAACAAATGCGACGTGAGAGTGCCGGTCGTTTTCGTTATATCTCATATCGTTTTTATATATATATATATATAAATATATATATATATATATATATATATATATATATATATATATATATAATATACAGGCCCGGCTAGAAGCGTGTTCAAAGTGTGCAATGCACACAGGCGCGCGCCGCAAAAAGGCGCCTATAAGATAATATGAAATTTAAATATATACAATATGAAATTTTATTTGTTTTTAGTTTTTAATTTTTTAAACGTAATTCTTTCCTTTTTTAAATGAAAAGGCGCCTTGCCTCCAAAACAATTAATGAAATTAATTTTTACGAATTCTTTTTGTTTTTATACCTATTTTCAGGCATTGAAATTTGCTTTCTGTTCTTTGAATCATTTAAGTTCTTTTGCAGTTTTCCATTGCATTGCTGATATAATAATATATTGCGTAAATATTTTTTATCCACGACTACTAAAGAATATATGCTTTCCATGCGTATGTCTTCCATTGTAATTGTATTCATTCCACAACTAGTGAATTTGATTAAAATTTTTAACAGTTCTATAGTTTATTAAATATTCCCCTAACAAATTAAACAACAAACTTGTTTTGTTTTTCGCTATCTTTGATGTATTTATTTCAATATGGCGATACAAATTTTTGCATGAAAACTGGAAATTAAATGCAATATTTTTCAGTAGTCGATAAAATAGCATCTTGTATTCGCTTAGGATGATGGCAATTCTTCACTCAGATGATTCCTTCCACTCGCTACGCTCGTTTCTGGAAACTTCATCCTCGTGAAGAATTGCCTTCATTCTAAGATCATACAAGAATCTACTATTACGAATGCATACATAATAGTAGTTTATGTAACAAGTACGCAAAATATGGTTTTAGCGGACGAATCGTAATGTTTCCGGACGAGGCGCTAGCCGAGTCTGTAATATGAAGATGAGTCTGCTAAAGCCATTTGCGTACGTGTTGCATGCAACGTTTTTTTGTATTAGCTCTTAGGATTTTTTTTCTAATTTATTGCTTAATTTGTACTCTTGCGTACCTAAAAATTTGATCTTTGAACAAAACTTATCAAAGCAATTGTGATCATAATTTGAAAATAATTATAATATAAAATGAAAACAAATTTTGAATCCGCTAAAGTGTTGTCATAACGACTTTAAGTACTAGGCCGCTAAAATACAATTTTGCGGACTCTAAACAGTTCTAAAAGTAATCATTTTTTGGAGCTAATACTAAAAAAGCTTTTATGACGAAATATTTTGAGTTATATTGAAGGATTTGTTTTTGTAAAAGCTTTAATTGCTTGTGGGACTCAGTTTGCAATATTTGTTAGAGTTTTTATCTCTTCTTGTTATAGATGAAAAACGTGTTCTAGACAGAGTTGTGAAAACTTGACCATTTTTGATTTTCCTGAAACTTGGCATATAAGTGTATGGACAAAATAAAAAATTACAACTTATTTTTAAATTTTTTTAAAGTGCATAGTTTGAGCATAGGGGCACCCCAACATGCATGAAAAATTAAAATTCTGCCAATCTGATGTAACTTTGAAATTAAATTGCTCAAGAACGGCTATACCGATTTCATCAAACTTTTTTTTGTTTGATAGATGATTAGTTAGTCCTTTGAAAGAAAATTAATTAATTGTTTTTATAATTTATTTTTAAATAAAAATATTAAAAAAACTTTTTTAAAGATGGCGCTAGGGTCGAAGATCAATTGGAATTTAATTAGTGTTTTTCCTGAAAATAGTTCTATCCTTACTCTAAAATATATCAAATTAACTCAGAGGCGTTAGTTTTTGTTCTTGAGATATTAAATTTTAAAGATTTTTAGTACGACTGAAATTCGAATTTTTCTTCAATTTTTCAAACAACTTCCATTAACAAAAAATTTTAAAATCAATTAAATTTTAACTTTTTTTTAAATATAGCTCTAACCTTACTTTAAAATATATCAAATTTACAAAGAGGCGTTAATTCGTGTTCTTGAGATATTTTTTCGAACAATTTATATCATCAAAAAATTTTAACCACTGAAGTTCGAGAAAATAATGAACAATTAGAATTTTAATCGGACTAAACATCTTTAAAATTAAATATCTCAAGAACACGAATTAACGCCTCTTTGTAAATTTGATATATTTTAAATTAAGGTTAGAGCTATATTTAAAAAATAAAAAAGTTTAAATTTAATTGATTTTAAAATGTTTTGTTAATGGAAGTTGTTTGAAAAAATGAAGCAAAATTCGAATTTCAGTCGTACTAAAAATCTTTAAAATTTAATATCTCAAGAACAAAAATTAACGCCTCTGAGTTAATTTTATATATTTTAGAGTAAGGATAGAACTATTTTCAGGAAAAACACTAATTAAATTCCAATTGATCTTCGACCCTAGCGCCATCTTTAAAAAAATTTTTTTAATATTTTTATTTAAAAATAAATTATAAAAACAATTAATTAATTTTTTTTCAAAGGACTAACTAATCATCTATCAAACAAAAAAAAGTTTGATGAAATCGGTATAGCCGTTCTTGAGCAATTTAATTTCAAAGTTACATCGGATTGGCAGAATTTTCATTTTTCATGCATGTTGGGGTGCCCCTATGCTCAAACTAAGCACTTTAAAAAAATTTTAAAATAAATTGTATTTTTATTTTGTCCGTACTACTTACATGTCAAGTTTCAGGAAAATCAAAAATGGTCAAGTTCAAATTTCGATTTTTTCACCTGCGTAGATCACGTTTTTCGTCTATATGCTCTTTGTTTGTACTCATATTTTTTTGCTTAATAATTTTAGTCAAAACATGTTCGTCTTTGTTTTTCCTAGAATTGTTACATTGTTTTCTAATTACATAATTTCTCATTAGAAGTGCAATAGTTAATGAGTTAAGTCGCGTCAAGTGAAAAAGTTCCTCAGATAGATTTTGCAATATTATTTTCCTGATTATTTTTTATAGTGGTAAATAAAGTGAATTTGAGTGAATTAAAAATGTTATTTAATTTAAAATTTATGGATTTTTTTTTTGAAATTTTAAATCCTCTCTTTATTTCTATTTTTTTAAAATTTAGATATGTAAGTAAGTTTTGTTGTCTCAACGCCACATAAAAATATTGACAGTTAATTTTCATTTTCACACTTTGAAAAAAAATTTGAATTTTATAGGTAAGTGAATTTGAATTATAATACTGAAAAATTAAATATTAAAAATTATTTGCAGTAACATGGATCGAAAACGGAAATTGTCTGGTTGGCAGAACAAACAAAATAGAGAAAAAAGGCTGGAAGAGCAATTTAAAAAACAAAAAACACTAAACAGCTTTCTGCAAGTTAGGCAAAATAAAGACAATTCTGATAAGATAGTTGAAGAAATGGATACACATGAACGTGAGGACGATAAATATATTGTAGCTGGTGAGAGGCCTGTATCTGAAACTGACGAAACTAACGTTAATGTTGAATTAAATGCTAGTACTAGTACAGCTAATCAAGATGAATATTTAAATAATGAGGTAGAAACAAGTGCTGAGAATATATCTAGCTGTAATGATTTTTGTAATATAACGGATTGGCCAGAAAATTTGCAAAACTTGCAAATTCAAAATATAGTTTCTAAAGGTCCAATAGAAGCTAACATTAAGCAGTACCCAAAAGACAGTTTGGGGCGATCATTTAACAAAATACATTTTCATCGAAAAACAGCAAATGGTGAATTATTTAAAAGAACCTGGCTTGTATATTCATCCAAAGTAGATCGGGTGTTTTGTTTTTGTTGCAAAATATTCAGTAGTGATGAAATTGCCTTAACAAAAGGAGGCACAAATGATTGGGGCCACATAACAATAATTTTAAAAAGACATGAACAAAGTACAGAGCATTTTAACTGCTATGGAAAGTGGATTGAGCTTAAAAAGCGGCTTTCTTGCGGTCAAGCAGTTGATTGTCTGGCTAATAAATTATACTTGAGTGAAGTAGAACATTGGGATGAAGTGCTCAAGCGAATAATATCAATTATTTTAATGATGGCCTCAGAAAATATTGCATTTAGAGGATCTTCAGACAGACTATTTACCGAAAATAATGGTAAATTTTTTAAAATTGTTGAGTTGTTTTCAAAATTTGATCCGGTGTTACAGAAACATGTAAAACGAGCAGTAGAAAATCCAAACAAGACTCATTACTTGGGAAAAAATATCCAGCAAGAAATTATTTTATTGATCGCTAAAGCTACAAAGGATAATATTTTGGAAATGGTAAAAAATGCAATGTATTTTTCTATTATTGTAGACCAGCGGTGCCCAAACTGCGGCCATCTGGCCGCATGCGGCCAGTTTTATGATTTGGTGCGGCCAGTAAAAATATTATAAAAATAGCAAATACTACAATAATAATAAGTTCCGTTTAAAAAAGTACAATATTTTGGTACGTACTAAATTCAAACTTAAATATTCCTAACAAATTCCTATAGAAATAGACTAACTGACATTAATTTGAAAAACGAACTAAGAATTAGTAATACTGCACAAGAATTTAATGTTCGCGACTTAATTTGAATAAAAAATCTTAACATAATTTATACTGTTTATTTATTTTTTTTTCCGTGCGGCCAGTCATTGTTGTTCTTGTGAATTTTTGGCCATCTCTTCCATGATTTCTGGGCACCCCTGTTGTAGACTGTACACCTGATGCTAGCCATAAAGAACAAATGTCAATTGTTCTGCGTTACGTCCACATAACAAAATCAACCGAAGGTAACAATGCTAGTGTGGAAGTTAAAGAAAGTTTTTTGGAGTTTATTAACATTTTGGATGCAACCGGAGCAAAAATGACCGAAGAAATATTAAATTTTTTGAAACAAAATGGCTTATCCATTATGAATCTTCGTGGTCAAGGCTACGATAATGGAGCCAATATGCGTGGAAAAAAAAACGGTGTTCAGTCTCATATTAAAAATATCAATCCAAGGGCGTCCTTTGTTGCATGTGTCTGCCACTCCTTAAATTTAGTCGTTGTTGATGCAGTAAAAGGAGCTATTGAAATTATTAATTTTTTTTCAACCATCCAAACAATTTACAATTTTTTCTCAAGATCGCCAAAGCGTTGGCATATTTTCATATCCATGTGTTGTAAATTGACAGTGAAATCATTAAGTGATACACGATGGGAAAGCCATGTTAATGCCGTTAGTGCTTTGAAAACCGGATTGAAAGGCATTTATTCAGCGTTAAAAGAAGTCGTTCAATTGGAAAAAGATGCACTTACACGCATAACAGCTGAATCAATCGCATCAAAATTAGACAGTTTTGAATTTGTTTGTGGTCTAATAATCTGGCAGGATGTTCTAATAGAAATAAATTGTACGAGCAAATTATTACAATCACAGAGCATGGATGTGAGATCAGCAGCTAGTGTGTTGAAAAAAACAACTGAATTTTTGATTTCTCGTAATTCCGAAGTTTCTTTCGCTAAATATATTTCAGAAGCTAAGGCATGCGCAATAGATGCGGATTTGACTGATGATTTTAGGCCTGAGGTAGAAAATCGGATCCGAAAAAGAAAATTTTTTTTTGGAGAGGAGCCAGAAGTAGCCGAGTCCATTAATCCTAAAATGAAATTCAAAAGGAAATTTTTCGACGTATTATTTACAATAGCAATTGCTTCAATGAAAGAACGTTTTGAATCGTTTTCAAGTGTTATGAAACCTTTTGAACTTTTGTATGATATTAAAAAATGTGATGAAATGGAGAACAATGAACTCATAGATAAATGTAAATTATTAGAAACAGCATTAACTTATAAAGAAAGCAAAGATCTTGACGCAAATGAACTACAAATTGAGCTGAAATTGCTGTCTCGAAAAATTGAAGATGATACTAATCCAGAAAACATTTTGAAATGGATTTATAATAACAACGTTGAAGAACTCTTTCCAAATGCACTGATTGCTTTAAGAGTGCTATTAACTTTACCCGTTTCTGTTGCTAAATGTGAAAGAACTTTTTCTAAATTAAAAATCATAAAAAAATTACCAGCGATCAACTATGGGGCAAGAAAAATTGAATGGTTTGGCAATAATCTCCATAGAATCGGACATTTCCAAATCTATTAACCTAGATTTGTTGCGTAAAGATTTCGCTAAAATCAAAGCCAGGCGAATCCCTCAGTAGCTTAATATTTTATGCAATATTTTTTGGTATGTTTTATTTAATTATATTTTTTTGTCATGTTTTTTAATTAATTTTGTTTTCATTATTCTTTTGTTATTACTTGGATTATTTAATTTTTGTTTATTTTTTTTTTTTTGATTAATAAAGAAATATGTTTTAATCAAAACTCTTGTTGTTTATTTTTTTTGTCATAAATAAATTATCAAACATAAAAAAATTCACAATGGCTTCGCTTTACTTTTAAACGATAATAATATAAGACCATGGAAAATAGTGGCCGGGTTTTGCTTATAATATAGCTTTTTAGAACCTTATTGAAAAAAAAATGAAAGGCGCCAAGCATTTTTCGCACACACACAAAAAAAAACACGAGCCGGGCCTGTATATATATATATATATATATATATATATATATATATATATATATATATATATATATATATATATATATATATATATATATATATATATATATATATATATATATATATATATATATATATATATATATATATTTATATATACAGAGCCGGGACGAGGGGTAGGCAAACTAGGCACTCGCCTAGGGTGTTTTATTTGAAAGGCGCAGAAATTGAGAACACATTTTTTGTATTTAATATAATTTATACCACGGAAATTCGTTTTTTTGTTTTAAATTAAAATATCTAATTGGAGTGGAAAATCATAAAGAAAATAGGTATCCTAAATATTGTAAGATTATTTAAAGATTTCTAAGGTTCTCGTCATACTTACAAGATTCTCATGATTCCCTAGATTATCTGAAGAAACTCTGTATGTCCAAATGTACTCAAGATTTTTTGAAATTCTCAAGAGATTTGGTAAGATTCTCAAGATTTTGCGACGATTGTTAAGAATCTTTTTTAAGCTTCTCTAGATTTCTTGAATATTCTCAAATATTTGTCCCATGCAAGATGCCAAACAATAATTTATCGCTCAATCTAATGACATTTTTGTTTTTATTGGCTAACATAAACTTCAGAAATTTTAATTATGATAAAAAATCTGTGACCTATGTTTAACCTGAGTTACCTGAGTTATGTATGACCTGATGCATGTAAAAAATTTGATTAAATAAAGAAATAGAGCTTTTGACGATTATAAATTACGGATTACAATATTCATATCATCCTCATAAGAATATTGGTTGGGTGAAACAGTATAATCTTTAACAAAAGATCGAAAACAACAAGATTTTGAATATGAAAGCAATATATTTTTATTTCAATTTAAAATATATATATATATATATATATATATATATATATATATATATATATATATATATATATATATATATATATATATATATATATATATATATATATATATATATATATATATATATATATATATATATATATATATATATATATATATATATATATGCATTTAAAAAAACTCAAAACCGTCGGTTTCATAGCTAACATATTTCAAACGGTTGATTAAAAAACTAGTAGTCCGTATAAAATTGGATTAGGAGTTTCCTATGTACCAAGCCAAATTTATAAAAGACGCCCTCAATTCCTACTGACGTTGAGATTGATTTCAAAATACAAATTACTTTATTTCACTTTTTAGTCCAAATAAATTGGAATCTAAACAAGGGGCAGTGGTCACTCGCTTAGCGTCAGATAATTTTTTACAAAATTCATTCATAGATGTTGCACAGAACAGAGTTAATTTGGTACGTAATTTATAAAATGTGGAAAATTTTAGTGGCAAATTTCTTGGACGAAAGTGATGCTGATTCATTTTCTTTGTTTTCTAAAACAATGAAATTTTCATTGAAAAGTGCATTTGGATATAGTTACACAGCAACGTAATGTAACGATGTTATAAATGCTGACTAAACGCGTGGAAATGGGTTTTGCATCATAAGCAGTGTTGCAAAATGTTACTCGTAACGTAAAAATGAAATAACGAACTTAAGTAGCGTTGTTAATAATAATTACTTTCGTATCGTTTTAAAAATTCATCTGGTGACAATAACGTAAAACGCAACGATAACGTAAATATTTTATTTCGTTTTTTGAACGCTTTTGCAAATATCGATTATATAAAACCCGACATATCTGCTCTTTTTAAATGTATGTGCATTGTGCACGCTTTAACTAAAGATTTTGGTAGTTCTAAATTTTTTTTGATATTTGTGGCAAAATATTAAGCATTTTGTAAATTTTTGATTTGATCTCACTCTGATGAGGTTACGAGTTCGAATCCCAACCAAAACACGTAAACAAGAAAAACAGAGTTTTTTTACGAGATATTTCCAACCATACCGTTGAACTGAAAAATTCAAATTATTTCCCTTGAGTGTAATTGCTCACAAAAATCCCGAACAATTGAAATTCCCCAAAATGTTGTCTAATATGCAAGCCAATATATGAAATAATTGACCAAGTGTCGCTTATTGATTTCACATTGATTGGAAGCAATCAATAATGACTATACACGTGACTTAAAATGTGGCCTATAATATAGAAATATTACTCCTCATATGAATTCACACAATAGTGCTGTCTAGAGATTTAATCCCAAAAATAATGTTAAAATATTTCCGGAAAATAGGAGTCTAATGACAATTGAGAATTCAACTTAAGTAAATAGAGTGATGATGAAGTCTCAACTTCAAAATATCATCGCATTGGTAGCAAAATGAATAGATTTAAGCTCACTCTGGCACTAGGGTTGCAACGTGTCCTACTTTCGGTAGGACATTCCTACTTTGGAGCAAGAATGTCCTACGTCCTACTTTACTATAAAAATGTCCTACTTTAGGCAAACTGTAATACAATATCTTACACTGAAAAAAATAGATTTTTTCCAACCTATTTCTCTCAAAAACGCGTTAGCAAAATAAGTAATCGTGATTGCACCTTTACTTATATTAAATTTGTAACCGATTATTTTATTTTTTGTCGAAAGGTTAGTAACAATTAAGCAAACAATTTACATCGCTGTGACATATGGGAATATCTATGCTTTATTGCATGATATATTCAGGTGGTAAGCCACCATTGTTTAAATAATTTTGAATTAAATCCACCGTTAAACCTCTCTTTTTTTAAATAACTTTTGTTACAAATTAGCTGTTCTTAGTATTATTAATAAAATAAAATCACTGAACTGAATTTTGTTATAAAGTAAAACATTTGGCTACAGAAAGCTAACGATTTTGAAGGAAAATGTAAATATACAAAACAGAACTATTTATGAGTAACTGGCTTACAACATAAGTTTATTGATTTGAATGAAAGTGAAGTGCCAATGAATCAGCAGACGGTATGTTTAACTGTATTTCTGAGTCCTTAAAAACTTTAAATTTAAGTTTTTCAAGTGTTACCGCATTGGAGGCTGATAACATAGATGCGAACTTGTATGCCATTATTCATTATAAATAAAATAAATAAATCAATTAGCATTACAGAAATAACGCCCATACATTCATACTTACACCAAACCGAAACCTGATTTTTTAAAAAAATATTTATTTTATAACTGAAAAATTAAGTGGCACAAATCCAACGAGCTTTTTAGTTTTAAGACTGTAGGGGTAGTGTGTCCTACTTTGAAACTTTTAAAACGTGGCAACCTTATCTGGCACTTATGAGGTTACGAGTTCGAATCCCAACCGAAACACTTAAAAAAAAAAATATTTGTCTGTTCCATAACGAAATAACGTACCGCAAAAATAAATATAATGCATAAAAACGAAACGCACATAACGTTACGATTTTTTTTTCTTTTTGTAAAACTGATCACAAGTCCAAATAAATCCAAATCATGTAGTAATTGTTTCCAAATTCGTACTTATTCACAGGGCTGCCAAAATGACCAAAAAAATCCAAATCATGTTGTTACTGTTTCCAAATTACTTATTGGCTAAGACTGCATTCATTTGCTTCCCAAGCATTTGCGACTGGTTTTAAAAATGTTAAGCCTTCTTTATCAATTACATGTTAAGTATCTGGTAAAAATTTTAATATTTGAAATCGAATCCATCATGTTCTTCCTCAATCATATTCTTTTTCCTGTTATACACGTCAATCGGTTTGTGCAAACAGTCAAACTATTGAGGTCACTCTCTGTCATAGTGACAGAATTCAGAGGGATTCCTTTGTCCGTATATCGTACAAACGGAATGCTTTGCTGGACTTCGGGGGCGTCCAATCCCCAAAAGTTTAACGAAAGCGTTTGTCAACATCTTAGAATGCATGTAGTTGTGGAGCCTACGTCTTAAAAAGCATCTATGTATTGTTGTGACACATATTGTAAATTCCTAAACACAACATTTTTTATTGAAAAATTAATGTAATGGAAAACATTACGTCAAGTCAATCAACAATGAAATGAAATATGTAACCTAATTTTACAATTCTCACACCGAATCTATAATTTTCTTTTCAGAACTAAGATGTTCCTTTTGATTCACAGTAACGACATATATTTGTCACTTTTTATTTAGAAATTAAACGAATTGCGAGTGTCGGCAATCGAATACCAGATCCGCCAGCACTTTTGTACAAATGTTTTGACATGTGATTCCTTTTAAAAACTTCCAAAATTTTAATCGCGTATTAGGTATAAATGTATTAAAAACGATAAAATACCGCATTATGCAACAGTTCAATTAAAAAAACAAATAAGTAGCATTGCTATATTTAAAAAAAAACAATTTTTGTTTAAAACATTGTTTTTTTGGAATAAAAACCAATTTGTTTTGAACATTGTTTTAAGCAGTGTTTAAAACAAACCAACTCTGTAGAGGGGAGAGGAGGGTAGGGGCGTCAAATCTCATTCTTGCCAAGGGAGAAACTAAGCCTCGTCCCGGCTCTGTATATATATATATATATATATATATATATATATATATATATATATATATATATATATATATATATATATATATATATATATATTAAGCTTGCCAGATTTTTTTTGGAGGTATTCCGGGCCGGAAAATCCGGGCGGTTTTTTTATAAATCCGGGCAAAATCCGGGCGACAAGTGTCAAAATTTCCATTTGAAAAGCCGGGCGAAATCCGGGCGAAATACAAAATTTTTAAAAATCGCACAGAAAAGAAGAAAACAAAAAGACTATGTTTTTTCATAAATAACCTTTGAAAACTCTTTATTGCTTTGAAATGTTGAAATATATTTTGTCAATAATATTTTTAATTCTGTTTATTACAGAAAGAGTTCTATGCTTAAATTGTCAACATTGTATTCAATCAATCTCCATCGAAGTCGATGACTGTCCACTCTCTTGAGTACCAAACAAACTATCAGGTCTCATTTTGTATTTTTCACTTCCAGCAACTTTTTGGAGAAAACCAGCATCTTCTTTTATTTTTGTATAAAACTCTGGACATGTCTCCTTCCAGTTGAGTTTTACCATCAATTGTGCCCGAACGTTTTTCAGTGTCAATTTGCCTTTTTTTTTTGTCCAAATGTCATTGATGTGAGAAAATACGCGCTCAGTTGTCGTATTGGCCGCTGGGATAACTAAACCAAACTCCACGATTTGCAGCATACGATTGAACGAACGAGAGCACAATATATAAATTATAAAACATTGAAATGATGTCAATTGTTTATATATTTTCATATGAAACATTGAAAATAACAAGATTTACATGTGAAACATATTTGAATAAGAAAGATACAGATTATTGAAATTTTGACTATAAAACGAATTAATATTATATATATATTTTTTTTTCAATGAACAAATGTTGGAAAAATCCGGGCGATTTCCGGTTTTTGTTTAGAAATCCGGGCGTCCGAGCCGGGCGATTTTTCAGCCAAGTTTTACCAACAAAAGCCGGGCGAGTCCGGCTTTAGCCGGGCGATCTGGCAAGCTTAATATATATATATATATATATATATATATATATATATATATATATATATATATATAGATATATATATATATATATATATATATATATATATATATATATATATATATATATATATATATATATATATATATATATATATATATATATATATATATATATATATATATATATATATATATATATATATATATATATATATATATATATATATATATATATATATATATATATATATATATATATATATATATATATATATATATATATATATATATATATATATATATATATATATATATTAGACTGCTTCGTTTCAAAAAAAAATTTTTTTTCTAAAGTCCTACTTCAAAATTTTGTTAAGAATGATAAAAAAATAATTCACTGAAAATTTCAGCCCGTAATTCCAATTCTTAGAACTTGCGCAATGCGTTTAAAGTTTTTCCATACAAAATACATGGAGAATTCGTGATTTTATGTTTGATTATCTATAGTTCGGCAGCACTTAATGCTATGGCGATAGTCATAGGTGGATGAGTTCATGGGCTACAAAAATGCTATTGCTCACTTTTTTGTGACTCTCTTATTTTGACGAGTACGCCTCTTTTATTAACTTGATGTAATAAAATCCGTTCAATTACTTAATAGCGTTCGTGCAATTACGAGCAACTTGTGATTTAAAAATTATACAAATGAGAAACAAAGGGAAACGTTAACATAACTCTACTTTTTAACCTAGCTGGTGAATGTTTATTAATATGTTGCAATAAAATTGTGTTTGTGTTATTTTATTTAAGTTCAACTATTTAGTTGGTTTTGAATTAAGTGAAATAAATATAAACAAACTACCAACCTATCGTGATGTAGAAAATTTATTCATGTACAAGCATCGGTTTTTAAAATTTACAATTCGGCAAAGCTCATTCACAGTAATAAATGATGTAAATAAAGTTTGGGAAAAATTTTCAATACCAACAAATTCTTCACAGAATATAGACCAGGGCCAAACCGTCATAAATATTGAAATAGACGAAAAATTCTTAGCAGTATACGAATGGTCGGAAAATGTAGTTAACGGTCTAAGTAATTAAGGAAAAATCGACCGAACTGAGCAAAAGTCGCGGAGAGGGGTGGGGGTTGTAGTATATACGGTCTTAGGGGTTTGTATTAGTTTTTTGCGATTTGCGACTAAACTATGCATCCTATCGAAAAAAATTGAATGTAAAAGTTGTAGATAATCAAAAAATCTAAAACTTTTTTACTGGACATTATTGACCATATCCACAAAATTATCGAGAAAAATGCAAAAAACCGTTTTTTTTGTTTTTAATTTATAACTATCGCAAAAGATTTTTTATTTTCATGAAAATCGGTGAAAATGTTCTTTTTTTAACTACTAACTTGAGAAATCGTCATTATTTACTCGAATGCCCCAATGAGAAGTCATTTTTCTCAAGAAGTCTCTTTTCTAAAAACGTATATACTACGACCCCCCACCCCTTTCCGGGACTTTTACTCAGTTCGGTTGATTTTTCCTTAATTACTTAGACCCTTAACTACATTTTCCAAACATTCGTATACTGCTAAGAATTTTTTTTCCTTTAACCGGATCGGCCCTGGTCTAATAGTATAAAAATATTAAAAAAGTTTTATGAGGAATATAAAAATTTAAAAAAATCCCGAAATCGAAACAAATTAATAAAACAAAATACAAAAGCTAGAAAATTCATAATTAAACTATAGATCAATTATTTGACATTGGCAGTTATTTTATTTATTTATTTATTTATAAATATAATACAATACAGGTAAGGCAAGCCTTCTCAAAGTCTGTATTGAGTGATAAACATAAAAAAAAGAATAAAGGATAGAAAAATAATTTAGAAGAAATATAACAAATGCTTAATAAAATGCTTAGAATGAAATATAATAAATACTTAATACTAACATAAAATATTGAAATTCATAACAATAAAAAAAAACTTATATATTTAAATTAATTCGACAAAGTAACTAAAACACTTTCTTTTAAATATGCCAAGAGTATTTGAGCATTTAGTATGATCAGGAAGATTATTATAGATTTTAATACCATGAACGAAAATAGAGTCTGAGAATTGTTTACAAGAGTATCTGCTACTAAGAGACTGAAGTCTACGTGTTCGCATGGAAGAACCAAACTGTAATAAGGAAGATAAATAAGACGGATGCTGAGAACATGCAAAATTTTAAATAAAAAACAACACATACGATACTGTAAATATGAGAAGAAAGAGCAACCGAGTATATGGGAAGCATAATTTGAGACATGATCATATCGTTTAAGTTTATAAACATAACGTGTACAATTGTTAAATGCGATTTGGAGCGATCTTTTAGAATCAAAGTCAGAATTGTAAAACAGACATCACAATATATAAAGAGTGGTACAATTAACGTTTTGATAAACAGCAAGCGTACATTTAAAGGAATAAAGTGTCGAAATTGACGAAAAGCAATTTAAAGAAAAATTTACTTTACGACAAACTTGATTAGTGTGATCAGACCATGTAAGAGTATTATTAAAAGTTACACCAAGATTCTTCACAGTGTCAGTAAATTGAAGTTGGACACCATTTAAGAACAATGGAGGTAACGCAATGTCAAGGCGACGTTTGTATATAAAAATACGCAGTTGTGTGGGAATAAAATATTTACCTGAAGATCGTCAATTGTTTTTAATGGAAAGTCGTGCAAAATGTAGGAAGAGATGTGGGCAAACAATTCCAACCAAAAGATCTTCAGAAAAAAAATTTAAAAAAAAGCTCCTTGAGCACTCAAGTTCAGGCTTTTCAAAAATTTATTCGTTGTTCTACGTCAACAGATATTCCAGAAAATAGCTCTTATCTTGAAACTGCTTCAAATATTGAAGATGAATTCCCCATATCCAACACCAGAAAAACTAATATTATGACACCTAGCCTTGTTTCTACATTATATCGTACGCGTACTAGTGAAGGAAATGCAATGTATATTATTGTTGCTGTGCTACGTAGTCTTGGATAAGACATAAACAGTTTTAATTTGAGCTATTCAACAATAAATAACGCTCATATTAAATTTAGAAAAGAAATTGTCGAGGTTCTAAAAAATGATATAAATGCTCCATATCTTATAATTCATTGGGATGAAAAATTACTACCTTCATTTTTAAAAACAAAAAAAGGGGAACGACTTCCGATAATTGTTTCAGGAATAAAAACCGACCAACTTCTAGGAGTTCCATTACTTGAAGGTCCAACAGCACTTAATCAAGTTGACGCTATTTTTAATGTCCTTACTGAGTGGAATCTTACCGAAAGAATCAGAGTAATGTGTTTTGATACAACTAGCGTGTATACTGGTAAATCATTTAATTTAAATTTCTTAATGATGATTATTGAGGAGCAGCATTCGTGGCTCAATTCTCAATCTGAAATCCCTTTATTAGTTATGTTGTATTTATTGTCACCGTACTTTTAAATTAATTTTTTTACACTTTAAACTTTTTTACATTTTTTCGATTAATGAATTAATATATTTTGTGAAATCAATAAACATTTTTTATTAACTGTTAATTATACTTTTTAGAATAAAAGATTATCTAAATAATTTAAATTTATAAATATTATATAAAAAGTATTATAAATTTTATATAAAATTTATAATCAATTTATAAAAAGAATTGCACTTGAATTGATTAAAAACGAATTAAAGGTATAAGTATAATAACTTACTAAAAATGTCAAAAGCTGTAGTTCTTTTAACATCATGACCCAATAAAATAGGTTTATGTCCTAAATAAATATATTATCTATAAAATTTTTCTGTTCATGTTAGTTGTAGGTCCAACAAATTATGGAACTTTGGTTAAAAACTTTATTTTAGGCGAACAAATTATTTTGAGAGACATCCCCGTCAAAATAAGAGAGTCACAAAAAAGTGAGCAATAGCATTTTTGAAGCCCATGAACTTATCCACAAATTCCACCTATGACTATTGCTATAGCATTAAGTGCTGCCGAACTATAGATAATCAAACATAAAATCACGAATTCTTCATGTATTTTGTATGGAAAAACTTTAAACGCATTGCGCAAGTTCTAAGAATTGGAATTATGGGCTGAAATTTTCAGTGTATTATTTTTTTATCATTCTTAACAAAATTTTGAAGTAGGACTTTAGAAAAAAAAAATTTTTTTTGAAACGAAGCAGTCTAAATTATATATATATATATATATATATATATATATATATATATATATATATATATATATATATATATATATATATATATATATATATATATATATATATATATATATATATATATATATATATATATATATATATATATATATATATATAAATATATATATATATATATATATATATATATATATATATATATATATAAATTTTTGTTTGTTTGTTTTTTCGTCTCCGCTTATCATATATAGTTGTTTGGCACCAAAATTTTCCCGAAATTGCGAGATTACAGGAGGTAGATTTTTATATGAAATCTACCTAAAAGAAAAATGCATGACAATTGAAGTCGAATACCATAAATCGACAAAATATCCAAAACTAGCACTATTGCTAATCTCGTTGTTTTTAGATGCATCGTCACTACAAGAAAAATTGCTTCAACTTTTTGCCAAACACATTTTCTATCATTACCATATACCAAAGGTAAATAGGATAATTGGAAGCAAGGGAAGCACTGCTTCCCTGTCATTCGGTAATATAGTATTTTTTTAAATTTACTACTTTTCACATTTTGAAAACCTCACTCAAACAATGTGTTGTAAGTGGAATACTAATCCGAATATGAAATATTTTTATTCGTTTATTTTTTATAAAAGTTTTTAGTAGTTTAGCTAAATAATATTGGCCTAAGCAGTAAACATTAATTTGTAAATAATATGGATTTCTTTAGAAAATATTTTGATAATTTTTTCAAGAAAATGTTTGATGGTCAAATAAAAATATTATATATGACTCAGGCTATCAAAGCCATCGTTCCTGGATTTTGTTCTTGTAACGTATCCTTGGACTAACAGTCATAAAAAAATTACATCAAATACGTACATAGAATTTAAAACAAAAGATAGTTCATTTAATTTTCGTTATTAAATTTAATTTGTGTTTAAGATCTTTACTATACTCCTAATTTTTCATAATTGTGTTTTAATTAATATGTCATGTGCTTAGTGAATATTCATTATTTTATGATTTCCAAAACTCGTCCAATAAAATATATTTGACGTCCAGTGGTTTCCCAAACAACATACAAAAATGGATGATCTATTGTGAAATACGATTCCAGAACACATGTTACCAAACATTCTGTGGTGATCCAAACAGCTGTAAGTACAAAATTAAGTAAATTAAAAAACTTAAGTACAACCGAACAGCAAGAATAAACTAACAGTTTATGATAAAATCAATCAATGGAAAAGATAAAGTAATTTCATCTAAACACAATGAGTTGTAAAAATCGTCAAACATTTATATGAGAAAGAACTAAAGAAACAAGCTGAGCAGACCCAAAGTATGTTCCACTTTCTAACTACGTCTTCTTAGCAAATATAAAGAAACTACATTTAACTTTAAAATTATTTTAAAAAATTTATTGAGTGATTTTTCACAAAAATTATTGGTTTTCGAATTTTAAGACTCGTCCACTAAAGTATATCTGACGATTGGTGGTATCCAACAAAGCATACACGAATGGATGATCTGCAATAAAATAATTTTCTTTTCTAGTTCCAAAAATCCGTGCTTTTCCATCCATTATCACAGCTGAAATTTAAAGAAAAAAATATTGCGACGCTGATGCATAGGCTGACTTCACCACAGCTCTGGAAACATAGTGTTCTGGATATACAATGAGCTAATATCCATAAAATACTTTAATTAAAAGCTAACCAATATTATGGACTTCGTAGTTCTAATAGTAAAAATATTAAAGCAGGCAGTAGTATCCCAACAAACATAAATTCTGTTGTACGAGAAAAAGTAAAAAAAATTTTATCAGAAGTGACAAAGCGGAAGTTAGGATGCAGAACTGTTGTAAACCGTACTAAATGTGTATGTACCAAATTTCATCCAACTCGATTATCAGGTACAGAAGCTATTGAGCTTCCAAAATAACAGGTGCTTGGAGGACCCCCTACCACTTTGTTCACTATCACTAAAAAAACTAATCAGTTCCTTGCCATACATATTTGCATCTTTTTGCAAAGTGTAATCAAAATTACTTAACGAACGAATGTTGTATGCTTCCAACAAACACTAATTGGAACCCTATTCCATAAGTTTCATCATAATCACTTCGTTATTGTAGGCTGTAGTGTGCATAAAGACACTGACAAAACTTTAAAAAAGTACAAAAAATTTTTTTTTACCGGAAGTAAAAAACCGGAAGTTGGGATGCAGAACTATTTTAAACCGTACGACATACTCATGTACCAAGTTTCATCCAATTTGCTTATCAGGTACAGAAGTTATAGAGTTTTAAAAAAAAACAGGTGCTCCAGGGACCCCCCACCACTTTGTTCACTATCGCTCAAAAACTAATCAGTTCTTTGCCATACATGTTTGCATCTTTTTCCAAAGTGTCATCAAAATTCGTTCACGAACGAATGCTGTGTGCTCCCAACAAACATTGAAAAAAGTGTGACACATTAAACAGGTGTTCGGGAGGACCCCCACCACTTATTCCAATATTATCCAAAAACTAATCAGTTCTTTGTTACTTAAGTCTCCATCATTTTCCAAAGTGTCATTAAAATAAATTAATGAACGAAGTCTGTATGCTCCCAACAAACTTAAAAAACAAAGTGTGAAAAGTCAGCATTTGTATGGTAGACCCCCCACCACTTTGATCAATGTGTCCCAAAACATGATAATTATCTTTTCACACTAATTGGAACCCTATTCCATAAGTTTCATCATAATCACTTCATTATTGTAGGCTGTAGTGTGCATAAAGACACTGAAAAAACTTCAAAAAAGTAAAAAAAAAATTTTTTTTACCGGAAGTGAAAAACCGGAAATTGGGATGCAGAACTATTTTAAACCGTACTACATACTCATGTACCAAGTTTCATCCAATTCGCTTATTACGTACAGAAGTTATAGAGCTTTCAAAAAAACAGGTGCTCCAGGGACCCCCCACCACTTTGTTCACTATCGCTCAAAAACTAATCAGTTCTTTGCCATACATGTTTGCATCTTTTTCCAAAGTGTCATCAAAATTCGTTCACGGACGAATGCTGTGTGCTCCCAACAAACATTGAAAAAAGTGTGACACATTAAACAGGTGTTCGGGAGGACCCCCACCACTTATTCCAATATTATCCAAAAACTAATCAGTTCTTTGTTACTTAAGTTTCCATCTTTTTCCAAAGTGTCATTAAAATTGAATAATGAATGAAGTCTGTATGCTCCCAACAAACTTAAAAAACAAAGTGTGAAAAGTCAGCATTTGTATGGTAGACCCCCCACCACTTTGATCAATGTGTCCCAAAACATGATAATTATCTTTTCACACTAATTGAAACCCTATTCCATAAGTTTCATTATAATCACTTCATTATTGTAGGCTGTAGTGTGCATAAAGACACTGAAAAAACTTCAAAAAAGTACAAAAAAATTTTTTTTACCGGAAGTGAAAAACCGGAAGTTGGGATGCAGAACTATTTTAAACCGTACTACATACTCATGTACCAAGTTTCATCCAATTCGCTTATCACGTACAGAAGTTATAGAGCTTTCAAAAAAACAGGTGCTCCAGGGACCCCTTACCACTTTGTTCACTATCGCTCAAAAACTAATCAGTTCTTTGCCATACATGTTTGCATCTTTTTCCAAAGTATCATCAAAATTCGTTCACGGACGAATGCTGTGTGCTCCAACAAACATTGAAAAAAGTGTGACACATTAAACAGGTGTTCGGGAGGACCCCCACCACTTATTCCAATATTATCCAAAAACTAATCAGTTCTTTGTTACTTAAGTTTCTATATTTTTCCAAAGTGTCATTAAAATTGAATAATGAATGAAGTCTGTATGCTCCCAACAAACTTAAAAAACAAAGTGTGAAAAGTCAGCATTTGTATGGTAGACCCCCCACCACTTTGATCAATGTGTCCCAAAACATGATAATTATCTTTGCACACTAATTGAAACCCTATTCCATAAGTTTCATTATAATCACTTCATTATTGTAGGCTGTAGTGTGCATAAAGACACTGAAAAAACTTCAAAAAAGTACAAAAAAATTTTTTTTACCGGAAGTGAAAAACCGGAAGTTGGGATGCAGAACTATTGTAAACCGTACTACATACTCATGTACCAAGTTTCATCCAATTCGCGTATTGGGTACAGAAGTTATAGAGCTTTCAAAAAAACAGGTGCTCCAGGGACCCCCCACCACTTTGTTCACTATCGCTCAAAAACTAATCAGTTTTTTGTCATACATGTTTGCATCTTTTTCCAAAGTGTCATCAAAATTCATTCACGAATGAATGTTTTATGCTCCCAACAAACATAAAAACTTTGTGGAAAAAACCACCTGTTGTATGGTGGACCCCCCAACCCTTTATCCAATGTGCTCCAAAAGCTGATAAAATCTTTCTCATGTTATTTAAAAGCTTTTCGCAACGTTTCATGAAAATCGATTTGTAATTGTAGGCTACAGTAGGGATAAACACCTGAAAAAAAAAATTTTTAACCGGAAGTGACAAACCGGAAGTTGGTATGCAGAAGTATTGGAAACAGTATTAAAACCTTATATACTAAGTTTCAATAAGATCATAGCTCGGAATCAGAAGTTATTCAAGATTTAAACTTAGAGGTGTTCGGGAGACCCCCCGCCATTTTGTCCAAATTTAAAATGAATCCAGATCTTCTATTTTCAAGTGAACCTGTATCATTTGCCAAAGTTTCATCAAGATCCTATGCAGAAAACTCACCCACCCACCCACCCACCCACCCACCCACCCACACACAGACGTACACCAAAATTTTTATTGACTATTTGGATAGAGGATGGTCCAAAACAAAAGAAAAAACAAAATTTGGGGTATGTAAGATTTTTTTTTTTCACGATAGATTGCATTACTTCACACAATTTAAAATTGTGGTGAAGTAAAAATTCATCTAATCACAAAAAACAATTGAAATTATTTTAGTTCATTGCATGAAAATGTAAATTTAGTTGCAAATTCTACCGCATGTCGCAATCAATCGAATGGTGATAGTTATTAAATTTGCCTATATAAGATACCTAAGGGGCCAATAATCAAAACGATAGTTCCTATTTATAAAAATAAACTCATTAGAAATTCTTATATTGCTACGAATAAGAAAAAATCGTATCAGTAAATTACGTTTTGCCTGGCATAACAAATACTTAACATAAATTGAAATTTTAAAGGTATGGAACTTAGAAAAACTAACGTTCGTAACTAAAAATAGTATGAATCGTGGAATTAAGGCACCAGTTATATAATTAAAACTGCAACTGTTGCAAGAAGATGCACCAATATTACAGCCGTTTTAGTGATTGACTCATAGAAATAATTTAAATTAGACTGCGATAGTTTACACAGTTTAAATGTAATTCGATTGTGTTAAGTGAAATAATTGTAAGCAAAACACTGCATAGTGAAGAAAAAACCGTGTAAATAGAAGCAAAGTTAAGTTATTTTTTAATTGTGAATAAAGTTTTATGTGTTATTTTATAGAAATATTTTGTGCATTATTTTGAACGCTGTGTTTATAATGTCAATTTCTGTCCAGGGCATCTGTTTTTTCTGCAGTACAAAATTATAGGTATTATTATATTAGTCAAAATTACTGCATGTAACAAAAAACGTTTTGTAATCTTTTTAAAAACCGAATGATATGGAAATTCAATACATTTCCATAAAAATCAGCCTAATAACAGTAAAACTAATGGCATAATTGATAAGCGTTTCTGCCGTAGCAGGATTCGAATCATGGTACTGACGAAGAACAAAACAAATACATTGAAAAATTCAAAGTACTTCGTTTGTGACTTGAGTTTATTTGCTCACAAAACATCCCAAATGGTTAAGCTGGTTAACATTACCAAAACACAAAATTCACTTACTCTTCCCTATTGGCATAATCCAATAAAAAAAATAACAAAGACGGTATTCTACAAGAAAATTTTTTTTTTAAACCATAAATTGCACCAAATCTACAAGGGAAATAAATACAACGATTCTCGTGCGTTATTACCGTTACAAATTTAATAAAGGTTTACCCACGAGTTTGTTATTATAGTGATAAAAAGATAATGCTGAGGTACAGTTAACAGCTCTCTTCGATTTGGGAATTAAATTTAAAGTTTTAAAAATCCCTAGCTTTGTTTTCCAAGGACTATGGAATTGAAAGTATGTTTACAAATAAACACTAACTTCTAAGCGTATAAGAAACTTTTTGCACCAAAACAGATGTGCTGTTTAAAATGAGATTTTTTTTAGGGTGAAGGAGTGTTGTAGTCATAAAAAAATTTTAAAAAACTTTAAAAATTTATGTCATCTAATTTATATAAGGTGAAAATTAAATTTATTTTGCTTCTTTTAGCTTTTACGTCGTATGAAAAAAACACGGTGATTCAAGATTTATTTGGCTTTTAAACATTCCTTCAATTTAGCATTTTTGATTAATTATGGATCATTGTTCGGATTAACTTAAGCCGTATGAAGTCGAAATGAATCGTTATTTTGGTTTTAGATGTTTACGCTACGACAGCAAATGTCTGTTAATCACTCTCCTAACGTTGTCGAAACGTTTAAAAAATTCAGAGTAATTCGTTGCATGTTTAACATAAGTCAGTTCGCAGTAATTTTGTGCATATGCATGACCATTAAAATGTTTTCCTCAATTTTAACATTGTTTATACATGTAACCAAAATGTCTGACCTGATTTTGGCGTTTTCTGAAATTTGGCACAATCCTTTGAACATCAAACAAGAGTCTAATTGGTTAAAGATTCATGAAGAAACATTGCTTTTCGCTTCACTGAACATTGTTGGATAGCTGAGCAGCTATATTTAGTTTGAGATACTTTCGTTTTCTAAAAAATCTAATAAGTATTGTTCCGGCTCCATGTTCGCACAATTCGTTATATTTGAAACAAAAATCGTGTTAACAGGAGGTTTGAGAATAAATAATAACGGACCTTGGGTTCTCAACCATGAAAAAATATTGCAATCCGTTCGATGTGGAATGTCATTTGGCCGGCCGATGTTCTTTAACGCAAAAACCCATCATGGCTGGATTCGAGGACGTCTAAGCATTTGTAAAATTTGTCGCAATCTGTTGAATATAAAAAAAAAAAGTCCAAACGGCACGTATATCCGCTAGAAATAGGTAGATTTCGAGATCAGTTTTGTATGCCAGTTGAATCTGATGTATCAGATTAGTTTAAACAAAACAAACTAATTTCAAACAGATATCGAACAAATTTTAAAAAGAAATTTAGCTACCTACAAGCAAAATTATATCTATCCAATATTGCAACAAACAAATATCAAATCTACCACAGCACATATGTGTGATAATTTATGACACAAACCTACTCTATATCATATGTCGTGCAATTACTGCAAAATATCAAAATAGTATATTTCTAAGAAAAAAAAATTAATTTCTTCTATTCAAATCTTTTATTTTTTGACTGTTATAAGGTTGACATTGACTGTTATAAGGTTTTTGGAAATTGTAGTTGGGGCTTGTTGCAAACTTTTTTGTTGAAACCAGCAAGCCAAAAACCTCTAACTGCAGAGTTTTATATTTATAAGAAACGGATTAAAATGTTTCCACAGATTCTAAATTTAAGAAGATTTTAAAAATATTAGTATCCAAACGGCCGTTATAACGGATTTAAAAAAACACTTTTTTTCTAGTATAAAGCCTATAGTTCCTTAACCATGTGTTAGATTTTTCTGATTTACGACTTTTTCAAGATATTAATAAAACACACATTTTTAAGAAAGGTTTTTTGATCTGGCTCTACAAATGCAACCGTGAGAGCGCCGGTTGATTCAAACGCATTTTGTGTTTTACAAGCTATTTTGTTGGAGCCACTCACTCAGAATCTTCCAACTGCAGAGGTCTTTTTTTTGAAAGAAACTGATTCAAAAGGTTTTAAAAACTCTAAATTTATGAAGTTTTTGAAAATATTAGAATCCAAACGGCCGTTATAACGGATCTAAAAAACAGAGTTTTTTTCTAGTATAAAGCTTCTAGTTTCTTAACCATGTGTTGGATTGGGCTGATTTACGAACTTGTCCAAGATATTAATAAAACACACATTCTTAGAAAATGTTTTTGATCTGGCCTTACAAATGCGACCGTGAGAGTGTCGGTTGCTTCAAAAAAAAATTTTTTTTTGCAAACTTTTTTGTTGGAGCCGCTCACTCAGGAACCTCTTACTGCAGAGGTCTATTTTTAAAACAAATTGATAAAAAAGAATCCAAAGATTCTAAATTTGTTAAATTTTTTTAAATATTATTATCCAAACGGCCGTTATAACGGTTTTAAAAAATCAATTTTTTTCAGAAAAAAGCCTCTAGTTTCTTAACCACGTGTCGCATTTTGCTGATTCACGAACTTGTCCAAGATATTATTAGAACACACAAGTACAGAAAATTTTTTTGATCTACCTCAACAAATGCGACCGTGAGAGTGCCGGTCGTTTTCATTATATCTCATATGGTTTATATATATATATATATATATTAGACTGGTCGTTAAAAACTAAATTTTCCGAGACGATGCCTAGAAAAATTCTTTGAGGTCAAAAAACCACAATGGCATTATTTTTTTTTTTTTAAATCAAAAGAACACGTGCCGCAAAATCGTCGAAGTTGATTTTTTGAAAAATTCGTAGATTTTTCCAAATATCTCATAAAATATGCAAATGTCAAAAAAAATCACAGAATTATTTTTGTAGGAAATTTAATTCTCTACAAAAAAGCCTTATGTCATTTTTTCCCGAAAACGTATAGTTCTCATGATATATTGAAAATAAACTTGTAAGTTTTCGTAATTTTTAAAAAACATAAAAATTAAAGATGACGAAAAAGTCCTAATTTTCTTCTTATGCTATAGAATGAAATGTATAAAAAAATAATCGTGACAAAAAAAATCAAAATTAGTACATTTTCGTCGAAATTTTCATCATTTGGTTTTACGAGTTTCGAAGAATTTCAAGTTTTATTTCAAAATATCATCAGAAATATAGGTTTTAGGAAAAAAATGACTTGGACCTTTTTTATAGAAAATTGAATTTCCTACAAAAATGATTGTGTGATTTTTTTTGACATCTGCATATTTTATGAGATATTAACAATTTAGTCAAAAAATAAACTTCGATGATTTTGCGGCACGTGTTCTTTTGATTTAAAAAAAAAAAAATAAAGCCGTTGTGGTTTTTTGACCACAAAGAATTTTTCTAGGGGGCGTCTCGCAAAATTTAGTTTTTAACGACCAGTCTAATATATATATATATATATATATATATATATATATATATATATATATATATATATATATATATATATATATATATATATATATATATATATATATATATATATATATATATATATATATATATATATATATATATATATATAAATATATATATTAGACTGGTCGTTAAAAACTAAATTTTGCGAGACGCCCCCTAGAAAAATTCTTTGTGGTCAAAAAACCACAACGGCATTATTTTTTTTTTTTTTAAATCAAAAGAACACGTGCCGCAAAATCGTCGAAGTTGATTTTTTGAAAAATTCGTAGATTTTTACAAATATCTCATAAAGTATGCAGATGTCAAAAAAAATCACATAACCATTTTTGTAGGAAATTTTATTTTCTACAAAAAAGGTGCATGTCATTTTTTCCCGAAAACGTATAGTTCTCATGATATTTTGAAAATGAACTTGTAAGTTTTCGTAATTTTTAAAAAACATAAAAAAAAAAAAGATGACGAAAAAGTCCTAATTTTCTTCTTATGCTTTAGAAAGAAATGTATAAAAAATAATCGTGACAAAAAAAATCAAAATTAGTACTTTTTCGTCGAAATTTTCATCATTTGGTTTTACGAGTTTCGAAGAATTTCAAGTTTTATTTTAAAATATCATCAGAAATGTAGGTTTTAGGAAAAAAATGACTTGGACCTTTTTTGTAGAGAATTAAATTTCCAACAAAAAAGATTAAAAGATTTTAACAGATATTAACAATTTTATCAAAAAATAAACTTCGATGATTTTGCGGCACGTGTTCTTTTGACTAAAAAAAAAAAAAAATAATGCCGTTGTGGTTTTTTGGCCACAAAGAATTTTTCTAGGGGGCGTCTGGGAAAATTTAGTTTTTAACGACCAGTCTAATATATATATATATATATATATATATATATATATATATATATATATATATATATATATATATATATATATATATATATATATATATATATATATATATATATATATATATATATATATATATATATATATATATATATATATATATATATATATATATATATGTATATATATATATATATATATATATATATATATATATATATATATATATACATTTTTTCTCGCCTCCGCTTATCATATATAGTCGTTTGGCACAAAAATTTTTTCGAAATTCCGAGATGAAGCCCATTGCAATAGGTAGATTTTTATATGAAATCTGTAGCGGCAAGCAACGCAACAAGTTTATGAACACTGAATTGTTTTATGTTTTAAAAACTAAACTTAATAAATCTTAGCGTACTCACTGTAAAAACGCATCAGCTGATTTAAAAATATAAAACATTAAAATAAAATTGTAATCATTATTATAGATTATCAGTTGATTTATAGATTTTGTATGATATATACCAACAAATAATAAATCGGTTTTATAACGTTAAAAGTGTTTTTATTTTATTAAAATATTTAAAGTGTTGAACTGTTTAAATTAATAGTAGTTATTTTAATTAACTAATTGTAATACATAAACCACTATAAATCTACCTAAAAAAAATATTCAAAAAAACTTGAAATATTTGAAAAAAAAAATTTATAAGAAACGCTTTTCTTTACTTCATTGTTATGCAAACTGTAAAAAAAATTACTAAAAAGCAAAAAATAACTCCAAAACTCGAATAGATTTTCCAAAAAATCTGTAAAAAAAATTCAAAATCGAGAAAATCTGACACATTCGTTAAAGAAAAGCGTGGGACGCTAATCCTACACGCGAAACATTGACGGAATTGCGACTATCATTACTGTTTACTTTCTATCATTTTGTTACTAGAATCATCTCAAAGCATCATGTTTAGGATCTAACGTTGTCAATTGCATGCAGTTTTTATATGAGAATTTTGAATTATATTTTTTTGTGTATATTTTTCGAATACTTTCTTTCAACGATGTAGTGCAATGATATAATTATTTTATTTTTCATTCATTTAGAATCACAATTGATAGTAGTCGCAATTCCGTCAATGTTTCGCGTGTAGGATTAGCGTCCCACGCTTTTCTTTAACGAATGTGTCAGATTTTCTCGATTTTGAAATTTTTTACAGATTTTTTGGAAAATCTATTCGAGTTTTGGAATTATTTTTATTTTTGAATTTTTTTACAGAGGTTTTTGGAAAATTTATTTGAGTTTTGGAATTATTTTTTGCTTTTTAGTAATTTTTTTTACAGTTTGCATAACAATGAAGTAAAGAAAAGCGTTTCTTAAAAATTTTTTATTTTCAAATATTTCAAGTTTTTTTGAATATTTTTTTTTTTAATTTATTTTTTTATTTTTAGTCATCAACGCCTTGAACAGTGGGAAATTCTATTTTGTCATGTTCTTATAAGAATTCAACACATTTTCAGCACAGAGTTTAACATTTGTTAATTTATTTTCCTTGATGCCACGATGCATGGATAATGCGTGAACTACTGCCGAGTGCCGATAGACAAATATTCCGATATATTTTCCGCATTTTCATTAGAACCTTCAGTATCTTCATTACTTGGGCCATGATTTGATAGTCGAATCAAATCACGTTCATCAAGGTGTGCATTTTCATCAATAAGAATATCTCGTTACAATGGGTTATTTGATTTTAGCCATTCTATAGATGCGATTAATTTAGTTCTGGAAACAGTGAAGTCTCAATTAGAATTTGCATTTTCTAAGGGTTCTGTTACTACTATAATATCAGCATCCAAGGTTGATCGAGGTAGGAAAGTAGGCAGCTTTGAAATGACATCAAAAATGTCCAAGGCAAAAAGGATTGCTTGGTTTTTAAATCTGTAGTACCCGTACAATCCAGAAAACTTGACAGTTTTAAGAAAAGGGTGAATCCGAGACAAAAGACATTGTTCAGCTTGAGAAAGTGCCTGAATTTCTGGTGGAATGTCGCCTGGGTCTAAATAGTTCCAGTAAGCTTTAGCAGGTGGAGTTGTTTTGTTACTTCTTAAGTGTGACTTGCAGCGGTGACAAACTGTAAGGCGAACTTTATATTTTAATTCAAGCGGCATCCACTCTGGAGGTCGGATTGGAATCTGGTAGCTTGATACATTGATACTTTGATACTTTGATACTCTAGATATGTAATATACTATTATTCGTTTATTTTTTATAAGAGTTTTTAGTAGTTTAGCTAAATAATATTGGCCTAAACAGTAAGCATTAATATGTAAATAATATGGATTTCTTTAGAAAATATTGTGATAATTTTTTCAAGAAAATGTTTGATGGTCAAATAAAAATATTATATGACTCAGGCTATGGAAGCCATGGTTACTGGTTTTTGTTCTTGTAACGTAACCTTGGACTAACAGTCACAAAAAAAATTACATCAAATTCGTACATAGAATTTAAAACAAAAGATAGTTCATTTCATTTTCGTTATTAAATTTAATTTGTGTTTAAGATCTTTACTACTCCTACATTTCTCATAATTGTATTTTAATTGATATATCTTGTGCTTAGTGAATATTCATTATTTTATGATTTCCAAAACTCGTCCAATAAAATATATTTGACGTCCAGTGGTTTCCCAAACAACATACAAAAATGGATGGTCTATTGTGAAATACGATTCCAGAACACATGTTACCAAACATTGTGTGGTGATCCAAACAGCTGTAAGTACAAAATTAAGTAAATTAAAAAACTTAAGTACAACCGAACAGCGAGAATAAACTAACAGTTTATGATAAAATCAATCAATGGAAAAGATAAAGTAATTTCATCTAAACACAATGAGTTGTAAAAATCGTCAAACATTTAAATGAGAAAGAACTAAAGAAACAAGCTGAGCAGACCCATAGTATGTTCCACTTTCTAACTACATCTTCTTAGCAAAGAAACTACATTTAACTTTAAAATTATTTTAAAAAATTTATTGAGTGATTTTTCACAAAATTATTGGTTTTCGAATTTTAAGACTCGTCCACCAAAGTATATCTGACGACTGCTGGTATCCCACAAAGCATACACGAATGGATGATCTGCAATAAAATAATTTTCTTTTCTAGTTCCAAAAATCAGTGCTTGTTTAACCATTATCACAGCTGAAATTTAAAGAAAAAAATTCATATATTCACAAAAAAAAATTTAAATTATTTTAGTTCATTGCATGAAAATGTTAATTTAGTTGCAAATTCTACCGCATGTCGCAATCAATCGAAAGATGATAGTTATTAAATTTGCCTATATAAGATACCTAAGGGGCCGATAATCAAAACGATAGTTCCTATTTATAAAAATAAACTCACTAGAAATTCTTAGATTGCTACGAATAAGAAAAGATCGTATCAGTAAATTAAGTTTTGCCTGGCATAACAAATACTTAACATAACATGAAATTTTAAAGGAATCGAACTTGGAAAAGCTACCGTTCGTAACTAAAAATAGTATGAATCGTGGAATTAAGGCACCAGTTATATAATTAAAACTGCAACTGTTGCAAGAAAATGCACCAGTTTTGGAGTCGTTTTAGTGATTGACTCTTAGAATCCGAACCAATCCTTACATTTAATTAAACTCGTAAGACTTTTATCTTAGTTTCCATTTTTATTTAAAACTAATATATGATTGTGTGACATTACAAAATTATTTTATTTACTATTAATATTTACACTATAATAATTATTTTTAGAATTTTAGAAGACGTCCACCAAAATATATTTGTTGTTCATCAGATGTCCACATTATATACAAAAATGGATGTTCAGCATTGAAATAAATTTTTTCTCCAAAGTTGACACATAAACTTTTAGTAACCATTATCACAGCTGTAAATATAACAAGATTAAACTTAGTCGGAACCAAAAATTTAGAATTAAATCTAAGACGTTGAACGGAGTAACATAACCGAAACTGTATAGAACACGATTCTACTAATATACTACAACAATACACATAACCTAGATATTAATCGCCAACTATAAAAGAGCTCCCTTGAAATTAAAAAAAAATAAGTTTAAAAAACGAAAACACTGATAATAACAAAACTAAGAGAGGCAAACTTATTTTACACACTCAGTATTTGATTTATTTAGTTGACTAGTCCTGATGAGAAATAATGAATTTTTTTAAAAATAAAATTTTCTTTTCGCTCGAAAAAAAAATTTGGGCGCCAGATGTAGCACATTTTGACTTTGGTACTTCCACAGGGTAGTACCGATTGATAGAAATGACAAAAAAACCTAGTTGCACAGATAGGTCTGCCTGTTTATTTTTAATGTCTAGGACACCTCTTTCCCGGCAGAGGACTAAGAACCTGAAGGAACATATGGAGCGAGATGATATTATTGGATATACCGACAATCAATAAACATTCAACCCCTTACCCTTCTCTATCCCACTCTTTAACAAAATAATGGCTTCCTGCCGCTAAGGCTCTCCAAAAACTATATGAATGTAAGAGGAAATATTTATCTAGATTACTTCATGTCCCTAAGATATCCCAAGCACCGGGTAACTAGTTCAAGTTAATTTTTACAGACTGTTAAAACTTTCCAAAATACATTCACCTCTTGCTTAATTCAACTTGATCAATCATAATTATTTTTTGCCAACAAAATGAAAACTCTTTCAAAATAATCATATTGATTTGTCTTATGTATTAAATGTAGACTTTAGTATAATTCGACAGATAATAATATCTTTTAAATAAAAACAAACAACTCAGTTATATTTTAAAATAAAAATATTATTTTTATTATAAAATATTAAAAAAGAAATTGGCAGAATTCCGAAAACTGTTAGAGAACTTTTATACAACACATTAACAGATGTTGAAACACAAAAATTAAGTAGCTGAAAGTCATTAAATAATTAGTAAGTAACAACAAACTTCAAAAGATTTCGTTGTGTCTAAATTCATTGTCTTTTTAAATTTCAGTTTATACAGGGTAATAAAAAACCGGAAACTAGGTGAACTTAAAACGAAAGTTAAGTGGATTTTTGTATAAATTAAATTTTTATCTCTCCATTTTAGTTCTTTCTTTTTTTGTCAACCCTCGAAGTACTAAAAAAATTATTTTTACAACCTATAACCCCACTTATTTTTTTTACAACTTATGTCACCAATTTTCATCCAAAATTGATTTATCTTCAATTGGATAATATATTTTCATAATTAAACTTTCATCTGATGAATATGTATTGTTAATTTATTTTAGCTTAATTAACGCATAATTCATCAAGTAACAATAACTGTTACATTATCCCCACCCTAAATGTGTTTGTCACAAAGAGAATTTAATTACGCTTTCCAATGGAACGAAATTCAGACCAATAAATCACATTTGCCTTCTTGCTGCAAAGCAGCTTGGATTTGGTTATCATTTAATCTGAAATCTGTAACCATCACGTCGCTTTTTATCATTAGTCGTCAATCTGCGCTGGACTTTCAAGTGTATTTAAATGATCCAAACTGTGAAACCGACCCAAATGATGCCTTATGAATAACTTTATTCAAGTTTAATCAGTAACATACCAACTTTACACAATACTCTATATTGTATTTCGTTTAAAACTGCCTTGTTCGAGTTATTCGAGTCTTGGATATTCCATTTATTTAGAAAAAAAAACTGTTATCGATTTCAAACGATTCCGCATATATCAAAGCCCCTCAAAATCATTTAATGTTTTAAAAAAAATTGCTAAACTCTCATTCGCAAGAAAAAAATTATTTTCAGCATGCGATAGGCGAGTCACAAGTTTCAGGATTTGAAAAACCAGAGTTTGAAATATAAGAATCAAATAATTATTTTAAAAAAACTTTATTTTATAAACCAATAACCTAAGTATCCAAAATAATTTAAGATAAAAAATTAATCTGATTATGCTTTCCGTTGCAAGCGTCCATTGAAAAATATTTTCCCATTTCCACCTAAAATGAAATAAAATGGATGATCAGCTCTAAAATAGATTGGATCATATCGCCTGACAGCTGCACGTCGGAATCCCATGACTACGGCTAAAACAAAATTTTTAAACAAGATTAATTATTTAAATACAGCGATTAGATGGAAGTAAGTAGATGTAAAGAGAATAGTATATTGTATAACGAGCACAGAATGAAATTAATATTCGAAGAGTAAGAAGACTGTGTAAATAATTTGTTTAATCATAGTGGACGAGATTAATTAAAGTTTATGATTTTACGATTTTTTTGTTAACTATGCCCTAATAACCTGTTACCATGGTATTATTTTTCATTGTTATTTCTTTTTTCTTAACAAAGCATGTTGTACATAGGTTTAAAAAAAAACGAAAAAGTAATAAATAAACTACGGTACTTGTACATAGTTAATTGAATCGTAGGAATAAAATATTAAATGAAGCCACACTGGCGCTTAAAATGAGATTGATTGGAATTGACTGTTACAATACAATTGTCATGTTTTGTAGTAATATCAAAAGTACCTTTTAAAGTGGAGCGGTCCGGTCAGTTCAATTTTTAAAATTTCGCCATTTTGAAAATGGTCGCCATTTGCAAAGTGGGCGCCATTTTTAAAATGAGCAAAAATTACCATTCTTAGCATGCAATGTGTTTTCTAGTTGTCTCAAAATTATGTCGTTTTATTTTAATTTTTCGCGATTGTTATTATGGGAACATAGATTTATCATTATAATTTTTATGATAAACACGTAAATGTTATCTAGAAATTTTATGTCTAATGTTTTTGATCAATCGTAAAAATACAAAATTTTAGTACAAATAAATTTTTCGAACATTTTCAAAAAATGTTGTTATCTAATACTAGCAACTTCTAATATAACAAGAGCAAAAATACAGCATTTTGACACAGATTCAATAATAGAATACTAATAGTTTTACACAGAAGGCGATAGTGTAAAGCGATATAAATTAAATAAATAATAAAGGTAAAATAATAGTCAACGTTAATTATTAATATTTAAATAAATTTTTTATAATATTACTGTTCTACTGATTTGTTGCTATTGTAATTGATGAAACTCAATCAAATCTGGCTTTATGGTGTAGCTTTTCATGATAATATTAGGAGTCAGGTATAAGAGTACCAGAAATATAGGACACTTATTATATGTCTTGATAACCAAATAATTATTGCAATATATTTAAAAGAGTTTTGAGCAAATAAGTAACCAGTTTATAATATGAATGAAGATAAAAAGAAATTAAATAAGAAAATGAAAATATAAAACGATATTAGTAAACATTACAAAAGAAAACTAAAACAATAATTAGTAGGAGATTAAAATGTTTTAAAAACATAGTAATAAATTGATTAGTAAAAACAATTGAAAACAAATCACAATGTTAATTTGAAAATTAAAGAAAATGAAAAATAAGAGAATTAAAGAATAGAAGTAAGACAATAGATAATAGACAAAATTAAAGAATTAAACAATGCAGCAAATTCAATAATAAAAAAAATTAGGGCAGGGTAATCAAACAAAATAAAAATAAAAATATAATATAATTTTCGATAAGAAAAAGTTTAAATATTAAATTTTATTTTTAACGAATTAAAACATAATAAAAATTTAAATAAATAACGACGACGGTTGATGTGAAAAACAACTGCACAGATTATATATATAATGAATTATATTAAAAATAATTAATTATTGAATGTAATGTTGTTGCTGCATTAAAAATATTTAAATTTAACACAATTAATAATAAATAAAATTTTACGAAAATAACTTTTAAACCAAAAAATAAAAAACTCTACTCGGCAAACTCAAAATCATCGATATCTTCTTGCTCCTCAATAACCGCAATATTTTCAAGCTCTCTTATTGATCCTACGAAATATGTAGTGAATTTTGTTGAATTTGCAAGTATGTAAAGGAACGGGTGGTTTACTTCAAAATATTCTTCCATATTCAGACAAGAATCTCTTCGTTTGTCTTTACCTAGTATTATTGTGGGGAAAAAAGGAAAAACATTTAAGGTTAAAAACACATTTTTTCGCAATATTTTTTATTTTTATATAATTCTGTTTTGAATAAAATTTTTTAAAAATAATTTCGTATTTATTTAGCGAAAAACAATCATTATTGGTTATATATTCTAAGGTAATTATCAATTTTGAAAACAAAAATCAATCAAAAAGCCATTAATTTGGCAAATATTACATTTCACTTTAAAAAACAACAACTAGGAATTCAAATTCTCTTTTTTTAAAGGTTTTTAGCAAATTTTATTTAATCTAAATGTCTTAAGTTAATTCAAAATCGAGGTCGAATTCGAAGCCACAGTTAAGGTCAAAGTCAAAGTCAAAGTCTAAGCAAAAGTCAAAGTCAAAGTCAAAGTGAAAGTGAAAGTGAAAGTGAAAGTGAAAGTCAAAGTCAAAGTCAAAGTCAAAGTCAAAGTCAAAGTCAAAGTCAAAGTCAAAGTCAAAGTCAAAGTCAAAGTCAAAGTCAAAGTCAAAGTCAAAGTCAAAGTCAAAGTCAAAGTCAAAGTCAAAGTCAAAGTCAAAGTCAAAGTCAAAGTCAGAGTCAAAGTCAAGGTCAAGGTCAAGGTCAAAGTCAAAGTCAAAGTCAAAGTCAAAGTCAAAGTCAAAGTCAAAGTCAAAGTCAAAGTCAAAGTCAAAGTAAAAGTCTAAGCAAAAGTCAAAGTCAAAGTCAAAGTGAAAGTCGAAGTCATAGTCAAAATCAAAGTCAAAGTCAAAGTCAAAGTCAAAGTCAAAGTCAAAGTCAAAGTCAAAGTCAAAGTCAAAGTCAAAGTCAAAGTCAAAGTCAAAGTCAAAGTTAAAGTCAAAGTCAAAGTCAAAGTCAGAGTCAAAGTCAAAGTCAAGGTCAAGGTCAAAGTCAAAGTCAAAGTCAAAGTCAAAGTCAAAGTAAAAGTCAAAGTCAAAGTCAAAGTGAAAGCCAAAGTCAAAGCCAAAGTCAAAGTCAAAGTCAACGTCAACTTCAACGTCAACGTCAAAGAGAAATTCAAAGTCATAGTCAAAGTCAAAGTCAAAGTCAAAGCAAAAGTCAACTTCAACGTCAACGTCAAAGAGAAATTCAAAGTCATATTCAAAGTCAAAGTCAAAGTCAAAGTCAAAGCAAAAGTCAAAGTCAAAATCAAAGTCAAAGTCAAAGTCAAAGTCAAAGTCAAAGTCAAAGTCAAAGTCAAAGTCAAAGTCAAAGTCAAAGTCAAAGTCAAAGTCAAAGTCAAAGTCAAAGTCAAAGTCAAAGTTAAAGTTAAAGTCAAAGTCAAAATCTAAGTCTAAGTCTAAGTCTTTGTCTAAGTCTAAGTCAAAATCAAAGTCAAAGTCAAAGTCAAAATCAAAGTCAAGGTCAAAGCAAAATCAAGTCAAAGTTAAAGTCAAAACCGAAGTCAAAGGTCAAAGTCAACGTCAAAGTCAAAGTCAAAGTCAAAGCCAAAGTCAAAGTTCAGGTCAAGGTCAAGGTCAAAGTCAAAGCCAAAGTCAAAATAAAAGTCAAAGTCAAAGTTAAAGTTAAATTCAAAGTCAAAGTCAAACTCAAACTCAAACTCAAAGTCAAAGCCAAAGTCAGTCACATTACAGTCCGGTAAAGCCTAAATCAGAACCAAGTCAAATCAAGCCACCTTGTGAAAGTCAAAATCGAGTAACCTTTAAAAGATTTTTAACACTAAGCCGATGAATAAAAAATATACATAAATATTACCTACCTTATGACTTGTCAAACATTTTCGAGGAACATCAACAATTTTTTAATAATTTATTATTTATATTTACAACAAAAACTCAAAATACAAAGAATTATGTTTATATAAAAACTTAAAAATCACAAATGTTAAAAAAAGCTTTAGTTCACACTTCACTGCATTTTTAACATAAGTGTTATATTTTAATTTATTTAATTTAAATATTATATTTACAGTTCAAATTTTAAACAAACATTTGTTAACTTTACACAATGTGTGTCATACAAACTGTAAAAATATTTCTAGAATTGCTGCATAGTGCTATTATTATCAATGCAAAATATGCAATGATACTGTAAAAAACTTTGACCATTATGTACTAAACCAGTCTTAGGAATTTAAAATCTAAAAAATTTAAATTAAAGCTGCGCCATTGGGAAGAACCAAACTAATTAGTTATCGTTCTGTACCAAATCACAATTCATAAATCTAATTATTTCTAAACTTTTCATATTATTATACCAAAACAGTGCACAAAAAAGATTGGTCAGCCTATAAGATTTGCTAAAGTCTTATTTGCGATTAATGTAAATAATTACACTGTGCGACAGCCAAAATCCGCTAGGGGTTTTGACTACCGGGAAAAATTATATCGGTAAAAAAAAAAAGTTATACGTGTCCTGGCGTTTCGCTGGGTCACGTCTAGGAATCGAGATATATCGATTTGAAGTTAGTATCATATAGGAGAAATTGTCACGTTTGGGGTTCTTTTTTTGACATAACTCGTGAACGACTAGTCCGATTTTGCTGAAACAAATTTAGAAATTAAGAATTACAATTCCTTTAATCTACTAATATACTATACTAAGAGAGTAACGAAAAAATAAACAAATTAAAATTAAATTAAAGAAATACAAAAAAAATAAATAAATGAAATAAAAATAATAAAGTAAATAAAAAAATAATAAAAATAATAAAATAAAAATATAATAAACATATGAAAAAATAAAAAAAAAAATTTAATAAATAAATAAAATAAATAAATAAATAATAAATAAATAATGATTTATACATTAATAAAAAAATAATAAATAAATAATAAATAATAAATAAACAATAAAAAATAATAATAAATAATAATAACAAACAATGAATAATAAATAATAATAATAAATAATAATAATAATAGTTATAAATAAATAATAATAATAATAGTTATAAATAAATAATAATAATAAATAATAATGATAATAAATAATAATAATAAACAATAATAATAATAATAACAATATAAAATAATAATAATAATATAATAAAATATGATAAAATATAATAAAATTGTAAAATAATAAAATAAAATTATACTAAAAATAATAAAATAAAATAATAAAATAAAATATGATAAATAAAAAATGAAAAATAGAAAATAATACATACAAAAATAAAATTAATACACAGAGACACATAGACACATGTCCAAATACATTTAAAACAATAAATTTTGGAGTTTAAAGCAAAAATATTATAAAAAAATTTCTATGAAAAATCAATATTCTTTTCAAAATGACATACCTTTAGTTAATTGTAAATAAAAGTTAAATGCGTAAATCGATTTTCATGATCTATGTCTCGTTTTGTGTTATTTTGTTATTTTATGTTATTTTGTGTTATTTTTTAAAATACAATTTTTTTATTTTTTAGCCAAAGAATTATTTATTTTCTTCATAAATTTATTTATAACTGCGAAACTGTTGATTGTGTAAGGAAATAGTGTATTAGTTGTTTCAGTAAAATAGGACTAGTCGTTCTCGAGTTGTGTCCCCAAAACGTGACTATTTCCCCTATATGATACATGCTAACTGCAAATCGATATATCTCGATTCCTAGATGTGACCCAGCGAAACGCCGGGACACGTATAACTTTTTTTTTACCGATATAACTTTTCCCGGTAGTCAGAACCCCAGCGGATCACAGACCCCTACCATTTGTCGCACAGTGTTATCAGATAGTTGCGGAGTGAGTTTTTTTTTCCCAAATAAAATTGAGTGTCATTTCGGTTTCATAAATAGGTGAAGAACGATTAGCAGCCAAATCATCTAAATAGCTGTCATTGATCTTGGCGTTAGTCTTTCTACACTTAAACGTGTATGTGTGCAGTGTGACTAATAACTGACTAAAAACTCTAATCTAATCTAAGTTTTAGTTATTAATAAGCCAGAAAAGTAAGCTTAAAGTTTTGAAATTGTTATAGTTCAAATATAATACACCTAAAATCGTAGAAAAAAGAAAAAGACGTAAAATTGAAAAACAGTCTAAAGGCTGAACTAAAATTCACATAAAACAGAAACAGAACCAAAATTCCATACAAATTTAACTCCAACAGAATTTTTTGCTGTCAAATTTGTATGAAACTCTATTTATGTTTCTGTTATATGTGAATGCCCGGCTTAATTTCAATCTGAGAGCGCAAGTATTATTTTAAGAAAAATTAATGCATGACTCAGAATTTGAAAATTATATTTTATTTAAATTTATATATTTTTTGTGTTACAAAAGCTAGTAAAGAAATAAATAAACATTAAACGAATATCATATCAATAATTCTTATTGAACAAATTTAAAATCTCCAATATCTTCCTCGATTTTAGGAGCTTCTATATTTTCAAGAATTTTAACAGACCCAATAAATTGAACAACAAATGTATTTAAATCTTGAATAATGTATAGAAATGGGCGATTTACTTCAAAATACTCATCCAAACTTAGACAACGAGCACCGAAAAGATCTAAAATTAAATTTCATGTTATATCTTGCGATTAGGATATCTAAATGACAGCATGAAACATAACGACATTTCCAAGACTTACGTACAACGACCGGTAACTGACTCATTTCCATAACAACCAGCTAACATTTAATAATACAAAAAAAAATCAAATTTCATTTGCAAACAAATAAAAGCCATGTTTTAATTTTAATATTTTTAACAAAAAATATTTTAATTAAACTAATTTTAGCGATGAATATATCAAAACGAACTTAAAAATTAATAACTCGTCCGTTAAAGTAACCAATTTGATTTTTCCTATCAATTAAAGCAAAATAAAATGAATGTTCAGCATTAAAATTTTGGGGTGGCGGTTGTATGCAATCTGTGGTCATAAACACACCTATTATAAATAAAAAAAAATTAGTTTAACTAATCAATAAACAAGCTGAGTTATATAATACAAAAAAGCAAATGCAAATAGTACCAACGGATCGCACAAAACAAAGATACTGTTAACACTCCGTTGAAGTCATATTTACAAGTATTTTGGAAGGAGAATAATGATATTAACAGTTTTGAATTTCACAAACACACAACTTTATTTAAATGGTACAGTTAATTTTATTGGAAGCTATATTGGTAAAATAAAAAGAATATTATTACAGAATTAATCAATTGTTACTACACGTCCTGAGAAGTAAATAGTATTAGAGATGGAGTCTCTTAATATATAATAAAACGGATGTTCTGCATAAAACTCGGTTGGTGACAGAGGCATTGAATAACCGCATAAAATCATACCTATAGGAAAAAGGAAGCAGTTAATAAGCGCCACGCGAGAATTTATTTCAAAATAGATATTTAAACAAAACACAAGCAAAATTAGCATTTTTGTATGAATTCAAATTATTTATAAATTTATTAGTAACAAACACTAATTTATGATTTTAATTTTATAAATCGATAACACATGCTCCAAAATTAATGCTTTCGATTTTTTGTGCACTAACTGAAGTGTAGTTATGAATACTAGCTTTAATAAATAATGAATCGATGTGTTGAGACCAGCTTTAATTAGAATAGTAATGGCGACATTATTAGAAGTCGTGATGTAAGCACAACATGTGTAATTGTAATTCATTAAATATAATAAATATATAATAAGTGAATTAACTCTTTTGTTATTAAATAATAATTATTTATATATTGAGAAACATCACGTCGCTACATGGCGCAGTTGGAATCGAACAAATAGCGATTCAAATAAAATACACGTGTAATAATTATATGTGAGGTTAAATCTTATATTTGTACAACACAAATTAAGAAAATAATTATAAAAATGGAGTTTAGAATTCCATCTGAAATGAAAGTAAGTGGAAATCTTGCTGAAAATTGGAGAAAATTCCACAAACAATTTAAAAATTATATGAAAGCAACTGGCTCGGATAAAAAAGCCGGTGATGTAAAGGCAGCCATATTAATCAACATAATCGGGGAAGAAGCAGCAGAACTAATAAATTCAACTAGTTTAAGTGAGAAACAAAAAGAATCTTACGATGATATCATCGCTGCATTGGATAGTTTTTGTAGTGAGAAAACCAACATTTTATTCGAAAGACATAAATTTTATGGTAGAAAGCAAGAACCAGGTGAAAAATTTGATTTATTTTTGCTGGATGTGAAAAGGCTAGCGAAACAGTGTGCATTTGAAGACGCATTAAATGGAATGATACGTGACAAATTAGTGTTTGGTGTTTATGATCAATCATTACAAGAAAGCTTAATAAAAATAGGAGATCCAGGATTAGAGAAAACGATCGAGATGTGTCAGCTGGCCGAAAGAACAAAGGAACAAGTAAGAGAAATTCAACATACAACAACTAAAAATATAGAACATGTTAGTTCTAACAGTAAAAACATAAATAAAGGTAATTTTAGTAATTATAATAATAATAATTTTAATAAAAATAATATTAAAGTAAATAATAATAATAAATTTACAAATAAAAATAAATTTTATAATAAAGAAAAAAATTTTGATAGTTCATACTATCAAGACAAATTTAATAATGAAAATAAAAGTGCATGTAGAAAATGTAATCAATCTCATGCCAGAGCTAACTGCCCAGCTTTTGGTTATAAGTGTAAACGGTGTAATTGTTTACATCATTTCACTAAATTTTGCAAAGCAAAAAAGATCAATGAAATTAATAAAAACTTAGAATGTGAAAATATAATTTATAAAATAGAATCTATATTTAATGCTAATAATTTTGATAAAAATAGTTGGTTTGAAAAAATAATTATTAATAACCATATTTGTGAATTTAAATTAGACACAGGGGCGGAGGTAAATATTATGCCTTTTGCATTATTTACTAATTTAAAAATAAATAGAGAAATTCAAACTAGTGAAATTGTTCTAGAAGCGTATGGAGGAACAAAAATTCGACCAATAGGTTCCGTTGATCTAGATGTTGTGCATAAAGGAAAAGGGGCAAACTTTAAATTCATTATAGTTGACTTAGATACAACACCAATTTTGGGATTAGATAGTTGTACGAAATTAGGTTTAATAAAACGAGTTTTCAATCTAAATGTTGAAAAACAACAGTTTATAGATAAAAATAACGATATTTTTGACGGACTTGGTGAATTTCCACACAAGCTTGAAATTAAATTAAAAAGCAACTCAGATCCAGTATCAAAAGCTGCAAGACGTATCCCAGTTGATCTTAGAGAAAAGGTTAAGAACAAGTTGAACCAGCTGGTCGACTTACAAATAATAGAAACGGTAAATGAGCCCTGCGAATGGATCAGTAACCTAGTAGTGGTAGAAAAACCGGATAAAACGGTAAGGTTATGTTTAGATCCACAAGAACTAAATCGAGCTATCATAAAGTGTCCATATATAATACCCACGTTAGATGATTTAACAATGAAACTTTCAGGAGTGAAATATTACTCCGTTTTAGACCTAAAAGACGGGTTCTATCAAATAAAATTGACCGATGAATCGTCAAAGTTGTGTGCATTTAGTACACCCTTTGGAATTTATAAATTCAAAAGACTTCCTTTTGGAATTAATATAGCTCCTGAAGAATTCCAAAAATATAATGAGAAATATTTTGGTGAATTGCCAGGTGTTCATATTTATTTAGATGACACCATGGTTACGGGTAGATCAGAAGAAGAGCATGACCGAAATTTAAAAAATTTTATTGACAGAGCTAAACAAGTAAACGTTAAGTTTAATATAAATAAATTCCAATATAAAGTGACTCAAGCGAAGTTCCTTGGGCACATGTTTAATGAAGACGGGGTATGTCCAGATCCGGAAAGAATAAAAGCCGTTACTGAAATGGAAAATCCTAATTCAAAACAAGAATTACAAAGATTCTTGGGTATGGCAAACTATTTGAGAAATTTTATACCACAGATGGCTGAAATTACCGAGCCATTGCGGCAACTATTAAAAAAGGAAAATGAATTTATCTGGACGGAAAAACAAACAAGAGCGATGACGATGCTTAAAAGTAAAATTTGTGAATATCCAGTTTTACAACCATTTAGCATGGACAAACCTATTATAATACAAACTGATGCCTCGAAATCGGGAGTAGGTTGTGTATTAATTCAAAATAAAAAACCAATCGCGTTTGCATCACGTAGTTTGACAAATACTGAAATTAACTATGCACAAGTAGATAAAGAGATGCTAGCAATTTTATACGCTTGTGTAAAATTTCATAACTACATTTATGGAAAACACGTCGAAATTAACACGGATCATAAACCTCTTGTAGGCGTTATGAAAAATGAGATACATAAAATTAATTCATCACGCTTAAAGAGAATGAAACTCAAATTACTAAATTATAATTTAACAGTTAAATATGTACCTGGAAAAGAGCTTCATATTGCTGACCATTTGTCACGGTCATACTTAAAAACTGAGTCTGCCAATGAATTTGAGGAGTATGTAGAAATAGTGCATACATTGGACATAACCAATTCATGGAAAGAAAAATTTCAAAAAGAAACGCAAAATGATTTGACTTTATTAAGTATAATAGAGGTATATAATGAGGGTTGGCCTGGTAGAAAAAGAAAGATACCAGACTTGGCTAAACCGTACTTCAAATTTAAAAATGACATTTTTGTAGAAGATAATTTGGTCTTTTTAGGTAATAGAATAATAGTTCCATGCAAACTAAGAAATGAGATGCTGACAAAATTGCATGAAAGTCATGTGGGTATGACTAAATGTAAGGAAAGAGCAAGAAACATTTTATATTGGCCAGGAATAGACACGGACATTGAAAACTACATTAGTAAATGCCGCACATGCGAAAAATTTTTACCTTCAAATATAAAAGAGCCATTAATTCCTCATGAAATACCATGGTTACCTTTTGAAAAAATATGCTGCGATATTTTGTATGTAGGAGGAAAAGATTACTTAATTATAACTGACTACTTTTCAAAATGGCTTGATATTCTTCCATTACAAGACAAAACATCTGCTGAAATAATCAAAAAATTAAAATCAGTGTTTGCGACTCATGGCATTCCTAAGATAATAATTGCGGATAACATGCCCTTTTCATCTCTTGAATGTTTAAACTTCAGCAAGGAGTGGAACTTTAAGTTTATAACGTCCAGTCCAACGTATGCTCAATCCAACGGACAGGCTGAAAAAGGAGTTCATATTGCTAAGCAATTAATAAAGAAAGCAATGGATAGTGGTGGTGATATAGATTATGCCCTATTAGAATATAGGAATCACCCAGTTGCTAAACTACATGCATCACCATCTCAAATTTTAATGAGTCGTACAACAAGAACCAAAGTACCGATTAAAGATAATCTGTTAAATCCAAAAGTAAAACATGATAAGGAAAAAGTTAATCGAAAATCAAAATGTAGGAAAACAATACTATGATAAAACGGCTAAACATAGATCAGCTTTACATACCGACCAAAATGTGGTGTACCAGAAGAAAAATGAGTGGAAACCAGCAAAAGTTATAGGTAAACACAACACACCAAGATCGTATTGGATAAAGGAGGAAAACGGAAATGTGTTGAGACGTAACTCAAGACATTTAAGAGCATCGTATCACAAGCCTAAATTTAGGTATAGTCAATCAGAATCGTGCAGCGAAGCTCCAGAAGAAGAAAGACACAATGTTACTTTAACGGATAACAATAATACGTCAGAGACAGTAGTTAATGCGCCGATATCTAGATCTTTCGGAAACCAATCTTATATAACAAGAACTGGTCGAATTTCTTAAGCTCCTAATTATTTAAAAAATTATGTAAGAAATTAAGCACAAACATATGAGTAATAAATAATATATAAAAAAAAAAAAAAAAAATTAAATTGAAATTGAAATAATTATGTTTTAGTAACTTTATGGTTATAATTAAATTTAATATTGAACTTAATTCCTATTCAATACAGTACATATATAAGTTAATATATTCAATGAATTAAAAAAGGGAGATGAAGTGTAGTTATGAATACTAGCTTTAATAAATAATGAATCGATGTATTGAGACCAGCTTTAATTAGAATAGTAATGGCGACATTATTAGAAGTCGTGATGTAAGCACAACATGTGTAATTGTAATTCATTAAATATAATAAATATATAATAAGTGAATTAACTCTTTTGTTATTAAATAATAATTATTTATATATTGAGAAACATCACGTCGCTACACTAACGATCAGGATAGTGGAATATACCCATAATAGTAAATAGTAACATTGTTCACTTTATATAGTAAATCAAAGTGGTTAACTTACAAATAAACGCAATAAAAAAAAATTGAAACAAATATTAATTTATTTACAAGCGTTCGATGAAAATATAATAATGTTTAGTAAAACTAATATTTCAAACAAATTGATGAGCGTTTTAAAAGGTCAATGTCTTCCCCACAAAATATACTATATCGTTTTCTTGTAAAATTTAATAAAATGGATGTTCCACTTTAAAATAAATTGGGTTTAATCGTGTCAATGGAGCACTGCACAGAGTCACCCTTAACACAGCTTAATATAAAGAATAAAAATCAATTGTAATATATTAGAATATGGGCTATTATTTTGAAAACGTACATCGAAAAAAAATCGACTACTTTTCAAAAGTCTGAAATTTTGATATATTGTTCGTATTGACGAAACAAAAAAAGGAATTTCTGGATTTTTTTTGAGTACTTTGAATCGGCGTTATGGGTAGCGAAATCCGAAATTCGACGTCCACGCCGTGCTGCCTGGTTAATGCTGACAGAATTAGGTTGGTGTACCGGAGACAAACAGAGTAAAAACTAATTAGCCAATCAAGGTAGATCACAGCGAATTGGCGCCTTAAAACCAATGCGACTCAAGCGTATGTTCTCCATTTTAGGGGCGGGATCAAGCGGCTAGCTATATAAACCTGTAAAAAGGCTATTTCTGGTAACCTTAAGATGCAGAACAGACCTATTCACGACAATTTGGGTTGGGTTTAAGGTTAACACCCTAACCCCGGAAAAAAAATTATTTGTTAAATTTGGAAATCAGAAAAGAATAAAACAAAAACAGAAGAGAATAAGACAAAAACAGAATTTTAATTGGACGTGAAAAAGGACCAGACTACAGAATCGGAACGTGGAACGTGCGGAGCCTGAGCGCTCCTGACACTCTTATAAGTCTAGGAACAGAGGCTGAGAGGTATGGGATGGATATCATAGCTCTGCAAGAAATTAGACAGTTAATAATAGGAAAACAAGATTTGGATAGTCACTCTCTATACTGTAGTGGTCATCCTTCTCGAAGAGAATTTGGAACTGGCTTTCTTGTTGGTGCACGCATACAAGAAGCCGTGATGAAATTCATCCCGGTCAGTGAAAGGATTGGTTACCTACGTGATACATATAACAATATTTCTCTTATTGCCGTGCATGCACCTACTGAAGCTAAGACAGTCGACTATAAGGATAAATTCTACATAGCACTGGAAGAGGTTATGAAACAAACACCAACACGCGACTTCATTATGGTTCTTGGTGACTTTAATGGACAGGTTGGAAGAGATATCTCTTATGGAAATGTGGTGGGTCCCAACAGCTTGCATTTGAATTCGAATGATAATGGTGAGAGAATGACTGAGTTTGCATTATCAAATAATTTGAGAATTGCCAGTACGTTCTTTCCGCATCGATCGATTCATGAGCAGACTTGGGTCTCACCGAATGGAAATACTCGAAATCAAATTGATCACGTTCTAGTAACAACACGTTTCTTTTCGAGCGTTCTGGATGTGCGATCCTTTAGAGGTGCATACATTGGAAGTGACCACTTCCTTGTATGTGCAATGAAAAGGTTCCACTTCCCAAATCAAGGCATTCCAAAATTCAATCAACGGAAACGTTTTAACATTTCATCATTAAAGAATGCTGAAACAGAAAAAAGATATCAAATCCATATTGCCGAAACATTGGATAAATTAGAAACCATTAATGAAGACGTCAATAAGTCATGGTATTTACTCAAAGATGCTGTTTTAAGCGCTGCTGAGGGAATACTTGGACGACCACAAAACCACTCCCAGAAGCCATGGATGGATCAAGCATGTCTTGACGCAATTCAATACAAAAGAGATTGCTATCTGAAATATCTGCAAGGACACAACACCAGATCCACGAAGGAGAACTATAAACTGGCAAGACAAGCCGTTACAAAGCTATATAGACGAACGAAGCGAGAATGGTGGAAGAGAAAGTGTGAAGAGATTGAAAGCTTCAATAAGGAACATCAATCGCGTAACTTCTTTCAACAGGTTAAAACCTTAAAGAAGGGCCCTCAAACTAGATCGACTGCTATTCAAAACGAAGATGGGGAGCTACAGGTAGACCTTAAAAATATTTTAGATATACTTGGGCCGCTTATTTTGAAAATCTTCTTAACTTAAGTGACCAGCAACAAGTCGGGCGACGAGCAAAGCTTATTCGTGCGTCAAAGATACATGTAGACGAACCAACCAAAGAGGAAGTCGAAGCGGCTCTGTCAAAATTAAAACGCAATAAAGTACCTGGTATCGGCGCTATAACATCCGAGATGATTGTATATGGTGGTGAAACTCTATCCTTAAGATTGTTTAAACTTGTTCAAATGATCTGGAAGACTGAAACCATGCCACAGGACTGGAACACAGCTATGCTGATACCAATCCATAAAAAAGGTTATCGCCTACAATGTGCAAGCTACAGAGGAATCGCTTTACTCTGCACAGCATCATATAAGATATTTTCTTACATTTTACTATCAAAAATCAATCCTTTTGCTGAACAACTGTTTGGAGAATATCAGTGTGGCTTCCGGCGGGGCTGAGGTACCACCGATGTACTTTTCTCGATAAGGATGATGTTGGAAAAGTGCCGAGAGTTCAACATACCTGTGCACCAACTCTTCATTGATTTCAGGCAGGCCTACGACTCTCTCGAACGAGAGACTCTATGGTCTGCTCTAGTGTCAATGGGAATTCCTGGTAAACTGGTATCACTATGCAAAATGACAGTACAGAACTCAATGCTGTGTACGAGTAGAGAACAAAATATCAAAATTTTTTAAAGTCAACTCCGGTTTAAGAAAATGTGATGCTATCTCTCCTATACTTTTTAATTTAGCCTTGGAATATGTGTGCCGTCAAAAGAAACTACCGACTAACAACAATATCTTGTCAATAAACTCAGTACAGATGATCGCATACGCTGATGATGTTGTCATCCTCGGCTGAAGTGAAGCTGTTATGAGTGAGACTTTCAAGTCGCTTGAGAGTGGTGCTAGGAAAATTGGTCTGCAAATTAACTACAATAAAACCAAACATATGAATGTTTCAAGAGAGGCTGAGAAGAGGGATTTGATGTGCGGCGATGAACGAATTGAGGGAGTTGAATCTTTTAAATATTTGGGATCAATGCTTGACTCAAACAACAGCATACTTACAGATATTAAAGCTCGAATCGCTGCAGGTAATCGAACTTTCTACTCAATCAAACCTCTCCTTGGATCTCCGTATGTATCAACTAACACCAAGCTCAAGTTATACAAGACATTGATTAGACCGGTTGTGATGTATGGGTCACAAACGTGGACCCTTACACAAAATGACGAATCGCATTTATCTGTATGTGAGCGTAAGATCCTACGCTACATTTTTGGTTTACTTAAGACAGACAATGGAGAGTATGGAACCCGATATAACTTTGAGATCAGAGACCTTCTTGAGGGTCCTGATATAATAGATTGTATCCGTTCTAATAGGATTGCTTGGTTTGGGCATGTTCTACGAGCCGATTTACAGTCGGAATGATTAGAAAAATGTACGTTAGTACCCCAGGGAGTGGGCGACCGCGAGGTAGACCACGACTACAATGGGAGACTGACATAATAAAACGATCCTAAAAAAATCGGCTGCCATGGTAATTATGTCGCTAATGCGAATGACCGTGATGATTATTCAAAGCTTTTTAGCTTGGCAACGCTCCTACATGGAGCATGAACGCATATTTTTGAAAGTAAAAAGAAAAATAGCCCTTCTTTATATTTACTCGATTATCGAAACCCATAGATCAGCCTTCGGATCAATCAAATGGAATAAATTTGCGCATACTCAGGTGTATTGTTTCTGAACAATTAGAAGCAGAATTGTTTGCATTAAAGATATCTCTGAGTCCCCGCAAATCTGCAGCTTTATAATCTCAAACAAGACCAGGACTAGTTTTAAACGGTTTAAGAACTTGTAAATTTAAATGTGTGGAAATCAAATTATGATCTGACCCACATAAAGGTTCTGATACTTTTAATTGTACCAACGAAAGATCATTTGTCGAAAAAATTCACTACTTTCGCCAGAAATGTTTATTATTTATTTCACTCAGATAATATACCAACCTTCCAGAGTTCCTGGATAGGTTGGTATATTATCTTAGTGAAAATAATTTAAATAAATATAAAACAAAATCATAATACAATAATAAAACTAAGTTCGTTTCATTCACAATATTGAAACCCCAACAAAAATATTGATTTTCCAAAGCAGCCAGATTGGTCCTTAGAAACAAAGATTTTACAGTGCCATTAATACTTTAAAGTTTGGTTTCAAATCTTCTGTTTCTCCTATTATTGACAGTGGTTTAATCGTCACTGACACAGCAAGAAAAGCCACATTGTTCGCGGATCGATCGATCGTTTTGGAAACACCTAGATACGCCAAGTCGTCAGGAGTAAATATGAAAGATCTTGATTTCAAAACCAAAATTGTCGAAAAAATCTTAAGAGGGTTAAATACCAACAAAGCCCCGGTCTGGACATCATTCCTCCTATTCTAAAAACATTTTCAAAAGAACTTGCACTTACTCTTACCAAAATTTTTTACAAATTCTATAAATCTGGTATTTTCCCTTCGTGCTTGTCAGCCAATGTCTAGCCCGACACCAAAAAAGGAACAAATTGAACTTTGTAGCCAATCGTTGCAACAGCATACTTGATGAAGATGGTGAAACGTACGTTATCGCATTAGACATCTCAAAAGCATTTGAACGAATCTTTCATGCCAGCCTGATCAACAAGCTCGTTGAGTAATATTTCAGCCGACAGTCCTAAAGCTGATTAAAGATTTTCTCACCGACCTATATATTTCGGTATCTATCGCTGTCTTTTCTTCTGAGTCTAAATTAATTAACGCTGGTGTACCCATCAGTAAGATCAGTTTTATTCTTTGCCATAGTTTTAATTTATATCAACGAACTCTAGAAATTCACCATTAATCCGATAGATAGTTTTTGAAATGATAGTACACTGCACATGACATTTATCCCCCTATTTTGAAAAGGTAAAATTCATAAACGAATGACTGCCCTGAGAGACGCTGCATTATTCTAAACGAGGACCTATTCGACAATTCGATTGGGGTGACAAAAATTTGGTCAATTTTAATTCCACCAAAACACAGCTATTGATTGTTTTTATATCACAGAGTTCGCAAATGATATTTCAATTAGTATGTGTGACGATCAAATAGATGAATGCAAAAGCGTTCGTTTATTGGGAGTCAAAATTTCCAACGATCTACTCTGGACCGATCATATAATGGCAATTTCAAGCAGCGCGTCAAAAAAAACTCGGCCTCCTCAATAGATTTAAAAAATATTTCACTCTGTATAAATTACTCTTCATTTATAAGTCCAATATTCATCCTTGTGTGGAGTATTGTTGTCCAGTTTAGGAAATTTAACATCAAATCTTGATTCCCTACAACACCGTCGTACTGTTGCTGATCTCGTTATTTTTTATCGATTATGCCTTAAACATATTCAGTTTAACCGTTTTATTCATCAATCGGTTTGTGCAAATAGGCAAATTGTTGCGATTACTCACTATTATAGTCACAGAATGCAAAGGGATTTCTTTGTTTGTAAATAAATAAAGTAAATGGAATGCTTTGCACGAATTAATAGTCTCGGGGACCTTCAATCCACGAAAGTTTAAAAAAAGCGCGAGTCAACACCTCAAAATGCATATTTTTGTGGAACCTAGGTCTTAGTATATCAAAATCTTCGATCGTTCGGATTTCCAATTCTTATTCTCAATAAAAACCTGTTTTACAATAAGTAATGCACAGAATATGTTTCATATTTAGTAAAGATGTCAAAATATAAAATTTTCAATATATTAAATTCACATTTAGTAAAAACACATGTGAATTTTACAAATACTAAACTTTGTAATATCGTATTAAAAAATCCATATGGAATCTCTCACTTTTTTTTATAATTTCATAGCTGCATGTGTTTAATTAAAAATTTGTGAAAAACAGAAAAAAAGGACGATTTTTGAGATATGAGCTTTGAAGTAAACCAATGCGCCTCCTAGCGGAAAAGAGAAACATTATTAATTTTCAACTTACAGTGTTCGATTATTCAACTACTTTTCTTTTCACTTGCAGAAATACACGTAAATCGCATGAAATTTGTGGCAGCTATTATCAAAAAATTTACACCATTACCAAAACTACGTGAAAAAGCCTCAAAAATTCAACCGCACAAAAAATCCAGAAATTCCTTTTTTTGTTTCGTTAATACGAACAATATATCTAAATTTCAGATTTCTAAAAGAAGTCGATTTTTTTTCGATGTACATTTTCAAAATAATAGTCCTGATTATATCTTTGCGATTAGGATATCTAAATGACAGCATGAAACATAATAACATTTCCAAGACTTACGTACAACGGCCGGTAACTGACTCATTTTCATAACAACCAGCTAACATTTAATACAAAAAATGCAAATTTTATTTGCAAACAAATAAAAGCCATGTTTTAATTTTAATATTTTTAACAAAAATATTTTTAATTAAACTAATTTTAACGATGAATAGATCAAACAAGCTTAAAAATTAACAATTCGTCCGTTAAAGTAACTAATTTGATTTTTCCTATCAATTAAAGCAAAATAAAATGAATGTTCAGCATTAAAATTTTGGGGTGGTGGTTGTATGCAGTTTGTGCTCATAAATACACCTATTATAAATAAAAATAAGTTAGTTTAACTAATCAATAAACGAGCTGAGTTATATAATACAAAAAAGCAAATGCAAATAGTACCAACGAATTGCACAAAATAAAGATACTGTTAACACTTCGTTGAAGTCATATTTACAAGTATTTTGGGAGGAGAATAATGATATTAACAGTTTTGAATTTCACAAACACACAACTTTATTTAAATGGTACAGTTAATTTTAATGCAAGCTATATCGGTAAAATAAAAAGAATATTATTACAGAATTAATCAATTGTTACTACACGTCCTGAGAAGTAAATAGTATTAGAGATGGAGTCTCTTAATATATAATAAAACGGATGTTCTGCATAAAACTCGGTTGGTGACAGTGGCATTGAATAACAGCACATAATCACACCTATAGGAAAAAGGAAGCAGTTAATAAGCGCCACGCGAGAGTTTATTTCAAAATAGATATTTAATCAAAACACAAGCAAAATTAACATTTTTGTATGTATTCAAATTATTTATAAATTTATTATTAACAAACACCAATTTATGATTTTAATTTTATAAAGCAATAACACATGCTCCAAAATTAATGCTTTCGATTTTTTGTGGACTAACGATCAGGATAGTGAAATATACCTATAACAGACAGCACAGGCAAGAATATACCTATAACAGAATATACCTATAACAATTATAACCTATAATTTCAAAATGTGTTTTGAAAACTGCTTTTGGTATCGATGAATTTTATTTCGCTTAAAATTTTTTCCCAAAACTCAGGAAATAAAGCAGGATAGTGGGGTATAACCAAAACGGTAAATAGTAATATTAACAAATCACAGACATTAACATCAAAATAAATACAAAAATAATAATTTGGAACAAAGATTCATTTATTTACATAACAAGCGTTCGATGAAAATACAATAATGTTTAGTAAAACTAATATTTCAAACAAATTGATGAGCGTTTTAAAGGGTCAATGTCTTCCCCACAAAATATACTGTATCATTTTCTTTTAAAATATAATAGAATGGATGTTCCACTTTAAAATAAATTGGATTTAATCGTGTCAATGGAGCACTGCACAGAGTCACCATTAACACAGCTGAAGATAAAGAATAAAATTCAATTAATGTAATAGATTGTACAGGGTGGCCCAAAATAAACGAAGGGGTTTGAATTGCTTATAACTTCTTTATTATAATTTTTTTTTCTTTTTTTTTCAGTATTTTGTAAAGAAGACTTGGGGAATTTAAAATGGAGCAGTACTCAATTGTGCACAACGTGCCCAAATTGTTGAGCTTTATTTTTCAAATCAACGATCCATTGTTTTGACTCAGCGTGCATATCGTCGTAATTTTAATGTGCGGGTTGGACCCTCAGAGTCAACAAGGGGCAGTAAGGAACCTTCCTGGTGCTGGCAGACCCGCACATTAAAATAACGACGATATGCACGCTGAGTCAAAACAATGGATCGTTGATTTGAAAAATTGGATAGTTGATTTGAAAAATAAAGCTCAACAATTTGGGCACGCTGTTCAATTGAGTACTGCTCCATTTTAAATTCCCCAAGTCTTCTTCACAAAATACTGAAAAGAAAAGAAAAAAAAAATTATAATAAAGAAGTTATAAGCAATTCAAACCCCTTCGTTCATTTTGGGCCACCCTGTAGTATATTAATATTATGGATACAGACATAAAACATATAAGTATAAAGAAAAATAAATGTTGCTGAGTCAAAATAAGGAGTTGGCAACTAAAAGTAATAAAAGATAAGTCATGAAAAATTATTGAAGCCAACAAGGTAAATCAGCCTACCTATTGATACTAACGAATTAAATACCTCAAATCTTCGAATGAAATAACTCATCGTAGGCATAAAAAACAAACAGATATTAAACTCAAGGTCGTACAAAACAATTTAAGGAAATATAACCATTGTATACTTTGTCTAATCAGATGGTTATGTTTTCCTCCTTATCAACAATGGATTGTAAAAAGCAGAAAACTAACAGAGACAAAAGTTTACAAAAATACTAAAAGTAAAATGATACAATCATAATTAGAAAATTAGGAAAAACTCCAAAAAGTTGAACGTGGTTTGATTTTTAAAAATCTTTAAAATATCGTTGAATCATATCCTACATATCGTTCAAATGTTCTACCAGTTTACCCAATTTAAAATTGACGACATGTTTCACAAATAGTTTTGTAAATGCCAGAATATAATTCTTTTTAATTGTGAAGGATACTGTAGTTTCGTGTTTTCTAAATTCATTTCGTATTATATTTAGTAAAATGTTTGTATTTAAAATCGGTGTTCGTACTTATGTCCAATTAATTTTTTTTATAAAAAGTGTTGTGAAATAGGAATTTCAATATGTTTCACAACAAAACATATATACCTTTTAAAACCTAGGTTCCACAATTAACACGAGGTCTGAGCTGTTGTGTAACGCGAGTAAGCGTTTGCTAAACAAATAACCGACGAATTTATTCATAAAAATTACTCATCACTTCAATTCGGTACTGGTAATTACTCTACACTTCTTACTTTAGTTTAACATACTAGTTTGATATATTTCTCCTTTGTATACAAGATCAAACAACAAACCGGTTAATGGGGAATAAAAAAAACATTACTTGTCGTAGTCAAAACCATAAACGCTTAGCCGGTAACGGAATTATGACTAGAAATACACCCAAAAGATTTGAAAAATTTCGTTTATTTCCTCACCAGAGTATTAGTCCGTATTGTGACAAACATGTGACATTTTTTTTATATCATTATTTGTTTATGTATTATTTAAAACTAATATGTTAAAAGAAAATAAGTATTGTACCAGTACCACTATTTGTTTATCGAACGCTTGCACGCGTTACAAAATCGTGGGGAAGACCCACCCCAAGAGATTCTCATAACGCCGGGCCAATTCTTCCACCTTGCCGAACTAGTCTAGTTTGAATATCTTTTGCGTGATAGATGCCTTAGGTTTTAACATCGTCATTTATTATTTCGTAAGTGACATTATCAATTTTGTTTTTATTTTAGCTTTAACAAACTTAACAACAAGTTTGCCACAATAATGTTTACTAGCGTCACTTTGACTGAAATTCCGAACGAAAACTGTTTGTTCTACAATAAATGTACGATGTTTGAATATCAAGGCATATTTATTAACATTAGATCGGTAAACTTGTTGGAGATGGAACAATACAGATTCCTGTGTCAGAGTTAATCGATTATTTTTAGGTATTAGAACGAGGCAAGACAACCAATTCATTCCTTAATGGGACCCTATCTCAATGAGGTGATTATCCCATTCTCGGTGATCTTCTTTTATAAACGCTTGAACAGTGGCTAACATATATTTACTGGATGCCCTTTTGTAGATAAACCCTTTCGGAAGCATTAGACTGTGGAGAATATATATTTTTCAGTAACATATTTTCTCAAAAGAGCTGCACATATTTTAGCCTTGTACTGTTTACCATTATCGGACAGAATAACTACAGGAACGGAAAATATTAGAGAGCATGTTGAGAACCCTATCCTCTAAAACATTCAAAACAGCTTTTGCTGTTGCTTCCTTTGCGGGTTTCAGCAATACAAAACTCGAATAGTTCATGGGTTTGCATTTTTTGCAACTATCACAATCTTTTGTATATTCCTTTTCATCGCTAAACACGTGAGGCCAGAAAAACTCTCTGTAATAATTCTAAAGTTTTTGTTATACGAAGATGTTCAGCAGTAAGAGCATCATTATTCCTAAGCCTATTCAATTAAAAACCTTGTAAGGGAAGTTGGAACAAATAATTTCCAATTAGAAATCTCGGTACTATCGTACACATGTCCGACATTTTTGTTTAAAAAGTTTGCTAATTAATTCGAGGAAATTTATGTTAGTTTTCGATTTGTGTAAACGAGCAAGATATTCGATATCCTGAAATCTAGGCGAATTAAGATCGATAAGGGGCAGATGATGTAACAAATGTTATGAATGAATTTAAATTTGAGCGTTTTTTTATACCTTCTGATTCAAGTGAAATGCTGGAATGTAGGTGGCGACAATAGGTTGAAGAAGGGGAGAGAACATTTTTGGCGGACTGTCAAAATTTATTCTGCGAAGCGAGGAAGAAAAAGAAAGAACTATTTTTTTTGACGTTGTTTAAAAATAAAATAAAGCTATTGAAATAAATAAAAGTTGTGTTTATAACGTAAACGAGGCTGTTTTAATATAACTTTGTAAATATTGTAAACATCAGTAGTGGGATAACCGAGAAAATTTAAGATAAAACTAATCAAGCTATGGATGGTTTTCGGAACAGCACGGTAATCAATATGGAAGGAGCTATTGGAGAGAACGAAAAGAATATCTCACAAACATCTGTGCCGGATGGATTTTACAACAATTACTCAGGGTATAATCGTAATGTCTATCAACACCCATTACCACATAATCAAGAGTTTCGATATCCTCAAAATCAGTATCCCTTGTATAACCTGAAACCCACAGAGAACTCAGGTAATTTTGCACAACAGTATATTTATCAAAATAATGATTTTAATTCAAGTTTTTATCACGATATGTCAAAATTAATCGATGAAAAACAAAATATTGAAATAAAACAAGCGGAATTGTGCCGCCGCGAGAATGATATTTTAGAAAGGGAAAATCGAATGTTTAAAAATGTCAGATTTCAGGAAAGTCACGGAATGTTGAATCCTCTTGAGCTGGAGGTTATATTACCAGTATTTGAACCGGGTAAAAGTGAAAATAATGTTTTCCATTGGTTAAATCGGGTAGAAGTCCTACGCGAAATGTATAATTGGAATGAAATACAGTCAATCCACTATGCGTCCTTGAGGTTAAGAGGAACTGCTTTGTTATGGTTCCAAAACTTGCACGAACCAATACAATCATTTTCGAGTTTCAAAACTAGACTTGAACAAATGTTTTACTGCGGGCTATCGGGTGCACAGGTTCACAACATGTTGCGAAATCGTCGAAAACAACCAAGAGAAAGTTTTGTACAATATTTTTACAGCTTAAAGCAATTAGCTTCCACGGGCGGTGTCAATGATGGTAATTTAATACAATAATTTATATGGGGTGTGGAACACTTAGATATAGGGAAAATTGTAGCATTCACACCCTATGAAAATTCTAATGCTTTGTTGAGACAGCTACAATATTACGAAAGTATTGATACTCAAAACCTTAATTCGAGTCAGGCAATCGCCAATGATCTTCATCCCTCAGCCGCTAATACAACGAAAGTAGTGAATACATCAAATAATTTTGTCTGTTTTAACCGTAATAAAATGGGAAACATCTCCAGAAATTGTACGAAACCTCGAACAATTACTTCAAGGAAGAGTTCGTTGTATCAAAACGATAGAGTGATGGGGGGTAAGGTAGTACACAGTTCAAAATTGATTTACCAAACGAATACTACAAAAATATTGAATTGGACGGAATCGAAATTGTAGCGTTTTTCGATATGGGTAGTTCATGTGTAACTTTACGTAAAGACTGGGCGTGCACATTAGATTTTAAATTTCACCCTTTTACACAAAGACTTCGGGGCTGGGGAGGTGGTCGAAGTAATGCGATTGGGAAAAAGGAGGGTTGCTTAAAAATAGATGGTATTTATATTAAAGTCGATATTTTAATAGTAAACGAAGATGCGCAAGAGGATCCTATAATAGTAGGACGTTCTGCCTTAGACCAGCCACATATATAATAATTTATAAATCCTTTAAAGAGTTTCGACTAATGAATAATAGCGTAGAAAACAACAACGAAATTGTAGACCAAAAGACGGCTGAAATTAATCCTATCCCGGTTAGTGAAGAGAGTAAATCTCGAGCCTGACTATCAGAGAACACAAAATTACGTGCCGTTTGTGAGAGAGAAATTGAAATTATAAATATTAACGAGAATGGTGAAGTTCCTTTGAGCTTTAAATTAAGTGATAAGTTCAAACATCACGTTGAACAGAAAATATTAGAACATAACCAAATTAATTCTAACTTAGGTTTAAGCGAGTTTAGTAGTAGTTTAGGTCATAGAAAGAATTTAACCATAAATAGTGAGAATTTAGAATTAGGAAAGAAAAATGTATCGATTTTAAAATTGAACGATCCAAATAAAGTAGATTTAGGTTTAGGTGGTGGGAATACTATAGATTTAGACTGTTTAGCTGATAAGGTTGATAATTTAGATAGTAAATTGAATGGTTTAGTAGAAGTTTGGTGAAATTGGGTAATAAATACGATGAGTTTAATTTCAAGATCGATGAATTGATTAATACGCGTAACTTAAGTATAAGCAGCAACGATAAAAAGTGCAAAAATTTAAAAAATAAAAATAATGTAGTTTTAGATAATAAAGTTGATATTTCAGAGAGTAAGACGAATACCGCAGAGCCCCATGTAATGGTTCCGAGTAGTAAAATCGATAATCTGTATGTCACGAAGGGCGATATCAATCTAAGGGAACCGAAAGAGTTTGAACATTTTAGAAACAAACGGTTAATCGAAATCGACAGGATGAGTGAATATTCAGTAAATAATTTTAAAGACGAGGTAAGCGATAATTTGCGATCAACGCGTAAAGACGAAGACACTAAGGTCATGAAAATACTTTTTGACAATGAAATAGTTTTAAATAAAAATTTGATGGAATCGGAAAAAACGCTAGTATATAGTTTAGTCAACAAATACAAAGACTGTTTCGCAAGGGATATTAGTGAAGTAGGAAAAGCCCAAGAGATTGAAATGAAAATTGAATTGAATCAATCAAAACCTATATATTATCGTCCATATCGAGTACCGTATGCTCATCAAGAATGGGTTTGTGGGCAAATAAATAAACTTTTAACCTTGGGTATTGTTAGGCCGTCCACGTCAGCGTACGCAAGTCCAATAGTAGTGACCCCTAAAATGAATGCTGAAAACAGACTATGTGTAGATTATAGACGTCTTAATCAGGTAACCGTGAAAGAAAGGTATCCAATGCCTTCAATGGAGGAACTGCTGCATAAACTAGTAGGAAATAAATATTTTACGGTGTTGGATCTTACGTCTGGGTATTATCAGATACCTATGGCTGAAGATTCTAAATATTTAACGGCCTTTATAACTCCAGAAGGTCAATACGAATTTAATCGTATGCCGTTCGGCTTATCAAACGCGCCCGCGATATGTCAGCGGTATATGGACCGAATCATTAAAGAAATGGGCGGAGAAGCAATTGTCTATTTGGACGATGTAGTCATTCCAAGCCCAACCGTAGAAATAGGACTGAAGCGACTTGAAAAATTACTAATATCAATGCGTAAATATGGATTGACATTAAATGTTAATAAATGCCGATTTTTAGATACGACTATCACATTTTTGGGGCATAAAATTACAGGAGATGGTATCAAACCAGGCAATGATAAAGTAAGATGTATTGAAAACTTCAAAAGTCCGGAAAATGTCCATGAGGTCCGTCAATTTCTTGGCCTTGCTAGTTTCTTCAGAAAATTTGTGCCTCAGTTTTCAGTTATAGCTGAACCACTCACACGGCTCACAAGAAAAAGCGTAGAATTCAAATGGGACCAAGAGCAAGTGAGGTGATTCGAAAACCTCAAAGAAAGACTGTGTAACAATGAGTTTTTAGCATTGTATGACTTTAACAAGCGCCACGAAGTACACACAGATGCAAGTAGTTTAGTCGTAGAACGACGTAGAACGACGGAATTGGAAAGCAAATATCACAGCTATGAGCTCGAAGCGTTGGCTGTCGTTGAATCAGTGGAACGGTTTAGGGTCTATGTGCTGGGTAAAGAATTTTTTGTAGTAACCGATTGTAACGCGCTCTCAACAAGTGCCACGAAACAACATTTAATACCTCGAATTGGCCGATGGTGTTTGCGATTGTTGGAATTCGATTTTACGGTTATACATAGAAATGGTAGTAAGATGTCACACGTAGATGCCCTGAGTCGCTGTCCAGTTGATAGTGCGGTAGAGATAGACCCAGCATCGCTAAGTGTAATGATGTTGGAACTCGAAAGTGATTGGTTGTCTGCAATGCAAGTTCATGATAAAGATGTCGCGAATATTAAAGAAATACTTTCCCGTGAACCGGTCACCAATAATGATAAACAAACTTGTATCGATTCCGAATTGGCCAATGGAATAATCTATCGGCGAGTGAACGGGAAATTATTATTTTATGTTCCCAAATCGGTACGCTTTAAATTACTTCATTCATATCACGATGAGATTGGCCATTTTGGGTTGGATAAAACACTCAATAGGATGAAAGATTTATTGTGGTTTCCTGGAATGCGACAATTTGCAGCGAAATATATTCGTTCATGTCCCAACTGTTTATATTATAAAAACAAATCGAGTAAAGTAGAAGCCGTCTTAAATCCCATTCCAAAAATTCCAATTACCTTTCATACTATCCATATAGACCATTTGGGTCCTTTTCCAAAGTCCCCGAAAAAAAATGAACACTTAGTGGTAATGGTTGATGGATTTACGAAATTTATACATCTGAAGGCCGTGCGGACTACTGAAACACGACATGTAGTCGCCTTCCTAAAAGAAGTTGCAACTTATGTGGGAATCCCTACACGAATTATAACGGATAAAGGAACTTCATATACATCTCACATGTTTGCGGAATTCTGTGTTAATAATTGCATTGAGCATCATTCAGTTGCAACTGGTGTGCACCGAGCCAACGGTCAAGTCGAGAGAGTGAACACCGTGATGAGTACTATGTTAGCTACACTTTCGGCGAATAATGAACAAAACACCTAGGATCATTATGTGAAACAAATTCAGTGGTCAGTCAATAGTACGAAACATGCAACGACGAAAGAGACTCCTTTTCGTTTGACCTTCGGATTTGAACCAAGGCCAATATCTGAGGATAAACTATGTCTAGCTGTACATGATTGTAATCCAGTTGGTGTGGATAGCAGAGATCAATTATATTCAACTGTTATGGAGCGTATTGAAAAGGATCAGCAACAACAAAAACTTCGTTTTGATAAGATGCATCGTAAGCCGCATGACTATAAGATTGGTGATGTGGTAATGATACGGAATGAGTCATTAGCGACGGGACAAAGCCGTAAACTTCAACCGAAATTTAAAGGACCGTATATCATTACCCACACGCTGCATGGTGATCGTTTTATGGTAGAAGGTGAAAGAGTTGAAGGAGGTCGACGACGCTACAAAGGAGTTCACGCAGCTGAAAATTTGAAGTTATGTGAGCCACCACCAGATGTCGACACCGACGAGTATGAGGAAGAATAGTTATTTAGTAGACAAAGGATTGAGGGCAATCCTGTCAGGATGATCCGAGTGTTATGAATGAATTTAAATTTGAGCGTTTTTTTATGCCTTCTGATTCAAGTGAAATGCTGGAATGTAGGTGGCGACAATAGGTTGAAGAAGGGGAGAGAACATTTTTGGCGGACTGTCAAAATTTATTCTGCGAAGCGAGGAAGAAAAAGAAAGAACTATTTTTTTTTGACGTTGTTTAAAAATAAAATAAAGCTATTGAAATAAATAAAAGTTGTGTTTATAACGTAAACGAGGCTGTTTTAATATAACTTTGTAAATATTTTATAACACAAAGAACCAGAAGACTTGGATGTTTTAATATTTAATTCGTCCACTTCGTCGCCATGCATCCGTGATAAACGCGTCCCGCATCACGTTTTGAGTTACTTTACGATACTCAATGTTGAGCAAATTTGACGGCCTGTAGTTTGAAAGATCCTTTGAATCCTTAGATCCTTTTGGTACATCAACTATTTCAGACTGATATGGTCGGTAATCTCAAATCTTTCAGCATAAACTTTAAACTTCTTGATACTAAAGACTACGGCCAAACACTAAAACTCAGTTACGCTGCAGTTTCTTTGCGCGTCGTTGCGTTTGCGACGCAAAAGCAATAGGATGTTCCCAGCCAACATTGGCTTTTTGGAAGAGACACCACCTAACCGTTTTGCTCGCTCGCATCGTTTGATTGAAATTTTGATTGAAATTGAAATCGTTTGATTGAAATTGAAATTTAAAAAATTCAATTCAAAAACTTGAGAAAACAACGGTTTAAAATGTCATCTGCACGGTAACATAAAGTTACACTTTATATGGTAAATAATAATATTATATAGCTAAAAGGAAAAAACACAGGCGAAACACTTATTAATAAAAACAACTATAATAATTTAGAGCAAATATAAATTTATTTTACATAACATTTTTTTTTAAATACATTACGGTTATTTATAAGAATAATTCAAGCAAATTGATAAGCATTCTAAAAGTTTAACGTTCTTCCCGAAAAATAAACTGTATCGTTATCTTTTAAAATATAATAAAATGGATGTTCCACTTTAAAATAAATTGGTAGGGATGGTGGCATTGGGGCACAGCAACGCATCATTATTACAGCTTAATATATAAAAAAAATCAATTAATGTGATATTTAAGCTAAAACAATTTTATATGAATATTTATAAGAAAAACAAATATTACAAGCAAAATAACGAGTAAAGAAACAAACTAAAAATATTAGTTTGTTATATAAGTCTGAGCTTTAAATAAAACCATGATGTTTTCTGACTAAATACGACCAGTTTCGACTAATAGGAACAGAAGAAAAATATCAAAGGACGGAAAGCAAACCATTATTACTAATAAAAACAAACATGAAAAAAGAATAACAAACATGTGAAATGTGTGAATCTAGTAACATTCGTCCCGTGACTCTTATGCTGTGTGCCTCACACCAACTTTTTGAGTTAAATCAGTGACTTTTCATTTCATACCCAAGCTGCGCTATTGATCACCAGGCGGCGGACGAAAAGTCTCCTCGTCAGCTTGCTTTTCAATTTAGTTGTCAATTCATTGAAACGTCAATATATTTAAAAACAGTTATTCAAAAAAAATGGAAAATAATTCAAATTTATACAAAAGAAAATATTCGGTATGATGTATTTTAAAAAAAGAAGCTCCCAAATACAATTTCATTATCATCCTTCATTATTACAATGTTTACAAATTTTGACATTTAAAAAGATTATAATTTAAATATGAGGTCAGGCACAGGTTGTACGTTTGATACGAGTGACATCTATGAATAGCATATGTGCACTAGCAATTAATTTAGAAAAGTAAGTGATTTAGCAAAAAATAATAGTGTGAGGCACACAGCATTAAGCTATTAATTTGATTAACATGAAACGAGCGGTGTGATATAATTACAACTTTTAGTGGCATGAAAAAAGGTGAAAATATAAAGATAGTGATGGTTCCGCACTTCTCTTGATTCAGTCAATCGTATAAATATCGCATTCCACATTTGTATTCGAATATAAATAAATAAATAAATATTATTTTGTACTTTTACTTTTACTAGAAATTTTTGTTCTAATACCTAGTTAGTTGGAGTTGTTTTATTCTAATCTCTAATCCGAGTGACAAAGTATTTGGAATCATGTAGAACACCTAATTATTTGGAAATGTTTTGTTTTACACTCGTTTCTGCTTGAAATGGGATATCACTTCTTTTTGTAGTGAACAGATAGTTTTGACTATTAAACTTTAAACTGCACCTTTTCACGAACTAAAATTTACATTTTTGATGTTTTTGTAGCTGATATCACGATTTTTTGTAGTAAATAATAAATTTTATGAGCTTGGATTATAATGAAATAAATAATAAAACTAACAATAGGTAATTATTTCATTTTGATATAAGCAATTTGAATTTTTGTCATCGATTTATTTGTATACCAACTTCAACGGTTGATTGAATTATTTTCAATTTTTCTGCATTAATAAAAACAACATATCCAATAATCTAGTGACGTGGGCTGGTTGGATGAAACTCGCATATTGCCACAAAACTTTTTGAGTAGTATACCCGAATTGATTAGGCATATGATGTAAAACCAAAATATAAGTCTCCTCATGTATGCTATTTGGTCCAGATTCTACAAAATTTGTTTATCGCCTTAAGATTAACTTTCGATATTAAACATGACTTAGAACTATAAAAAACTGTAAGTAACAGATTTAGTTTAAGTATCATTGCTTTAATATTAATTTCATTTTTCTTTAACATTAAGTTTAATTTCAATGTGATTTTTCAGTATACTAATACTGAATTTATAGTGTCCCACTTTTGTTTATTAAACTGGAAACTAATTTTAATAACTAATTTTAATAAAACTATTTACATATTTCAAAATTAGTATAAAATCAAATAATAATAAAATTATTTGGAACAAATTCGCTAGATAATATACCCCGCTATTTTGTTGAAGGGACTAATGGTTGGCACATGACGGATAACCGTATAGTTTTTTACACGAAGTTAATTTAAAGTGGATCCCGAAAATTTTCCCAAATATTCTTCATTCGCAGTAAAACAATAAATTATAATAATGTTTTTATGACAACCTACACAACTAAACCTAAACACATACCTTTTTCAAAAAAAAATTAACCTAAGACCTTTTTACGCAGAATCAGAAAAATTTACATTTGATGATATTTTTATAAGCAGATATATATTTGTTAGTATCAGAATCATCCTATAAATGTCCAAAAATATATAAAAACACATAATGTTTTTTTATGTCAACCTACAAACCAAATACATTCCTTTTTAAAAAATTTGTCTTAGCAAAGTCAGAGTAATATTAAATAATTTATTTTGTAGGCAAATATTTATTAGCTAGTATCAGAATCACCCTATAAATGTCCAAAAATACACGAAAACACATATTTCACCCTATAAATGTCTAAAAATACATGAAAACACGTATGTATTTCTCTTCTGTCATACGCATTAAAAGAACAAATTATAATAATGTTTTTATGTCACACTACAAACCAAATACATACCCTTTTAAAATTGGTCTTAACTAATTTGTTTTAGCTTTTTTATGCAAAATCAGAGTAAAATTAAATAATAATAATAATGTTTTTATGACAATTTCCTTTCTAATTTTTTTCTTAACATTAAAACGTAAAATTGACATTTGTTGATATTTTTGTTGATTGTAAAAAGCATTTTTTTGAGGTTATGTCTACTAGGTTCAGCGTAAATAAGCAAAGTGGTATTCGCTATTTTTTTTTCACGAACAGCGATCTACCTCATCGCTTTGATGAAAAAAAATTGATACGTGAGTTTTATTTATTTTTATTTTTTTTCTAGTTTTGACATAGGGTGACTCTGAAAATTTGTTAAGCATTTTAGAGAAGACCAAAGTTTAAAATTAAATTGTGATCGAACGAATTGATCTTCAAGTCTTAATAAAATTATCACACTGATAAAAATTTTTATGTTTTTATACGATTAAATTTTTAATTTTAATTTTTCAAACAAGGCCATTTCAAAAAGTTCCTTTTTTCTACATATTTGCCACGAAATACAAAACAAAACTGTATTCAACCTCAATTTTCCCAATACAAAACTAAAAACAACGTCACATTGTTTCTAAGAAAAAGGGTCAAAACAAAACATTAAATAAAAAACATACAAAATAATAACGTCGATTTAGGGTTTTCGGCTTTTGTTTGAAAACAAATTTTGGATTTACCTCGAATAATCCGGAAATTAACCAGAATTTTATTTAAGGAATTCGTTTTGCAAAATGAATAATTATTTAAACAAGACTACGATAGTTACAGTTTAAATGTAATTCGATTATGTTAAATGAACTAATTGTAAACAAAACACTGCATCGTGAACATAAAACCGTGTAAATAGAAGTAAAGTTATTTTTTAATTGTGAATAAAGTTTTAGAGGTTATTTTAAAGAAATATTTTGTAATGTTTTTAAAATCCAAATGATAGATATAATGAATAAACATTTCTATAAAAAAGAGCCTGACAGTAGGATTAATGGCGTAATTCGAGTCACGGCAGTGATGAGGAAGGTTCGAATCTTTTCCGACACACGTAAATTGAAAAAATTCTTACTATTTCGTTGGTAACTTGAGTTTATTTGCTCAAAAATTTTCTAAAAGACAAATTTGATTTTTTTTTAACTAAAAATTGGACCGAATTCGCAAGGGAGATAAATTAACAAAACTCGTGCAAAGCGATATTTTTACCATAACAAATATAGTAAGGGTTTAGCAATAGAAAGATGCAAGTGTTGGAAATTAAATTTTATGTTTTACAAATTTGTTGCCAAGGAAAATTGAGCTCATAGTATGGTTCACAAAGAAACACTAACTTCTATGCGTATAAGAAACTTTTTGCACCAAAACAGATGTGCTGTTCAAAATGAGAATTTTGTGTGATTTTTTTTATGGTGGAGGAGTGTTGTAGTCATAAAAACTGTAAATTTTTTTAAATATTTCTGTCATCTAATTTATATAAATTATAAATTAAATTTTTTGTTCGCCTTTCATTTTGTAAATTGAAATAATTATCTATGCACAATCTCTTTTTAAATTTACTTTTGCATTACATTTTGAAGTAAAAGTATTAAAATAATGTAAAATATAATGCATTATACTTATAATTAATTAAGTATTTAGATAGAAAGTTACTATAAAGAGGTGTAACAGTCCAAAATCATGAGAGCAAAATAGGACAAAATGTAATGGTTTGAAGCTCCGAATATTTTTTCTAGGTTTCAAACCATTCACAAATTCACTAACTTCGTCTGCTTGTTCCATTATATGGAACATAATATCTTTAATGTTGTTCTGAGGTTATTGTACAGGATATTACTAATGAGGAAAACTTGAGGAATATATTTTGGGTTTTCACAACTAACAGAGTTATAATTATAGCAGTCAACACCAGTTTACATAATACCGATGCACAAGAATACCATGGCGTTTTCTAAAATAGCTATCGCTACTAGGGCTAAACAACCATCCATTATTTTTAATCGTTTGGGTTTTGATTTTTCTTAATGTAGATTTTTGGTTTTGGTTTTGGTATTGGTTTTTCTAAACAACTATTCTTGTTTTTGGTCTCAGTTTTTCTCAACCACAAGCCAATTTGTAATGGAGAGCTGATTCGTTGAAAATCAACGAAGTGGCATAGCAGATCGCGTACCTAGATTAGATTATTTATATGCTCCGGGCTAGCGGCAGTATTGAGTTCGAGTTGTAAATTCTGCTACTCCAGCACAAATACGGAAATGTACGCGAATTACGTGATTCAAGCGGAAATGGAAAAAAAAAAAACAAACAAGTGGAAAAAATTGAGACTCTGGTACTCCTTTGGTGAAAGAACCGCGATCAGCACGTCAACCCCCCTCCCCCATTCAATCACATACTCTAACACTCTCACACCTCATACACGCTCACACTCTCCCACACACACATGCACACATACACCCATTCCTACAGTCATACACCCAATATGTAAGAGCATTTGACTCTATTAAAAAGAGGAAAAAATAACTTATTATACAATTAAAAAAAAAGCTAACAATGCAAGTCGGTTAAGTTGGTTGCAAGTTGGATGTGATGATTTTCGGAATGTGGTATTGGATTCGGTTTTGATGATTTTTAATATATGGTTTTAGTTTCGGTTTTGCTTTTACTATTTTTATGAAATTTTTTGCAGTTTTGTTTTTGAAAAATTGGTTTGCTTGATCTGGATAGTACCTAATCACAACCGATATTCCATTTACAATTCGTCAATGAAGATTTATTGGGCATTTTATACATTCCTTCAATTTAGCATTTTTGATTAATTATGGATCATTTTTTGGATTAACTTAAGCTGGGTAAAGTCGAAACGAAACGTTATTGTGGTTTTGGATGTTTACGCTACGACAGCAAATTTGTATGAATCACTTTAATTTACTTAAGTGTTTTGATGAGAATGCATTTATAGTATTGGTGCAAGACCGATTTTGAAAAATTTATCAATACGTTTTTGTCATGAGTAAATAAAGTGGTTGCAAAAAACAGGGTTTGATCGAAAAATTCCATGGTAACTAAACCGCATTTTTTTTAATTTACATCAATTTATTTCTCATTTCTTAAGTCATTAATTTAATTAATATCACATGGAAAGCTCTCGAGATATATCCAACCGATACGAAAATGTAACGGTATTTGTTGTAATATTATGGTTTATTATAATTATAAACCGCACTTTAAACGCTGGTGAAAATTGTTAGAAAAAAACGGTGTAAAAATGTCATCTGCACGGTAACGTAAAGATACACTTTATGTGGTAAATAATAATAATATATAACTAAAAGGAAAAAAGCTGACGAAACGCTTATTAATAAAAACAACTATAATAATTTAGAGCAAATATAAATTTATTTTACATAACATTTTTTTTAAATACATTACGGTTATTTATAAAAATAATTCAAGCAAATTGATAAGCATTCTAAAAGTTTAACGTTCTTCCCGAAAAATAAACTGTATCGTTATCTTTTAAAATATAATAAAATGGATGTTCCACTTTGAAATAAATTGGTTCGGATGGTGGTATTAAGGCACAGAAACGCATCATTAGTACAGCTTAATATATAAAAAAAAAACTCAATTAATGTGATATTTAAGCTAAAACAATTTCAAATAAATATTTATAAGGGAAACAAATATTATAAGCAAAATAACGAGTAAAGGAACAAACAGACTAAAAATATTTGTTTGTTATATAAATCTGAGCTTTAAAATTACAGCAGAAATAAAAACATGATAGCCTTGATGTTTTCTGATTAAAAACAACCAGTTTCGATCAATGAGAACAGAAGAAAAATATCAAAGGACGGAAAAGAAATCTTTACTAATAAGAACAAAAATGACAAAAAATAACGAACTTCTGAAATGTGCCCTAAACATTCGTCTCGTGACTCTTAAGCTATTAATTTAACTAAGATGAAACGAGTGGTGTTGTGGTGATATAATTACAATTTTTAGTGGCATGAAAAATGGTAAAAATATATAGATAAAAAGAAGAAATCTGACAAACGCTTTAAAAAAAACAATTATAATAATTTAGAGCCAATATGAAATTATTTTATATAATGAACATTTCTTGAAAATACAATATAGTGATTTAGAAAATTATTTAAAAAAATAGTTCAGCATACTAAAAACTTAACATCCTTCTGGCAAAATAACTGTATTGATAAATTTCAGAACATAATAAAATTGATGAACCACCTCCCCTCCATTTCAAATAAGGCCATTTCAAAAAGAGCCTTTTTTTCTACATATTTGCCACGAAATACAAAACAAAACCGTATTCGACCTCAATTTTCCCAATTCAAAACTAAAAACAACATCACATTGTTTCAAGAAAAAGGGTTAAAGAAAAAACATTAAATAAAAAACATGCAAAATAATAACGTCGATTTAGGGTTTTCGGCTTTTCTTTTTAAAAAAATTTTGGATTTACCTCGAATAATCGAGAAATTATCAAAATTGTATTTAAGGAATTCGTTTTGCAAAATGAGAAATAATTTAAATTAGACTGCGATAGTTTAAACAGTTTAAATGTAATTCGATTGTTAAGTAAACTAATTGTAAAAAAACACTGCATAGTGAAGAAAAAGCCGTGTAAATAGAAGTAAAATTATTTTTTAATTGTGAATAAAGTTTTATGTGTTATTTTATAGAAATATTTAGTGCATTATTTTGAACGCTGTGCATAATTATATTATGCAAAATTACTGCATGAAACAACAAATTTTTTATTCTTTTTTAAAAACCGAATGATATGGAAATGTTTATTCATTACATTTCCATAAAAATCAGCCTAATAACAGTAAGAGCCGTAGCAGGATTCGAATCATGGTACTGACGAGGAAGGTTCAAATCCAGTCCAAAACAAAAACATTGAAAAAATTCAAAGTACTTCGTTAGTGACTTGAGTTTATTTGCTCACAAAACATCCGAAATGTTTAAGTTAGTTAACATTACCAAAACATAAAATTCACTTACTCTTTCCTATTGGCATAATCCAATTAAAAAAATAACAAAGACGGTATTCTACAAGAAAAATTTGATTTTTTTTAACCATAAATTGCACCAAATCTACAAGGGAAATAAATCAATGATTCTCGTGCATTATTACCGTTACAAATTTAATAAAGGTTTATCCACAAGTTTGTTATTATAGTGATAAAAAGATAATGCTGAGGTACAGTTAACAGCTCTCTTCGATTTGGGAATTAAATTTTATGTTTTACAAAATCCCTAGCTTTGTTTTCCAAGTACAATGGAATTGAAAGTATATTTACAAAGAAACACTAGCTTCTAAGCATATAAGAAACTTTTTGCACCAAAACAGACGCGCTGTTTAAAATGAGATTTTTTTCGATTTTTTTTATGGTGGAGGAGTGTTGTAGTCATAAAAAAATATTAAAAAACTTTAAATATTTATGTCATCTACTTTATATAAAGTAAAAATTAAATTTCTTTTGCTTCGTTTAGCTTGTACGTCGAATGAACAAAAAACGGTGATTCAAGATTTATTTGGATCAAGATTTATTTGGCTTTTATACATTTCTTCAATTTAGCGTTTTTGATTAATTATGGATCATTGTTCGGATTAACTTAAGCCGTATGAAGTCGAAATGAATCGTTATTTTGTCGAAAACGTTAAAACGAATCGAAACGTTTAAAAAATTCAGAGTAATTCGTTGCATGTTTAACATAAGTCAGTTCGCAGTAATTTTGTGCATATTTGACCATTGAAATGTCTTCCTTAATTTTAACATTATTTATACATGTAACCAGAATGTCTGACCTGATTTGGCGTTTTCTGGAATTTGGCACAATCCATTGAACATGAAACAAGAGTCTAATTGGTTGAAGATTTATGAAAAACTTTGCTTTTCGCTTCACTGAACATTTTTAGAAAGCTGAGCAGCTATATTTAGTTTGAGATACTTTCGTTATCGAAAAAATCAAATAAGTATTGTTCCGGCTCCATGTTCGCACACTTCGTTATATTTGAAACAAAAATCGTGTTAACAGGAGGTTTGAGAATAAATAATAACGGACCTTGGGTTCTCAACCACGAAAAAATATTGCAATCCGTTCGATGTGGATTGTCGTTTGGCTGGCCGATGTTCTTTATCGCAAAAACCCATCATGGCTGGATTCGAAGATGTCTAAGCATTTGTAAAATTTTCGCAATCTGTTGAATATAAAAAATGAATTAGGCTGGTTCATTGGGCTCGTTACTCGTTACCCAGAAATGGAGTTAAAGATTTCTGAAAAACATAATTTTCACAATTATAAATGATATCGAAAATGAACAAAAACACAAAACCTATCGAAAAAACTTAACTTTAATATAATTATTATAATATGTGATAAAAATATGTTAAAGAGTTCAAGGGGGTGGAATTGTTTACAAATTTAAACTAAAATATGTTTTTCAAAGCAAATTCTATATTTTAATTCTACAAAATTTGAAATAAAATACAATCCGATTTTAATTGCCCTTTATGACACGTCCTGAAAACATAATTTGAAAACTTTTATTATCTAACAGAACGTAGTAAAACGGATGATCTGCTTGAAAATCTTCAGGTGGTGGAGTCCTACAACGTGGCTCAATCATTACATCTTAAATAAATAAAAATTGCCAAATAAATTATGAAGTTGTTATTTCTATTAATTGGAATCACACTAACAATTACAAATTTTCAAACGAAAACTTTTGCATTTGAAACAAGTCAAATTTTTACTTTTCTTGTCTTAGTTAAATTACTGTCCGGACAGTAGTTAGTTCTTTAATTTGACAATAAAATGAAAGATTTGGGAAATATTTAGTCAATGGAGGTGGGGTTTACTACATGCTATTATTTCTACTTTTCTGCATGCCATCATTTTTACATTATCTAATTGAGCTTTCGATACTGAGAGCTGGGCGATGAATAACATTTTTATCGCATTTTTAACCCCAATACACTAAAGAGAGACTAATACCATTTCCATATCATCTTCTTACACAGCCACATCGAACCGAAATCTTTTTTTTTTTTGTAAAATTTCGTAACTAAAACAAAATTAGTTGTTAAAAAAACAATTTATTGTTTAATTAAAATACAATTGTAAAATGTGTAAGAATAAAAGCAAAACAATGTTAGTTGAAAGTCATCACTCTTCCAGAAAAGAAGACCGTTTCATTATTTTTCAATAAATAATAAAAAGGATGATCGGCTACAAAGTCAGCGGGTGGAGGTGGCATACAACGTGTCATCATTATAGCACCTTATAATTAGAAATAATATAAAGATTTGTTTATTATAACATGGTAGAACTATTTTTTACTAATAAAAGATTTACAAATAATTATTCAAATTTGAGAGAAGGTGTAACGACGGACTATTTCCAATTTTTACTCTAAAATAATAGTTCGCAACGAATTGTAAAAAAACTAGCAATTGAAAAACAATCAAAAATGTTATTTTAACCATAAATTGACAGAAATTTAACAGAAACTAGGCTTTTGCCAAGAAGGCAAAAAAAAAATAAAACGTTTTCTACTACAATCTATAACCCATAACCCTAAGCACTGCACTAAAGCTAAAATAAAGCACCGAAGACCGCAATATTTATGAATAAAATGTTCAGTCGCCAACTGTTTTGGTTTAGATTAGACCCTTTTACAGTAGCGAAACTTCAGAAAGAGAAAAAGTATAAAGATGGATTTGCTTTGTACCATGGTCCAACTTAAATCATCCACAGCTGAACCTAGGTAGCTATTGATGTAAATTTGAAGGTTCCGACTTTTGTCCTTTAAGGGTGTTGGTGTGTTTAACAAGTTATCAATTATTTGATTGATATTATGATACTTTAATAATTGCTAATATTTTACTGAATAAAACATTTTCTTGAAAAAACAATATTAATGCTTCGACACGCTAGTTTATTATGTTTTTATAAACATTAATACAATTTATACAATTTATAAACATTAATAATATAAAAACAAAGCAAAGCAATGTTAGTTGAAAGACACCACCCTTCCAGAAAAAATGACCGTTTCATTGTCTTTCAATAAATAATAAAATGGATGATCTGCAACGAAATCAGCAGGTGGAGGTGGAAGGCACATTAACATCATTATAACACCTTACAATTAAAAATAAAATAAATATTAATTTAATATAATGACATTAACCTTAGTTAAAAATAATTTTATATAAATTTTTGTATTGGACACTATAAAAAAACAAACGTTTTAGCAAGTATAAAGCAAAGGAGAGGTCCGATCCGAGTTAAATACTTAACATTTTTTCACTTTTGTTTTACATAATGTAATCATGCTTTACCGATAAACATCATATTATAAATATTTATTATAATTCTCCTTCACAAATAAAGCGAACTGACGCGATTAACTACACATTCTCCAATCACAATTAATTTTTATAATATGTGATAAAAGTAAGTGAAAGAGTTCAAGAGTTGGAATTGTTTACTCTATATTTCAATTCTACAAAAACTGCAATAAAAGTAACCGAAATTTTTGTTTTTTGATTTAATAACTGCCCGAACAGTAGTTAGTTACTAATTAGTTCATTACTGGAGGCGGTACAAAGGCTTGCTTGCTTATGTATCACTAGTGCCTTCAGGACAACGCCCACAGCGAGTCTGCAGGTCTTATTAGGGCTTCCTCCCCTGCAAATATTTGTAAGAATGGAGGCTCTTAAGGCTACAAAAAGGCTCAACACCTGACAGATTTGTCCATGCCGACTGATGACACCGTACCTCTAACTGCCTTTCAAAAGCCATATAGAGTTGTAATTCCAACGATAGAGGACCGGTCCTCAGCTAATTTGCTATTGGACAGTGCAGCCAACACGTTGGACATCTACACAGATGAATCTCTCACTGAAAATGGTGCAGGAGCTGCAGTTTACTTCAGTAATGATGATCAAGGCCTGCAATTTCCACTTGGCGAATACTGCACAGTCTTTCAGGCTGAGGTATTCGCCATAAATGCAGCATCAAAGCGAGCGACGGCGCTTATGTGGTCTGGCAAGATCATTAATATTTTTACTGATCGCCAGGCTGCTCTAAAAGCTCTGGGAAGTTATACTATTAAGTCAAACATAGTGCAAGAAGGTTCTAGGTCCTTGAATTATCTCGGGCTCAAGAACAGCATATCACTGATATGGTCACCAGGGGCATAGTGGGAATCTCGGAAACGAAAAAGCTAATGATTTAGCAAAGAGATCCGCAGGGAGGCTAATAGGTCCTGAACCAGCAATTGGTATATCGAAAAGTAGGATAAGATCGTTAGTCGAACAAGTTTTCTTTCGGGCCAGTGACTCTCAATGGAGGAGCACAGAAGGTTGCAAGGTCTCCAAGATGTTCACTCCAGAGCTGAACCAGCAAACCACCAAATTCCTGTTAAATCTGACTCGGTCAGACTGCAGGATAATGGTAGGACTACTAACAGGTCAATCTCATGTGAACAAACATATGGTACGGCTTCAATTAGAAAATGATCCTACATGCCGCTTTTGTCTTGAAGAGGATGAAACAGTACCTCACATTGTGGGAGAATGTTTGGCTCTCTCAGGGCTCCGAAGCGTCATGTTAGGATCAAACTATCTAAGGATAGAAGATTTCTGCAAAGCAGACCATTCAAGGCTGTTGGCTTTTTTCAAAAAGGTCTACAGCTCTTGAATATGAGGATGGCATAAAGGACTTAGCAGTCTACATGTCAGGCTATGACTACATGGTCACCTCGTTAAAAAATTTTTTTTTTTTTTTTTTAAGGCGTTCATGCTCCATGTACGAGCGTTGCCAGGCTAATCAGCTTTGAATATTCACCACGGTCATTCGCAACAGCGACATAATTACCATGGCAGTCGATTTTTTTAAGGTCGTTTATTACGTCAGTCTCCCATTGTAGTCGTGGTCTTTTTCGTGGTCTACCACTCCCTGAGGTACTAACGTACATTTTTCTAATCATTCCAGACTGTGAATCGGCTCGTAGAACATGCCCAAACCCAGCCATCCTATTAGAACGGATACAACCTATTATATTAGAACCCTCAAGAAGGTCTCTGATCTCAAAGTTATATCGGGTTCTATACTCTCCATCGTCTGACTTAAGTGGACCAAAAATGTAGCGTAGGATCTTACGCTCAAATACACATAAATGCGATTCGTCATTTTGTGTAAGGGTCCACGTTTGTGACCCATACATCACAACCGGTCTAATCAATGTCTTGTATAACTTGAGCTTGGTGTTAGTTGATACATACGGTGATCCAAGGAGAGGTTTAATTGAGTAGAAAGTTCAATTACCTGCAGCGATTCGAGCTTTTATATCTGTAAGTATGCTGTTGTTTGAGTCAAGCATTGATCCCAAATATTTAAAAGATTCAACTCCCTCAATTCGTTCATCGCCGCACATCAAATCTTTCTTCTCAGCCTCTCTTGAAACATTCATATGTTTGGTCTTATTGTAGTTAATTTGCAGACCAATTTTCTTAGCACCACTCTCAAGCGATTTAAAGGTCTCGCTCATAACAGCTTCACTTCGGCCGAGGATGACAACATCATCAGCGTAAGCAATCATTTGTACTGAGTTTATTGACAAGATATTGTTATTAGTCGGTAGTTTCTTTTGACGGCACACATATTCCAAGGCTAGATTAAAAAGTATAGGAGAGATAGCATCACCTTGTCTTAAACCGGAGTCGACTTTAAAAAACTTTGATATTTTGTTCTCTACTCGTACACAGCATTGAGTTCTGTACTGTCATTTTGCATAGTGATACCAGTTTAACAGGGATTCCCATTGACACCAGAGCAGACCATAGAGTCTCTCGTTCGAGAGAGTCGTAGGCCTGCCTGAAATCAATGAAAAGTTGGTGCACAGGTATGTTGAACTCTCGACACTTTTCCAAAATCATCCTTATCGAGAAAAGTGCATCGGTGGTACCTCGGCCCCGCCGGAAACCACACTGATATTCTCCAAAAAGTTGTTCAGCAAATGGATTGATTTTGGATAGCAAAATGTAGGAAAAGATCTTATATGCTGTGCAGAGGAGAGCGATTCCTCTGTAGTTTGCACATTGTAGGCGATTACCTTTTTTATGGATTGGTATCAGCATAGCTGTGTTCCAGTCCTGTGGCATGGTTTCAGTCCTCCAGATCATTTGAACCAGTTCAAACAATCTTAAGGATAGAGTTTCGCCACCTTGTACAATTATTTCGGATGTTATATCGTCGATACCAGGTGCTTTATTGCATTTTAATTTTGACAGCGCCACATCGATTCCTCTTTGGTGGGTTCGTCTACATGTACCTTTGACGCACGAATAAGCTTTGCTCGTCGCGAGACTTGTTGCTGGTCACTTAAGTTGAGAAAGTTCTCAAAATAAGCGGCCCAAGTATCTAAAATATTTTTAAGGTCTACTTGTAGCTCCCCATCTTCGTTTTGAATAGCAGTCGATCTAGTTTAAGGGCGTTTCTTTAGGGTTTTAATCTGTTGAAAGAAGTTACGCGATTGATGTTCCTTATTGAAACTTTCAATCTCCTCACACTGTCTCTTCCACCATTCTCTCTTCGTTCGTCTACATAGCTTTGTAACGACTTGTCTTGCCAGTTTATAGTTCTCCTTCGTGGACCTGGTGTTGCGTCCTTGTAGACACTTCAGATAGCAATCTCTTTTGTATTGAATAGCGTCAAGGCATGCTTGATCTATCCATGGCTTCTGGGAGTGGTTCTGTGGTTGTCCAAGTATTCCCTCAGCAGCGCTTAAAACAGCATCTTTGAGCAAATACCATGATTTATCGACGTCTCCATTAATGGTTTCTGATTTATCCAATGTTTCGGCAATATGGATTTGATATCTCTCTTCTGTTTCAGCATTCTTTAATGATGAGATGTTAAAACGTTTCCGTTGATTGGATTTTGGAATGCCTGGATTTGGGAAGTGGAACCTTATCGTTGCACATACAAGGAAGTGATCACTTCCAATGTATGCACCTCTAAAGGATCGCACATCCTGAACGCTCAAAAAGAAACATGCTGTTACTAGAACGTGATCAATTTGATTTCGAGTGTTTCCATTCGGTGAGACCCAAGTCTGTTTATGACTCGATCGATGCGGAAAGAACGTACTGGCAATTCTCAAATTATTTGATAATGCAAACTCAGTCATTCTCTCACCATTATCATTCGAATTCAAATGCAAGCTGTTGGGACCCACCACATTTCCATAAGAGATATCTCTTCCAACCTGTCCATTAAAGTCACCAAGAACCATAATGAAGTCGCGTGTTGGTGTTTGTTTCATAACCTCTTCCAGTGCTATGTAGAAATTATCCTTCTCGTCGACGGTCTTAGCTTCTGTAGGTGCATGCACGGCAATAAGAGAAATATTGTTATATGTACCACGTACACGTAGGTAGCAGATCCTCTCACTGACCGGGATGAATTTCATCACGGCTTCTTGTATGCGTGCACCAACAAGAAAGCCAGTTCCAAATTCTCTTCGAGAAGGATGTCCACTACAGTATAGAGAGTGACTATCCAAATCTTGTTTTCCGATTATCGGCTGTCTAATTTCTTGTAGAGCAATAATATCCATCCTATACCTCTCAGCCTCTGTTTCCAGACTTATAAGAGCATCAGGAGCGCTCAGGCTGCGCACGATTCGGTAGTCTGGTTCTTTTTCACGTCCATGTAAAATTCTGTTGTTTTGTCCGGGTCTGTTATTCTTTTCTGATAACCAAATTTAACATATTAGTTTTTTTCCGGGGTTAGGGTGTTAGCCTTAGGCCCAACCCAAATTGTCGTAAATGGGTCCGTTCTGCATATTAAGATCACCAGAAACAACCTTTTTACACGTTTATATAGCGACCGCTTGATTCAAGACAGACGCCCGCTCCAAGCCGCCCCTGACATGGAGAACAGACGCTTGAGTCGCATTGGTTGTAAGGCGCCAATTCGCCGTGATGTAGCATCATTGACTAAGCAGTTTTTACTCTGCTTGTCTCCAATACACCAACCTAATTCTGTCAGCATTACCCAGGCAGCACGGCGTGGACGTGGAATTTCGGATTTCGCTACCTTTAGTTAGTGAGAGCTAACTAAGGGATAACATTTTTATCACAACAATACACTATAGTGGGATTTACAAAATTATATTATGTTCTAACACAACCACATCGAGCCGGAATCTTTTGTAAAATTTTGTAACGCAAACAAAATTAGTTGCACAAAAATTAATTTATTGTTTAATTAAAATACCTTTAAAAATGTGTAAGAAAAAAGTAAAATAATGTTAGTTGAAAGTCATCACTTTTCCAGAATAGAAGACCGTTTCAGTAACCGGCCGTTTTTGATTTAGGCTTTTTTTCAGTAACGAAAAAACTTCAGAAAGTAAAAAAGAGTAAAAATGGTTTTGCTCTGTAGCATTCTCCAACATAAATCATCCACAACGGCATTGCATTTCAACTTAAAGTATAGTGAAAAAAATTTGTCGGTTTAGGATTTTTGTACTTATACACCTTTAAGGGGGTTAGGGGGTAAGGGTGTTTAATGAAATACCAACTATTTGATTTATATTAGTTAAGTTATTGTTAATATTTTACTGAATAAAACATTTGCTTGACAAAACAAGATTATTAGTTGAACACCCTAGTTTATTGTTTATTAAAAATACAATTTTGACAATCTATAAACATAAATTAAAAAAGTTGCAAAAACGCAAAGCTATGTTAGTTGAAAGACACCACCCGTCCAGAAAAAAAGACCGTTTCATTATCTTTCAATAAATAATAAAATGGATGATCTGCAACAAAATCAGCAGGTGGAAGTGGAAGACACATTGCCACCATTAGACCAGCTTACAATTAAAAATAAAATAAACATTAATTTGTATATAAGTTATATAAAAGAACAAACGTATTAGCAAGCATAAAGCAAAGGAGAGGTCCGAGGAAAGCACTTTAACATTTTTTGTCGCTTTCGTTTAACATAATCCCTATTGTAATATTTTTATAATTTAGTTCTTGATACAATACGCGCAAGCAAACAGTTAAGAACCCAGTTTTACGAAAGGTTTGAAACCACATTAAAATGTGCTTTATCGATAATTATCATACAAAAAATTTATTATAATTCTTTCACAAATAAAGCGAATTGATGCGAATAACTACACATGCTCTAATCTCATCACTATCTATAACTCATAATACTAAGCAATGGGCCTTAACTAAAATAAATTTAATAAATCTTTCGTTAATTATGCAAGAAACCATATAAGTTTTTTTACGTTTATGCTCCATATAAAAGTATTACAGAACTGATACCCTTTGAATAATTCATCATGGCTTTAATATTATTACGATTCTACATAATCGCAACGAAATACAATACAAAATTATATTCAATCTCAGTTCACATTATTCAATATCTAAATAACAAAACTAAAATCATTTACCAGGATTCTTAACAGGGGGACATCGACTCCCTGGGGTGCCTCGAAAAGTATTCGTAGAGCCGCGAAAATATTACAATATTTTTTAATTTAAATATTACATAATTTTTTTTAAGTCTAGGTGTACGAATGTGAATGCGGTTATTTCTAAATAAATACTTTAACTACTGGCGTATGACGATGCGTATCATTTTTGGATCACTATATTTCGAATCAATGCAACACATCCAAAGTGACATAGCAGCAGTTAGTATGCAGAAAAACAATTGTTAGGAAGACACGCTCCTCCATCGTTTTATCAAATTTTGCCCAAACACATAGAAATCTTTTTAAAGATTTTTATTCATAATTTCGAAATTAAACACGGAACTAAAATTTATCAAATTTATTAGTGCCAAACAGAAATTATATTTTGAACGATTAGAAAATTTCGTCTTCGTTTCATTTTCATTTTTCATATAAATATATGAATATGTCAAAGCATGGCATGAATTCATACCCTTAGAACCAGATAAACAGAACTATAATAAAGTTTACTCTATATAATGGCCACGAGACTTTTTTATTATAAGGGGGTCGCGAATTTTATTTATGAAATTACTTTTATAGAACGAAAGTTAGTATAAGGACGACTGCGTCCTGCGATAGTGTAAACAAAGAAAATTAATTGTAAGGAACATTAAATAGTGTAAATAAAAGTAAAGTAAATTTAATTAATATGAAAAAAAAAAATTCGGAGTGACGTGAATTATCCATTTTAATATATAATTTTTTGTAGTTACACTAACACCAAAAATAATTCACTTTAAAAATAAAAAAAAAATAAACAAGATTGATTTGATTTTTAATTTTTATCTAATTTTTATTTTAGTACGCGTTTTAATTTGATACAGATCATCGACAGGTAATATTTTGTAGCTGTTCTTGTTTTTGTAAATTGTAACGACGGACTATTTTCAATTTTTACTCTAAAATAATAGTATTCATATTCAAAGAAATTCGCTAATAATTTAATAATTTATTTTCTTCAATTGTAATAAGCGTAGGGACATTTGTTTGTACTACTGTTGACGGTTTAGTTACGTCACTCAATTTCAATAATACATGTTTTACATAAATGATTGTTTAATTTGAAAAAAGTAGAATTGATGTCTGTATTAGTGAAAATCGCTTGGAGATTGAAAAAGGAAAGCTAATAATATGTGTATGTAACCGATCAAAATGTTTTGATCGAAGATTAATACATAAATTTAAAATCGTTTAGTAATTAATTAAAATTAAAACAAATATATTATGTAAATTTAATTGTGAAAAAAATGTTAATTTTTCTTATAGAAATTAAATTTCTTGTTTTAATTGTGATATCGAAGTTTTTTTATTGATTTTGTTTTGATGTAATGAGTTTAAGTGAAAATTGTTTGATAAATCATTTAGTAAATAAAATGAAAATGAAAAAAGTCGGACAAGTGCGAATAAAATTCGCTCGCCAAGGGTTCCGTGAATATAAAATTTTTGTCCTCCTTACACCCATCTCCTAAACACACAGAAATATAATTATTTGAGAGTTCGCTATAATTTTCGATCAAAATATAGCAAACTTCCTGTCTCTATGAATTTTTTCAATTTTTTCTGTCAATCAGTGTCGAAACGTAGGGGGGGGGGGACGGTCTGGAATTTGCACATTTTTTAGAATAACTTAAAAACTGTGCACCGCAAAATTCTAAAAAAAATTGCAATGTTTCTGAAATTTGGTGCTCTTTCAAATGACACCTCACTCGCTTGGCTCAAAAAAGTTATTTTTTAACCTTCCCCACCCCGCAAAATATACAATTTCTTTTTATTGTTGTTCGATTTATTTGTTAATTCATTTATTTATTTAAAGAACGATTAGTACTAGAACGACGACGAGCAGGCCCGGCCAAAAACGAGGAACGAGGCTACAGGCTACTCATTTTTTATCTTAATGCATTTTGGGGTTTTTAAGAGACAGTGACTGCAAGCAATTGACAAACCAACAAATAGCTATGGTTCATTATCACACCCAAGGAACCAAGAAAAAAGAAAAGAAAACCATTACCATTTCATTGATCCGTCCGTTGTTTGAGAAATAAAATTAGGTTTCTAATAAACATCAAAGTTGAACTAACGATCCTATTTCGGCCCCCAAATTACTATTATTCAATATCACTCTTCATCGACCAGGACGTACGGCATTCCTTCGTATTTGGATCAGTTAATACATTTGGTATTATGGCAGATCTTAAATGACGACTTTTGTCTGACATAAAAATATTTGACTGTAAGTCCTCAGAATCTCGTAAACAAACAAGAATGGGAAAATTATCCAAAAATTATTATATCATTATTACAACGATCATTCGGCATTTATCGACGTTAACAATTCACTTCAACTATTTAAGAATCAGTTAAAAATTAAATTCATGCGAATACCGCGAGATCTGAGCAATGCAAAACAGACTAATCAGCGTTTTATGGATATTTCATCAAGAGAATCGATTTCATGTCAATAATATTGAATTACGATATGAAAACTTAATTTTCTACAACACAATAGTAATCCTGCTCTCAACGGAGCTCAGAATGATTTGTCGAACTAACAGTGTTGATTTCAATCCACATAATTTGAAATAAAATGTGTTAATCAACACCTAAGCGCGAATGTGGAGATGAAAGTGACACAATGACCACGATTATGGTAAGATATACATTTTAATGAATTTGCAACACTTAATATATGCATATTAAATAAAAAACATAAATAAATTTGTTTAATCAATGGCGTATTTTAATGGAATTATTATACAATAAATTACAACTGATAGTAGCATAGATTATTTTATTTTATAAATCCGTCCAGAAAAATACGTAGTTCGGTTGTTGGAATTCCACAAAAAATAGTAAAATGGATGGTCTGCATTAAAACGAATCTCTTTTAGAGGTGACATAACGTACGAACACATTTGTATACCAATTGCTTAATTGCAAAAACAAATTATAAAAAAAAATAAATTATTTAAAATATGTTTATAAATATTATGCACATACAACACATGCAAACAGTAACTGGATTAGGAAGGTGTAACAAAAATTAAAAATGAGTGTTAATCCGGGCGGGCTTTTAGTGACTTTATTTATTTATGGGAGTTAAGTAGTTAATTTTTAATATTTGAAATTATGACCAAAAATTTCATGAACTACTGAAAGGGTAGCGATTTTAAAAGTCACATACGAATTTTATATTTTTTATATTTCTATATCGAATGTGCATTGAAAAAACGAAAATTCGTAATTAGTCACAATAGTTTCACATGTGAGGTGGATTTTTTTTTTGACAATGTGATTAAATTTCAGATATAAAACAGTTTTCGAACTGAATCCAACTTCCATCAATTAAAAATGACGGATTTCGTAATCATTACTTTTCCAATTTTTGCGGTTTGGGGTGGGATGATTTCTCTGATACCGCCAATAGACGGCTTTAATGTCGTATTTTTGGGTCACTCAATAACTCACACAGCAGGGAAAACTATATTTTTTTTGTACAAATTTGATTGAAAAGATATAAAATTCAAATGTGACCAATTACAAAACACAAAAAATTACGAAAAAGACATCAATAGAAATCCTGGGATTTACATAAAAAAACCTACGTACCATAAACTTTACATTGATGGTTGAACAAGATTTCCAGAAAAGTAAATAATATTATCTTTTTTATCCCATATAACATAATTACACGAACGATCTACGATAAACTGTTTTGGCGGACTAAGTGACGCGTATTTTCTCTTCATAATAATAGCTAAAATTAAAAATAATGTAGAAATAAATTGGAAAAAATGTTAATAACATTTTAAAAACAACTAAAAATTAAAAACTTTATTGTCAAATAAATTCACACGTTAGATTAGTAAAATACCAAAAATCTTTCTACGCCATTTTTTATAATAAACGAAAAAGGCGGAGTGTAAAAGGATTTTAAGCAAAATAATGCATATTAAATTTTTTAATAACCTGAAGTTCTAACTTCCCTACTCAAAATACAAGTTCAAGAAACGTGTACAAAAACGTGAAATTTCGATTAAACGCCTGGACTTTTGTTTGATCGACATCCTTATAATTGCAAGATCAATTGTTAAAATTATTATCGCAATCGTAAAGGTTCAATGAGCAAATTATCAACAGATATGCAACTATCTCAACAAAAATGTTGATATTTACACAAAAAAAACCTACATACCATCTTTCTTACAATGATGGTCGAACAAGATTTCCAGAGAAGTACAGAATATTAAGTTTTCCTTCCCATATAACATAATAAAATGAATGATCTATAATAAACTGCTTTGGCGTTCTAGGTGACGCACATTTCATTTTAATTTTTAAAGCTGAAATTACAAAAGAAATATAGACATAAATTAGACAATGCTTTAGCGAATAATGAAGAAAAGAAATATCTACGTGCGTTGTCAAAATACAGCTGATTAGAGCTAACATATTTTTGTTATGCATACAAGAATAATGATTGAGATTTATCAAAGTTTAGCAGTATGTTTATGGTTTACTAGTTTGTAAAATACGAAACACGTTTCAGGCCACGCGAATGGTAAATACATTATTTAGATAAAAACTTGAATTAAATTTAAATCACTTCTTTCACAATTTTATTTGTTTAAACGTAAACTTACTGTAAAGATTTCGTTAAAAACACACGATTTTTTTTTTTAAATCAAAAGGACATGTGTCGCAAAAATTACCGAAGTTTATTTTTTAATAAAATCGTAGATTTTTTAAGTGAAAACTTCTTTAGGCGCGTTGTGTGATTTTGTATGAGGTAAAATTTATATATTCTAGTCATCGTCACGCTAAATAAATAATAAATATAAAATAAATATTAAAAGAGAGTGAGATAAATTGTAATCGTTTTTATTTTCTTATTTTTTATTCTCGTTGTCTTGATTTATATTTTGGTTTTTTCTATTTTATTGAATTTGATGTTTTTCTCAGTTAATAACGGTGTGTTAGTGTGGTAAAGTAAATAAAGATTTTGTTGTATTTAGACGATAAAAACACAGCTATTTCACAGTTTTAAGTTTTCACTTCTGTCGGCAGTTCACAAGGCTGCCTTCATTTTTTTTAAATATCTCATGAAATATGCGGAAAAAGAAAAAATCGTTTAAACATTTTTGTAGGAAATTTTATTCTCTCTGCCTAAAATCTATATTTTTGATGACGTTTGGAAGAAAAACTTGTAAATCTTCGTAGCTCGTAAAAAACATATATAAAAAGGATGATGAAAAAACTAATTTTTTTCTTCTACATATGAAATAAAAAAATATAAAAATATTTTCGTGAAAAGAAAAAAACAGAATTAGTACTTTTTCGTCAATTATGTTTTTACGAGTTACGAAGAATTTCGAGTTTTTTTTTTCAAAATATCATCAGAAATATACGTTTTACAAAAAAGGATTAGGACCTTTTTTATAGAAAATTAAATTTTCTACAAAACATTTATACGACTTGTTTTCTTTAAATCTGCATACTTCATGAGATATTTAAAAAAATCTACGGTTTTATCAGAAAAAGAACTTTGATGATTTTACGGCAAGTGTTCTTTTAATTTTAAAAAAAATGTTCTCGTGTGTTTTTACCAAAAACCATTTTCGTTGGGAGCGTCTGGGAAAATTTAATTTTTAACGATGATGGCTAATGTATACAGTAAGTTATACATTGAAACAAATAAAATGGTGAAAGTCTTAAGTGATTTAATATAATTTAATTTAATTAGTGATTTTAATTAACTAAAACTTTTAAAGGATCTTAATCAAAAACTTTTAAAAAAGCAAAAGTTATTTCATTAGAAAAATTTTAAGAAGATTCAAGGTTCAACTGGTTTGAAAAGAACGATAAACTATTTGACTACAATCGACAGACATTATATATCTCATCTTAATGGAAATAAATTATTTTCATCAAAAAGATTTTCTCAACATTTTCATTTGCCAGAACGTTCTCAAGCGTTCGGAAAGAAAAATTTGACAACTGTGTATTGTCCTACTAGTGCGAAGTGGAACGAGTGGAAAGATATGATAAATGATAAGAGCAAGGCCAGCCACAACACCAGTTTAGACAACCTTTTTAGCACAAGTAGCACAAAAAAGTTTTTGTATAGAATACACAAATATATGTTGCTCTTAAAATATAAACATATTAAAATTATCTGACCATTCGTCCACCATTGTGCTGTACTGTCCATCATTTGAGAAGCATGTCCGAAATTGTCCGACAAAACCGTCCAGCATTATCAGCAAAGTTGATTAGAATGTCAATTGCGATATTTGTATTGCTAGCTTTTCGATAACATCAGGTGGAAGCAGAGATATTCAAAGGCACATACCTTCTGAAACACACTAGAAACCACTAAACGATGCAGCATAATCCATAATCAATTTTTGGCCGTGTTGAGTGAGGTTTAGGGCATATACCTATCGTATCAAATAATAGGGCATATACCTATCGTAGCACTATAGGGTCCAACGAGTTTTATCTGCAGTAGGAGCGCAGTGCGGAACATAATAATTTTATATGCTTTCTAAGCAGCACGTTGGGCGCCATTTTGTAGTTTGAGGTCTGGTAGACCGTGAAGGTCTACCAGTTGGTTTTGCATGCTCAGCTAGCATGAATTCTGGTGACCAACCTCTACACACAACAAAATTTAGAATTGAACCAAAAACATCGAGTATGTTAAACCACCACACAGGCATTTTCGGAAGTTGTACTACCGTGCCACTTTCACTAATAAATTTTTTTATTTCTTTTAATTTGATTTGACTTTAATAATTATATCATTTAATAAAAAAATTGATAGAAGAAACTGATCATTTGACTATACGACCATAGTTCAAAAACTCTCAAGCCAACTCTTAAACCCAACCAACTTGTTGCAACACTTTCCAAACCCCAACTACCTGACCAAAAAACAAATTAAATTCATTTCTCATGGCACGAGCCAAAAGAAAAAAATTGTCAGCATAAAATTTTATTTTATATTTTAAAATGTTTTGTAATTTTTTTTTAATTTTCATAAATAGGTGAAAAAATAAAATGAACAAAAAACAATATTAAATAGTTTACCGGAAATGAAATGTTGTTGAAAATATATCCATATATTTTCGAATAAGTCTATAGTATATTACTATAGGACGGAAAATGGAAGTACATCTGATAAAGAATATCTTGACCATTACAGGATAGGACGAAAGGAAGAAGTCCGGCTAACTACATTTGTACTGATAATCATAAGAAAAAATAAAAAGTAAAATGGAAGCCGGGTTCGAACCCAAACCACGAGATAGACTCTCAGGCTCTACCGACTGAGCAAGCCGGGACAGACAAAACAAAATCAAATAAAAACCGAACGAATAAAGAGTCAAAAGAACAAAAATATGGACAACCACAAGAACATAAGGAGCAAAAAAACAAATACCTATAGCCAAAAACAAATTTAATAAAATGCGTTGTCGAATAGGAAGAACTAGGTCCCACAATGGTGTTGATGGACGCAAATTTTTTGTTTGTATTTTTAAGAATGGATAATAAACAATAAATCCTATCATATAAAAATATATGACATAGGCCAATATTTCATGATTGGATGGAGGAAATGAAAATAAAATAAAGAAAAGTCAAATCTTAAAAATTTGCAGGAACAAAACTAAAATTGGGTTGCCAATAGCCCAGCTAGTAGCACATTCCTTGTTCATGGAATTTGATAATTTTGATGATTGATTTGATAATTTGCTAATATTGTTCAACTTTACGATCGCTAATGAACCCTTAAAGTAATCACTTTACAATCGTTCAATTTCAATTTAAAACATGACGGAAAAGTTACGAAACATATTTAAAATGATAAATACTGAATGCAAGAGTTAGAAGTCGTTCAAAAAATAGTATGTTCCTTTTAGTTTTTATTCGTACTTATCTTTTTCTAGCCTCAACTACACTTCAACCAAACAGTTGCGAAAAAACGATAACTATTGTTCTTGTAACACAAACTACTATTTTTTTAAACAAAAAAAAACCCATTAATAATAATGGAAAAATCTAATTTAAATAAACGAAAATTTGATCATGAAAAAGAACATTCGGTATCAATAAATTTCACAAGTATGTGTCTGTGCCTTTCCGCGCGTATATCACAGTTTGTCAGAAACCAAAAAACAGCGCCAGCCGCTCTCCTTCGTGATTACATAACAATATAATTAAAAATTGCTTACAATTAATACAGACAATTTTATCGAAAATATTACGACAACTAAAATCAGCTCATCTGTATTCATTATTTGGACCCTGTTGTCACATAACGGCAATGCCAAGAGAATATGTTATTTTATTTATTCGCCGCAAAGTGGATTATTAACGTTTGGGAATAATATGTTTTGGGGATAAAATTATAGCAGTACGCAAAAAACTGATTTAGTGGTGAAATTTTTTGACAAAATTTGTATTAAAAATTTTGCTCCAAACGAGTCGCTTTTGAGAAATGGAGAATAAAATATAGAACCTGAGGAATAACTACAATAAAATAAATTATTCTCAGTTCTCGAGCGTTATCGGAATAGAGCTTCTGGTAGAGTTAAATGAATTTGAAATGATTGTTAAACACGAAAACAAAATTAAAGCAAATTTCTGTTTTAAATTTAAACGGATATTCCCGATGTTGCCATTTACCACTTCAACAAATATAATTTCGAACCTATTTTAATAGCAAATAATACACCTGCTAGAAGTGCCCTTAATACCCAAATAAGAGTCAGTATTATTTTTTATTAAAGTGTCGAGGTGTAAGGGGTAAATTCATTTAACTATTTGTCATAACAGCACAAATTAATTAAAAATTGATTAAAAGGAAATATGTAAAGATTAAATGTTTAACTTCATAATCTGCAAAAAAGCTGCGTGAAGACTTTTTTATTTTACTTTAGTTGAAGAAATAAAATATCATTTAACATTTCAATCAAATTGAGCCGAGTTTCACAAACAGGAAAAATATTGCCAAGTATCAAAAATCTAAAATTCTAACGGAATTCTATTCCCATTAACTTAAAATGAAGATTATGATTTTTTATCAGAAGCATGGGAAGATATAGTACTCTTTCATTTACAATTTATATAAAAAGAATTTATGTTTTTTAACATTCTGTGTTAAAAATTAGCTTCTCAAGATTAATGATTAAAAATTTATTTAACAACAAACAAAACTTATCTAAAGCACCAAACTCATGTACATTCTAACACTGTCATTAATAATATGAGTGCAATAAAAACTAAATATATCCATCCACATCTTGTAAAGAAATGTTGATTGTACAAAATAATTCTATTTATCTGACACCTACTTAACAACGATAAATATTTTAAACATTCAGTTTATTTTAAAATTAAGTATCTGAAAACCGAAATATGCAATCTCATCAAACAAACAAAAAAAAAACAAATCCAACAAGCTTAATAAGCTGACACAATTTGTACAGTAAATGTAACTTTAGTAATTATTTTTAATATAATGTTCAACTATCAATCAATTCCGTTGAACATCACCTACCTTTATGGTATAATCTGAAATTCTCAATAACTGTTCACATAACAAAAAAAACGAATAGTTAAAGTTATGAGAAAAAAAAATAACTCAAATTCTGAAGTTAACGATTTCCAAAACAGTGTAATTTTGTTAAAGTATAAATTATGATAAATTGTAATTTTTAAACAGAAACATCAAAATCACCAACACTTAAAGTTAATTTTAAAATTTTTAATTATGTTATTTTTAGATGACGATTCAACCAAAAAATTTAAAGTTTTCAATTTTTAACTATTAAGCATTCGTCATCGATGAATGCCACAACTAATATCAGAAAAAAACGCGTATTTAATATATATCTAAACCAAACTTTTTGAAGCATCAGCCAGTCTGATATATGTGGTATGTAAATATTGTTAATAATTCTTGATTTGTTTTTATTAAATGATGAATAATTAGTCGTATGCAAATGTTCGTGAAAAATATGTCTATAATACACTAGAGCAGAACAGGGTCACCAAAAAACAAACTTCTATTCTACCTAGGTCACAATCAATCAGGTCAGACTTGAATCAGGTCAGTCATCAAACAGATAGCCTTCTCATGTCAACAATACCGAATATAATCACAACATTATTTTAGCAAACAAGAATTTTAGTTAAGAAAAGATCGTACAATCAAGATTTTCAATAACATAAATACTAACAACCCAAATGATATGTCACTAATTTTTATTATTCTTAGCACATTTAATGTACATTTTAATAACACGGTTGATTAACTTTTCCACTAAAATAAACAACGTGGTTTGTACTATCCTTTAGCATATAATAGAATGGACGATCAACGTGAAATTCTGTTTCTTGTATCATCATAAAAGCCATCATGATCACCGCTGAAAAAATTTAGACGCGTTATAAGCTTTGATATATCAAATTTTTCGAGAATATTTATCATTCAAAAATAAGGACATCTGTCAATGAGGACGACAACTGCGTTACAATATCTTTAAGCTAACACAAAAATGGTTGAAAAGCTTTTACCCTAACAAAAATAATACACAGAGTTCTAACTAGCACAATTTAAATTGGTTTTTATATTTGGAAATCGAAACGGTTTGAATTAGCTTTGAACACAAAACATGACAAACGATCAACATAGATATATAAGTTTTCATCATCTAAACATTAATGCACCATATAAGTCTTTAAAATTATTATTATCTAAATACCTAAATGTCCTATCTCTTTATTTTGACTCGATTGCGATTACTTAAAATTTTTATTAATATATACGAAATATCTGGATTTAACAAAGGTCAATTTTTTTGCAAGATTTTTGTGGTAATGCAATGAAGATGTTAAACAAAATGAGTTAGGTTACGGAAAAACAAAAGCCATAGCACAAGAAAGAAGCAAACAAAAATGTATGTCGACATACCTGTTGCAGCAGCTGCTTCAGCACCTTCTTCATTTACTTCAATAAAAGCTTTGTGAATGACATCGGACACTTTTAGTGGTTCAGGCGAATCCAATAAATCGGAAAAGTCAGCATCATTTGAAAACATTCTTCCTAATCCCATCTAAAATAAAAATGTCAATTAGTATTTGTGTTTTCAATTGATTTGTAATTTTATTAGTTTGCCAGTTCGTTAGTTTGTCAGTTCGTTAGTTCGTCAGTTTGCTATTTTGGCAGTTTGTGTGTTTGTCAGTTTAGACGATTATAATAAGTTTGTCATTTGTGATATTTGACCACTTGGCAGTTTTCGATTTGTCAGGTTTCAGTTTGTCTGTTTATCTGTTTGTCATATTTGCAAGCTTGTGAGTTTGTCAATTTGTCGGCTTATCGGTTTGTCGGTGTGTCAGTTTGTCGGTGTATTAGTTTGACCGTTTGTCAGTTTGTAAGTTCGTAGCTCCACGTTTGCTAGTTCGTCAGTTTGTGAGTTTGTCATTCTGTCAGTTTGCAGACCATACTATACTGTCAGTTTGGTAGTTTGTCAGTTTATCAGTTTGTCAATGTGTCAATAGTTCGTTAGTTTTTCAGTTTGTTATTTTATCATTTCATCATTTCATCATTTCATCATTTCATCATTTCATCATTTCATCATTTCATCATTTCATCATTTCATCATTTCATCATTTCATCATTTCATCATTTCATCATTTCATCATTTCATCATTTCATCATTTCATCATTTCATCATTTCATCATTTCATCATTTCATCATTTTTATCATTAAGTAGTTCGTTAGTTTTTCAGTTTGTTATTTTATCATTTCATCATTTCATCATTTCATCATTTCATCATTTCATCATTTCATCATTTCATCATTTCATCATTTCATCATTTCATCATTTTTATCATTTCATCATTTCATCATTTCATCATTTCATCATTTCATCATTTCATCATTTCATCATTTCATCATTTCATCATTTCATCATTTCATCATTTCATCATTTCATCATTTCATCATTTCATCATTTCATCATTTCATCATTTCATCATTTCATCATTTCATCATTTCATCATTTCATCATTTCATCATTTCATCATTTCATCATTTCATCATTTCATCATTTCATCATTTCATCATTTCATCATTTCATCATTTCATCATTTCATCATTTCATCAATTCATCATTTCATCATTTCATCATTTCATCATTTCATCATTTCATCATTTCATCATTTCATCATTTTATCATTTCATCATTCCATCATTTCATCATTTCATCATTTCATCATTTCATCATTTCATCATTTCATCATTTCATCATTTCATCATTTCATCATTTCATCATTTCATCATTTCATCATTTCATCATTTCATCATTTCATCATTTCATCATTTCATCATTTCATCATTTCATCATTTCATCATTTCATCATTTCATCATTTCATCATTTCATCATTTCATCATTTCATCATTTCATCATTTCATCATTTCATCATTTCATCATTTCATCATTTCATCATTTCATCATTTCATCATTTCATCATTTCATCATTTCATCATTTCATCATTTCATCAATTCATCATTTCATCATTTCATCATTTCATCATTTCATCATTTCATCATTTCATCATTTCATCATTTTATCATTTCATCATTCCATCATTTCATCATTTCATCATTTCATCATTTCATCATTTCATCATTTCATCATTTCATCATTTCATCGTTTTATAATTTTATAATATTATAATTTTATAATTTTATAATATTTTTTGTTTTTTTTTTTTTTAAGGCGTTCATGCTCCGTGTAGGAGCGTTGCCAGGTTAATCAGCTTTGAATATTCACCACGGTCATTCGCAACAGCGACATAATTACCATGGCAGCCGATTTTTTTAAGGTCGTTTATTACGTCAGTCTCCCATTGTAGTCGTGGTCTACCTCGCGGTCTACCACTCCCTGGGGTACTAACGTACATTTTTCTAATCATTCCAGACTGTGAATCGGCTCGTAGAACATGCCCAAACCAAGCAATCCTATTAGAACGGATACAACCTATTATATCAGGACCCTCAAGAAGGTCTCTGATCTCAAAGTTATACCGGGTTCTATACTCTCCATCGTCTGTCTTAAGTGGACCAAAAATGTAGCGTAGGATCTCACGCTCAAATACAGATAAATGCGATTCGTCATTTTGTGTAAGGGTCCACGTTTGTGACCCATACATCACAACCGGTCTAATCAATGTCTTGTATAACTTGAGCTTGGTGTTAGTTGATACATACGGTGATCCAAGGAGAGGTTTAATTGAGTAGAAAGTTCGATTACCTGCAGCAATTCGAGCTTTAATATCTGTAAGTATGCTGTTGTTTGAGTCAAGCATTGATCCCAAATATTTTAAAGATTCAACTCCCTCAATTCGTTCATCGCCGCACATCAAATCTTTCTTCCCAGCCTCTCTTGAAACATTCATATGTTTGGTTTTATTGTAGTTGATTTGCAGACCAATTTTCCTAGCACCACTCTCAAGCGACTTGAAAGTCTCACTCATAACAGCTTCACTTTGGCCGAGGATGACAACATCATCAGCGTAAGCAATCATCTGTACTGGAATTCCCATTGACACCATCATTTCATCATTTCATCATTTTATAATTTTATAATATTATAATATTATAATTTAATAATTTTATAATTTTATAATTTTATAATTTTATAATTTTATAATTTTATAATTTTATAATTTTATAATTTTATAATTTTATAATTTTATAATTTTATAATTTTATAATTTTATAATTTTATAATTTTATAATTTTATAATTTTATAATTTTATAATTTTATAATTTTATAATTTTAAAATTTTATAATTTTATAATTTTATAATTTTATAATTTTATAATTTTATAATTTTATAATTTTATAATTTTATAATTTTATAATTTTATAATTTTATAATTTTATAATTTTATAATTTTATAATTTTATAATTTTATAATTTTATAATTTTATAATTTTATAATTTTATAATTTTATAATTTTATAATTTTATAATTTTATAATTTAATAATTTTATAATTTAATAGTTTTATAATTTTATTATTTTATAATTTTATAATTTTATAATTTTATAATTTTATAATTTTATAATTTTATAATTTTATAATTTTATAATTTTATAATTTTATAATTTTATAATTTTATAATTTTATAATTTTATAATTTTATAATTTTATAATTTTATAATTTTATAATTTTATAATTTTATAATTTTATAATTTTATAATTTTATAATTTTATAATTTTATAATTTTATAATTTTATAATTTTATAATTTTATAATTTTATAATTTTATAATTTTATAATTTTATAATTTTATAATTTTATAATTTTATAATTTTATAATTTTATAATTTTATAATTTTATAATTTTATAATTTTATAATTTTATAATTTTATAATTTTATAATTTTATAATTTTATAATTTTATAATTTTATAATTTTATAATTTTATAATTTTATAATTTTATAATTTTATAATTTTATAATTTTATAATTTTATAATTTTATAATTTTATAATTTTATAATTTTATAATTTTATAATTTTATAATTTTATAATTTTATAATTTTATCATTTCATCATTTTATCATTTTATCATTTTATCATTTTATAAATTTGTAATTCTGTCATTTTATCATTTTGTCAGTGTGTTTTGTCAGATTGTCAATCATTTTGTCAGTTGGTTAGTTTCTTCAGTTTGTGTGTTTGTCGGTTCGTTGGTTTATCAGTATGTCATTTCTCTGGTTTGTCAACCTTCCACTTGATCTTGCTTTTAGTTTGTCAGTTTATAAGTTTGTCAATTAGCTAAATCATCAAAAAATAAAATATTCTTAAGCTTTACCTTTGTCAATGTTTCTTTAAGACTTGTTTGAAATTCAACTTTAAACTTAGGCAACGAAACATTAACCTCTTGTTTCCAAAGTTTTTCTGATAAATCTTTCAAATTGACATTCTGTAAATCTGCCTCCAATTTAGCCAAACCATTTCGTCGATTCGGCAACAAAATGAACATAGTGATATTGGAATCTTTATATGGAAGTTCAATACCAGCACAATCAAGCTCATCAAAAACAGCAAAATTATATTTAGCTTTGTTATGCATCATTTGAACTTCAATTTTTTCTCTTTCGTCTAACCAAAATGGAGATGGTACCGTTGATTCAGGTTTGAATTGATGAACCCATAATCCTTTAAAATGTATAGCATTAACTAAAACCATACGTGTAAGTTCATCAAACATTGATTTATCAACTAAATCTGTAATCTTTTTGTTAGTTTTCGATTCAACCCAATTATTGATTTTATCAGCTGCTCCCGCTGCTTCTGAGAAATTTATATTTTCTGCTTCAGAATTAAATTGTTTGGTAGCAATTTCATTAAATTCCTTTTTTACAACATAATCTTTATGAACAAAGATTTTATTAGCAAGCGTTACACTTGAGTTAGATTTAAGAGTTTCCAGAAAAGTTTGAAAATGTGCAGCGAGTTCAGTTCGCGATAAATTTCCGAATTTCATTATCGCTGCCATTTCTTTTGCCGTTTCTGTTTTGGCACCAAGAAATGCAAGGGATAGTGCAGTCTGAATTGATAGAGGTGAAAGAATGAGGTTTTTATCATTTCCTTCTGCAACATTCTAGAAGAAAAAAAGATTTATTTATTAAAACATTTCAAAATTAAATTTTACTAGATTCATCGTACCTGATAAATTGATGCACTGAACTGATTAACCATTTCCGAAAATTCTGCCATTTTTATTTTTTCAAAATCAACTCAAAACTTTATTCTGGAAAGATTAAAACAAAAATTATTTTTTATGCATGACTTAAATTTTTTTTTTAATTTTAAATTTCAGTTGATTAGAAAATTATATTTTTAAGATTAAATAAAAAATTATGTGATTTAATATTTATGATAGCACTAAGTCAAATTAATACCACGCTATAATAACGGACAGGTGATAAAATTTTAATGAAAGGGGCATTTGGTATAGAAATTATTTAGATAAGTTATTTTTGGTTATTGTGTTATTTTAATATTTAATAATAAAAAAAAATATTTTATAGCAGTTGTCGTTTCAATATTATTTTATTCAATGACGTAAAAAAAATTTTGGAAAATTTCGTTTTAAAAAATTCTAAAAATAACTTTAGATTTTTTATTGTGATATTAAAACAGTTTGCACTCGTATGTCATGGTAGCTTTTATAACACGTATAAATATATTTTAAAAATTTTATAAAAACTAATCGAGACTCTATAAAATCCCGGGGAGATATTTATATTAAATTTATTTCAAGGTTGAATTACATATTGTATCAAAAGAGATAATCTTTTGTTTTAGATCTAATTTATGTGTATCTCGTGATCTTTAGTATAAAGAAAGTAGAAAATAATGTTTTATGAATGGAAGAAATATTTCTTAGTCGTTGAACTTTAGATAATAACAATAATATAACGTCATCTAAAAACGTGGTTTACCAACACTTAATTATTGTTTGAAGAGTTGTCTAAAAATAACATTTCATATTAATTTTTTGGGAGTTTGTAAGTTGATGATTTCAAATTGCAAAATTCAAATGAGTCCAATAGTTACTTGAGTTTAACATCTCACAAATCTTAACGATTTATATCAATTTTTGATTTTTAATTTTTTTTTTGTAATTTAATGCATGTTTTTATAATAGTTTTTACTTTTGATCAAGAAAAATTTGTTTGTGATCTAACGCATTAATATAAAATTTACAAAGGCGGAACATTTTGAATTATTGCAAAACGTCACTACATTACCGCAATATTTATTAAGGCCAAGTTTATATTCCACACGAAAATTTTTTAATTTTTGTTTGAAATTTAAGTAAGATATAAACAAAAATAACTAACTCAAAAATTATTGCCACAAAATCATTATTTTATATCCGATACCATGTGTTTCTTTTGAAATTTTTTATATCAAAAGAAATAAAAAAAAAAGAAATAAAGAAACGAACAAAGCTTAAAAAATTTTTAAGCTGCTTCACTCATATAAAGTGTGATTTGCAGCATCTAAAAAATTAGGAGTTTACAATTTTATTTTATTCGAGTACTCATTTCACTCGTTAAAATAGTATTCATAAATTATAATGTTTAAAATTTCAATATCGTTCTTCCTCGAAGAGCAAAATTTTTAGTTTTTTCGATTTCACTCCTTTTAAGTTTTGCAATTTGCGATTTGCAAAGAAGAAATTAGTACCGTTTCGTCATCCGTTTTATATATTTTTATAACAATATGTACTAGCAAAATTGAACAAAACATTTACAAACATTATTTATTTATTACGTTGGAAGCATCAATTTCAAAGCAAAAATGAAATGTTTGAGTATTTGAAAAAATATATTTATAAGAATATTTATAGGAGCAAAAACGATATTTTATTATTTTCACTCCTGCACTTGCACTTGGAAGCGTTATATTTTGTTTAAGTTACTCGCTCTGAAAGAACGGAGTATAGGAGTGATGTAAGTAGCGTTTCAAACTCTGGAAAAATTTGATTTTACATCTTGTTGACTTATAAAATTTCATAATTAAGAATATAAATTTCAGTTCATCCAAAAGTATTTTTTAAGGATAAATATTTCTACGGTTCTTTCAGAATAACAATTGCTTTGATCGTCAAGACTTAACAGTCTCAAAATCGAAACAGACCGTAACGTATTGTTACTGTAATTAGGTAATTAGAGAAATTAAGCAAAATTGTATTCAAAGAATTCTTTTTGCAAAAACGAAATAGGTTAAAATTAGACGGCGAAAGTGTAAACATGCAAAATTTAAATTAAGTGAAATTTAATTGTAAATAAAGTTTTAAGTGCTTTTTAATAGAAAAATATGGTATTATTTTAGACGCTGTGTTATACTGAAAATTTCTACAAGCAACCGTTAGAGTTTCTGAAGCTATTGGAAGAATATTTTAGATAGGAATATTGCTTTCCTGTTGTTGTGAAATAGTAAAAGTGTTGAAGATTTAATAAAACCTAATGTTTTTCTTGCTGATCAGTGATAGAATCCAGACAGAGATTACGTTTATCGAATTGCGAGTAAGGATTCGCGGATAAAAAAAAAACGTTAACGTAAAATTAACGTAGAATTAAATACCAGTGCTAGAAATTTTGCTGTGCGACCTCTCCAGAACGGATTAAAAACTATTTAAAAAGCTTCACTAGAAAAAATATATACACAGAACGAAATATTATAAATAGTGATAAAAATTGTTTTATGTGGAACTAAATATTGTAATAAAGTAATTATACACGGAACGCGATATAGTGTAAATCGAATAAAAGAAATAATAACAAATTTTTAAAAAAAGTTTGTTTTATTAAATAAAAATATTATGAGTACTATTTGTGATGCTGTTTAAGGTTCGAATTAAATACAATCAGTCGTTAGAATTTCTGGAGTAGAGTAGAAGGAATATTGGCAGAGGGGTTAAGAGAGGGGTTTAGAGAAAATGATAGATATGTAGTGGTTTTGACTTCGAAATTTGAAAGCAATCCTCTGATGGAGTCGACATTATACAAATAAATCAATTTGCGCTGAACGAAAATCATAATAATAAATACAAAATATGGCGCAATTCATTATATGTCAAACACGAGTTGGATTATTCTATTTTTGAAAAATTATCTGCACCCATTTCAAAAAATTAATTTATATTGATTAAGAACCTGAAGTTAAGCGAAATTCGGCGTTATTCGTTGGAAATGGAATATGAGTCAGATTAACCGTTGTGGTCAGTGACAAGTGGACCAGTGCAGTAAGTGTCGAATGTATTCAGCCACATCAGATATTTGTTAAATTTTTCTGCAATCTATTGAGTATGAAGTATTACTTCAATTTTCGGAGCTGTGTGAAGATGACGTTCAAAATATCTCTGTTGCTCACAATTTTTTCTATAAAAAAAGCGATCTTGTTGAGTTTTGCGCCGTTCTTTGGATGCAGCACATTATCCGAATTAGGGATTGCAATCACGGAATTTTTTACATGACGAATCCCGGGATTCCGGGATTTGTCATGCGAAAAATCCCGGGATTGCATTCCCTAATCCGAATTTCCATATTTCTTCCATTGGAAAAAGCAATCTGGGATGGATCAACCTCTTATTAGTATAGCATTTATTTCTAGATGTAGAATATGATTTAGTTTAGTGTATAATGCAAACGCAGTGTTTATTCTACAGTTTTTGGTTTATTCTGCATTTTCGCACCACAAAAAACAAATTTTTATATATAATTTAAGTCCGTTGGGGTAATTTAAAAATTTAGCGTCCTTCGTTTTATATGGAGTCGAGGAAGATCTACCACCTTTTTAGTGGGCATGTAAAACTTGTTCTCATATAAATATTTTATCCATCTCTAAAAATCCTAGACGTATTTATCAATATCACTAGTTGGATGTGGAATACGATTCGGGTTTACCTGAGCTTCATGTAGATGGACCAACTTGAATTTGCAAATACTTTGGTATGAGAAATTGCTTAATTTGTTCTGGTTTTAATATTTTCTTCAGTAAAAGTACATTCATTATTAAATTTAGCCACCCATTTATAACCATCTTTTTGAAACGTTTACGGCGATCCGTTGGAGTTGGGACAGAATCCAGTTTGTTTTAAGCTATGTGACAGAAATATTACTTATGGTTATTTATAATTCTCGAAGTGTAATGATAGCATTACGTAAATGATAACATTTAATTTATTAAATTTCAATTTTGAGGTTTAATTGACAGTCAGCAAAGGGATTTCTTTGGTTTGTGGCTTAACGTCGTTACTAACGAAAAATTTGCTGATGCAACAGTTGCAAATAATTCTAAAGTTAAAAAATTGTAAAATAAAAACTAGTGAAATATTGCCCTAATTTTGCAGTCAGTACAGGTATAGTTAATCCAAAGTGGCTTAACGGTTTAACTACTCTCTTTTGTGCTTCATCTTTACAATTGAGTCTAGTTTTAAAAAGCCATAGTACAAATCAAAATATGTAAGCACATATCAAGCATAAATTGATCCAACCAGAGGTACTAGCACAAAACATTATGGACGGCATCTTTTGACTTCAAGAAGTCAAAGGAATTCGTTTTTACTTCTGGACACAATTTGGATAAGATAATAAAAACAAAGAGCGGATAAAGATTAAAAACTTTAATATTTTTACCGATAGTCAGGGCAACTATACTGTTAAGTCAAAATTAGGACAAGAATACTTTGGATCCGTGGTTTATCTTGGGCTTAATAACAGCATATCAGTTAGCAAAGAGGTCCACATGGAGACTCATAAACCCTGACCCAGCAATTGGTATATCAAATGATAGGATAAGTTCGCTGGTCGAACAGGTTCTCCTTCGATCCAGTAATCACGAATAGAAGAACACAGAAAAGTTGCACTCGCCGGTCATCGAGTTGTTCACGCCTGGTGTGAACCGGAAAACCAGCAAATTTCTGACCCGGTTAGATTGTAGAGAAATGGTGGTGCTACTAACAGGTCATCATCATATTTTTTTTGAAAATGAAGAAACATTCTTTCATATTGTGGAAGAATGTTTAGCTCACGCAGGGTTTCGAAGCAGAAGGTTAGAATCAAGTTATCTAAGAATAGAACATTTCGGAAAATATCTTTCAAGACTATTGGTTTGTTTAGCTCTTGAGCAAGAGGATGGCATAAAGAACTTAGCATTTTCTATGTCAGACTATGACTATGTCGTCGCCTCACCTTATTACAGAAAAAAATGGCAAGGCCGCAGCCAAAAATGTTGAGTAGCTAAAAGCTTGTGTCCAAGCATCGTACCGAAAGGAGTAATATAAACGTAAGGGGATGGCGTAACACTTGCTAAGTTACCAAGGAATAGATGGAATAGATACGGAACGGAATGGTGTTTAAAAATTCAAAAAAGGTAGTTAAAAGATACTACATAATATTACTATCATCAAGAAATTCGTTCTATAGAAAAGATATAGTTATTGTTCGGTACAAAGAAGTTTAGGTGGAAATAATTCTTACAAAATCCTTTATTTTGTTTATACTTACCCGGGTAGGAGCTGCCAATATTAAACAACTCGAACCCGTTCTGGCTAGCCAAGCCTTGGCTATTTAACTTCGGTTTCAGTATGAGCTAGTTATAAATGCCTAAACTGAACCAAGATTCAGTTGATTATATTACACGATATTCACCAAGCTAATAAATTGTAAACATGTGCAACCCATATTAGCTTTATCTTTATTTTTATATACGTCACTCTTTCCACAACCACAAAAGAAATTGATGTTTTTTAATGTATCTATACTAGGGTGTTCCTTAATTTTCAATTTCTAAATATTTTTGGTCTCACCCCCTAAATCGGGTTGTATACATATAAAAATGAACTGCAAGAAATTTTAGGTCAATCAAACAAAGTTAACCCGTGCCGACTTGAAGTTGAACTTTGGCTTAAGAGTCATTCCATATGAAATAATCGAAAAAAAAGAAAAATTGTTGCTGCGCTGTTTTAGATTTTACTCAAACTTTATGAAAATGTTCTTTAGGGTTCAAAAAATCAAAATCCACAAGAATTTAATTTTCGCACGCGCCACTTCCGGTCCACACAAAATAAAGCACTTGAAAAGTCGTATTTTTGTGTGTTTGCGGTTTTAGCTGTACAACTTTTTCTATTAAAGATATTGATTCAATCAAGGTGGCGTTATAAAGCTGAAAAATAATAGTTTCTAAAACAAAAATAAAAATTGATATAATTTGTATATTTGAAAAATGAGAGAGTATTGAAAATACGTGTATTTGATTGATTTCTATTGATTTTCAATTGACACCAGTGTCTGCACTGTTGGATATAAAAGTCTTAATATTCTCATATATCAAAGTGCACATATCGTTATAGTATAAAAAATTAAAATTGTCTCGTTCAGTCAACTCGTAATGCAAAAACTCTTTACTTGAAATTTTGAGATTTCAGCAATTTGCATATTTCAGGCTACAATTTGGACGTGTTTGGTAAAAGACAAAAATTTGAAATTAGCAGGATATTTAGTACTTACCTTTATAACTTTACAAAATTTTAAGGCTTGTTTTGTTATTTCCTCCTGACGCGGGTGTACAAGCGTTTAAGGAGAAGCCAACATTATATAGTCATTTGTTTCTTACAGCTTACAGCTTCCTACTTACAGCTTACAGTTTCTTACGTTTTTATTATTGTTTTAAAAACTACCATCGAAAAAGTTTTACAGCTAAAACCGCAAACACACAAAAATACGACTTTTCAAGTGCTTTATTCTGTGTAGACCGGAAGTGGTGCGTGCGAAAATTAAATCCTTGTGGATTTTGATTTTTTGAGCCCTAAAGAACATTTCCACAAAGTTTGAGTGAATCTAAAACAGTGCAGCAACAATTTATCTTTTTTTTCGAGTACCTATTTCATATGGAATGACTCTTAAGCCAAAGTTCAACTTCAAGTCGGCACGGGTTTACTTTATTTCATTGACCTAAAATTTCTTGTAGTTCATTTTTATATGTATTTACACCGATTTAGGGGGTGAGTCCAAAAATATATCATTGTTTTTTTTCTCATATGGCTAAGGAACACCCTAATCTATACACTCAAAAATATAAAAGTCATTTTTACAAAATTTTTATAAATAACTCACAAAATTTTTTGATAAAACTACAATTTTTTTCTTCCAAATCCAAAAATAATTTGTAAATTAAATAAATTTTTGGTTTTTTGAAATAATTTTTTTTGTAATCTACAATATTAATGGTAAAATATGGAGGGGCTGAAATCTCACAGCTCTGAGATATCAAGACTTCGGTCTGGGTTAAGGATTTTGATATAGTTTTCGGCAAAAAAACTTTTATGCGGACATGGTTTTTAGTTTTGGGCAGCGCGCGATGTATATCAAACATAACTCTTTGTATTTTTTATCTCTGTTTAAAAATTTATTACAAAACTAACCCGAAACATCAATACGTTGCCGGAATATTATAATCAAAATTCCAAAAATATTGTTAAATTAAATAAAATCAAAGTTTTTCAAAATTCCAAAAATATTCCCAAAAATTAGAATAAAACCAAATATTTAAATATTTTCCAAATTCCAATAATATTTCAAAAATTCTTAAAAATTCAAACTTTTTCCAAAATTCTAAAAATATTGCAAAAATTGAAAATTTTTTCAAAATTCCAAAAATTATAATAATATAAAAAATTAAAAATTTTTCAAAATTCTACAACTATTCCAAAAATTCTTACAAAATCAAAAATTAAAACTTTTTCCGAAATTCTAAAAATATTGCAAAAATTATTACCACATCAAAAATACAAACTTTTTCAAAATTCCAAAAATATTTCAAAAACTATAACAAATTCAAAAATGTCCATGTCCAATTTCATTTTAAATTACATTTAAGTCATAAAAACAGCTACATTTTTTTTCCCAAAAAATTGGCTAAAAAATTAAATGAAATCATTTTTTGACACACTTGACATTTTTTTTTTGACAAACTTATAATGCCATAATTCTCTATAATAATAATAAAATATCATGTCATACGAACTATTAATTTTATTTTTTTCTAGAAAAATAGGGTAAAAAATAAATAAAAATCTTTTTTTTGACACACTTGACAACATTCTTGACAAACTTATAATGCAATAATCTAGATTTTGGTCTCACATACTAATCCCGACCATCAAGATTTCTCCAAATTCAATGTTTCTACTCGTAATCACTTAAAACGAACGTTTTTTAAGCCAAAAATATGAAAATTTGCTATTTTTGACACACATAATGATTTTTTTGACACACTTCCGGTACAGCTATCGAACACAGCGTCCTTTCGGACCTGTCCCTTGTGAATACCTATTTTTAGAAAAAAAAATTTTTGAAATCCCTCCATCCGTTTTCCCTGCAGTGTAGGTAATGACGGCGGCCGGCAGGGCATTTCAACGTCGAGAAATGCCAAAAAAAGTGCGGATAAGAATTTCACTTTGATCTCATGAATGTAATACTTAGGTCTTTCAGACCGAAGTAACTTACAAAAAAATTTGTGAGTTGTATATTTATAAAAAATTACTTAGTTTTTCTTTTGAGTGTAACAACATGCAAAATGTTTGTATTATTTTTTGTTCTTTCTTAAAGATTGGATGACTAAACAACAAATTCTATCCCGTAATGGTAAAAAAAGGTAAATTGAAAATTGGTTTATTAAATTGCAGGAACAAAACTAAAATGTCATTGCCAATAATCCAGCTTGTGGCATATTCCTTGACCATATAACTGTCTTCCTCAATGGTTAAGGGCCACACTTAGAGTTATATGAAAGCTCGTTTCTTCGAACAAGGAATAACGTAGCCTCATCAAGGAATACTTCATAGCTAAAATTGAGGGTTCTATCGTTGAATAGAGTTCATCCACCAGTACCCCTAAGACATCACTTTTGCTAGTGGTATCTCACTACTATTGTCAGTACTTACTTAATCATTACACTACTCAACATCCTTATAATATTTAAAAAATTAGTTAAGATTTTTGTTCGCACAGTTATATCATCTTATATTAGGGCATAGATCGGGTAAATATTTTCCGGCAGTCATAAAAATTGACCAAATAACCTAAATAACATTTTCTCACTACTTTTGGTACAAAATAACGATCGTAAATTAATTATAAATGTATGTAGTCATCCACCAAATATACTTAATTATGTTAATCTTTCTCCTAACATCAAACTATTTACATTTAAATTATTATGGAATATTTGAACTATTAACGTCAATCATAATTTTATTTATATTTTTAACGTAAAAATAAACATAAATATTAGAATTTAATTTATCATTTTCACTTTTGCCGTCAAATTTATAAACTTTGCTAAAAATATATTTGTTGGGTTGAGTGCCAAAATTAATAGTTGATTAAATTATCGTTAAAATTTTATGAAATTGACTGTCTTTAGGAGACATAAATCGCTATTAATTAACAAATTTATATTCATTTTATATTATTATTATAACCTTTATTAATAGTATTCATAAATATTTTTTTATTTTACGGAATTGATGTGTAATTACAATGTGTGTAATAACAACACTAATGTATTATTTTTGGGGAATCAGTTCACCCGTCTCAGTCTTTTCTCATCATGGGCTAATCATAGATAAATTTTCAAAAATCGTTAACGATTTGTATATAAAGCAAAGATTGCTCCACAGTTCTATCGAATTATAAAGAAAGACAAAAAAGGTTTATGAACAAAATGAATTTTTTAGATTTAGGTTTCGTCTGTTGTGCTGTTGTTACGCAAGTAATGAATAACAATTTTGTATTAACAAATAGAAGATGAATAGCCACGATTCATGTCTAATCACACATTGTCTATAATAATTCAGAAAATTAGTGATGACATAAAATTACTTCGATGGAAAAAATACCATGAATAATAATAAAACCACTGGCAAAAAAGAATCGTTCAATAAGTCAACAATTTTTTGCGATCGTTCTGGAAGTGATCGACTTGGCACCAAACTAATTTAATGCATGTACCGAATTAAGAGTTAGACTAATTCAAAGACAAAAAACATAACATTGAAGACAGTAGGTAGAATTAGTAACATTAAAAATTGCTTTATCAAGCGAACTGAAGGTTCTAAAACAAACTAAAACAAAAGAGATTATCATAAACAGAGAATAAAAACAAATTAACGGTATGATTGTGAATAGCAATCAAATTTACGCAGACGAAAAAACAAAAGTACCGCAAGAGCGGTACTATAGTGGAAACAATAAATCTATCATCACCTAAAAGCTTCTATTTTATAGTTAGAAGTTGTCATTGGAAATGCCAATTTGAAAGTTTGATAAAAAAGTCTTGATATTAATAAAAATCATTGTTAACATAGATCAAAAATAATTAATTATTAGCAATCAACAATTTCACTTAACAAATCATAAACATCAGTCAACAGTGAGAGATAGTAAAAAGAATTTGATTCAATAAAGTGGTAATATCAATCAATACGTAAACGAGAAGCACTAACTAATGGCATCTTGTTTGTGGGTTGAAATATTACAAATTTTAAATGAAAAACTAGAGAATATTCAGACCGAAATACAAAATGTCGATAAGAAACTGTATTTAAGTGCCAAGAGGGGCGATGTTTGTTGACATATCACTCATTATTATCGACGCTGGCACGGTAACAACAAATATATGCATCAATTATGATACAGCTAATTATTCGTCGACAATAAAGACATTAAACTGCCTCAACTTGAAGAAACGCCAGTTTAGCTAGATGGCGCCGAAACGTAAGACCGCAATTTTTCTTGAACCAGATTTTTTTTTGTTTAAGCATGAAATGTGCTTTCAAACCCAGTTAGTTTTAGTTTTTTTTTAGTTAGTTTAGAAATAAAATTATATTGCGAACAAAATTTTTTTGAAAGCAAAATTTTTTTTTGAAAATCAAAATTTTTTTTTTGTGAAACGAAGTTTTGTTTAGGGTTATTAAAAGTTTTTTAGTTGAACCATTCCTGCAACAAAGTTTTCGCAGGGGATTAGTCAACCTTCAGTTGACTATAGGATGTGACAATTCTTCGCCTCCCAGTCGTTTCAAGTGATTCAAACCCGACGCAAAATTCAGTCAATGGCGAACCGAATAATGATTCGACAGAATAAAAAAAATAGACCATTGTTTTACCAAAACATCGTAGATATGTATGCAAAAATAAAAACAAAAGGTTTGATATAAATCTGTTTAAATCAAACCAAGCTCGCTCTCTAGTCCCAGTTCATTCGTGAGAGGTAGTTGTAAATGACGGTGTTCAAAATACAATTGCGTATGTTCACTACTTCGGGTGTCCAGATCTATCCATTACATGCACATGCAATACAGCTTGATACGATATACAACAACACCAGCATAGGCATAACATCACATCACTTGTTTTGAAGTTGAAATCGCTGATGAATTTAATGGTAAATCATAAAGTGTTTGAGTCTGTGCGCTTCGGAATGTATGCAGTGAAATAACAAAAGAGATGATTACCACATGCTCATATATTAATCTGGCTCTATAACACAATTACTTCAAATGACTTCAAAAACACACTTCAAATGCGAGATGGTTTTAGGAAGGTGGTGTTAAGGATGGCTGGAGTTAAGGATGGCTGAATATATTTTACGTCGAATATGGAAGGAATATAATAATATAATAATATAAACACTAGACTTGTCGTTAAAAATTTAAAATTTTCTCAATCGCCCCTAAAAAAACAAATTTTTGGTGAAAAAACACATTTTTTTTAAAAATAAAAAAGAACAATTGCCGCAAAATCATCGAAGTTGATTTTTTGATAAAATCGTAGATTTGTTTAAATAACTCATGAAATATTCAGATATAAAATTTCCGATATTGATATTTAGAAAAAAACTTGTAAATTTTTATAACTCACAAAAAAACATAAATAAAGGTAGAAACACAACAGGGACGATAACGTCGGACGATAAAAAAAAAACGTCTAAAATTTCGCTGTTGTAACCACAACAAAGGCGTCAGCGTGAAAAGCTGTCAAAAATAAAATTGCATAAACTAAAATACTTTGTTTTTTGTTCATGATTTCACAAATTTCCATTTTAAAAATAACTAGTTTTTACTAATAAATAAATAATAATAATTTTTCTACTAATAACTAATTTTAAAAATAAAATACAAAATACAAATTATGGAAATATATAAATAAATAAAACTGAACTTTGAACTTAAATTCAGTTGACAGCTCAAAACAAAACTATTACAACCTCAGAAACGCGAAAAACATCAGAAAATCACATTTTTCAGCTGGCGGCACTGTCACAATAATATTAAAAATTACCCTTGCAGCCAAATAAAAATAAAATTTATATCTGGCAATAATCATTGCCGACGATAAATTAGAAATAGAATCTAAATTTTCTCCGACGAAAAAAACTTTTTCAGAATAGATAACTAAACAAAAAATCCTATCACATAATAAAATATAACATATAGGCCAATATTTTATGAATCGATAAAATAAGGAGTCACAAAATTTTGCCAGTGTTCGTTTGGCACGCAAAAAGATTAAAAAAATAATTTTTTCGACACACTTATCTTCATTTACTTGCGACCGCTGCTATAGTTTTTCTATTAACACCAGTGGATGAGTTAAATGCTTGCCTGAAACAACCTGGATGGATGGATAGGTGACGGTTGATCAAACCTCAGGACGAATAGCACTGTCTGATAACTTCTGCAATTTAATGTCGTCAAAAGAAGAGAGAAAGGAAAACGTATTTCACAATATTCAACCCAATCACAAGAAACACGATTGACTTAGTGCACTAGTGTTGCGGCCAAAATAATTAAACCACACAAAGTCACAGGAAAGTGTGACCGGATTCAGCAAGTAACTAATAAAAAAATATTTAATTTTATTTGCCCCACCCCACAACAAGCGTTTTTCAATATGAAAAAACCAGCCGATAGAAAACGCGATTTTTTAACAACAAAAAAAAACATTAGGTTGTGGGTAGCGGTTATAGGTCACATGTGTATTAAGTAATACACTTGGAAATATGTATAAACTGTTGTTATGGCGCCTAATTAATATACATGTCGGAAATATGTTTTTATTCTCCATGGTGAAAAACAACGTAAGTCCAAAAAATCAAATTTCGAGAAAATTGAAATATAGCGTTTGAAGTCTTTAAAATGCAAGAAAATTTGTGAATTCGGATTAAACAATGAATAGACATGGTTCATAAAACTGTTTTTAGTGAAATTATCACAAAAAGTTCACGAAATTAAATGAACCGGGGTCACCAGAGGCGTTTTTTGGTAAAAAAAAATAGTGACTTAAGTTGTTTTTCCTCTGTAAATTATAAATTTTACCATGAAATATTTTACAAAAAAAATTTAATTTTACTACTTTACTATGAAATATTTTTTAGGTTGTTTTTCCCCACAACCGAATGGACTTTAGTTGTTTTTCCCCTGTATGCGAATTCTTTTCAATTGATTTATATGGGCTGGGTTTGATATTCATCAAAATTGAATATACCAGCTGAAAGCTTTTGTATTTCTTCAATAGATAGCAGCACTAACTCGATTTCGAAAAAAATGGACTTACGTTGTTTTTCACCTGTACCCTTCAACTGTTGACGCGTCAACAGTTGAAAAGTTGACCCTGACGCTCACTGCTCCGGCCCACATTAACTAGAAATAAGAACTCAAAGAAAGCATTTTAATTTATACAAAATATGTGCAAAATCAACAAAATCTCAGTCAGTTTTCAATTTTATCGGGGAGTTAAAAAGGTTTTTAATTATTAACAGCAATATTTTAAGAACAAAATATGATCTCCACTTAAAGTTGCAACATAAAAATAATATTTATAAAACAATTTTGAATGAACCAACAAAGTCAATGGTAAACATGCAACAATTTACAATATTGATTGATCAATGCACAAAAATGGCCGAACTCATAAAAATACATAACATTTTTTTTATGTGTATCATTTGAAAACTATTCCCGACACGAGAACAGCTTTTGCTGGGCTATTTGAAAGAAGTAAACATGAAACTTTTAAAATATTTTGTCTATCGATAGAATAGTTATGATGAATTATTAAAAATTGATTTGGATTTTGAAGAAAATTTTTGTGCACTTGACATGTGGTGTAAATCCCTAGAGTTAATTGCTCCATTGCTTTATGTTATATTAATCCATTATCAATCTGAGTTTTTTTTTAAATAAACTATACAGTTTCAAGGGGTGTTTTGAAATATCAAAATATAACAAATTAAATTATTTAATTTTATTTGAAAATACCGGTCACCAAAAAACGTGAATTTTCCAAAAAAAAACCGGTAGGTAATGGTAGCGGCTCTAGGTCACATGTGTATTAAGTAATCTACATGTCAGTATGTATAAGCTGTTGTCATGGCGCCCAATTAATATGCCGGAAACAAGTTTTCATTCTCCCTTAACATTATTTATTCGTTCACTTTCCACATGGACAGTTGTAATTGGCAGAACCGAATTCAAATTCGATAGAAAATATTTCGGTAGTTCCATTTTCATATAATTTATGGGAGTAAAATTCACTCGATATCGCTTGCTTTTATCTTTAAATATAATTTTCAAACATTTCATAGCAAAACCGTTATCAGTATAAATATCACAGTTACAAATTTCTCTTTCATTTTCACTTTTATTTTTAAACTTCCGTTCTTCATACCAACACCTCAATTAACAGTGAATCTAAATTTAACAGAGAAGAACAGCCTATTCAATGTCAAATTTAAATGATCAATTATCTCCACCAAACATACCTCGAAAATTATTATTGTGAGACTAAATAACAAGTTGATAAAAAAAAAACTCAGCACAAGATTTCCACAAAAATATTAATATGAAAAAATATAAAATCACTAAAAATAACCAATCCAAATAAGTTTATATTCACATTACACTTTGAAGAAAATAAAATAATCGGCTTCAATTACAAAATTGCGTTATTGATTCTAATTCCAAAAATAAATTATCCAAAAACATTTTGAGTGCTGTTTACTTAAAAAAAATTTATAATTATTTTAATTAAAAAAAAAATTATATTATTGATTTCTTTTTCACACTTCAGTTATAACAAAAATAAACACATTCCTTTTCATAAAAATAAATATTTAAAGCAACTAATTTTGTTTTTCCTATACCGTTTTGAACTGATAATAAAACGAGGTACAAAACAAAAATGATAACGATAATTATTTAAATCGAAATTATGTCATCAAAAAATTGATTCACTTAAAAACTATTACAAAAGAAATTTTTGTTTAGCCTTAAAATCACAAACACAATAAATTCTTATATGAAGAAACAAAAATTCTTACTTCTGACTATAAAATCACTTAATTATTTTTTATTAATTAAAAATAATTTTTAATCAACTGAATAGCAACAGAAAAAAAATGAATATTCACCAATAAGAACACTAACGCACTATGCCACTGAAGTTCAAGTTCTAATTGAAATTGTTATACTTCTGATTCTTTTATAAATTCAAGATGAGAATGTATATGAAATTAATAAAAATACATAAAAAAAACAATAAACCAAAATCATGTTAAGCGAATTAAGCACGCATTTGTGAGAAGTTAACACTTTCCAATATTTATTTTTGATAAGGTTACCAAATGTCTCCCTTTGAAAATTTGTTTGATTGATTTTTAATTTATTTCAGATATCACAACGAAATACGGTATACGTTTAAGAGCATAATCGAACCATCGAATATTCATCAGGAGCACTCGCTAAAGCGGTATAATTATCAAAACAATCTATTTATTTTAGGTCGTTTAATACGTTAGTTTTAGACTTGGTCTCTCTCGCGATATTTCACTATCTGAGTACCTCACATACATTTTTTTCATTCCGGACTATAAACCGCCCAGTAGGGTATGAACCCAAGCAACCCAATTGGAAAGGATACCACATTTTATATTAGGAACTTCAGATTGACAATTAACGATAAAACAAATATCGGTTACTCACAAATACATGAAGTTTCAGTTTATTCATAATCATTAACTAGACAACTAGGACTTGAAAGCTGATGTTAGTTTGATGTAAACAGTTGAATGTGGAACACGAGTCAGCCGGAATTTTTTGCAGTTCAGTTGTCACGATTTGAACATTTTTCCGCCTAAGCCAGAATCTTGGATGGATCCGGCATTATCCAGGCATATGTAGCATTTGGCAAATTCCTTAAATTTATACACGAGTCGGATTAGTTAGCTTTTCGAAAGAAATTATTAGATTAATTGAAGTGAAAACTACTTTAGGCGCGTTTTGCGATTTTGTATGGGGAAATTTTTATTTATTCGCATGATCGTCACGCTATCATATTAAAAATAAATATATATTAAAAGAAAGAGTGAGATAAATTGTAATCATTTGTATTAAAAAAAGAATTAAAAACTATTTTAGGAGCGTTGGGCAATTTTGTATGGGGATATTTTTTATATTTTTTTTTATTTTTTTTTTAATTAAAAAATTATTTTCTTTAGAGGCGCGATTTTGTAAGGGGTAAATTTTATGTATTCATCATATTAAAAATAAATATATATTGAAAGAAAGAGTGAGATAAATTGTAATCATTTGTATTAAAAAAGGAATTAAACTATTTTAGGAGCGTTAGGCGATTTTGTATGGGGATATTTTTTATGTTTTTTTTTTTAAGTGAAAAATTATTTTCTTTAGAGGCGCGATTTTGTAAGGGGTAAATTTTATGTATTCATCATATTAAAAATAAATATATATTAAAAGAATTGTAATCATTTGTATTAAAAAATAAAGTAAAAACTATTTTAGGCGCCGTTGGGCGATTTTGTACGGGAAAAATTTTGTGTATTCGCGTGATTAGCGTGACGATATATTATATTAAAAATAAATATTAAAAGAGAGATAGGCAAATTGTAAATATTTGTATTAAGAAATTTATTATTATAAAAATATTTATTATTTAATATGTTTTTTATATTTTTTTTTTATGTTTTTGTCCTTTTCGCGTTCCAAACAAATTTCATAAAGAGTTCTGTCAAGACTTCATCGTTCCGAATTTGGAAATATATCTTTTATAAATTGTAATCATTTGTATTAAAAAAGGAGTTAAAAACTATTTTAGGAGCGTTAGGCGATTTTGTATGGGGATATTTTTTGTATTTTTTTTTAAGTGAAAAATTATTTTCTTTGGAGGCGCGATTTTGTAAGGGGAAAATTTTATGTATACGCGTGATCGTCACGCTATCATATTAAAAATAAATATATATTAAAAGAATTGTAATCATTTGTATTAAAAAATGAAGTAAAAACTATTTTAGGCGCCGTTGGGCGATTTTGTACGGGGAAAATTTTGTGTGTTCGCGTGATTAGCGTGACGATATATTATATTAAAAATAAATATTAAAAGAAAGATAGGCAAATTGTAAATATTTGTATTAAGAAATTTATTATTATAAAAATATTTATTATTTAATATGTTTTTTATATTTTTTTTTTATGTTTTTGTCCTTTTCGCGTTCCAAACAAATTTCATAAAGAGTTCTGTCAAGACTTCATCGTTCCGAATTTGGAAATATATCTTTTCGGTGTCCGCACTTCTTCTAACTATGGCAGAGCAATTTCAAACGATATCAGTCTTGACATTAAAAACTGTTGTACGACCATTTCAGATCAAATCGAGAGGGGGTCTTAGGTGACCATTTCCGATTTGTCTGAAAATGCGTTAATAGATTCGTCTTGTGAAAATAAAAAACTAATTTGACCGAAAAAATTCAATAAGTGGTTTTTCATGAGATATCACCATACAAAGTTTCGCGAAAATCGGGAAAAATCAAAAAAGGAGTCAAATTCAAAAACTCACAGCTCTTTCATTTTTTATCCGATTTGCGTCAACAGTATATTGTTGAAAAGGTAATTTAGTCTACTTTAAGATTAATTATTCAAAATTTATTGTTGCCTAACGAAAAGTGAGTCAAAATGTGAGTTTTAATATATTTTCACCCTTCGGCTCAAAATCTTACCTTTAATTTTTTTTTTTAATTTTTTTTTAAAGGTCAACAAATTACCTTTCCAACGATATACTGTTCTTGATGGTTTCTTGATTCGTTAGGTTTTTATTGAGTTTTTTATGGGATATGCCATGAATTTTCAGTACAAAGTTTTACCGAAGTCTAGACCTAGGTCTTAAAAGGTATTTATTTGTTGTTGTGACACATATTCTAAACCCTATTACACAACACATTTTATTTAAAAAAAAAAAATATTTATATAGTTTATTATAATATATAGTTTTTGGAGGGCTTTAGAGGAGAGAAACCACTATCTTTTATCAGAGAGAGAGGCGAGATATGAAATTGGAATGGCTGGTGATTCTCGGTATATCCAGCAGTATAATCCCGCCCCTATGTTCCTTCAGGCTTTTAGTCCATTAAAAATATGGATTAGTGTCATGGACAGCAAAAATAATCAGGCAGTCATATTTACCCAATTCTTTATACCAGTTTTTACTATCTCTATCATTATACCATAACCAAAAATGCTACATGTGGCGCCCATTTTTTTTTTGTTATTTTCAAAATATTAAAAAAAAATATAATTTTAAAGTATCATATCTTTAAATTAAATATCATTTCTCAATAGGGCTAGTCGACTTTATAAACCAAATGACTATTGGGTACGTAAAATACTTTTGCAACTGTTAGTTCGGTTATTTTCAGTGTTCAATGGAAATTTCTAAATTATAAGTAAAATTCATTAAAAAAAAAAAAACTGATACGATGCCAACTCTGCGACCGAATAGAAAGCGAATTTTCACCTATTGATTTTTATTTGAAAAACTTGTCTACTCTAGCAATTTTTCAGCAAAGTCAAAAGGTCGATAAATGTCAAAATAATAAAATAAAATAGTTGTGTTCGATTTATGTAGGCAAAATACTCGAAAATTGCACCAATTAAAGAGAACAAACATGGCAACTTTATATAAATTATAGCTTTGAAGCTTAGTTTTTAACTATCCCAGTTTACCCTACAGCTTGGATTTTTGTTTTCAACTAACTTACTTGGGAGATGTTTATCTTCAGTATAAAGCAGTATACTAATATTTAGAAACCACCGTTTAAGGACAGAACTTTGTGATATTAATATACGAATTTTACTTCGGTTTTGAAAAAACCAAAGTATGTATCGAGCCAAAAGTGAAATTCTTACCCCCACTTTTTTGACATTGCTCAACGTTTTAGGCTCGACCTATTGATTCTAAAAATCAAAAAAAAATGTATGCCGGCCGATATTTTTGTGAAGAAAAAATTTGAATGATATGAAATGCGATGAACATGAAATTGGACATGGAAATTTTAGATTTTATTATAATTTTTGGAAGATTTTTGGAATTTTGAAAAAAGTTTGTATTTTTGATTTTGGTATAATTTTTGCGATATTTTTAGAATTTTGAAAAAAAGTTTGTTATTTGATTTTATTATAGTTTTTGCAATAGTTTTAAAATTTTGAAAAAAGTTACTTCGGTCTGAATTTGAATTTTTGGAATATTTTTACAATTTTGAAAAAATTTAAATTTTTCATTTTATTATAATTTTTGGAATTTTGAAAAAATTTTGTTTTTTTGATTTTGTTATAATTTTTGCAATATTTTGAGAATTTTGGAAAAAGTTTGAATTTTTGGAATATTTTGAAAATTTTGAAAAAAGTTTCAATTTTTGATTTTGGTGTAATTTTTGAATTATTTTTAGAATTTTAAAAAAAGTTTGTGTTTTTGATTTTTTTATAATTTTTGTAATAATTCAAAATTTTTAATACAAATTTAAATTTTTGATTTTGTAATGATTTCTGGAATATTTTTAAAATTTTGAAAAAAAATTTTGGATTTTTGAAAGAAATCTGAATTTTTGATTTTGTAATATTTCTCGAAAGGCTAAATGGAGAGGTTTTTGAGTAGTTTACTGAATGTATCATCTTTTAATATATGATCTGTTATACTTTTCCGGCAACGAATTGATGTTTTGTGTTAGTTTTGTAATAAATTTCTAGATAAAATACTTGTGCTTTTACAAAGAGTTTTATGTTTGATATACATCGCTGCCGATAGCTTAAAACAATGTCCTCATAAAAGTTTTATGCCGAAAACTATATCAAAATCTTTGACCAAAACCGAAGTCTTGATATCTCAGAGCTGTGAGATTTCAGCCCCTTTATATTTTCTCATTTTAGATATTTTCTGAAACCATCTGAACACTTTGCACAGTAAATTTTGCACAGTTCTTAGATCAACCTCGACTTAATAATGTAAAATTTAGCACAAAATTTGGATGTTACGATTCTTTTAGCAGCGCGTGATCTTAAGAAAAATATAAAACAGAGTGAGGGTGTCTTGGAGATAGATTATTCTCAGAATTATGCATATGTTGTTCAGAACGCAGCCCAACAATTTCACTACAATAACAACCAATGTAGTATATTTGGTGCTATTCTACACTACAGAGAAGTCAAAGAAGTTAAACATTTCAGTTTTGTAGTGCTTTCTCAATGCACAACTCATGATACTACGGCTGGGTATTTATCATAAATACATCTTATGCCTGTTATAAAAAAAAATGTTCCAAAATTATAAAAATTTTGTATGTGTCAGACGGAGCAAGGCAGCACTTCAAAAATCAGTACCAGGTGGTCAATTTAGTGAAACACAAAGATGATTTTGGCATAGAGGCAGAATGGCATTATAATGCTACAGCACATGGAAAGGGAAGTGTAGACGGACTATCAGCAATATTAAAAAAACTGGCAACAAAAACTAGCTTGCAAGATAAAAGGAATGATTTTATTCTAAACTCTACTGAACTTTTTAACTAGGCTAATAAAAAATTCCCTAAAGTCACATTTTTTCACTATACTAAAAAAGATTATGATAGAACTCATAGAAAACTGGCAAAAAGATTTTCCACTGCACCAACCGTTTCTAACATTTCCAAAGCTCATGCTTTCAAGGTATCCTCCAACAATAACCTTAATGCATATATGTACTCTGATCTGATGTATCTGTAATATTATCAACTACAAATTATTCTTAAACAAAGTGAGAAATAATATTAAAATTATAAAAAAAATCAAAAAATGAACAAAAAACCAAAAAAATTAAAACAATAAAAAAAAATTAAAAATGGATCAGCATTAACGTAAGAATCATTATTATTAACAGAAATCATTTTCTTGATTTGGTGATGGTTAGAAATCTGCCCTCAACTTTGCTATCAGTCATCTTAGATCCGCCATCTTAGATCCATCATCTTAAAATGTAGAGTTTTATAAATCTGACTTCAAAATCGTATTCAGCAACCTCGAAAACCGCTATACACTAAATTTGGTGTAAACGGTTGATTTTTTTAAAATTTGGTCCGCCATCTTAGATCCGCCATCTTAAAAATCTTAAAATGTAGAGTTTTAGAAATCTGACATTAAAATCGTATTCAGTAACCTCGAAACCCCCTTATACACTAAATTTGGTGTAAAACGGTTGATTTTTCTAAAATTTGGTCCGTCATCTTAGATCCGCCATCTTAAAATGTAGAGTTTTAGAAATCTGAAATAAAATCGTATTCAGCAACCTCGAAAACCCCCCTATACACTAAATTTGGTATAAAAAGGTTGGGTTTTTTATATTCGGTCCACCATCTTAGATCCGCCATCTTGAATTCCAAAATTCTACATACGGATTCGTGATCAGCGACAACACAAACCCCGCCCAAACCAATTTTGTGCAATGTTTGGAGGAAAATATTTTATTGTTATCATCCTCTCAGCTATATCAGTTTTTGATCCGCTATCTTGAATCCACCATGTTGAATTTGACCAGTTTATCATATCAAATTTTTAGAGCCATTCTTTGCCAACAATTTGAGAAACAAAAACAATGATATTGGATGCAAATATTTTTTTTCACGAACATTTTTATCTGAAGACTCGAATTTTCTTGGATTTCTAGCCGTAATTGTAAGCCGCCATTTCGAAATTTTCCAAAATCGCCCAACGGAACCAGATAGCGGTTTCTGAAACGATAATTTTAAGTCCGAATTCGGTAAAATTTGTCTAACCAAAATTTATCATTTTGATCAGAGCGTTGTTGCGTTTGACAAAGACCGTCCCATATATTTTTTTGATAAAGAATGGTTTCGTGAATAAAGAAAACAAATAATAAATTTGTTATTTTTATGAAGAAATGTTTTCGCGAATCATGAAAATAAATGATATATTTATTTTTTCTTTGAGGAAGAAATAATTTTGCAAAGAATGAAAACAATTCTTGTTTTCTGTTGGAATGATGTTAGGATGATGATGTATGAAATGAGAAAAACACGGATGTAAGTATCGGATATATATGAGGCAATTTTTGAATTAAGAGATGGTGTTAATATTGTTAATCAAGAGTTAACTTGAATGGAGTGTTCCGATATGGAACAAAGAATTTAAAAAGAAATATAATATTATTTAAAGACGTTTAAAGGATGTGTCTTGATTTATTGTGTGGAAATAGAGATCGAAAGGCCCAACTAGCCTAAGATCTGGAATGACCCATCCTGGTCATCCTTTCTATTCCCACCATCTCCCTCTATAGAAGTGGATCTATGAGAGGTTTCACATTATCTGTTTAATGATAGGACATATCTGAACAAAATTCTGGCGATACTGTGTCGCATAATGTTCGTGTTTCCATGGTGCATGAAAATGTACTTTTGATGGCCAAGCCACTCTCAATTTTTCTAAAATATGATCAAGATTTGCTGCATAAACTCGAAATTCCTTTAATGAAACATCGGATTGAGCATCAAATTCCTAAAATTATTGGGAAACAGCAGTGGAAATATTTTTTAGTATATTCTAAACCGTACTCTAAAAAAGGCGAAACTCTACCTTTAATAAGTGAGCATTTCCCAAACAAGAAACATTTAAAAAACCAACACCACATTGCCAGAGATAGCAATTTTCTAAATATACAAATGTTTATACTAATTTCTTGTAAATTATCAGTATTAGAACAAAAACAACAACTACTGTTTGGATAGCACCCCACCACTTGACCCAATTCGTAATTTTTCTATTCTCATATGAAGCCAAGGAATCGAAAGCCTCCTCATAACTGAAGACTATAGTTAAAAAATTCATATTTTCAATTCCATTTAAATTTCCGTTACCTATCCACAAACATTAAAAAAAAAATAAAACATATATAATAAAATCTAAATTTAGGAATTAATTGGTAGCATTTGACCACACAGCATTTTGAAATAAGCAACACACTAATCTACTTAAAAAAAAAATACGAATAAAAACTTATAAAAAATCAGACAATAATATCTGAAGATGAGTCATTCTGACCACAAATATTCATAAAAACTTCAGGAATAGTTTTTATAACAGTTTTCTATGTAGAAAAAAAATCGATTACTAATTTTTTAGGCGATATAATCCAAAAATTGTATCACAAATAACGATAACACACATTTTGCAAGTGAAATTCGTTGGATTATTATTGAACGATAAGGACGGTTCTTTTTGCTATATGTTGGATGACTTCATTTTGATAAAGTGTACAGAGAAATTTATTAGCAAATATTTTGTCAAGGTTAATTAAATGGAGAACGAGATATAAAATACACAAATACATAAATATATGTCTTATTATTCAACTCAAACCGGCGGAATGTCCCCCATAAAATATATAAACAAAGATTTTTTTTATTTAACTCTTACAAACTGAATGTTTATTTGTATAAAAACATTATTTTATATAGTTGCTCGCTATTTTCATTTTATTTCTTTGACGCCATAAAACATTTATTCTGGTGTGGGTTTTTGTATGTTGCGTACAAAACAACTTAGGGAACATTGTAAGCCTTACTGTATTTAATTTTTAGTACAGGCATATTGTTTTCAATTTTTTTAAATTGCAGTTTTCATAACAATAATGACCTAAAGGTTGAAAATCGAATCACGGCGTCTTGATTGATAAAATAAAAAACTTTGACCATTTAAGATTTTCTTAAAACTTCGCTAATCGTTAATCGATAATAAAAGAAAATTGATACACGTTTTTTTTTTATTTTTTCATTAGTTTTGACACAGTGTGGCTCGAAATTTGTGAAGAAATTTAAAGACAGGAAAGGTTAAAGATAAATTGTGCTCGAACGGGTTAACCGATTTTAATAATTTTTTTTTTCTGTTTGAAAGTACTAAGTAAGCCTTAAATATTATAATGGTAAAAAAATTTATATTTAATACGGTTATTTTAATTTTTCAAACATAGCAATTTTCAAATGTACCTCTTTAACTTTAATTTTTATTTTTATTTTAATGATTTATTATTATTAACCCAAAATATAATAAAATTACAAACAACCGTTTTTAGGGTTCCGTTTTTTATACGGAACACTATTGGTGAGAGTAAAACGAGTTTTTCACATTATATCGATTATCTCGTAAACTATAAATGCTATGGACTTGAAATTTGAGGTGCATATAAAACTAATCTGCTCACATGAAATGACGGATACAAATAAAACTAAAGTGGTTTTCGTTTGGTTTACAAGAGTACGATGTGTGACCTTTGAGAAAATATATTTTTCTCCGATAGACAGCAAATATAAATTTTGCAGACTTATTTCAGTCAGCAAAGTGGCACTTTTCCTGCCTAGGCAGCAAAGCAAGTACTTTGCTGCCTAGGCAGCAAAATAATTAGACTTCATAGAAATAAACAGATATTGCGATTAAAACAAAAATTTTTTTAATCGATTTTTTTTTTCATTTTTAAAATTTTGCTTTATTTTTAAAGTAATAATTATTAAATTACATATCATTGTAATTAATCGGAGAAAAAATTATATGTTCAACTCGGCAGCAAGGTAGATTGACTACCTTGGCTGAATTCCTAGCCTCGCTCGCTCGGCTATGAACTATCAGCCGCGGCAGTCAATCTACTACTTTGCTGCCTAGTTAAACAAATAACTATTTTTTATAGATTCAAGTAAGGTATCATATGAAAGGGCTTCATTTCAGCATTCCTTAAAAATTTATTTTGGAATTTTACACCTCACCATTTTTTGTATAATTTGGAATAATGACGTTTTTTTCGTGTTTTCTTACCTCAATTAGCTCCGAACCTAACTGATCGAAAATTTTCAAATGTATTTGGAATGATAGAAAAATTAGTACGTTTTTAATAATGTAAAAAAGTGTCATATTCTCATACTTAGATTTATTAAGGGGGTGGATATGAGGAGGGGTAAAATCACTATTTAAAATGGGGTCAAGTGGGGTGTCATTTGAAAGAGGACTTTATTTAAAAAACATAGCATTTTTTTTTAGAATTTTGCGATGCACAGTTTTTGAGTTATTTTCAAAAGCAGACAGTTCCCCCCCCCCCCTACGTTTCGACACTGATCGACAGAAAAATTTGAAAAAATTCACAGAGTTAGGAAATTTGGTAAATTTTGTATGAAAATTATAGCGAGGTCTCAAATAATTATATTTCAGTGTGTTTAGGGGACCGGTGTAAAGAGGGTAAAAAAAAATTTTTTTGACCCAAGCGAGTGGGGTGTCATTTGAAAGAACACTTATTTAAAATTTGTTGCAAATTTTTTTAGAATTTTGCGGTGCACAGTTTTTGAGTTATGGACAAAAAAGTGAAAAATCCAGACCGTTCCCCCCCCCCCCCCCCTACGTTTCGACACTGATTGACAGAAAAATTTGAAAAAATTCACAGAGCTAGGCAATTTAGTAAATTTTGTATGAAAATTATAGCGAAGTCTCAAATAATTATATTTCTGTGTGTTTAGGGGACCGGGGTAAAAAGGGTAAAAAAAAAATTTTTTTGACCCAAGCGAGTGGGGTGTCATTTGAAAGAACACTTATTTAAAATTTGTTGCAAATTTTTTTAGAATTTTGCGGTGCACAGTTTTTGAGTTATGGACAAAAAAGTGAAAAATCCAGACCGTTCCCCCCCCCTACGTTTCGACACTGATTGACAGAAAAATTTGAAAATATTCACAGAGCTAGGAAATTCGGTAAATTTTGTATGAAAATTATAGCGAGGTCTCAAATAATTATATTTCTGTGCGTTTAGGGGACCGGGGTAAAAAGGGTAAAAAAAAAATTTTTTTGACCCAAGCGAGTGGGGTGTCATTTGAAAGAACACTTATTTAAAATTTGTTGCAAATTTTTTTAGAATTTTGCGGTGCACAGTTTTTGAGTTATGGACAAAAAAGTGAAAAATCCAGACCGTTCCCCCCCCCTACGTTTCGACACTGATTGACAGAAAAATTTGAAAATATTCACAGAGCTAGGAAATTCGGTAAATTTTGTATGAAAATTATAGCGAGGTCTCAAATAATTATATTTCTGTGCGTTTAGGGGACCGGGGTAAAGAGGGTAAAAGAAAATCTTTTTGGACCCAAGCGAGTGAGATGTCATTTAGAAGAGCACCTAATTTATAAATCATTGCAATTTTTTTTAGAATTTTGTGATGTAAAGTTTTTGAGTTATTATCAAAAAAGTGCAAATTTCAGATCGTTTCGCTCCCTACGTTTCGACGATTATTGACAGAAAAATTTGAAAAAATTCGCAGAGATAGGATTTTGAATGAAAATCATAGCAAAGTCTCAAATAACAATATTTCTGTGTGTTTAGGGGATGGGTGTGGGGAGAGTAAAAAATCACTTTTGACCCAAGCGAATGGGGTGTCATATGAAGGAGCACTTAATTTAAGAAACATTACAATTTTTTTAGAACTTAGCGGTGCACTGTTTTTGTGTTATTGAAAAAAAATATTATGTAGCCTCTTTGCCCCCCCTAAATTTCAACACTTGATTGACCGAAAAAATAATCAAATTTAAACCATTTACAAGCTGGTGAATCTTTCTTGAGTTACCATAAATATCTATGGATGAGATTTAACCTAATGTAACATTTTTTGAGTTATTTATGATCAATGTGGATTTGATTGTAATTTACTATTGACATTTACGATTAAACATTAATTATTTTGTTATGCGTCTATGGTCTGGAAATATAAGGACATTACAACACAACTTTTTGTCAATAGTTTTTGATACTGTGTTCTTTTACATTCACGGAACCCTTGACGAGCGAATTTTATTCGCACTTGTCTGACTTTTTTTTGTTTTCGAGAAAAGAGTAATATATTATAAGTTTGAAGTTGTTTGTACTTTGGGTCATTTACTCAAAACAAGTCTTCCAATTGTATGTAATGAACCTGTTTTTGTTAAGGTTAAGACCATCTTTTAAAAATTAAAACTATGAAAAATCATATAAAATATATAATTATTTTTGGCAGTGTAATAATTTTACAAAGCCTTACTTAGTACCTTTCAAACAAACAAAAATTTACTAAAGTCGGTTAAACCTTCGAGCATACTAACTTTACACTTTCCTTGTCTCTACATTATCTTAACAAATTTCGAGCCAACCTGTGTCAAAACTAGCAGAAAATGAAGAAAATCGGCTATCGTCATCTTGATTTGATTTTCCATCTTTATCAAAAATAATGTAGCGTTGTCAAAACACATTCTAACGTACACCTCTGGGAGTGTACGAAAGCATTTTCAACTCATTTTTGTTTTTGTTCGTTTGCGACCGTTACTGAATAGTGAATTGTAGATGTGTTAAATTTAGATTTTCAAATGATACTTTGGTTTAAAACAGTTAGGGTTAGAAACCACCCAAATAAGAATGCGAACTGGTAAATTTAGTTAATAAATATTTATACAGTTTTTGCATATCGCCGATATCTTTCCGTTAACTGGCAGCGGTCCACGGCCAGACGGGTTTATATGAATGATCAGTGGGTGATTTTCTAATATACCAGTCATATGGACTGACTTCGGTTGATTTGAAAACTGAAACAAACTGATCCTCCGAGTATGAATCCAGTCCAGCCTTACTACATAGTCAGCAATTCAACATTATGTAGGTTCTTTTATATTACTATTATACTAATTTTTTTTACTTTATCGGTCCCCTTATTTACCGAAGAGTTTAACTTCCTTCCTTTCTTTTCGTTTCCTTTCCTACTACACACTCACCTCTCGAAATAAACAGATGTGAACACAGCCTACAGCCTACGGCCTACAGCCGATAGGGAATGCTGATAAAGTTAATCTTTATGTTTATTCTATACCTCCTTGGGAGTCTATACCTGGTTGAGTTTGCTGCACAGAATCTGGATGAAACTTTGGCAAATGATACAGGTTCACTTGAAAATGAAGATCTGGATTCATTTCAAATTTGGACTAAATGGCGGGGGGTCTCCCGAACACCTCTAAGTTTAAATCTTGAATAACTTCTGATCCCGGACTATGATCTTATTGAAACATAGTATTTAAGGTTTTAGTACTGTTTCCAATATTTCTGCATACCAACTTCCGGTTTGTCACTTCCGGTTAAAGTTTTTTTTTCAGGTGTTTATCCCTACTGTAGCCTACAATTACCGATCGATTTTCATGAAACGTTGGTAAAAGCTTTTAAATAACACGAGAAAAATTTTATCAGCTTTTGGAGCACATTGGATAAAGGGTTTGGGGGTCCATCATACAACAGGTGGTTTTTTCCATAAAGTTTTTATGTTTGTTGGGAGCATAAAACATTCATTCGTGAATGAATTTTGATGACACTTTGGAAAAAGATGCAAACATGTATGACAAGGAATTGATTAGTTTTTGAGCGATAATGAACAAAATGGTGTGGGGTCCCTGGAGCACCTGTTTTTTTGAAAGCTCAATAACATCTGTAACTGATAAGCGAATTGGATGAAACTTGGTACATGAGTATGAAGTACGGTTCACAATAGTTCTGCATCCCAACTTCCGGTTTTTCACTTCCGGTAAAAAAATTTTTTTTGTACTTTTTTGAAGTTTTTTCAGTGTCTATGCACACTACAGCCTACAATAATGAAGTGATTATGATGAATCTTATGGAAAGGGTTCCAATTACTGTAAGAACATAATTATCATCTTTTGAGACACATTGATCAAAGTGGTGGGGGGTCTACCATACAACTGCTGACTTTTCACACTTTGTTTTTAAAGTTTGTTGGGAGCATACAGACTTCATTCATTAATCAATTCTAATGACACTTTGGAAAAAAATGGAGACTTAAATGACGAGGAACTGATTAGTTTTTGAACAATATTGTCAAAAGTGGTACGGGGCCTCCCAAACACCTGTTTACTGTGTCATCATTTTTCCAATGTTTGTTGGGCGCACACAGCATTCGTTCGTGAACCCATTTTGATGACACTTTGGAAAAAGATGCAAACATGTATGGCAAAGAACTGATTAGTTTTTGAGCGATAGTGAACAAAGTGGTGGGGGGTGTCCTATACACCTGTTTTTTTTAAAGCTCAATAACATCTGTACCTGATAATCAAATTGGATGAAACTTGGTACATAAGCATTTAGTATGGTTCACAACAGTTCTGCATCCCAACTTCCGGTTTTTTACTTCCGGTAAAAAAATTTTTTTTTAATTGTTGGCAGTTTTTTCAGTATCTTTATGCACACTACAGCCTACAATAATGAAGTGATTATGATAAAACTTATGGACAAGGTTCCAATTAGTGTAAGAAGATAATTATCATCTTTTGGAATACATTGATCAAAGTGGCGGGGGTCTACCATACAACTGCTGACTTTTCACACTTTGTTTTTAAAGTTTGTTGGGAGCATACAGATTTCATTCGTTAATCAATTTTAATGGCACTTTGAATAAAGATGAAGACTTTAATGACAAAGAATTGATTAGTTTTTGGACAATATTAAGATAAGTGGTGGGGTCTTCCCGAACACCTGTTTATTGTTTCAATGTTTGTTGGAAGCATACAACATTCGTTCGTTAAGTAATTTTGATGACACATTGCAAAAAGATGCAAATATGTATGGCAAGGAACTGCTTAGTTTTTTTAGCGATAGTGAACGAAGTGGTACCGTCCTCCAAGCACCTGTTATTTTGGAAGCTCAATAACTTCTATACCTGATAATCGAATTGGATGAAATTTGGTACACACATTTAGTACGGTTCACAACAGTTCTGCATCCTAACTTCCGGTTTGTCACTTCCGATAAATTTTTTTTTTTTACTTTTTCTCGTACAACAGAATTTATGTTTGTTGGGATACTACTGCTTGCTTTTTCTATTTTTATTATTAGAACTACGAAGTCCATAATATCGGTTAGCTTTTAATTAAAGTATTTGATGAATATTAGCTCATTATAAATCTAGAACACTATGCTTCCAGAGCTGTGGTAAATTCAGCCTATGCATCAGCGTCGCAATATTTTATCCTGTTTTTTATGTTTTACTAATCATCTTAAATTTAGTATCGATGGATTCCGCTAGCATTGTAGAAATAAGTATCAAAAACGCCCAAAAACTAAGCTTGAGACATGCAAATCACACACTGAACTACGTTCTGGAAGGTCTTTTGAAGATACAGATACTTCCAGAAATTATGGTTTTTAATTCTAATTTTTTTAAAATTATAAGTTTTGTTCACTTGTTCACTTCAGAGCACCTCTGGCGTATCTTGTTGTGTCTTTTTCAACAGCGGTCGATTGGGCTTCGTTTTGCAGAGAAGTGGTGTTTGATGTTTTTCTTACAGGAGAATAAAGTCGTCGAAATTGATGAACCAAAATTTGGGAAGAGAAAATACCATCGAAGACAAAAAAATAAATACCAGGACTCTTTTACCAATAATACAATATTGGACAGCTCCAAGCAGTCCCGGTACAAGGGGTAGGCGAACTAGGCGCTCGCATAGGGCGTTTTATTTGAAGGGTGCAGAAATTGTGAAAACTAATTATTTTTGTTTTAATATATTGTAACGACTCTTCGTTGGTTCTTTTCGATTATTGAGCAAATACGACAGTAAAAAGACGGATCTTTAGTTAACAAAATCTCAATCTTTATTTATCAACCAATTACAGCAACTTCCGATTTTAATTACAATAAATTCTATGGTCTCCAATTTATGTACCACCGCTTTTCCACAATTTGAATCAATAATATTCGGAATCGTAAAATCTGTATTTACTATTCCACTAGGTTCAAATTCTTTCACTATTAGTACCCGGGCTCAAGTACCACCCGATTATTCCTTATACTTGCGAATATTTGTAAAACACTTTTAATTGCAAAATTAAAACTGATTATCTGATATTTTGTTCGCTTATTTATATCCAAAAACAAATAAGCAGAAACTTCTTCTAACTCACTGTAGTTTCTAGAAATCAATATTACGTAGTACGTACATCAAGAATAGGCCACACCTACTTGCATTTATGTAAACATTTGTATTAGCGAACTCAAATTTAATTTGCATTTATGCAAAATGTATTAGTTAAAAGGAGTTAACTTTAAATTCATCTTTGCCATAGTCTGAATGTAGAGAACATTTATGCAGAATGTATTGGTTATTTATGAGTAAATTAAATTAACCCATTCTGGACGAAGTTTATTACATTGCCCTCCATTTAGTTTTGTTCGTCCCGAACAATATCAGCTATCGCATTGGTACTGTTACCTTGGTACGGTGCCAACCTTTGCAGATGTATCACTTTCATCTTGGTACGGGGTCCCTTTTGGATGCGGTAGATAACATCATTAATTCGTTTGATTATTTTATGTGGACCTTCCCAATCAGGCTGCAGCTTGGGTGATCTTCCCTTAGTTCTCCTGGGGTTGTATAACCATACCAAGTCTCCTTCTTGAAAACCGCCATTATTTGCATTTATGTCGTACCTGGTTTTCGTTTTGTCACTGGCAATCTTAATGTGGTCTCGAACCTGTTGATGGATTTCATCCATCTTCTCCCTTAGTTGTCCCACATAATCTGTTTTCGTAGATACCAGACCTCCAGGGATGCCGAACTCAATGTCACTAGGAAGATGTAGTTCTCTCCCGAACATGATATTCGCTGGCGTTTCACATGTCGTATCGTGCACTGCGCTACGATAGGCCATCAAGAATAACGGAAGATCCTTATCCCAATTTCTTTGGTTGGCTTCCACTACCTTCGATAAATGTTCTTCCATGGTTCGATTGAATCGTTCTACCATACCATACGATTGTGGGTTCATAGGTGTAGTTCGTGTTTTTCTAATGTCGAGTGTTCTTCACAGCTCTTCCATCAGTTGAGATTCGAAATTCCTTCCCTGGTCCGTATGCAACTCGAGCGGTGTTCCATATCTGCAAACCCATTCATTGACTAATGTTTCCGCGACCGTGACTGCTTCCTGGTTCAGTATTGCATAAGCTTCCGGCCATTTTGTAAAGTAATCAATGACCACCATGATGTACTTGTTACCTTTTGTCGTTTCCGGAAATGACCCCGCGATGTCTATGGCAATTCTCTCCATTCGGGCTCCCACATTGTACTGTTGCATCTCTCCTCGAGTTCTAGTCTTTGGTCCTTTGCTCGCCGCACAAGTATCACATCGCCGTCACCATTGCTCTACGTCGATTCGATACCTTACCCAATAAAACCTCTCCCTTACTTTAGCTAGAGTTTTATTGACTCCCAGGTGTCCTCCAGAAATACTTCCATGCAGCTTTCCCAGTACCTCTTCTACTCGACTTGATGGCAACACCAGTTGTTCCAACACTTTCTTTCCATCAGCGGACTCCCATTTTCTTTTTAGTATCCCGTTGTCCATCAATAGTGAGTCCCATTGTGCCCAGTAGCATTTCACCTCCGTACTTAAAGGTGCTACCTCTTTCTACTCCGGTCGCCTTCCCTCGGTTTTCCATTTCAATATTGGAGCCATAGCTGGATCTTCTAGCTGCTCTCTTTTAATTGCCTCGGTACACCAATCCTCAGGAGTTTGGAACTTGATTTGGCTCACTTTCATTGCCTCATTTCCCTCAGTTCTGCTACATGACTTGCACTCCTCTATACAGGGTCTTCTGGACAAGGCATCGGCGTTACCATGAATCCTTCCCTTGCGGTGTTCAACTTTGAAGTCGTAGTTCTGCAGGATCTCTATCCATCTTGCTGCTTGTCCTTCAGGAAATTTGAATTGTAATAACCATTTTAGAGCAGCATGGTCCGTGCGAATCAGGAATGGTTGTCCACACAAATACTTGTGAAAATGTTTCACAGCCTTGATGATAGCTAGCAACTCCTTCCTCGTGACACAGTAATTCCGCTCCGGCTTTGACAGAACTTTACTGAAGTACGCCACCACTTTCTCATCGTCTCCAATTTTCTGTGACAAAACAGCTCCGGTTCCTACATTGCCTGCGTGTGTGTCCAGAATGAACATCTTTCCGGATTCTGGATAGGCCAGTATAGGGGTGTTGCATAGTTTTTCTTTTAAACGGCAGAATGCCTCATTATATTCGGTTGTCCACAGAAACTTGGTATTTGCCTCTGTCAATTTATGTAGACTCTTGGCGATATTCGCAAAATTCTCCACGAATCTACGATAATAGGTGCATAGGCCAAGAAAACTGCGTAACTCATGAACATTCTTCGGTACTGGCCAATTTTTCACAGCATCAATCTTCTTGGGTTCGGTTCTGATTCCATTTTCTGTAATGATGTGTCCAAGGTACTTCACTTCTTTGTGGAAGAGATTGCACTTTACCGGATTCAACTTCATGTTGGCATTACTTATTCTTCTGAGTACTTCTTCGAGGCTCATTAGACGCTCTTCGAAGTTGCGACCCATTATAATGATGTCATCAAGATAAACGAGGCAGGCCTTCCAGGTCAAACCATGCAACACGCATTCCATTAGACGTTCAAATGTTGCTGGAGCATTGCATAAACCAAACGGCATCACATTGAACTCCCACAACCCATTGCCAGTAGAAAATGCTGTCTTTCGTCGATCTTCTGGATGCATTTCAACTTGCCAGTAACCACTCTTCAGATCTAGTGTGCTGTACCATTTGGCTCCTGATAATGTATCCAGTGTGTCATCAATTCGTGGCAGTGGATAGCTGTCCTTAATGGTAACCTCATTCAGTTTTCGATAGTCTACACAAAAACGAGCTGACCCATCTTTTTTTCTAACTAGCACCACTGGTGAGCTCCATGGACTCTTAGATGGCTTAATGACTCCATCATTTTTCATATTGTCCAGCATTCCTTGCACTTCCTCGTGTTTAGCTAGTGGTAGTCGTCTAGGAGGCTGTCTGATAGGATGAGCGTTTCCAGTGTTGATCCTATGTCGCACGAAGAACAAACATCCAACATCTTCATCTCCAGTATCGATCCTTGCGGTATCGATCTGACTATCATGAACCACATCTGGACGCACTATCGATCTTGAGGCAAATGTGTCCAAAGTCAACATGCACGATTTGCTTCCAACGGTTGCCTCAAGGACTAAACTACTATTTTCTCTTTTGACTTGTGATACCACCAATGTAGGGCATTGTAATTGAGCCAGCTTTCGCCCTTCAAAACTGGCACAATCTAGTTTCCCGAATCCGGCACGCGGCATTTGTCTTCCGGGTGCGGCTCCCATTTACATTCTCTTCGGATGTGCCCCAACTTTCCACAGTTCCAGCATCTTACTCTGCTAGATCTACTTCGTTGATTTCGCTTAGGCTTATCTCCCAGACTTTTGACACGCATGATCACTTCCTCGAGCGCTGCTTTTAGAGGTTCTTCAGCAACTTCCATCTGACGTACTCTATCTGAGCCATACGCTCTTTTTCCAGCTTCCATTTGTAGGACCAATGCTAAGACTTCCGCAGGTAGCTTCTTTCCGCTTAGTTAAAGCTGATTTCTCATTTGTACATCTCGAATAGCATTGATAAATGTATCAGCTGCCAGTTCGTCTCGGTGTTCAGCGTTATAGTTCGGGTATGACAGATTTACCAGTCTCACAATGTCAGCCTCAAATTCTTGCAAAGTTTCGCCGACTCCTTGTTTTCGTGTTTTGAGCTGCATGCGATGGAGAGCTTGCATATGACTTTCACCATATCTTACTTCTAAGACCTCCATTAGCTTGCTGTAATCACGCTCTGTCGCTGATAATGTTTGCAAATTTCAGCAGCAGGTCCCTTCAATGCCAATATAAGCGCATTTGCTTTTTGCTGGTGATCAACCCCAGTTGTTGCTATCTCAAATTGCATCTTAAATATCTGATACGATGTAGATCCATCAAATGCGGGTATTTTCACTCTAGCTGGAGCTGAAGTAGTTGATGGAATGATCATGTTACCTGACTTCACTTATGCTATTTCTTGGCGGAATTCACTCGAAAGATTGCGTAATTTCTCTTCATGTTCTTCGGTAACCTTCCGCAGCTCCCTTTCCATGTTGTTGATTTTAACCTCCGCACTGGATATACGTGACTCGATTACTTCACGTAGTTGTTGTTGATCTAATTTTTGTTCCGCTGCCAGTTTTTCTTGTCGAGCCATCAGTGGCCAAAGTTGTTGTTGTTGATCTACTCTTTGTTCTGCTGCCAGTTTCTCTTGTCGGGTAAAATACAGATTTTACGATTCCGACTATTATTGATTCAAATTGTGGAAAAGCGGTGGTACATAAATTGGAGACCATAGAATTTATTGTAATTAAAATCGGAAGTTGCTGTAATTGGTTGATCAATAAAGATTGAGATTTTGTTAACTAAAGATCCGTCTTTTTACTGTCGTATTTGCTCAATAATCGAAAAGAACCAACGAAGAGTCGTTACAGTGGTGTCAGAAGTGGGATTATTGAAACAATGGTCAAGACAGTAAATATTAGTGATCTCAGCCAGACCCAGCTGAAGGACGAGTTGAGAAAAAGGAATGCTCCAATGCATGGAACGAAGGCAGAACTTGCACTCTAGCTGCGTAAAGTTTTGGAAGAAGTAGGTGAAAACGCAGAGGTCATAGAAATAGAGCCGGAGGAAGCTCCGGTTCAGAATGCCCCAGCAATTGATCCGATGATGGTGTTGATGAAAGAAATGATGGCACAGCAACAACGACAACTTGCTGATATGATAACCAAACAAGGAAACAACCAACAACATGCTGATATGACATGCTCAAGATTTTTTGAAAATTATCAAAAGATTCGGTAAGATTCTCAAGATTTTGCGACGATTTTGAATATTTTTTGAATATTCTCAGAAGCTACTCAAATAGTTGTCCCAAGATGTCCAAGAGTAATTTATCCCTCAATCTAATGACATGTTTGTATTATTATTGGTTAACATTAACTTGTATTATTATTGGTTAACAGAAATTTGAATTATGATAAGAAATCTGTGACTTATCTATTACCTGAGTCCCGAATAACCTGATGCAATAACCTATCTCAACATGAAAAGAATATGGAAAACATGTAAGAAATTTGATTAAATAAAGGAATAGAGTTTTTGACGATTATAAATTACGGATTACTATATTTTGCACTATATTGTTATTTCAATTTAAAATATACATATTTGCATTTAAAAAAAATTGTAAACTATCGGTTTCATAGGTGTTTCAAGCTATACCATTCGTTGGGTGATTAATAAAAACTAGTTGCCCAGCTTTTTCCGTCTAAAATCGGCTTAGGAGTTTCTTATGTACCAAGCCAAATTTAGAAAAGACTCGCTCAATTCCGACTGACGTTGAGATTGATCTCAAAATACAAATAACATTATTTCACTTTTTAGTCCAAATAAATTGGAATCTAAGGAAGGGGATTGGCAGTGGCCACCCATTTAGCGTCAGATAATTTTCCACAAAAATCCTTGATGAAAAACGTTGCACAAAACAGAGTTAATTTGGTACACAATTTATAAAATGTGGAAAATTTTAGTAGCAAATTTCTTCGATGAAAGTGATGCCGATTCATTTTCTTTGTTTTCTAAAACAGTGAAATTTACATTAACACGTGCATTCGGATATAGTAACACACCGTACATAATGTAACGATGTCATAGCTATGCTGACTAAACGCATGGAATTCGGTTACTGCATCATAAGCAGTGTTGCAAAATGTTACTGGTAACGTACCGTAAAAAAGAAATAACGAAATTAAGTAGCGTTATTAATAATAATTACTTTCGCAACGTTTTAAAAATTCATTTGCGTGACAATAACGTTAGATGTAACGATAACGTAAATATTTTATTTCGTTTTCTGGATGATTTTGCAAATATCGACTTATCAGCTCTTTTTCAATTTATGTGCACGCTTTAACTAAAGATTTTGGTAGTTCTAAAATGTTTTGATATTTGTGACATAATAATGAGCATTTTGTAAATTTTTGATTTGAACTCACTCTGGCACTGATGAGGTGACGAGTTCGAATCCCAACCGAAACACGTAAAAAAGAAAAACAGAGTTTTTTTTCTGAGATATTTTCAACTATACCTTTGAATTGAAAAAGTCAAATTACTTCCTTAGTTACTTGAGTTTAATAGCGTTTAATTTTTAAGTATAATTTTCAGATTACATTTAATTTTAAAATAACGTAGCTAAAAGTCTATACCATAAGGAATATAATATTTTTCTGTTCCATAACAAAATAAAGTACCGCAAAAATAAATATAATGCTATAAAAACGAAACTCATAGCGTTACGATTTTTTTTTCGTTTTGCAACACTGATCACAAGGCCAAATAAATTCAAATCATCTTGTAACTGTGTCCAAATTCGTAATTATTCGCTAAGGCTGCCAAAATGACCATAAAAATACAAATCATGTCGTAAATGTTTCCAAATTACTTATTGGCAAATACTGCATTCTTTTGCTCCTCAACATTGGCGAAAGGTTTTAAAATTTGATAAAGGTTCTCGGCCTTTTTTATCAAGTCCATGCTAAGTATCTGGTAATGTTAATATTCGAAATCGGATCCATCACGTCTCAATCATATTCTTTTTCCTATTTTACACGTCAATCGGTTTGTGCAAACAGTCAAACTGTTGAGATCACTCACGATCATAGTGACAGAATGCAGAGGGATTTCTTAGTCCGTACAAATGGAATGCTTTGACAGACTTAATATGTAGTCTCGGGGCATCCAATCCCCAAAAGTTTAAAGAAAGCGTTCATCAACATCTCAGAACGCATGTAGTTGTGGAACCTACGTCTTATATAACCTACGTCTTACCAGATCCACCAGCACTTTTGTACCAATATTTTGACATATGATTACTTTTAAAGAATTTCAAAATTTCAATGGCGTGTAAGTTGTAAATGTATTAAAAACGATAAAATACGACATTATACAACAGTTCTTTTAGAAAGCAAATAAGTAACATTGCTTTATTTAAGAAAAACAATTTTTTCTTAACATTTTTTTAAACAGTGTTTAAAACAAACCAACTCTGTAGAGGGGAAAGATGGGTAGGGGCGTTCTTGCCTGGGGCGAATTAAGCCTCGTTCCGGCTCTGACTCCAAGGACCACAATCATAAGTGACTGCTGGAAAGCGTACGATTGTCTTGATGATGAAGAATATAAACACTTGCAAGTTAATCATAAGCCATAGAGTCCTCCTGGAGAGCAGCTAAAGGTTCAATGTAAAGCTCTGGAAGAAAAAATCAAATATTCCCAGAAAGTTGGCCCGTTACATCATACATGTTCCTTAAAAAGTGCAAGGAGATGAGTCTTAATCGTACCGTCGAGTTTTAAGGTTGGCGGAGCTTTTGTATCCTGAAAAATCCGTTCACTCGTTACCTTTTCCCGATCCAGACACTTTTGATAGCTCCGATTTTGAAGATAAATAAAATCTTTAAAGCTTTCTGTTTAAATTCACTTGACACTCTCTCCAAAACTTATTTTAATTTCTCTTGACACTCTCCAAAATTTATTCCTTCTGTTCAATTAAAAAAATGAAGGAATTTCAAAAGATTTATTTGTATGTAGTACTACTTTAATTTTAGAAATGTTTCTGCCAGTCTGTAACTGGCTTTAACCGGCTTTCTGCAACTTCAAGTTTGGAAGACTTTGGCGATTTACTCTGAGATTACCATTTAGGAGCTCCATTCGGTTCTCTTGTACTATATACGTAAAGTATTTCGTGACAGCGGCTGGTTGTTCAAAAAAATTCTACAGCTCGAATATCTTCGCTTTGGAAATGTTTGTAAAGTTTTTCCATTTGAAGTTCTAAAATAAAAATGTATGTGTGTGATTGTATTTGTAAATGCGGTGTCCATTTTTCGCCGTTTTTTTTTACGATACAATTTAAATGAAAAAAAATCAGATATTTAAAAATTGAAATATTTGACTTACATATAAAAAATAATATCAATTTTCTACAATTTTCTTAATATTATAAAAAAAAATTTAAGTATTACTATACCGACATGAAAAATGACAATAAAAAAATATTAAATAAATATTACCATTTTTTGAAATCTCTAAAATTAATTATTTAAAGTGCCCGTATGTTTTTGTAAATGTTTTTATTAAACATCACAAAAATTTTGTTTCGCACATAATTTTAGATGAAAATAAAATAAAATTCATCAATTGATTATTACGAAAGTCTTATTATGTCATAAAAAGTTAAATGAAACCAGTCATTTTAGAAAATGGATTACTTTTTCTTTCACCATTTTTTTTATTTTTTGTTTATTAGTCTTATCATTTAATAAATTTCGTTTCGCTTCGTTTTTTATTATTCGTGGAACATGCGGCTAGCGTTTGTGTGCTCATATGGGCTAAGGCGTTTTTCAACATGTGCAGGGTATGGTGCACATCATGTGCATGACATGTATTATGCACAATTTTGCTCACGAGGATTTTGTAACATGCAGAATTAATGCAAAAAAATAAATTTTAATTCATTAATTCACCAAAATGTGAAGGAATTTTTTCTTTGTGTTAAAGTTGTTCATAAAAAAATAGAAATAAAAGTGTGTACGATCACAAGTTTTATAGAGGAAAAAAAATTTCTGTTTTAATCTGGAACGAGGAATGGACATGCCGGCCACACTAGTGGATTGAAGGAAAATTTGATAAGTCTACCTTGATTGTTTATGATTTTTTTTGTGGTTCAGGCATGTAAGGGCCTACGTTATTAGTTTGTTTTAGTGTTTTTTTTGTAATGGTATAATCGAGGTTTTAATGTTAACGTCACGAATTACTGGGTTGTGGGGCCTTGATTCTATAATCAATATAGAACTGGTCTCCCCATCAACCTTGTGTAGTGTAAGGGTTTTTTTACTGTGAGAGAGAACACGGTTCAACGGAAATGATGGTTAGTAGGAATATGGTAAGTAGGTATGACCGTCTTAGTTTTTTCCTTAATTTTTGTTTATTGTTATGAACCGCTCATTACAAGGACTGCCTGGTTGCCGGATAAAACACACGATTCCAAATGACTGAGCGAAGTCGAGAGCGGTATCCGGATACACAGCTAGGTGACAAATCTATAGCCTTAGTATGTGCAATCTCTGCTTCCATCGGACTAGATTGTACTGCTAATCGTTACAACCGATTAGACAATTCCAACTCCAACCGATTGGACAACTATAAAATTGGTTGACAAACTACACGATACACTATAAAACATTTAATAAACACAACCAAGTTGTAAGACATGTTGTAAAATGTTGGTTGCATAATAATACAACCACAAGCCTTAAGCTAACCGCCGAAGAGCATAGTAATTGAAGAACACGACTTACAAAGAACATAGATACCTTAACCTGATTTACACTATTTCAAACTACACGATTTCTTAAGTGTTGTGTAGAAAATTTCTTAGAAGTGTAAAATGTTTAATTTTTTATTTAACAAAAATAAAGTATCGAACAACACGATTTCAAATAACACGGCATCAATTATTCGTGTTCTTTGAGGGTTACCTGTAAATACACAAAAATTGAACCGTATCGGAAAAGGCAGTACTTTTTAGTTTAGTAAGACAAACTAATTTTAAGATAATTTAACATATTTTCAAACGAGTTTAATCAATTATAAAACCACTGCACCGGTTCAGAATTGGGTATTTCCCGAGAAAATTTCAATTCTCGAGATTCGGGTTTCCGAAAAAAAATTCTGGAGTATTCAATCGAGAAAATTTAAAAATACTGTATAAAGGTCTAAAATTTGTCAGATCTTATCGCTGTTGATGAAGACCATGGCATCATCGTCAGAATCAGACACTTTCAGAACGTTTGTAGAAAAAGACGAACCAGGTACGTTTTGGTTTCTTTAACTAATTCTGATTTTGAACACGTCGGAAAAAATGCAGATTGGTCACAAAAGCTGTTTATCGGATCGTGCAAATATTTAAAGTCAGGCAATAAAGGGCCAGATCTACGATCTGTTAAGTTTTTTTTAAATTTTAATTTTTTTAATTTTAGAACTACAGTCGTACCGCAAACATAAGAACCGGTTCTTATATTCGATTTTGAAAAAAAAAATTCCTTTTTGAAAGTTCTATTGTTTTTTCCGAATAAAAGATCTTTCGAGTCCTTAAATTTTAAAAATAATTTAAGCAATTTTAACGTTAATGAATAATACAAGAACATAATGGCCATAGCTTATATTATACAATTTAAACATATTAAAATAAAATAGTATTTCAAAATTAATAATTACTAAATTTGTATAAAAAGAAATATATGAGCAATTTCACGAAGATTCAACAACGTTTTGACTTGACCCCTTTTAATTTTGATTATTTTTTGTTTATAGATAGTCTTTGATAAATAAAAAATACAAGTTCTCTTAGAATTTTTTTTTTCGACCAGGGGTCTTCACAGGGTGCCCCTCAATTTTTGTTATTTTGTGATGTGAGTGCATTTTGACGAGCGATTGTAGAAAAACTACTCAATCGATTTTCATAAATGATATGTCGTTGAATAGGTATTAGAACAAAGTTTTTAAAAATGTACACTGTTAATTTTTTGAAATAATTTTTAACGGTGTAACATAAGAAAAAAATGGTGTAATTGAAAAAAAGATGGCATAGCCTTTTTTTTGTTTTTTTTTTAAACTAAATTGAAACTTATTTTATATCTAACCACTTGTGAAAGTTTAGGACTAGCTATATTTTTTGTTTTAGAGATAAAATTCGTTGTGCATATGACTGTCGGGAATCAGTTTTTTTTGTTCTGAAGGAAAATTATAAAAATGGCGATTTTTAGATTCAGATTTTTTATGTTAAATATCAAATGTTTTGTTATTAAATGAACTTTTTAAAAAGCAATTTCAGTCAAGTTCCGCAAAATTTTGCGACATTTTGACTCGACCCTTTTTAATTTGGTTTATTTTGGTCTATATTTAAAAAAATTCTATTTGAAGCCGTATTTTTCATTTATCAAAGGCTATCTATAAACTAAAAATAAACCAAATTAAAAAGGGTCGAGTCAAAATGTCGCAAAATTTTGCTGAACTTGACTGAAATTGCTTTTTAAAAAGTTCATTTAATAATAAAATATTTGATATTTAACATAAAAAAAAATCTGAATCTAAAAATCGCCATTTTTATAATTTTCCTTCAGAACAAAAAAAAATGATTCCCGACAGTCATATGTACAACGAATTTTATCTCTAAAACAAAAAATATAGCTAGTCCTAAACTTTCACAAGTGGTTAGATATAAAATAAGCTTCAATTTAGTTTTAAAAAAAAACAAAAAAAAGACTATGCCATCTTTTTTTCAATTACACCATTTTTTTCTTATGTTACACCGTTAAAAATTATTTCAAAAAATTAACAGTGTACATTTGTAAAAACTTTGTTCTAATACCTATTCAACGACATATCATTTATGAAAATCGATTGAGCAGTTTTTCTACAATCGCTCGTCAAAATGCACTCACATCACAAAATAACAAAAATTGAGGAGCACCCTGTGAAGACCCCTGGTCGAAAAAAAAATTCTAAGACAACTTGTATTTTTTATTTATCAAAGACTATCTTTAAACAAAAAATAATCAAAATTAAAAGGGGTCAAGTCAAAACGTTGTTGAATCTTCGTGAAATTGCTCATATGTAATATAGTTTTACTAGCTAGAGATGGCAGTGATAGTTTGCATAAAAATTTCAAATAAAAGAACTGGTACTTCTAATTTAATAGGTGAACCGGCTATTTTAAAAGAACCAGCTCCTATGTTCGCGGTAAGAAGGTAGTCTTCCAATTCGGTGTGCTAATTCTACAATTTTGTGAACAAAACTTTAGGAATGGTATGCCACAGTAAAAAATTTCACATTTTGGCCTCGACAACAACATCGTATACGTTTTAGAGCATTAATTATATCCTCGCAATGCTTTACTTCTGCGTCAGTACTGATCATAACATTTAAATTGAACGTGTCGAGTGCCTTACGAACGTGTTTGCTGATACATAAAATTATTTACTTATATTACATGAAATATTTCAGTTTTAATTATTCAAAAAATAAATTTTCAAAGATGCCGTAACCGGAAAGTATTGTCACGTTTTTCTGACCTTACTTCGACTATTCTTACTATTCGATAAACGCTATTCCCAAATCAGATTCTGGATTCGATCCCTGATTAGTAAAACCCCAAATTTTATTTAGTCTTAAACACCTTAATTGTTCCACAACAACAGGAAAATAATACAGAAAGCAAAACGATTTTATATACACGGTACAATGTTTTGTTTACAATTAATTTCACTTAAGATCATCGTAGTCTTATTTAAAACTAATTGTTTCTGGATGAAAAAAACCTGTTTAAATATTATTCCCTTGAATCTAGAAAAATTGATAAATCGATCGTTATTCTAAACATCTTTAATCCGGAATGTTCCTTTAATCAAAATAAGAAATAATTTTTGTCTGTCCCTTAAAATTAAGGGATATTACAATTTTGTAAAATACGTAACAACGATATTCATTTCATTCATTTTTTGTTGATTTTTAAAATTAAAGAATTAAAATTAGACGGTCGCACGCTCGAGAGTCCCTGAGATTCGGGCTTTCTCGAAATGGTAAAAATTTCAACTCTCGATATTCAGGATATAAATTTTCGATTTTTTCCCAACTCCTGTTGGGAATTCCCAGAGAAGACCAACTTTTAGTGCACTATCCTTAGATAGTTTTCTCTTATGTATTAAGTATTTACGGTAATTAGTATATATTGTTCACGTGTACATATTTTCATAGTGATATATTTATAATGGACCATATTTAGTCAAAAAAAGACACAAATATTTAGATTAAGAACTAAAATATCAAAAATATTGATTGACGTTAAAATATCTTACCACGCATTATTGTTCACGTTTTTATTTTTCATTAAATATTTATTACACATTTTCGATAAACACTTTCAAACCGCCAGTCATACAAAAATTTACTTATAACCCAATCATGTGCATCGCTGAATTGTATATAAAATTTATTACAGATATTTGTGCTCTTATTTATTTATACAAACTTTTTTTAACGAATATATAAGAAACATTTTTATTTATTTCCTTTTGAAAGATTAAATATATGAAAATCGAAAATAGGTTTTCTAAATCAAATATTTTTCAATACACAAAAAAATGATTTATATCTTTTCAGATAGTACATAAACTTTTTTTACAATTTGGATTGACTGTTGAAGATGAGTTGATCGATACAGCTCACTTGAAAATTGTAACAACCATAAAATATAAGCATGTCGCACAATTCGTTCATTTAAAAATTTGATTAATTTAAACGCTGATACAGTAGGTTACCTGAATCTGAGTGGTTCTAGCTGAGAATTCAAACTGCGTCCAATGTCCATGCATAAAAGGATCAGTTTGTTGTTGATTGAATGTGAGATATCACATGCCATTGGCAACAGAAGTGTGATTTTAGATGAACACAAAATGTATGATATTGAAATTTCTACATAGGGTGAATTCGCCACAGCACTTCTCCCCTAGTGCCATCGAGGATGAAATGAAATAAAAGAAAAAAGAATAAAAAGATTCTAGTATGGCAGAACATTATGAAAGCAGCAGCATTTTTGGTAATTCGTTTTTTTCGAGTTGTTGCAGCTGAAGGTTTACAAGTGAATAAATGTTTGAATCGATGTAATGTAGAGAAATTTAAGGAAATTTTATCATCAAGTCGGACGACGAGCAAAGCATCTTCGTGCATCAAAGATATACATGTAAATTGTAGATGAACCCACAAATAAGGAATTCGATGCGCTACTATTAAAATTAAAACATATGAAACACCAATTATCGATAGTATTACACCAGAAATGATTGTACATCGGGGTGAAACTCTATCTTTCAGATTGCTTGAACTTCATCAGAATCAGACACCCTTTTAACGGTCCTGTTTTATATGTTGTATCCGCTCCAATAGGATTGCTTGGTCTGGGCATGTTCTAATAGCCAGTTCAGTCTGGAATAATTAAAAAAATGTACATTAGTAACTGAAGAAGTGTGCGAACACGATGAACGCTCCTACATTGTGCAGAAACGAATTTAAAAAAAAAAAGCTAAGTCGGCAAAGCTTTCTATAATCCTCACTACTTAGCCTATTGCATGGCAACAAAAATCATTTTGTGTGAGACGACAAAAAATATAAACTTCGCACTTTTTAAGGTTTCGAGGTGAGATCGTTCCCCAGTTCCCGATAATTGAATCCCGATAGTTGAAAAAAAAACTTAATCCAAATTCTAAAAAAAAAAACTTACAAAATGTTATCCATGATGCATCCAAATTCGACAATGAAATATTGACATTGTTGTTTCCATGTTATTATTGTTATGTTAGTTGGCTTGTTTGTTTAGTTTTTTTTTATATGCGTTTTGTATCGTATATATTTTGTTCTTATCTATAGGAGTTTAATTTAGAGATTATATAAGTTTAAAAATTGGGTTAGCTACAGAACTCAACCAAACATTTTTCTGGGATAAAAGGAGGTTGTTGGTCCGGTTAAGTTTATAAATAATAATTTGAATTATTCTGTCTTTTTAATGTTTCTGTTTATTACTAATTTTTTTTTTCCATCAGGAAAAACTTTGAACGTAACAAAATTTACATTATTTTAATTTTAAAAAGTTTAAATTAACAGGTTTTCTCAATTTTAGTTTGAAATTCAAGATACACATATAACACAAAATTAATAAATATAAACACATCAACGTACAAAAACTTTTATTTTAGAGAGATGGTTTTTTTGTAGGTGGTTGTGTTACAGTTTCATCTTTTGTTTCTGTTTCTGGTTTTTTCCTCTTAATCAAATGTGAGATATCAAGTGGTTTTGGTTTATTTGCCTCAGATGATGGACCAGCACCATCGGTTGACGAGGTCGATCCCAAAGACGTAATTCCACTTAGTGGTTCAATTAATTTCGCCAATTCCTTTTTCACTTCCTCAATCGACTGAAGCTTTGATTCTTCAACATCAATAATTTTATTCATAATTTCTTGCTTTGTTTCTTCTAAGTCTTTTATAGTATTTTTAACATCTTCGGTCATATCTTTAGCTTTTTCAAACTCAATTTCATCATCAAAAATTTCAGTAGCTTTCGTTAATGATTTAATTGCTTGCTCATAATCGTTTAACATAATATAACATAATCCAATTTTATATTGAAGTTCAGCCAAAATTCTACGGTTCGGTTCAACCAGATCAAGATACGTATCATAGGCTTTATTGTAATCTTTAATAGCAATTTCGAAGAAACTGTTTTCAAATGATATATTTGCCAACTCTGAATAAGCATCAGCTAAACTTGGTGCAGCAGTTTCACCTTGTCGTTTAAATATTTGGACAGCAAGTTCTAAAACTTCCCATGCCACCTGTAATGCAGTTCCATCATCCTCTTCATCTTTGTTTTCATCTGTATTTATACCATTTGTGTGCGATGAATCAGGTTTATCTTCTGAATCAGGATTTTCGGATTCTGTGTGACCATTTAGTAGTCCTTCCATTGATTTATTTAATTTATTTGTTTCGTTTTCTGATTTGTTTTCTTCTGGGTCTGAAGTGCCATCCAATAAAACCTTTTCTCCTGATTCTTCTTCAGACGTTTTCTTTGTTTCTTTGTCATCATTCTTAATTTTACTATCACTATTATTTTCCTGATTATCATTTTCCTCCTCATCATCTTCTTCATCGTCATCTTCTCCATCATTTTCTTCATCTTCCTCTGGTATTCCGACTAATTTACTTTCAGCTTGTGCAACAGCAACTAACGATTTTGCATAATATAAATATGGTGTACCAAGTTCATCTGCTATTGGTCCAAATAATGTAGAATATATTGAACATGCCTGACTTAAATCATCAGCTGCTTCAACGTACGCATCAATATAGTAATTTCTTGTACCACGACCAATCAATTCTTTAGCTTGTAAAATTTTTTCTGCATCAGATGTTTTATCTTCAGGTTTTTCAGCCATTTTTATTTATCTAAAAAAAAATATTTAAAACACTTTTAGCTCTTTTAGTAAACACCTTTGGCTTTAAAAAAAATATGTACTCAATTGATTAAGTCTACCATTTTGAATTATAAATTATTTATTACATTCACTTAAAAAAAAATTGTAATTCAACGATAACAACAACGAAAGTTAATAAAATTACTGGGGCAAATTTCACTGGGGGTCGCACGTACGTAAACCAGTTGGAATGTCAGCTGAATGCTGACACGTTACACGAGTATGTTAACGTGGTGCGTGACTAGACAAGGTCCCAGGTTCTCAAGGTCCTAACAGGAGCAGATTCTGCGACTCAGACGAGGAAAGAATAGAACGCGAAATTTGCAACTGCTCTGAACTTTATTGGCAGAACATTTTCACAACCACATAATTTTCACTGAGCTAACTAATTTCATTTCAAACGCCATCATGGATTACCGTGTACAACCAGTAACTGAACTGATCGCTTCTGGAATATTGACGCATAAAACATACTGAAACACTGAAATCTATGACTTTCCTCAAAGCTTCTCAATATGGACAGGTCTACGCCCCAGAAGTACTCGGAACCCAGTTCCGACCAAGGACCATCACAAAAATTTCGACGAAAGATGCTACTCCGACGCTCCATTTTTTGGATAAAGAAGCAGTTGTCACTGGCCTCACTGCTTCAGATCCTCCTCGTCATGGTCGGTATTGATAGAAATCCTGGACCAACTAAAGTATGGCATTGTGCTATATGCAAAAATATTTTAAGGGCAAACACTACATCCGTCCAGTGTAATAGCTGTAAAGAATGGTGTCATCTTAAGAACTGCTCAGGCCTTGTAACACATAAGCAATGGACCAAAAACTACATAGCGCCATGTTGCTATGCATCAAGTCAAGATATAAATACGAGCTCGCAACAGAACACAATGCGAATGAGCACACATCCGGAAACCCCAAGTGATGTGAAAATAATGCAGCTAAATTGTAACGGTCTCTTAAACAAAATCGATGATATCATCAACTTTATGTATAAAAACAATATTCTAGTCGCGGTTTTGCAAGAAACCAAATTAAATGTTAGATCTAAGATTAGTGATAGTATCTGTGATTATAGAATTATAAGACTGGATAGAGGGAAGGACAAAGGTGGTGGCCTTGCCTTTATCATACACAAAACCTTTATCTACCGTTAAACCACATTACCAGCAGTACCGGGAACTGATAAACACCTAGAACAACTAGGTATTACTATAAAATCCGGAAATACGGAGATGGCACTCACACTTGAACACTGACTCAAGAGGTGAAAATATTGCTGATCAAATTGACGGCTCCAACTTCGGAGTCCTCAATGAACCACAACCAACAAGAGTAACAAACACCTCATACTCGTCTCCAGATGTTTCACTTGCCAGCATGTCACTAATGCCAATCGCTGAATGGAGAACTGAAATTGCATTGGGATCAGACGATGTGCCCATCATAATCACCTTAAGCCGTTCCTTAAACGAAATGAAATCCGAGAAGAAGACTTACATTAATTTTAACAAAGCAGACTGGGATAATTTTACCAATTTTGCTGAATTAGAATTCAGTAAGCAAATTTTACCAATTGACGCCCTTTCTGGGGAAAGAAAATTCATAGAAATTTTTAACAAAGCCAGATCTCGGTTCATTCCAGCCGGCAGAATACAAAATATTAAACCAAACTTCCCACAAGAAGCCTGTGTACTTTCCTCCCAAAGAGATGACATCCGTAAGGCAGATCCAACTGATTCTAGAATTCCGGGCCTGAACAAGCAGATAAATAAACTAGTAATGGAACATAAACGCAACAAATGGAAAGATTTAGTCAGTAAGTCAAACTTTGGCACAAATGTCTGTGGAAGGTGATAAAGGGTTTAACACATCCGCGTCAATCGCATAACAACTGCATGATCTCCTTCGATGATATCCCAACCGAAAACCATAGAAGATGCGCAACAAAATTCAACACACAGTTTACAGAAAAGCAAAGTAAACATGAAAAAGAAACCAGGGTGGTTATTTTGTAGTGTTATCTCACTATGTGAGATAAAAAGTGAGATAAAATATTTGTCTTTGATCGATTATATTAGATAAAAGAAATCATTTAAACATAATTTTTTTATCTCACTATTTATCTCACCTAGTGAGATAACGCAACAAAACAACCCCCCCTGGTCAGTATTAAGACATATGCGCAAACTTAATACTGAAAATTTCGAGGATATCATATTTTCCGAAGAAGATGTAGGAAACGCAATAGTTGCACAAAACGCAATAAAGAAATCCAAACCATCTAAAGCTATTGGACCAGATGGCATCTCAGCCATCATGCTAAAACACATTGGACCCAAAGGATTGAACTTTTTCACTACCATACTCAACACATCTCTAAATACCAGAATCTTGCAAATTGGCGTCACATCAGCATGGCTTTAGGAAAGCACACAGTACAACCACCGCGCTTCATAGAATCCAAAACCAAATCAGCGATGGTCTAAACCAAAAACAATCCGTAGCTCTAGATCTAAGATGAGAGTACTCAGACAAGGAGTTCCACAAGGTGGAGTTCTCTCGCCTTCATTATTCAATCTCTACTTAAGTAGTTTACCTGCACCACCGGAAGGAATAATTATCACGTCATATGCAGACGACTGCACGGTGCTTGCAACAGGAAACAACCTGGAAGAACTCACCAATGTCCTAAACACCTACCTCAACACCTTGAATGAATGGTTTAAAACCAAAAAATTTAAATTGTCCACTGAAAAGTCCACTTCTACACTTTTCACCACATGGACGAAGGAGGTAAATACAACACTCAATATCTGCATTGACAACATACTAATTCCTACTGTGAAAACTCCAAAACTGCTGGGGGTAACATTCGATCCACTACTTAAATTCAACGCTCATGCTCAGCAAGTAAATACAAAACTTAAAAACAGGAATAACGCACTGAAAGCTCTAGCGGGCAATTCGTGGGTAAGGATAAAAACACAATAATAACGGCATATAAAGCAATAGGAAGGCCTTTCATAAATTACGCTGCTCCCATATGGACTCCCCAAGTCGCTGACACCCACTGGAATAAGTTACAGATAACACAGAACGCAGCCTTGCGTACAGCAACCGAATGTCACTTGATGGCCCACCAAGATCACCTGCACGAGGAATGTAACATATTGCCGGTCCGTGAACACAACGAAATGCTTACCAAACAATATCTTTGGTCCTGTCATAGAGAGCAGCATCCCTGCAATGACACCTTATCCATGACAACACCACCTAGAGACATAAGAAGAACTGCGAAATGCTACCTACAAGATGTTAGAAGCAATGAAGACATAAATAACATCGACGAACCTACGATTAAGAGGGGGTTGAAAAATATACATACCAAAACCGTTGAAGACACAATAAAGAACTACGCCCCGAATCGAGTTCTTAATAGCAAACCACCACAAGTCGCTGCTGAAGAGGTAAAACTGCCACGCAGCACCAGAATCATCCTAGTGCAGTTGAGATCCGGTTGGTCACGCATCTTAAATAACTACATCAGTAGAATTGACCATGAAATTGTTGACAAGTGTCCCATATGTGAGGGCACGCCACATGATGCTAACCACCTTCTCAATTGTCCAGAGAAACCAACCGACCTGACGAAGGAAGATCTGTGGTACCGCTCAAGGGCAGTAGCAGAGTTCCTGAATCTGGACTTGGAGCCGTCGCTACAACAACAACAAATTTCCTCAAAGGAGTAGTTAACGTAGAAAGTACAAAGCACTCAAAATGCCTAAGGAAAACAACAAAATACGAACATATGAAGTAACTGTATCGAAAACATATGGACATTTAGCCAGCTAATGGATATATGAAAAAGGGTTTTGCAAATGATAGGCATCTTTAGCGGATATTTCTATTCAGATCTACAGTCATCAGAAATGAAAATGTCTACTAAATGAAGATCTACTAAATAAAGTGAATCCTATTCGAGAAATCGGTTCGACAAGTGAGAAACTGTTTGTCTCTTACGCCACTGTAAAAAAAAATAGAAGCGACCTCAGCAAACTGAACAATGATAAATATCACCAGATGTTCTCTTGACAATATAAAAAATTAGGTACACTTCACATAATTTAAGGTTATTAATACTAAAGCATCTTAACAACCTTATTTTAAAACCAACAATTCCGTTCAATAAAAATGTTCTAATCATAAAATTCAGAATTTAAAATTCAAATACGAGTATGAAAAATGTTATGCAAATCAACTTTGTATCATTCGATTCAATATATTTATGTTATGTTCTTTTTTTTATCGCTAGCATAAATATTAAAATGCATGACATTTTCGTCTTTTGATAGTCTAGCCAATTTTCAATTTCAATTTATTTTTTTTTATATTTTACCGACGACTTTTCTTCTACAGTTAAATAAAATTGTAGGTAACTCTATTTACTGTATATACATTTAACGTTTTTTTTTCATTTTGATACAACGAATAAAAAAATAAGTTGAATTTTCAATTTAAATTATTAGATAAAAATATTGTAAATTAAATCAAAAGATATATTTTTCAATTTTTATTGAAAAATTTCTCACTCGAAAAAATTTTGAAAATAAATTTATTTAAAGAGTTATGCGAATTTTTTTTAAAGTACCATTTATCTTCATTTATTTTCATTATTAATAATAATTGACAAAAAAACGATGACATCTAACTTCTTATGATCGAAGCGTGGGCTGTCAACAAGTCTCGCTCTCGTGTATTTAATTCATATCGAATATATTATCTTGAAAATTCCATCGATCAATATAGTGCTTTTCTATTTTTACCTATTACTTTCAGTTAAATTAAATCAACTCTGAGTTCTTAAGATTGAAGTTCAGTTGATTTTGGGCTCAAATTTTTGCGCTGCCATAGATTTTTGTGAGTTCAATGAACGGGTATTCTATGACCAAAATGCGGAGCTGACACACAATAGTCTATTATGAGGCTTTCACTAAACATGACCTTCACTATCCCTCTATGACGTTTCAATTCCATTTCTAATAATTGTTTACAATTATGACGTATATTTATGACATTGTAAAGATTCTATAAAACGTTTGCATTTTTACATTAAATAACTCTGAAATAAATTAAAGAAACATCCTCATCAGATGGAAAAATGCAATACCTAAAATAAACTCCAACGAATTATATATCATATGATGAGAATAGAACTTGATTTATGGAAATGATTTTGAGCATGATCGAAGACAATTCTTTTATATTTCAAACTATGTAAAAGAAGGAAAACTTGGAAAAGGTTTCATGTCACTTTTTAATTTTTATTTAAATAAGTCTGATCAGTGTGTTGCGTTTAGATGATTTATGAAGGTGATTATAGGGTTTTTAAAACGGCCGAACATTTGTCTAAGCTTATGCGACTTTGAATTTTTTCTTGGCTGTAACAAATACTTTTGTGTCATTGCATTTTGACAATGTGTCAAGAAAATCATTAATTCCAACAAAAATCGCCGTTTTTAAACATGCACTTTCGCAAATTCATTAATCGAGACCTTGAGAGTCATAATCATCACTATTATTTGTTATAATTTATGTATATTGGTTATAACAACGAGAAATAATAATTTATACGTTTATAATTTATTTATTATAATAATTTTTACGCAGGAGCGGTCGATTTTGATCGATCATGATCAATGTTGATCTACGGGTCTGACTACCCCGCGTATTCGAGTCCCTGCCATTGACATATGAGTTAGCGAGAGATATCACATACCACTGGCAATGGGTTCGTCCGCCAGCACTCACTTAGGGTGCTGGCGGACGAACTTTAATTAGTCAACGGCAACACTTGCAGTCTTAGCTAGGCAGCGTTCCGCAGTAGTACCGCTCATTGGCCCTTCCGAGGAATCAGACCAACATATAAATATGTGTGGGCTTTGTGCCTCGATTGAAGTGGTGCGCCGTCTGGGGTGCGCTTTATCAGCTGGATTATTGGCAATCAGTTTTGTTTTGTTTTCTGCAAATTTCTCACAATTTGTTTTTCACTTATTATTTTATTATTATTTCTTCATCTTATCATGAAATATTGGCATATGTTATATTTCATTGTATCATAAGATTTTTTGCTTAGTTACCCATTCTTTAATAAAACATAACAAAAATAAATCTTTTGATACATATATGGAAGTACCACCGGAACCTTATAAGTCTGCAAAAGGTAAAGCAAATATGCGCAATCCACCCGCCCATAAAGTGGCATGTCCACGGTATTTGCAGGGACAACATATATATGAATCAAATAAAAATTTTAAAATACATGTTCAAAACATCTGCGGATTGAACGCTAACCATGACCACGTGCAACATCATCTTAAGCACGACAAACCGAACATTCTATTCCTTACAGAAACACAAGTTTCTGAAAATTTTCTTTCTATATAATCGCTTAATTCCAAATATAGGCTTGAATCAGCTTTCAAACTCCATCAAGGCGTATGCGCATTCATTCATGAGAGTGTTGCGTATACACACTTTCAATGGTTTTAAAGATTTGTCTTCCAGAAATTACTTTTTTTATAATAGCTTTATACCCGTCCCTTAACAAACGCAACCCAAACTTTTTTAATTTACTTTTAATAGTGGAAAACTGGCAGAAATTTTTGCCGCGTCTCAGGGCCTATTCAGAATTGTTAAAAGCCCAACTTTCACTTTCCGTAATGGCGGTGATAATAGTTTTCTTTTAGATTTCCATCTTACCACAATGCCAGATATTACGAGTGTTGATGTCACGAAAGGCAGTATTGGAAATTCTGATCATTATTTAGTTTCATCATTTATCAAAACTGATTTACTTAAAACTACAGCTCCCAAGCCCCGTAAAATATTTCACTACTCAAAAATGGATAAGAGTGGTCTTCAAAATTTTTTCCATGGTTTCCCTTTGGACCGTCATTGTTTTTACACTGACAATGTAAATGTTTCTGCTTAAAACTTTACAGAAACCATCCAATTTGCTATGATCTGAACTCCACTGTTTTGGAAACTCCTAAAGAAATATCACAAATCCAGTCTTCAGGAGTTAATATGAATGAACTCCTCTTCAAACACAAAATAGTCGCTAAACTTTTAAAGGGGTTAAACATCAACAAAGCCTCAGGAATGGTCAACATTCCACCCATTATTTTAAAAACCTTTTCCAAAGAACTTGCACCAACTTTGACTAAGAAATTCTAAAAATCCTACAAATCTGGTATATTTCCCTCGTGCTGGAAGTTGGCAAATATCCAGCCTGTCCCCAAAAAGGGACCAAAATCCGATATCTCAAATTATAGGAGAATAGCTTTACATTTAATAGCCGACAGCCAATACGTTTGTCGAAACAAAAGATCAACTAACGATCTATTAAACTATGTAGCGCATTGTTGGAACAGCATACTTGATGATAAAGGTGATGAAACATACGTTATCGCTTTAGACATCTCGAAGGCATTCGATCGAGTCTGGCATGCCAACTTAATCAACAAGCTCGTTGTTTTTGGTTTTCATCCCAATATTGTGAAGCTGATTCAAAATTTTCTATCCAACCGATACATTTCGGTAACCTTAGACGGATTTTCTTCTGAGTCTAAACTAATTAACGCTGGTGTACCTCAAGGCTCAGTATTGTCCCCAACCCTATTATTGATCAACGAATTGTTGAAAATCACCAGCAACCCAATAAATAGTTTTGCAGATGATAGTACTCTGCACAAGTCGTTCGAGCCTCTTTCTTCAAAAGATAAAATGCACGAACGAAATAATCCTGCCATACGCTGCCATAAACGTGAACAAAGGCCTGAGTAAAGTCGCCGACTGGTATGGCCAAAACCTTGTCAGTTTCAACTCTACCAAAACACAGCTGTTGTTTCCAGATTAAAGACCGAGTTCCCCAAAGATATTTTATCCAGTATGTGTGATGAACCAATAGGTGAATGTAAAAACATTCGTTTATTGGGTATCACAGTTTCAAATGACCTACTCTGGAACGATCATGTAATGGCGATGGCAAAAATCGCGTCTAAAAAATTCGGCCCCCTAAATAGATGCAAAAAATTTTTCACTCCATACCAATTGCTCCATGTTTATAAGTCCTATATTCGTCCCTGTATGGAGTACTGTTGTCAAGTTTGGGGTGCTGCCTCTGTTGCCATCTTGGCCCTCTTGGACTCTGTTCAAAAGCGGGCTATACGAATTGTGGGTGATCGAACTTTGACATCAAAACTTGATTCCCTACAACATCGTCGCACAGTTGCTGACCTCGTTGTTTTTTTACAAATATCGTCACCAGCAGTGCTCAGATGAAATCAGCGGCATCATATCTCAAACTTATTCTTACCCTCGTTCCACTCGGCAATCGGTTGCCGCAACCGGTGAAACGGTAAAGATCCCGCGTTGTCATACTGGCAGATCGCAGAGACTTCTTTGTCCGAACTGCGTACAAATGGAATAGTTTGCCGGAACACTAAGTCTCAGATGGCTTCAACCCGCAGATGTTTAAAAAAAAGCGTTAATCTACACCTTAGAACGCCAGTTGTTGTGGGACCCAGGTCTAGACCTAGGTCTTAAAAGGTATTTATGTGTTGTTGTGACACATATTCTAAACCCTATTACACAACACGTTTTATTTAAAAAAAAAAATACAGACCAAACATATTTTGGTCACAAATTGCTGCAACGATATGTTCATATATCATTATATCATATGAGTGGGATGTGATATCTTTCGCCAGTGGAATATGATATCTCGCGTTAACTCATATGGCAATAGCAGAGACTGATGTACACGGGCTTATATTCGATTTTGAAAAAAAAGATTACTTTTTAAAAATTCTATTGTTTTTAGCTCCATGAAATAGCGTCGACTGCAATGTTGCCAGATCGCGGGATTTTTTTCCCGTTTGCGGGATATTTCATATAAAACGGGAGAGCGGGAAAAAACTTGGTAAGTGCGGGTTTTTTCACATTTAATAATAGAATCGTTTTAAATTAAAACTTATTTTGAAATGGTTGCACCAACCAATTTATACCAGGCTTCAGAAAGATGAAGATCACCCGGTAATTTTATTTAAATGCATCTGCCATCTATCGGCTTTAGTATTGTCAAATCCGCGATGGAATTTCAGCCTTCTGATGTTTAAATATTTCTTAAGAAGATAGGTTCGTTTTGAAAAGCCCAACGGACCACCATGTTATCTGAATTTCAGGAATATTTTGATGCTGCGAAACGAGAAATAAAATCACCTAGAACTTCAAGTTGGCTCTCTATTGTATTAGTTTGGCATCACTATTGTATTTCTGAGCAGTTTTTTACGTATCGAAAAAGAGCTATTACAATTTTAAAATTTTTTGAAAAAATGTCCTTTATAGCAGTTCGTTCTTATTCCACAAGTTGTATGGAGAATCGAAACAATAGTATAGTAGAATTTTTTTTGCCAGCGAATTTTTGACAGCTAGGACGCAGCAAGAGACAAATAGATGAGACAAAAAGTAAAACAGAGATGTATTATTTATTTTGGGATAAATTTGTTTTCAAAACAATTATATTTATTAAATTTCTACTTCTAGTTCGTACCATTTGTTTGTTGTGATATTTGTTTCCATATGCGTCGTTAGTTTTATTATAATTATTTTTAATTATCAAAATTTTGTTACATTGCCTACAAAATCATTAATATTTTTACTAGTTTTTGGTTTTCTAATATAATTGGTTGAATTTCAATAGTAATTTATTAATTTTTATGCGTTTTTTTGTCCATTTCAATAGTGACCCCAATAGTTTTTTTTAATATTTTAATCGAGACACTGAATGTGCAAACAATATGCGCATGTGCAAACAATATGCGCATAACAAACAAATTTTGTGTTCGCTGGCAAAAAAATTCTACTATAATATATTGTGTAAGTGTTTAATGCAATATTTTATTTTTCAAGGAAAAGTTTACGATGTGAGCGAGGCACGAGCGAGCATTACAAATTTTCGAGAGAATAAAATTCATAAAAACCGAACCCAATACAACGTTTTAACTTCCTAATAGAGTAACATTTATTAATTTAAATTGAATTATTTTAAAATTTGTTGATAAAATAAGTAAAGCGAATAAAGAAAAACAATGAATTTTTTTTGAATAATTAATTCCAAACAATCAAATAAATTTGATTCAATTTCGATATCTATTTAATTATTTGGTATTTTGAAAATTTAATTCAATTTAATCATAGTAGTCTTTGCCTTTTTTAATATTCGAGAGAGGGACATGCGCTTCAGTTTGAATTGACTTTTTTATATAATCAGTACGTCTATTCCGGCATTTCTTTGGGAATTGAGAGTTGAGAAAAAAGTGCAATAAATGAAATAACGAAATATTTTCTTATACGAATTTGTTATTTTCCGCGGCACGGAATACTAGTTATGAAAAATTGCTACAATTTATTTCTCAATTCCTATTTCACAATGTACAGGAATAGGGCTACAGGTCAAAAATATTTGCTTTTGATTTTTTATAACATGCAATCAAATTTTTATAAAATAAAATAAAATTTATTTCAGCATTCAATACAATCAAATAAATTGTTTTATTGTGTTCCGCCACATTCGCGGAAATCACAGAATAAAATTAACAGCTGTTTGTTTTATTCTATATTAAGACTAATAACGTACACAAATAAAGTCGTAAAAAAGAGAGATAAACCTATATTTATAGTTGTCGGAAGGATAATTGTGGTGGTTTTTGAAGTATTTTCAATAAATAATTGAATTTATATGTATATTTTTATTGAAAACTTGATGGGAATTTCTGAGGGATTTTTTCCTTAAAAAAACGGGAAAAAATCGGGTATTTTCGATACGTCAACGGGAAATTCGTTGTCATAGAAAATTTTTCAATTTTTTTCTAATTCAGGGGATAGTGGATTAACACTAATTCAATATTTTTTTAGTTAGCGCAGGTAAAGAAACAAATACATTTATTTTTGCACAACTGGGTTGCCGTTTGACTCCAATTAGCATTTAATTACATCTTTTTAGCTCGATTAGCGCAGAGTGCAGACTCAATTTTCATCAGAAAAACTTAATCTTCCAAAAAAACTCTGTTTTTGTAAATATAGAAATAAAAAAATTAATGAAAAACTTAACACCAAAAATGCTATGGAAAGAATCGCCTGACTTTGATGCAACGGTTTAAATCTGTGCTGACTTCGCCACCACTGATTGGTACCGGATTAGACTCTAATGCGGCCTGTTACACTTTAAACTATTCAGGTCGAATCAGACATCCGGATCATATGACAGACTTATTGAGCCAGCAGCCAAATTCTGTAACTGTGAAGTGGTGAAGTGTTAAAAATTTCTTCATTTCGATTTTATCATTAATTTTTTAACAATTTACCATTTTTGCGATTCTATATGTGATTTGAATGTTAAAAAATTTAATAGCAAACGCCGCACTGTCAAACGTCAACAATATATAAAATTAAATGTTTATTTTAACTTTTAACACAATATAAACGTAGAACGTTTACAAATTTAAATATATATAAATATTTTAAAAAATAAATTTGAAAAATAAATCTGTATTTAATTAAGAAATACAATTTTAAAAAATCAAATCACATTGACGTTTTGGTGTTTTTGACATAATGTCAATAACAACAAACGAAACGATTTCATTTTATTGCCAAACAAAAAGTCAGTGTTAACTTTATAATTTTAAAACTTCACTCACATAGATATTTTTGCTGTGAAGTGATAAAAAACTTATCACTTCACTGCTTCACAGTTACAGAATTTAGCTGCAGGACTTGTTCTAGTCCACTCTGAGCCGGCCAGGACGATAAGAGCACATGCCAGAACCAGGGCCGGATTTACAATCTTGGTCGCATAGACCAAACAAGATCTGCCACTGTGATGAGTTTGAAAATTTCGAAGAGATGGGAATGGAAACATTTAGAGTGTAGGAATATCATAAAGTTGACAGAAAAATAGATGTAGACTGATTAAACGCGAGAAGTCATACAGCGCGTTGCATCGTACATCGCTTGTTGATTGAGTTTTATGATAGTCGGAAAGTTTATAAGGAATTGTCTGTAAAATTCTCAGTTTTCTTTAAATGTTTCCTTACGTAGCAAATTCTTTACGCCTATGTACATCACACATCTTATGTACATCACACATCAACTGCTCCGCAGATCATTTTTAGCGCTAAAACGCATCAAAGAAATCTTGATATACTTTTTGCATTCATTCCTTATCGTAATATTTGATGAAACTACGGAACGAAGCTGCATTTAAATCATTTACCTCTGCCCTAATTATATGGAATAACACATCGATATCATTTACTGGCAAACATTTTTCCATAAATTTCCATAGGAATTTTATTATTGCGCAAAGATGTAACGCATCTAGAACTTTACATGCGTTTCGTTTCATTGCCTGGCAAAAGTGAAACCACCCATGCATATAAGTTTGCCTGTGGGTTCACTTTACGCATTAATTTTACTATGATTTAATTTAATTTCCATGAAACACAAATCAATTAAATTATTTCATTATAGTTTAATTAGATATACCTGAAAAGATTCGTGTTCATAAATAGAAACAAAAGTTAATAACAGACTTCAGTTTTTATAACAGACTTCAGTTTTTCTAACAGCCTTCATAAGCACAAAAAGAAATCGTATTGTCTGGACAATATTGACTTGAATGGCGCATCTAGTAAATAATTTCGCAGATTCAAATCAATATAAGCATATTCCGATACAAAGATGCAATACGAGAATGCATCGCATGTGTATGTAGTTCGATAAAATTTTACAGGCGTCTCGCCGTCTTGAAACTATAAAATACTTTTGCATCAAATTTGGCTATTTAGTGGCAGTTGATAATATTGTCTGTGGGAATTCATATGTGCGGCGCATAATTTCTTCGTTCGAAAATCCCAATTCAACTTCGCGAGTTATTTTCGGCAGTGATATTCGCTGGCAACCATACAAAATGCGCTATATTTTCGGCAAATTCGTTGAACGTGTTGGTTTTTACCGAATAAAAATAATATGAATTTGTTATTATAAATAAAAATCGATCGAAAGATATTTGTGAAACATCCTCTGATGCAGTTCTCAACCCCCCACTGCTTTGCAATCGTTTTTTATTAATGTTTAGACCGCGATTTCGTCATACATGGCTTTTTGATAATATTCATGACTGTAAACTTTTCACAAACCACTTCTGATTCTTGATATTCAGAAAAAACACGTGCCCCACATGTATTTGGCGCTCTTTAGAAACACTTGATTTTCAGCTGACGTGAACAGCAACTTTGAATCGGAACGTAAGCCAATAACTATTTTAAATTATATTTCGTCATTTTGCGTTAATTCGTCTTGTGTTAATTGATGGTCTTCTGATTAAACTAACCAATAATTGTGTGATGCGCATGCAAAAAGTTAAAATAACTACACTTGAACTGATTTGAGTTATTGATTAACGTTGCCGTTTGCTAATGTCGTGCTCTTTGGCAAAAAAAAATCGACCTGAGATCAAAAAAATTTGCTTCAAACGGTCTTTTGTGTTCTTTGGTAAAAAAAGATTGATTGCCAATGGGCTTTGATTTTCTAGCTTATTCAGTACAAACTGAAGAGCTGCATCGACTTAAACTAATATTTAATTTAGAGTGAAAAATGCAAATATTTAGTAAAAATATGCAGGAACAAAACTCAAATTTGGTTGCTAATAATCTTAGTCTTAATCTTTTTCAATGATTAAAGCCTTCCAAAAAAGTTATATAAAAACTCATTACTTCAAGCAAGCAATAGCGTGCCATCCTCAACATTTAGGGTGTTGTTACCCGTTGACTGAATATTCAGAGTTCATCCGCCAGCGCTCCTAAGGTATCATCATAGTGATAACTAACTTCTATTGCCACTTGCCGGTGATATATGAAATCTAACGTTTTCCGTAGACCAAAAATAAAAAGTTACAAATGAACAAAAACTGATCCCTCCATGCGAACTTAATCTTACTCATGCTTTCATTGATAAATCCCGGCAAATATGACGATCCCATAGTCCCGGGATTTTTCAACAATCTCGAAATTTCGGAATCATAACAATGTGTCGGGATCCCGGGATACAAGATCCCAGGATTACAATCCATAGAAGTCACCAAACAAATAATAATGTACAGAATACTTTAGAAATCTTCACCAGCCACATAGATGGTTAAAACAAAAACATGGAGTTATGCCTCCACTATCAAATGATGTTGTTGTTGTAGCGACTGTGCGGTGCTACTCTTTCGGCCCCCATGTCCAAGTTCAGCATCTCTGCTACTGCTCTTGGGCGGTACCACAAATCTTCCTTCGTCAGGTTGGTTGTTTTTTCTGAACAATTAAATATGTGGTCTGCATCATGCGGCGTGCCCTCACATGCGGGACACTTGTCAACAATGTTCTGGACACTGTTCAACAATTTTGTTCATGTAATTGTTTAAGATGAGTGACCAACCGGATCTTAACTGCGCTAGAATGAATCTGGTACTGCGCGGTAGTTTAACCTCTTCGCAGCGCCTTGTGGCGGCTTATTCCTGTGAATTCGATTTGGTACGTAGTTCAAATTATGTAAGGTGTTATCTTATGATAATTGCTTAACAATATTGATTAATTATAATTTTCACCCCTATGCACAAAACCTATTAGAGCATTTAAATGAATTTAATATATCTACAAAATTTTAAATAACGTACAATTGTACAACGAGCCTTGAGCCTTAAATCTTCAACAAATTTTATCTCAAATAAAAATAGCATTAGACCAGACCATGTAAGGTGATTTAACTTCAATTGCTAAATAACGAGATATGTATTAATAACAAAACCGCCTTTAATTGAAAAACGAATAAAAAGTGTACTCACTCCGGCTCACTATTTAGTATTTAGTAAACATGCATCAAAATAAACGCATTAAAATAAAAACACGCATTAAAATAAAAACACGCATCAAAAATATTTGGGCAAACTGCTTTTTGAAGAAGCAGAGAGCGCAGCAGATGATAAGCATAAACACTCTAACTTTTTGGCACACTGTTTGGCATTTTTTTTTTTTTTAATAAAATGTGTTGTGTAATAGGGTTTAGAATATGTGTCACAACAACACATAAATACCTTTTAAGACCTAGGTCTAGACCTGGGTCCCACAACAACTGGCGTTCTGAGGTGTAGATTAACGCTTTTTTTAAACATCTGTGGGTTGAAGCCACCTTAGACTAAGTGTTCCGGCAAACTATTCCATTTGTACGCAGTTCGGACAAAGAAGTCTCTCTGCGATCTGCCAGTATGACAGCGCGGGATCTTTACCGTTTCACTGGTTGCGGCAGCCGATTGCCGAGTGGAACGGGGGTAAGAATAAGTTTGAGGCATGATGCCGCTGATTTCATCTGAGCACTGCTGATGACGATATTTGTAAAAAACAACGAGGTCAGCAACAGTGCGACGATGTTGTAGGGAATCAAGTTTTGATGTCAAAGTTCGATCACCTACCATTCGTATAGCTCGCTTTTGAACAGAGTCCAAGAGGGCCAAGATGGCAACAGAGGCAGCACCCCAAACTTGACAGCAGTACTCCATACAGGGACGAATATAGGACTTATAAACCTGGAGCAATTGGTATGGAGTGAAAAATTTTTTGCATCTATTTAGGAGGCCGAGTTTTTTAGACGCGCTTTTTGCCATCGCCATTATATGATCGTTCCAGAGTAGGTCATTTGAAACTGTGACACCCAATAAACGAATGTTTTTACATTCACCTATTGGTTCATCACACATACTAAATAAAATATCTTTGGGGAACTCGGTCTTTAATCTGGAAACAATCAACAGTTGTGTTTTGGTGGAGTTGAAATTGACAAGGTTTTGGTCACCCCAGTCGGCGACTTTATTCAGGTCTTTGTTCACGTTTATGGAAGCGTCTCTCCGGGCAGGATTAATTCGTTCGTGCATTTTACCTTTGGAAGGAAGGGGCTCGAACGACTTGTGCAGAGTACTATCATCTGCAAAACTATTTATTGGGTTGCTGGTGGTTTTCAACAATTCGTTGATATAAATCAAAAATAGGGTTGGGGACAATACTGAGCCTTGGGGTACACCAGCGTTAATTAGTTTAGACTCAGAAGAATATCCGTCTAAGGTTACCGAAATGTATCGGTCGGATAGAAAATTTTGAATCAGCTTCACAACATTGGGATGAAAACCGTACGCAACGAGCTTGTTGATTAAGTTGGCATGCCAGGCTCGATCGAATGCCTTGGAGATGTCTAAAGCGATACCGTATGTTTCACCACCTTTATCAAGTATGCTGTTCCAACAATGCGCTACATAGTTTAATAGATCGGTAGTTGATCTTTTGTTTCGAAAACCGTATTGGCTGTCGGATATTAAATGATTTTCTTCCAGAAATTTTGAAATATGTGTATTAATATAATGCTCATAGACTTTGGATAGGACCGATAGTAAAGCTATTGGCCTATGATTTGAGATATCGGATTTTGGTCCCTTTTTGGGGACGGGCTGGACATTTGCCAACTTCCATCACGAGGGAAATATACCAGATTTGTAGGATTGGTAGAATATTTTAGTTAAAGTTGGTGCAAGTTCTTTGGAAAAGGTTTTTAAAATAATGGGTGGAATATTGTCCATTCCTGATGCTTTGTTGATGTTTAACCCCTTTAAAAGTTTAGCGACTATTTTGGGTTTGAAGTGAAGTTCATTCATATTAACTCCTGAAGACTGGATTTGGGGTATTTCTTTAGGAGTTTCCAAAACAGTGGAGTTCAGAGCAAAGCGTTCAGCGAACAAGTTAGCTTTTCTTGCGTGATCATTGAGGATTAAATCACCATCAACAATAGGGGGAATAGAAAATTTTGTACCAGAATTTAAAGACTTAATGGCACTGTAGAAACTCTTGTCAGAAACAGACATAGACGTAAGTTTTGAGGCTTTCGTTCTGTCAATTTCGGACTTTTCGTTTGAGATAATCTGATTAGATATTTTGTTGGCCTTTAGATATTGGGATCGATTAGTGGGAGTTTTGTTATGAATCCAAATATTAAATGATCTACGTTTGTTTCTAAGTGCCGTTTTGGCAGCTTTCGAATACAAGTATTTTTGTTTGGGTTTTACTATGGAGAAAGGGACAAATTTATTTATAGCAAATTGGATGGTTTCTGTAAAGTTTTGAGCAGAAACATTTACATTGTCAGTGTAAAAACAATGACGGTCCAAAGGGAAACCATGGAAAAAATTTTGAAGACCACTCTTATCCATTTTTGAGTAGTGAAATATTTTACGGGGTTTGGGAGCTGTAGTTTTAAGTAAATCAGTTTTGATAACTGATGAGATTAAATAATGATCAGAATTTCCAATACTACCTTTCGCAACATCGACACTCGTAATATCTGGCATTGTGGTAAGATAGAGATCTAGTAGAAAACTATTATCACCGCCATTACGGGGAGTGAAAGTCGGGTTTTTAACAATTTGGAATAGGCCCTGAGACGCGGCAAAAATTTCTGCCAGTTTTCCACTATTGTCAACATCGTCGGTCGATTTGGAGAATTCCAACCATGATTTGTTGTGGACGTTGAAGTCACCGGTAACGATAACTTCACAGTTAGGGGACTTTGCTCTAATCTCGTCCATAATTTTTGTCAGTATATTAAAAAAGTTTGGGTTACGTTTGTATAAAGCTATTGTAAAAAAAGTCATTTCTGGAAGACAAATCTTTAAAACCATTGTATTGAAGCCGTCACCGTGTAGTTCAAAATTTGGAAAGCGCGTGTACGCAACACTCTCATGAATGAATGCGCATACGCCCTGATGGAGTTTGAAAGCTGATTCGAGCCTATATTTGGAATTAAGCGATTCTATAAAGAGAAAATTTTCAGAAACTTGTATTTCTGTAAGGAATAGAATGTCCGGTTTGTCGTGCTCAAGATGATGTTGCACGTGGTCATGGTTAGCGTTCAATCCGCAGATGTTTTGAACATGTATTTTAAAATTTTTTATTGATTCATATATGTTTTGTCCCTGCAAATTCCGTGGACATGCCGCTTTATGGGCGGGTGGATTGCGCAAATTTGCTTTACCACTTGCAGACTTATTTTTTTTCGGTTGTACTGCCATATATATATCAAAATGTTTATTTTATTTTTTTGTGTTTTATTTTAAAATGCATAACTAAGTAAAAAATCCTATCATACTACAAAATATGACATATGCCAATATTTCATGATAAGATGAAGAAATAATAACAAAATAATAAGTGAAAAACAAATTGTGAGAAATTTGCAGAAAACAAAACAAAACTAAATGCCAATAATCCAGCTGATGCAGCGCACCCCAGACGCACCGCCCACCACCTTAATCGAGGCACAAAGCCCACACATAACTACGTGTTGGTTCGATTCCTCGGAAGAGCTAATGAGCGGTACCGCTACGGAACGCTGCCCAGCTAAGACTGGAAGTGCTGCCGTTGACTAATTAAAGTTCGTCCGCCAGCACCCTAAGATATCATCTTGGCTAATGATATCTCCTGCCATTGCCAGTGGTATGTGATATCTCACGCTAACTCATATGTCAATGGCAGGGACTGGAGTACGCAGGGTAGTCAGACCCGTAGATCAACATTGATCATAATCGATCCCTCCTGCGGGGTATCTAATTTATAATTTATATTTTAAAACAATTAAAATATCATAATCATAATAGATTGGTCTCCAAGGTGTTTTAATTTTTTTTATAAGGATGTAGGGCCGACCAATGCTAAAACTCGCTGCTCTAACGGGTTTATTTCGGGGTTATTTTAAACGTTGGCCTCCACCCTCCTGTTCCACCCTGGTAATATCTTATAATGGAGCTTTTGCTTTTAGCAGCAGTTTTTATATCGTCACTGCCATGCCAGAGCCACGAATGGGCAAAACTGCAGTCCCCAGACGATGCAGTCCCGAAATTAACGATGGAGAATACTTCCTATAAATCTAGTTTCAAACCGGCGGTGATCGAAAAGTTAGGCGCTAAAAAATGGTGGAAAATATTACACGTGTAAAACGAAAAATATTTAAAGTTGGAAAATATTTTATCCACGACTACTAAAGAATATATACTTTCCATGCGTATATCTTTCATTGTAATTGTATTCATTCCTTTCTATATATCAAATTCTTTTTTGTTTATTTCATTCCACTTTATTTATTCAAAATTTCCATAACAAATTAAAAACTTGATTTGTTGGTATAGTAATATAAACAAGATAAAACAAGAACAATACATATAAAATAAACAAACATGCTTTGTTTTGTTTTTTATTTCATAGATTTATTTCAATATAAACTTTTACAGGAAAACTTAAATGAAATTATTTGAAATATTTGTAGTCGTGGATAAAATAGTATCTTGTATTCGCTTAGGATGAAGGCAATTCTTCACTCGGATGATTCCCTCCACTCGCCTAGCTCGTTCCGGGAAACTTCATCCTCGTGAAGAATTGCCTTCATTCTAAGCTCATACAAGAATCTACTACTGGGCCATTCCGCGGTAATCGATACCAGAAAGTAAAAAAATAACTTGCAAATTTGTATACTTACATAGAAAATTACCAGACTTTATATTTTAATTTATCATTATTTAAAAGAATTTCTATAATATTTTTGCCGATTTTCGTAATATTTTGATCAAGTCAAGTGAGCGGATTTCAAAGTATAGCATGGAAAAAATTTACTAAAATAGCAACACGATTTTTACGTCAATCACATTCAAAAAGCCGCCATTCACATTTGCTGTCTATACTGCGACTCTTTGTTATTTGTTGAAAAAAAAAATTGAAAGCAATCAGGTAAGTAGTAATCATTTTATTGATGGAACTGTAACGCAGAAATTTCTGTAACGCCCGTCACAAAATGCATAGAAAAGTTCATCCTACATGAGGCTGACTAGCTTTTATTTTGTATTGACCTTACAAAAGTAAGGTTATAGGATTAAACAATCCTTGAAAAATATTCGTGTGAATTAAAATAGACCTTGCGTTAAAATATAGGCTGATTTATTTGTGTAACACCCGTCACACCTTGCACCCGTTACAATTTTCTTCACTAATGTTGTAGTTTTTTAAGAGCACAATAGGAATATAATACGTTCTTAAATGTGTTTCTCTATGTGTGTCTATGTGTTCCACCTATCTTATATCCTTGTGTGAAAAAATTGATAGCTTTTTCAGACGGTTGCCCAGTTCAAAATAAATTTACTATTTCCAGTGTCTATTACAGTGAGAGACTGGAGGATAGGCTTTCTTTGCCACTAGTTATGGTAAGGCCGCGGTCGACGGCTGTGTGCAACTGCGACGGATAGACTTTGGCGGGCAATAAAATCTCGGTGATTTTTTATCAACATATTCTGGTATTATTATGAATATTTCTCTTCAAATCCAAAAGGCCCGCGTTAAATATCATTTCGTCAATGAAAACGACATTCATGATCTTTAGTAAGTAGAGTACCGATTAGAGAAGTACGGAAGTAGAATACACGAGTAAAAGAACCGATGGAATAATGGAATACTTTAAAGATGCTACCTCAACTGCAAAAACAGCACTATTTCAGATACTTGACTGGAAATTCCATTTCATATGGTCTTACAGAGAGTTCAAACTCCCAAAAACGTCTTTTGTTTAGAGACAAAAATAATCATAAAGTCCAAAATAATAAAAAAAAGTCTCAAAATTTACTTAAGAATTTGTTTAATTTACACTCGTAACACTGGTCACAAATCTTGTAACACCCGTCACAAGCTTTTTTTGTAAAAAAAAAATATAAAAAGTAATATATAAACAAAATACTTAGAGTATAGGAACGGACGATTCTTTAACTCACAACCTAGCTATTAATTTTGTGACAAAAATTTCTAGTTTAGCTAAACTCTAATGATTGGTCAACAAGATATCATATTTTGTAAGAGTACTCGTAACACCCGTCACAGGGCCTAAATCTATTATTACATGTAAACCCTTGAATAATGATAAATGTGTTTTTGTTTTACTTTAAGAAATCATTGAAATGAATTGAATTATATTCAAAACACAGAGATTTTTGTTCTAATTTGGAAGTTATATCAGTTTAAATGCGTACAAATGTAACACCCGTCACTGCGGAATGGCCGTACTCTCAACCTATGGTTTAATATTTGAAAACTAAGAAACCGACTTGGTTTCGAAAATACATTATCGCTAGTCAAAATTTATCACCACTTAAGATCTGAAGCATAAGAATGGTAAATTACAAAGTTATTAATTAGAACTTATTTATTTTTTTATTATTTAGTGAACTGTTTTTATTGTACTACTCAATTTTGTTTTTAATTTTTCATGTTATGTTATGTAATTATTCTCAAAGTATATTATGAAAATTTACTGTTAAAATTTTTTTTCATTATTGACAAATTTATTTTTCATTGATGAAATTTCAAAAAACTGTTTGGTTATAACTTTTAAGAAAACAAACTGTAATTTTTATTTATTTTATTTTTTCACAACAGCAGGAAAAGGAGGAACTATTATTTTTTCGTGGTAAGATCTTTAACTCGTAGATTAGAAAAAACTATCAATAATTGTTCAATTTTGGATCAAATGAGTTAGTTACGCAGAACTATGGAAAGAAATTTCGGTTTCCTCAAAAAGTAAAACAAACAAAAAAAACGGTTTGACAGATGTGAATGCACTCTAAAAATTGGTTATGATAATCGGTTGCTCTCACCTAACCGACACAATTTAAAATGTGAAACAAAACTTTGCGCAGGATCCGTGTGCGCTCGTCACCCGGAGATGATATCCGTAAGGTAGATCCAACTTACTCAGGAAGCTCGGACCTTAATAAGCAAATTAACATATTAGTAACAAAAGACAAGAGAAATAGTGTGCAAATCATGCATTGGGACAATAGTCTATGGAAGGTCATTAAGGACTTAACTCATTTGAGTTTGCGCAACAAACTTTAAAAACAAAACCAGAACCATGTTAAGACATCTCGCAAGCTTAATGCTGATAACTTAGAAGATATTATATTTTCAAAATAAAACCAGACAACGATAAAAAAGATTAAACCATCAAAAGCTATTACCACGATCGTCAAACAGATTGGACCAAAGGGATTTAACTAACTCACCCTTAATATCAAACATCTGAAAAACGGACAAAATCGGCGAACACTAATTGCTAGGTATAATAAAGAGCGCTGTTTGCGCAACTACCTCAGCGGTCGCCAAACATAAGTTATAGTCCGTAAATGTATATCCATGATGAGTGCTAAATGCTAAGAGGAGCAGTTCTACAAGGTGGAGTTCTGTCACCCTCATTAATTAATCTCTACTAAGCAGTCTAACTTCTAAGTACTCCGCCAGAGTAAATATTAAGACGACTCCACGGTACTTGCATGATGCAGCAGGAAAGAACTGGAACAACTCACCAATATTGTGAATAGTTACCAATACCTGAACACCTTGAGGGAATGTTTAAAACCAGAAAAATGGAACTAAAAACTCAACAATCAACTCAACAATCAACTCAACAATCTAATCATCTGCATTAACTTCATGTTCATTGCTACAGTCAAAAATACAAAACTAACCTTCGACGGTCGACCTGCTAAAATTCAATAAAATTATATAAAAAAACAAAAATAACGCACTAAAACCACTAGCTGGTAGTTCTTGGATCAAAGATAATAATACAGTTTATAACATACAAAGCAATAGGAAGACATAGTATGAATTACGCTGCACCAATATAGAAACACCCAGTTCTTGACACACTGAAAATAAGTTACAAACAACACAAAAGCAACCTTGCAAATCGGAAGCGTATTTGATGGCTCCCCGAGATCACCTGCACGAGGAAAGTAACATATTACCGGTCCCTGAACATAATGAAATGCTGACTAAATAATATCTATGGGCCTGTCACAAAGAGTAACATCCTTCCAATTTTATCTTATCAATGTGTTCACCACTAAGGCAGGACCACATAAGGAAAACTGCGAAATATTTTCTATACTATGTCTGATGATCCATAGATGGAAAACATCGACGAACATGCATATAAAACTGACCTATAACAACATCAAAGCTTTTGAAGACACAATAATGAAGACATCCCAACATTCTAGCGCAATTCATATCCGGTTAGTGACGTATATTATACAATTACATGAGTAATTATAACCCTGAAATTATTGTAAATTATCCGGCACATGAAGTTTCTCTTGATGTAAACTACCTAATCACATGTCCAGAGAACTTTACAGACCTAACGAAGTAACATTGATGTTAGGCCTAAGAACATTAGCAGAATTTCTAAATTCAGATACAAAACCAGAAAAGTACCACAGCAAACGTAGTAAAAACATCAAACAAAGTCAGGTTATATACATACTAACAATAATTTGTAATAATTTTCCAATTGTGCAAGTATACATTAGATTTTAGCGGCGAACTCACTATATTTGCTAAAAAATTTACCGTGTGGTATTTTATTTTCTAATCCAATAAATGGTGAAATTATTACTTGAACATACATTTAAAATAAATATAAAATACTTAAAATTAAGATATATCATTAGACTTACATGTTACAACTCACTTTAAAAACTCGTAAATAAAACAAGCATACGCTTCGCCATCAACGCGTAAAATTTTTTGACAGTTACAAAATATAGTTCAATGTTCTAAAAGAAATTGCAAAATTTAATTTAAGGTCTTGGTTACACTATCCCATCAAACAATTTAACGTGCGTACCCAAAAGTATACGATTTTTGCACGGAATTCCATACCGATTTTTCATTTATGCATGAGAATGTATAACGAATATAAGGTATTCTTGACAGCTAATCGAAAATTTTGTGTGACGTCATCCGGCGTAAATATAAAGAAACAAAAAATGTTTTAATTTGAAAATTAGAGAAAACATAATTTTTACGTTATGGTTTTCCTTATTTTTTTCATTAACAATTTGTTTTTTTAAGTTTTCTAACTCTAAAGAACATTTTGCAGGGTAGGAAATTCGACGTCCACGCCATGCTGCAGGGGTAATGCAGACAGAATTAGGTTGGTGTATCGGAGACAAGCAGAGAAAAACTGCTTAGTCTATTACGCTACATCACGGCGAATTGGCGCCTTGAAACTTCTTATAACCTTAACGTCATAACAGAATCATTAACGAAAATTTGGCTTGGGACTGAGGTTAATACCATCACTCCGAAAAAAAAGCTTTGTTAAATTTGATAACCAAAAAGAGAATACCAGACACTAACAAAACAACAGAAGTTTTACCTGGACGTGAGAAAGAACCAAACTACCGAATCGGAACGTGAAACGTGTGCAGCCTGATCGCTCATGATGCTTTAATAAGCCTAGAAACAGAGGCTGAGTGGTATAGGATGGATATCATTTCTCTGCAAGAAGTCACTCTTTATGCAGTAGTGAGCCTACATAAATAGAGAGTGGACAGGTAATTTTCGAAGTGGACTGTTCGAAAGAATTCAATATGGCGGCTGGACTGTTCGAAAGATTTTTATCAAGGTATTAGTGCGTATATTATACTATATATTATTAGTTGTCATTCTAATTGTCTATATTGTAAGTTTTGTTTTTGTGATTTTGTAAAGTTTAAAAAAAGTGTTAAAAGCTATAAAAATCTATATCTAATCTTATATAGCTTTTAAATGAGAGAATAAAACCGATTCGTCTCCCAACTCTAAAACAAGCAAACCAAAGTTTTCGTAACAACATAACAAAAGTTTCAGGATTTGGATTGACAAATAGTAAACTTTAGAGGGAAATCGAGTTATGGAGGTTTTTGTTAATTTTTTTATTTATTTTAGGCGGTTCCGTTTCGCAACAGTTACAGCAAAAAAGTATACGAATTATTTCAAACAATGAATGTGCAAAGGTTTATTCTTCTGAGGTAGTAATCGTATCAACTATTTGTGGTCTAGGACTTGAATTGCCGAATCAAAGTACTTGTAATGCGTGATTCAGGAGGGCCATTAGTATTAATAGAAAACGATGGTTATACTCATCCGCTGTCTGTAGTAGTGGTAATCCTTCAGGGTATGTTCGTACGGCATCATTTCTTTCTTGGATAAACCAAATAACAGGAATTGAAATTCACAACTAATAAACATTGCAAATAATCAAAAAATATTATTAATAAATTTATATTATCAACATTTGTTTTCCTTGTAAATCAAATTTGAAGAATTTATAAATTTATAGAATGTGAAAGTTAATTGTTGAGCTTTTTACAAGAATTAACAAGCTACAACTCCAAAAATTCACGAATAAAATAGTTCAGTTATTTGATCAACGAACGGACTAATTTGCTGATCTTGTCGTACAAGATTCGGCAGTGTAGAATCTTCGAATTCAAATTCTTTATCCGTGTTAAATGCATACGCTTCAATATGAGCGTAAATATTTTTGATTGATGGATTTTAAAATTGTTGCGGTTGGTACGCCATCTATTATATTTTTATTTTACTTTTTTATAATTGTTAAAATTTAAATATGGTACCACTAATGAATACATTTTGTAATTGCAACTTCACTTCCGTTTTAACTTCAAAAACAAAAACATAGTGGTTACTCGTTAACAAATAGAAATCAAAATAAATAAATAGAAAAATACAATAAAAATAATAGTGTTTTATTGTAATTAGTTTAGCTTCACATAGTTTATATAAAAATATAAACATTTTGGTCCTTCGAAACCGTGATAGTTCAAGTTAGACACTTTATATTATTCAACATGTCTAACCTCAAAAAACTTAAAAAATTAGTCAATCGCGAACGCGATTTATCGCAACAATTGTCAAATATAGCGGAGTATATTTCAACTTTGGATTCTACAAATACAGGCGCAGATCTACAAGCGTCATTTAGATTGGAAAAAAGTGAAAAATGCTACAATGAATTTGAAGAAATTCACAAAGAAATAATTAGTTTGGTGGATGATTCAGAAGATGCGGAAGCAAATCTGGTAGAGTATGCACAGGATTTTAATATATTTCAAAACAAATATTTTAATACAAAAAGTGAATTACAAATGTTTATTAATCAATTAAAGGCTATTGAAAAAAGTTCAAGAGATCAAGCTAGTGCACAAAAGAGCGAGTCGGTACGACTACCGGAAGTAAAGTTACCGGAATTTAGTGGAGCGTTAGAAAATTGGACAAAATTCAAGGAATCGTTCACATCGTTAATAATCAATAATAGTAACATGCAAAACATACAAAAATATTATTATTTAGACGGATGCTTAAAACACAATGCACGTGTTTGTATTGAAAAAGTAGATATATCTGGGATGGTTTTCTCCTAGCTTGGAACGCTTTAATAGCTCGATATGACAATCCACGGGCAATCATTGAAAAACACATTAGTGAATTATTGAAATTAAAGTGTGTGGTTAAAGAATCAGCAGTAGATTTAAGAAAACTAACGGACGATTGTGCAGTGCATATAAATGCCTTAGAAAAACAAGGGCAAAATGTTAAAGCGTGGGATATGCTGTTAGTCTTCATAATTACACAACAACTAGATAAAGATTCTAGGAGAGCTTGGGAAGCGGAAGTTAATATTAATACATTACCAACCTGGAATCAATTGCATCTTTTTCTTTTAAGTCGTTGCAGAATTTTAGAATCTGTGGAAAATGCTAAAAATCAACAATTTGTGCAAAATAAAGCAAGTTCGAATATAGTTAAATATAATAACAAATCTTTCGTTACAGAAACAAACAATTTAAATAGATGTCTGCTATGCAATGAATACCATTTCATAAATCATTGTCAACATTTTTTGAGCCTTACGCCACAAGAGCGGCACGTACAAATACGGAAACATAAATTATGTCTTAATTGCTTACGACCAAATCATGGTGTCGTAGATTGTCAGTCATTCAACGCATGCAGAACTTGTCATCGCAAACATCACTCTTTGTTGCATATGAATTCAACGTTTACAAACAACAGCGGCAGTAATCATACTTATAACCCAAATAGAATCAATAGACATCCTAATCAACATTTAAAACGGGATTCAAGGTATACTTCAAATCAACAACAAAATATATTGAAACCAGTTCAACCAAATGATAATGTTCAAAGTACTGAAAATAGTAACCAGTGTTTATGCAATACAGCAAAACAAAATTGCGATTCTCAACAACCAACAGATATTAGAGAAATAGATGAGGAGTGTGATCAAAATCAAACTACTTCACTTACATGCCATGCCGAAAAGTGTACATCCAGTGCAAGTAAAGGAGTATTGCTGTCAACAGCATTAATTTTAATAGCAGATTATGAAGGTAAATTTCATTTATGTAGAGCTCTGTTGGATTCAGCATCTCAAAATAATTTCATTTCTCAAAATTTAGCCGATAAGCTTAAATTAAGTAGCATAAGTAATATTCAAATGTCAGTTTCTGGGTTAAATTTTAATGTCACGAAAATTAATAATAGATTGTCAACTTTCATTAAGTCAAGAGTAGACAAATTTAAACATTCATTAGAATTTTTGGTAGTACCCAATATAACGAATTTTTTGCCAAATAATTATGTAGATATTTCTAGATGGTCAATTCCAACAAATATTGATTTGGCTGATTACACTTTTAATAAGCCAGATAAAATAGACTTATTAATTGGAGCAGAGTTGTTTTTTACCATTTTAATGCACGATCGCATTGAACTAGCCCCACACCTACCTATCTTACAGAGAACTAAATTAGGATGGATAGTTAGTGGTAGATTTGATGTTAGTTTACCCAATCGTCTCGAAGATTCACAAATTAGCAGATTTCTTGATAGCAATTGCGATGCTATAAATTTGTTTTTATCATCTCAATACGACAACACTTTTGATAATGGGTTAGACGAACAGTTAACAAAATTTTTTAATCAAGAACAATTTATAGAAAATGATAAACCAAAATTCTCTTTAGAGGAAAAATCTTGCGAAGAACACTTTTGTAAAACATATAGACGAAACAAAGAAGGTCGCTACGTAGTTAGTTTACATTTTAAGGACAAAATTCACAAAATCGGTAGCTCAAGGTCAATGGCACTTAAAAGATTTAAACTATTAGAAATAAAATTAAATAAAAATCCAGCATTTAGAAACGCTTATGTTCAATATATGCGTGAATATGAAAAGCTAGGCCATATGAAGTTATGTGATATAGGAGGGTTAGATAAAAATGAATACTTTCTTCCACATCACGCAGTTGTTAAACCAACCAGCACTACTACTAGACTTCGAATAGTATATGACGCTTCAGCAAAAACATCAAATAATATCTCGTTAAATGAGTGCCTTATGGCCGGTCCTGTAATTCAGGAAGAATTATTCAATATTATTTTACGTTTCAGAAAATATCTATATGTCTTCACAGCAGATATAGAGAAAATGTATAGGATGGTTTTGGTAGATCCTAAATACACTAGTTATCAAAAAATATTTTGGAGAGAGCATGAAAATGAACCTTTAAGAGAATACAAATTACAAACGGTCACGTTTGGGACATCGTCAGCGCCATACTTAGCGACAAAGGTATTGCAACAAATAGCCATAGACTTAGGAAATCAATATCCATTAGCAAAAAGGGTAGTCTTATCTGACTTTTATGTAGATGATGTTTTAAGTGGTTCAAATGATATAGAGAATGGTAAAGAAATAATTAAACAGCTCGATAAAATGCTGAAAGACGCTGGTATGAATTTACGAAAATGGAGCACGAATAAACCAGAACTTTTAGAAAATATACCTAGTTGTGATATAGAAACCAAATCTGATAAAGTCAATCAAACAATAAAAGCATTAGGAATTTCATGGGTGCCTACCACCGATAAATTTAGTTTCAGTCTTCAAACTTTTTCATTGGAAAATAGTGCCATAACCAAACGATCTGTTTTAGCAAATGTATCAAAAATATTTGATCCATTGGGGCTTCTTGCGCCTACAATCAAAGTAGCTAAATTATTAATTCAAAAATTATGGCTGTTAAAAATTGGCTGGGATGAACTAGTACCAAACAGTGTTAGAAAAGAATACACAGATTATTATAGCAAGTTAGAGTGTTTAAACGACATTAAATTATATAGATGCATAATACCTGACGCTTCACATGTATTGGAGTTGCACGGTTTTGCCGATGCATCGAGTTTCGCATATGGTGCTTGTCTCTATGTGAAAAGTATTAATAGTGTAACCAACGAGGTTACAATACACCTATTGTGCAGCAAGTCAAGGGTTGCACCATTAAAGAACATTACGATTCCTAAATTAGAGCTAAACGCAGCTCTGTTATTAGCTAGATTAACTCAAAGAGTTAAAAAATTATTGGATTTAAACTTTAGTAAGACTGTGCTTTGGTCCGATTCTAGTATCAGTCTTTCTTGGATAAAACTTAGGCCAAATGAACTTAAAATGTATGTAGCCAACCGAGTTTCAGAAATTCAAGATCTTACTCATAAAATGGAATGGCGACATGTCGAAAGCAAATATAATCCTGCTGATTTAGTATCGCGTGGTGTAATGCCAAATCAATTACAATCAATGACAAGTTGGTGGCATGGTCCTCCTTTTTTGAAGGAGGACGAATCAAAATGGCCTTCAAAATTTAAGGGTATTAAATTTGAAAACTTACCCGATTTAAAATTGGAAAAAACAGTCACATTGACACATTGTTCATTAGAATATCTAATAGATATTCATAAGTTTAGTTCTTTTATACGATTAAGTAGAGTTATAGCTTATGTTTTTAGATTTATACATAATGTTAAATCCAACCGCCTTAAACGTTTTGGTAATTTGCAATCATTTGAAATTTTAGAAGCAAGAAAAATTCTTCTCAAGATGGTGCAAACTATTGAATTCAAATCTGATATACATAGTTTAGAATCGAAAAATTCTTTATCAAGCAAAAGTAAATTAAACTCTTTGATGCCGTTTCTTGATGATGACGGACTGCTAAGAGTAGGTGGAAGACTCGACAATAGTTCTCTTTCTTATGATGTTAAACATCAATACCTCTTGCCTAAACATCATCTAACCGATTTAATCATACGTCATCACCATGTTGAAAATTTACATTGTGGTGTAGAACTCACTTTAGCTTCAGTGCGAGAAACTTACTGGCCTCTTAGTGGAAAAAATACGGCAAAGAAAATTATTAGGCAGTGCATAACCTGTTTTCGTAACAAACCACGTCAACTTCAACAAATAATGGGCAATCTGCCAGAGGGAAGAGTAGAAAAATGTAGACCTTTTAATATAACGGGTTTGGATTTTTGTGGTCCATTTAATGTTAAATATAGAAACCAAAGGAAAGACACCTTTCACAAGGTTTATGTATGTATATTTGTGTGTTTCTCTGTAAAGGCTATACATTTAGAAGTAGTCGAATATTTAACAAGCGCCTCGTTTATCGCTTGTTTAAAACGTTTTCTAGCTCGACGAGGAAAAGTAGCTACTATATGGTGTGACAATGGTAGCAATTTCGTAGGTGCACGAAATGAATTAAATAAAACATATGAAATGTTAAAACAAGATAATATTGTAATCGAAAATTTTTTGTTGAATCAGTCTATAGATTGGAGAATGATTCCTCCTCGGTCTCCTCATTTTGGTGGTTTATGGGAGGCTAATGTGAAGATATTTAAAAAACACTTTAAGAAAATTGTCGGTAGTACAACTCTTACATTAGAACAAATATATACAATTGTAGTGCAAATAGAAGGGGTTATGAATTCTCGACCATTAACAGTTTTGTCAGCTGATCCTCATGATCTTGCACCTTTAACACCAGGTCATTTTTTGACAGGTGGACCAATCACTAGTATTCTCGAAGCAGACATTACTAATTTGCCTTCCAATCGTCTAAAATATTGGAAAATTACCACGCAAATGATCCAACATTTTTGGAAACGATTTGCTAGGGAATATATACATACGTTACAACAACGTAATAAATGGAAATCGGCGTGCGATAATTTACAGGAAAACGACATTGTCTTAGTACATGACGACCATTTACCACCAACCCAGTGGTTATTAGGTAGAGTGATTGCGACTAGTAAAGATAAAGATGACAGGGTACGTGTTGCTATAGTTCGAACAAAAAATGGTACTGCAAAACGTGCAATTCAAAAGTTAGCAAAATTACCTATCGAATAATCAAAACTAACTCCAAGTAATAATAACTATTTTAATACGATTTGTGAGAATTGATCGTTATAAATCTTAAATTTATGAAAATGAATGAATTTATGAATTGAAATTTTATTATGTTTATTAAAGTTTATAGTTAGAATCGTTTTATTTTACATTATATTTACATTATATAAGCTTTAATTTAAGGAACAAATGTAATTAAAATTTAAACTGTTAATAGTAGAGATGTTAATAGTAATATTTGAATTTTATAATTTTAAAGGACTTCATCCTTTCAAGGCGGGGAATATGGTACGCCATCTATTATATTTTTATTTTACTTTTTTATAATTGTTAAAATTTAAATATGGTACCACTAATGAATACATTTTGTAATTGCAACTTCACTTCCGTTTTAACTTCAAAAACAAAATCATAGTGGTTACTCGTTAACAAATAGAAATCAAAATAAATAAATAGAAAAATACAATAAAAATAATAGTGTTTTATTGTAATTAGTTTAGCTTCACATAGTTTATATAAAAATATAAACAGCGGTTGATATTTAAATTTCTTTATTATTTTTTCAAAAAATTTTGATTGTGGTTCAGTTGATTTCGTTGTTGGTTCATTTTCGAACACATCCAAATCACGAATGTGTCCGACGCACGGAAGATAAGCTACACGAAACCCGTTTTGGCTCAAAACGAGGCCATTCGACGAAACTTGTTGTTTTTGTGGAACAAGTGCGACATATTTTGGTAAAACTTTACGCTGATAATGGTTGGAAACCGATTAGTCGAATCCCAGGTTCCATCATTGATTATGATCACTTAAATGTCAATAATTACCGATGACTTTTTAAACCCAAAACAGCATAATGATCTTGATTTTGCCATTCTTTTGGATCCAAACTTCTTAAATAATCAACATCAATAAATATATCGAGATCTTGATCGGAAACCTTTGTCGATGAATTCTCCGAATTAATCAAACCTTTTCCATCGTTCAAGTGTCTTGTATGATATTTTATGTAATGTCTACCAACATTTTGTATTTTTTTTACAATTAATGGACTTATTAATGAAACCGTTCCAATATTCCGACTACTATTCTCCATTATCATCAAAATACAGAGATCTGATTGCACAAAATAAAAAAAGAAAACCGCGGTTTTAACCTCAAACACGTGGAATATTTTAATTATAAATTCATACAATTAAAACATTCAAAATTCGCTAATAGCACTTAAAGCATGTAGGATTATAATAACTTAATTAATTATTAAAAAAAAAATTTTATATTTTACATAATAATATCATTTTCACGGTTTAAATTTCATTATATAATTATAATGAAATGTCAGTTTTAAATGTCAAATGACTTTTTTTGTTTTTGTTCACTTTCGAAATGGCAGCCATATTTTTCGAAAAGCTATGGCGATTTGTATGTATTAGTACGAAATTTTTGACTTCGTTTTCATTTTTACAGATAATTTAGGATTTACAAATTTTTTTCTTCTCTACAAAATTTAATTATAATTGCATATTAAGAGGCCCAAATGATTTTCTTGCAAATCTGAGACAATAAGCATTTTATTTAAAATTAACGGAAACTAACGGAAACTGTCAGTTTCAACCTGTCCACTCTCTGTTTATGTAGGCTCACTATTATGCAGTAGGGGTCATTCTTCTCGAAATGAATTTAGTACTGATTTCCTTGATGGTGCACGCATACAAGAAGCCGTGTTGAAATTCATCCTGGTCAATGAGAGGATTTGCTACTTAGGGGTACGCGGTACATAAAACAATATTTCTCTTATTGCTGCATGCACCTACTGAAGCTAAGACCGTCAATATTTTCCACATACCACTGGAAGAGGTAATGAAATCAACACCAACAATGATAATGGTGAGAGAATGACTGAGTTTGCATTATCAAATAATTTGAGAATTGCCAGTACTTTCTTTTCGCATCGATCGATTCATAAGCAGACTTATGTTTTTAAACCGAATGGAAACTCTTGAAGTCAAATTGATCAAGTACTAGCAATAGCACGTTTCTTTTCGAGCGATTTGGATGTGCGTTCCTTTAGATGTGCAAATATTGGAAGTAACCACTTCCTTGTATGTTCTAAGATAAGGTTCCACTTTGAACGATCAATTCAACGATCTTTTACTCATTAGAGTATTTAAAAGTTGGTCTTTTAAAGTCCAATCATTTTCAGTGAAGTGTAAGGAACAAACTATCTTATAATAAATACGAACATTTTCTTTTTCGACATGATTCTATCCACCACAATGTTACATATTCTATACTTACTTATATAATTCGAATAATAGGTTGTAATGATGAAACCTAGATGTCACTAATAATGTATACTTCATGTAACACTAATAAATTGTACTTCCGGCATGTTAAAATAAATGATTGAAACTGTTTGACGTGTTTAACTTTTTAATCATTAAGCATCCTAAAAATAAAATAAGAAAAATAAAAACATGGTGTCAGAAGTTAAAGTGAATTAAAATATCTTTGTCAAAAGTTGAATAATTTGTCATTTGTCAAAAAATTAAAGAAAATTAGATTTAAAAAAAAAAAATTTTGTCAAAATAAATAAATATGTCGCATATTGGTAATCTAGCACCATTGAAATGCCCTAAGGAGTGGAGCATATGGCTTCAAAAATTCAACTTTTTTATAAAAGGAAATGGATATCAAGCGTTTGCTGATAAACGAAAAAACGCACTTTTATTACAATTCATCGGCGACAAGTATATCGAAACATTTAATGCCTTCAACATGGATGAAGAAAAAGTTACTCATCAGGAACTAATCGACGAGTTTCAGAAACATTTCCAGCCTGAAAAAAACATAACCCTTAAAAGGCAAGAATTTTTCCGACGGAAACAAAAAAGTGATGAAGGTGTAGAGGAATATCTCACAGCAATAAAAAATTTGGCGAGAGACTGTGATCTAGGCGAAAAAGAGGATGAATTTGTGAAAGATTTGTTTATTGCGGGACTTAATGAGAAAAATAATGAAGTTAAAAAGGAACTATTAAAGAGGGAAAATACAACCATAAAGGATTTACTAAAAGTGGCAAGAATAGTAAATACGGCGAATAGCGAAGTTGACAACGCAGCAAAAGAAAGACAGGAGCAAGAGCAACACGTCTTAAACATAAGGAAAGAAAATTTTGTACAGTCTGGTAATAAAAATAAATTTTTTAATAATAGATCAACTAACTTTCAGGGTCGTAATTTGAATTTAAAACCGTCAAATTTTAATCACAGTAAACCCACTTGTACAAGATGTGGTCAAGTTCATAACTATGTGTGTCCTGCTCGAAATGTCACATGTTCATATTGTAAAAAGGTTGGACATTTTGTGAAATATTGTTTTAAAAATAGAAAGGAAATTAAATATGTCGAAACGGATGAAAATTCAAATTATGATGCTGATAGTGAAATGTTTGTGGGAATTGTTAATAGGACAATGAACACAGAAGGAAATGGGTGGTTTATTAGTATAGTTATAAATAATGTCGAACTAAAGGCACAAATAGATACGGGTGCTCAAGTTAATATAATATCAGTGAATATGTTAAGTAAATTAAATTTGTCGCACAATATTATAAAACAATCAGTTATTAAACTTTCGACTCTTACGAATGAAAATGTAAATGTATTAGGGGAATGTCATCTGAATTGTATCGTTCATAATCGTTCTAATTTGATAAAATTTATAATCGTCAATTCTGAATGTCAAACTATTTTGGGTTTAAAAGCAAGCGTTGAGTTGGGTTTAGTTGTCAAAACATTTTTAATTAATGAAACAGAAGAGACAGAAACAAAACGAGATATCGAATCAATTGGTTTGGGTTTGAATTTAGAAGAATTTGTGGCCAGCAATAAAAATTTGTTTCAGGGTCTTGGAACTTTGCCTGTTGAAGCTAAAATTGTAGTCGATCCATCTATTCCACCGGTAATAGAGCCACCACGTCGAATTCCTTTTAACCTACAAGAATCTCTTAAGTACGAACTGGACTCAATGTGTCAAAATAACGTAATAACAAAGGTTTCAGAACCAACTAAATGGGTAAATTCGATTGTGCTAGTTTGTAAACCAAACAACAAAATAAGAGTTTGTTTAGATCCCAGAAATTTAAATAAAGCGATACTTCGTTCGCATTACCCAATACCTGATGTCGAAACAATTCGTAGTCAATTGAACGGTGCCAAAATATTTTCGTCACTAGATGCCTTTTCGGGATTTTGGATGGTTCCATTGGATGATGAAAGTTCACACTTGTGTACTTTCAACACCCCGTTTGGAAGATACAGGTTTTTAAAACTTCCATATGGCATTAGTTCAGCACCGGAAATATTCCACAGAATAATGTGTGAAATATTTGGGGATCTTCCAGGTACTATCATATATATAGATGATATTCTGGTTTATGGCAAGAACCATTCAGAACATTATAATAACCTAGTAAGGGTATTTGAAAAAGCCAAATCAGTTGGGTTAAAATTTAACAAAATGAAATGCAAATTCGGGTAGTCTGAAATTTCTTATATAGGACATATATTTAATGATCAAGGTATGTCAGCGGATCCCTCGAAAATTGAAGCAATTGAAAAAATTCCAAGTCCGAACAACAAAAAAGATTTGCAAACATTTTTAGGTATGGTTAATTATTTAGGAACATTCATTAATAATTTATCAGACAAAACGAAGGATTTACGTCAGTTATTAACTAAAAACACAGAGTTCATCTGGGATGAAAATTATCAACAGTCGTTTGATAATCTAAAACGAGATATAGCTAGTGTACCGACATTATCTTATTATAATCCAAATAAACCTATCGTTCTTTCGGTTGATGCTTCACAATTTGCTTTAGGCGCGGTTATTTTGCAAGAAAATAAACCTCTTGCTTTCTCCTCCAAATCGCTAACGGAAACACAACAACGATATGCTCAAATTGAGAAAGAGTTATTGGCAATAGTTTTCGGATGTGAGAAATTCCACCAATATCTATATGGTCAGATAGTTCAAGTAGAAACAGATCACCAACCATTAGTAACTCTTTTTAAAAAATCATTGCATCAAGTACCGATTAGATTACAGCGTATGATGCTGAGAATACAAAAGTACGACTTAAATGTAATTTATAAGCCTGGAAAATCATTAGTCATAGCAGACACTCTATCAAGACTACCACTTAGAAATTCTGAGAATAATGACTTAGATGATGATTTGCAAATGTCTATAAATGTTGTTAATGACTTGTCGTTATCTGAAAATCAAATGAGTCAATTAAAGGACGCAACAACAAATGACATTACATGTCAAATACTTATAAAATATTGCAACGAAGGTTGGCCGGAAACAAAAAATCAAGTCACTGAAGGTGTAAAACCATACTTTAATATTAGAGACGAAATTAACATACTAGATAATTTAGTTTTAAAAGGACAAAATATTATAATACCCAATAGTCTTCGTAGAGAAATGCTAGAAAAGATTCATGAAAGTCATTTAGGTGTAGAAAAATGTATACGGTTGGCTAGAGAATTAATATATTGGCCAAACATGTCTAACGATATAAAGAATTTGATTCAAACATGTGATATTTGCATGAAATATTCTGCCAACAATACAAAACAAACACTAATACCTCATGACGTACCAAATTTGCCATTTTCAAAAGTTGGAGTTGATTTCTTTTCGTTTAAATCGAGAACGTACTTAATCTTGATAGATTATTTTTCGAAATATGTTGAAATAGCTCAATTAACATCAGGGTATTCAACTAATCAAGTTATTATTCAATTAAAATCAATTTTCGCTCGTCATGGTATTCCGGAAAAACTAATTTCAGATAACGGACCACCATTTAATTCAGAACAATTACAGTTGTTTTTTCAAAATTGGGGTATTAACCACATAACATCCAGTCCACACCATCCTAAATCAAACGGTTTAGTCGAAAATTCGGTCAAAACCATAAAAAATATTTTGTATAAAAGCGAGGAAGAAGGAAGTGATCCTTATATAAGTCTGTTGCATTTCCGTACAACACCCAAAAACAATTTATATTCACCGGCTGAATTGTTGATGTCTAGAAGACTGAGAACAAAATTGCCTACGCATTCTGATAAACTGAAACCTAAATTAATTGATGTAGATAAATACGAACAATGTATTGAAGATAATCAAAATAAAATGAAATTCTATCATGATAAGAATGTGAAAAATACATTATCAAACTTAGATCTTGGTCAATTAGTTTACTTTAAGAAAGATCCAAAATCGCTATGGATGAAAGGAAAGATAGTAGAAGTTTTAAAAGATCTACCTCGATCTTATAAGATACTTTCAGAAGATAACGTTATTTATAGACGTAATAGATTTTTGATAAAAGAACGATTGGAAATGGAAAGAGACAATTCAGATGAAATTACAGAGAGTCTTGAACAATTTGAAACTAAAAGAAACAGTACTATTCAAAATGATACTAATAATGATAAAATAAGAATTAAATCGAAAAGAAATATAAAAAAGCCTTGTAAACTCAATCTTTAATTAATAATTAAGTATTCATGTAAATTGAAGATTCATTTTAACTTTAAATTCATTTTAGTTTATATTATCACATTTATGAATTAACTAGAAATGTCAATGAAAAAAAAAAAAAAAAAAAAAAAAAAAAAAAAAAAAAAAAAAAAAAAAAAAAAAAAAAAAAAAAAAAAAAAAAAAGGGACATGTTACATATTCTATACTTACTTATATAATTCGAATAATAGGTTGTAATGATGAAACCTAGATGTCACTAATAATGTATACTTCATGTAACACTAATAAATTGTACTTCCGGCATGTTAAAATAAATGATTGAAACTGTTTGACGTGTTTAACTTTTTAATCATTAAGCATCCTAAAAATAAAATAAGAAAAATAAAAACACACAAATTGATTTATTTTTCTGGAAATTAAAAAACTTTATGTTTTGAGTATGATTTTTCACATTTGTTGAAAACTTTTGCAGGTTTTAACGTAGTTCGGCATTTAAATTTGTATATGTTTTAATAGTAAAACAAATACTAAAGTTCATTAATTAATGAATGAATTAATTTCAATCATTTCATTAACTAATAAATTAGCTTATAAATCATACTAAATATATTTTTAATTTAAAAACAATAGCTTTTGTCATTGATAATAACAACAAACGTATTATATAAAACTCTGAATGACGTCAATCAAAATCAAAATGGCATCGCTGTCACTCTAGTGAGAATACCTTATTTTCATTTTACCATGACTATCGATCAAAAGCAAAATATCAAATATGTAACTATCTGTCAAAGTAAAAAAGTATGTATTATTCTATCCGTTTACACCGTAATAGTTTAATACCCAGGCAGTACGAAATCGATTTGAAATTGTTACGGTATCGATTACATGTAATCAGGTAGTCGAAACATGTTTCGATATAGTTGCGATACTGTATCGATTACATTTAGAACAACGTGTTCGTCCTAGTAAGCGAATATGTGATCGACACCAAATCGAAACTCTAATCGATACCTAATCGGAACACGTAATCGAAACATACTCATAACCTGTTTCGGTACAAAATCGAAACTACTAGTGACAATGTGATCGAAAGTTTAGAGTTCGTATTTTTGGTTGTACGTTGTAAAATATTTGGAATAATTTTTATTAATAAATTTATTTATTATAACATAAAACACATATTTTACATATTTTTATTTAAAATAAATATAAAAATTTCAACAAAAAACCTCCAAATTGAAATGTGAACCTGAAATCAGAAAAAATGCCATTAAAAGAAATAGTTTATAGAATTATATAGATATATATGTACATGTCTATCAAAATGTGAACCTAAAATGAGAAAAAATACCATTAGAAATAGTTTAAAGAAATACATCAAATCAATAAATGCTGCAACTTCAAATTATAGGTTATGTAATGATGAAAATAAAATTAAAACAATTCAAGACAGAATACATATTTTCTTATATATACATAACATTAAAAATGTACTTACTGTTGAAATATATTATGTTCAAAAGATTTTAACTTTAACTCATATATTGTTTAATTTAACCACAAATATATGTGACGCGCGACTATAAATGAAAAGTGTACAATTTTAAATGTCAAAACGCCATATTTTTTTGTTATGTTGAGATGACAATATTTAATAGCTATGCCTCTTTTTCTCCAGTTCGAAACTATCGATTACAAAACGATTTCGATTACAGTTTCTTGCCTGGGTATAGCTATTTGCTATTGTTCTATTATACTACCATGCGGTGTAAACTTAGTGTATATAGACATTAGGCCCGCTATACACTTGAGCTAAACTATGCGAACTATGTTTTTTGTATACAACGTAATTATACAAAAAAACATTACGGAAACAAATAATTTTAAAAAATAAAATAAAAAATGAAACATTACATTCATTACATTTTGTTTAAAAAATATTATTCGCGTTAAAACATTATTTTTTTAAAAACATAGCTCGTATAGTTTAGCTCAAGTGTATAGCGGGCCTTATTGTCTTGAATGATTTTTTTTGACCGTGCGAATTGCTTATTGGGTTTGGTACGGTTTGACATAATATTTAACAAAGTGAAGTTAGAAGAAAAAAATTTGACGTTAAATATCGTGATATATTTATTATGATATTGCACGACCGAACACTACCATTGGGCATTGATGTGTAAAATTAGTAATGTTTCCTTTTTTATTTTCTTTTTTTAAATGTTTTGTTTCCGTAATGTTTTTTTGTATAATTACGTTGTATACAAAAAAACATAGTTCGCATAGTTTAGCTCAAGTGTACAGCGGGCCTCATTCTCGATTTAAATGCATGTTTCGAACTTTTACAAGGCATCAATTTTGCATTTTTTGATTTTTTCTCGACAACATAACTGTAAAAAGGAAAATAATTTAATAAATGTATTAATTGATGCATAAGAAACACACTTAGCCACCGATGCCTTAATAGAATATTAGCAGTAAAAATAGGTTGAATAATTTCATGTTAGTTAAATTAAATTTTCATCAGCGCAACAAGGTCGCAGCTGATTTTTAAGCCCAGACTCAGCCACTCCTTGGATTTCAAAGAGAGTACTTGAAATGACATCATCTAGATATCACAGCCAATTCTATCAATTTTATTACAAGAAAGACACAAAGCACTTACATCGGTCTTAAGCATAATATAGCTATATGGAAAGAATTTGTCCAATATATTTTATAGTGTAATATAGACTTAACAAACAACATATTTTTTGATGTGTTCAAGTTCTTTTGAGAAAATTTATTTCCTTAAACACTATCTAATACAGTAAAATAGTTAATACAAAATAAATTAAACGCTAAACCTGGAAATGTGCAATTTCTCTTAAACTACATGAATATAAATTATAATAATTTATTTTGAACGTAAATACCTTAATTAAATTTTATTTCCACCGCCATTGGAGGCGGGGCCATCGCCAGCTTCAGCGAATTCGGCCCTATCCTTATCGCCAACCCCAGAGCCTGCAAACATAGAGAATCGCCGTGTGACTAGAAGCCAGTGACAGATGTGAGATCGAAGTGCATCATAATCAGTTTGTTATGTACACATATTTTTTTTTTAATTGCCCGGCGGGTTTTCATTGCCCGGGGAAAAAATAAAATAAAGTCTACATATCAAACTGAATATGATGCACATCGATCTCACGGCGATCCTCTATGTTTGCAGGCTCTGCGGTTGGCGATAAGGATAGAGTCGCATCCGATGGAGCTAGCGATGGCCCCGCCTCCAATGGCGGTGGAAATAAAATTTAATTAAAATATTAATTTACATGAATATAATTTTGGCCATTTCCTTTTTGATATGAAATTAAAAAAATAAAAACTTAGATTTTCAATAAAACAATTGATTAATGCATGTATAAAAGATGAGATGTTTAACCACCAAAACCATAAAGTGTACGACCTTGACGCTTCAATGCGTAAACAACATCCATTGCTGTCACCGTTTTACGTTTTGCATGTTCCGTATATGTAACTGCATCACGAATCACGTTTTCTAAGAAAACCTAAAATATAAACAATTAGATAACTAGAAGTAAATAATTTTATATATATCTTACCTTGAGTACACCACGGGTTTCTTCGTAAATCAACCCAGATATACGTTTTACCCCACCACGACGAGCTAAACGACGAATAGCTGGCTTAGTTATACCTTGGATATTATCACGCAATACTTTACGATGACGCTTGGCTCCTCCTTTTCCCAAACCTTTACCTCCTTTTCCGCGACCCGTCATTTTATTTTATAATTTAAATACAAATTAAAATTTTTGATGAACAATTGAAAATGGCGTCTTGCTGTTCCTTCTTCAAAGTATTCTTTTGTTGTGTGTTGCAAAATTTTCACGCGTAATTAGAAAAACTTTCATAGAACTAACAAAATAAAATGGATTTAAAATCTACTACAATTTTTAAAAAACCGAACGCACCCGTTATATTTTAAATAAACGGGTATAAAAAAGGAAATGGTATCAAAACGTGTAAATACAATTAGGAGGGCTGAACATTTGAGTGGCAGAGATTGAGAGTCGAAAGGGTTTAGTCTAGTTGTTGCCAGAAAATTCCAAGACTCTAATAAAAATATGAGTAATTGTTTTCGTTTTATCGATATTCCATTACATTCAATAAAGAAAAAACTCAAATGTTGTATGTAACAAATATGATGCTACTTAAATTTATTTTTAAATAACATGCGAAAATAATTTCATTGTAAACAAATAAGATTGTGTAACTTTAAAATTTAAATATAAATCGCTTAACCAAAACAATAATGTGACTTCAAAGCATCATCAGAAATCGTAATCTTTCGCTTAAGGTGATTATAAAAATACAATTGATATAAAAGGATATATGTTTTACCAGCCTGCTGGTGGTGGTGGTTGTCTTGGATAACCAGTTGGGTTAAAGGGTGGTTGTTGTTGTTGTTGCTGATGTGAAAAATTACCTGGATAGGTGCCATAATTTTGAGGTCCTTGTGGAAAACCTTGATAGTTGTATGGTGCTAGACAAAAAATCATAAAAATTGTGAATCATATAATTATTTTTGTTGTAAGAATTTAGCGTACTATTTGGATATGGTAATGTGGCATATGGATTATAACCTTGAGGCATTGGTGGTGGAACATATGTTGGATAAGGTGCATTAGATGTTGCACCGTATGGTACAGGCATTCCTTGAATTTGTGACGGATATGGAACATTTCCAGAACTTGTTGGTGATGTTGTTGGTTTATTGGGATCTAAAATAGTGAAAATTAGAATTTATCTTTAACAGATTAATAAAAATAATACCATTATGATGTGCTGGTATTGATGGTGGAACCGCTGGAGCTTGACGACTTGATTCCTGTGTTAAATCTTTCAATAGCTCATCCTTCTCTGTTTTACGTGCAAAACAGTAATCAGAAATTTTGTTTTGGAATACAACGAGCAATTGTGTTAGATCGTTATAAAACTTATACGCGTCTTTTAAATTGCTTTGTAATTCGGTAAACATATCATAGGCAGCTGCAAGTTGTGATAACAAAACTTCACGTGATCCTGTTCCAGCTCCAGTTTCACTTGTAAATTGAGCATGAGCAGCTTGAATATCGGAAATTAACGAATGTTGTCGTTGAATACTATCTTGAACTTGATTTTGTAGAGGTCCCAATACAAGACCAATTGTAGAAACTGATATCGCTGGTTCATTAATGGCACCATCATGTTTTAAGGCATTTATAAATTTGTCCTTCATATCTATGGTTGCGGATTTGAACTCTGACTCCATTACATCACGTTCTGCTTTAATTGTTTCAACCTAAAATACAATAACACAAATAATGCTAAATCTATTTAATATTAAATTAAACTTATAAGCTTACACTCTCCATTAAAGCTTTCAATCGTTGAACCGAAGAACAGTTAGAAACATTGGTGCTCCCACCATTAGGAACAGCTGCATTTATCTCTTCAGGAGATTTAGATAACATTTGCATTCCTTGTAAATTTGTATCAAACTTTCCTTGGATAACTTTATCAGCAGCAATAGCGTTGTTGATAATTGAGCGATATTTTTCCAGATTTGATCGGAACAATTCCGTTAGTTTTTCAGACGGGGTTCGAGTCCAACGTTCTTTAAATTGACTTCTTAGTTGACTATCAGAATCCCGTTCATCATTTAACAATCTTTCGGCTTCATCGAGAATTTCACGGTTACGACACAAAGCGTCTGGCAGTTGAGCTATCAAAGCTTTAATACTGTCAATACCTCCTTTTTCTCGAACCTCTCGCGATTTTTCAAGTAATGATGGTGGAAGTCCACAACCCGATGGAGTTGTTTCAATAGCAGCCGGCAAATTGAGACTAGCTAACGCACTGTTCAGCATTTGTGTAGCTTCTCGTAATTTCATAACTTCAGCGTTAACAACCTCATTTTTCCTTGCTTCAGAAGCAGTGATAGCTTGATGTAAGGCAACTGGAACAAGTTCTACAAACAAATCTTTGAAATTTTGACTGAATCGTTCGGGCATTGGTGTTGCTTTTGCAAGCTGTGCTTTCCCAGCAGAGTTCAGTGTTTTGATATCTGGTATAATTTCGTTATAAATTAAATCATTATCTTTTTTTGTTTCATTTAAATTGCGTTGAGCACGACTATAGAATTCAGAAAATAGATGTGGTTTCCCTGATCTCGATTGAGCTGCAGCAAATAATTCAACAGCGTTTTGTAAACGAGATATTTCTTCACCAAACTTTCCGCTTTGACGACAATCCAGTGCTTGATATAATTGAGTAATAGCATGAAAACCGGCTTGTTTACCAGCTACTGTTGTAATCCACTCTTTATCCCAAACACTTCGTAAATTTTCTTTCTGAAGTCCACGTAAGACATCAGCATATAACTCCTCACATTGGCATGCTAGTTTAGCGACAATTACATCTTTCATATTATCCTTAATTGCTTTCATTACAAAAATTTCTTGAGCTTGAGCTATCATTAAATTAGCCAATATATTTAATACATCTGAACTAAGATCGGTTGTGGGATCTTGTGGAATTGCAGCTGGGGCAGCTGATTTCAAGTATGTATATATACCGGCACATTGTTGAAATAATTTACTGGATAGCTTTAATCCTTCATCGCTGTCCAAGTTCTGTGATGCAGCTATTCCACTTTGAAGAGCGGCAATATTGAAGAGTGTACACACTTTTTCGTATGCTAAGGATGTCAGAGCTATAGATTTCAAAACATAAAAATATTAACAATAATACAATTACTTTTGATAAGGCGAAGGCGTAACCCAAAATATAAAGACGTAATAAATAATTATAGTAAAAACATTAACCGACTGTTTCCATTTTTTACAAAGTAGACTTGAAAATTTTTTATCATTTATTTAATTTAAACAAACAAACTTACTTAAACTCATCCGACCTCCAAATATTGATCCTTTATCAAAGGCATCTTTGTAATTAAATGGGATTTGTAATTCTTGTGCTGGAATTTTTGTTTCCAAGGATGTTAGCTGGTCATAATAGCTGTAGTTCAAATAATGTAATCAGTATAATTTTATTAATCGCATGACTCACCTAATGTAACAACAATAAATAAATTTCTTACCTATGCAAAAGTTCCATAGAACTTTCAAATTTTTCGTATGCCTTCCATATAGCAGTTGTTCTTAACTTACTAAACTCATTGATTGCATCGGTATATTGTACTCCTTTATCGGATGAAGAACTATATGCACTTTGTATTAAATTTTTTAACGGTTTAACTACATCAACATCAGTAGGTTTTTTTACGGGAACAGACAAAAGTTCCGACATTTTTTTCTTTTTAGTTAAACCTAAAAATTATTAAATGACTAATCGGCTTGATTTAGTTTACCAGATATGACGTTCAATCGAATGACACTTTTCTAACGTTAACTCTGATATAAGAAAAGAATTAATTAAAATGAATTAATAAAAAAAACACAGTGAAGAATTCGATCTCGAATGATGATGGAATTTTTAATGGACATATAAAAATTACTAGATGACAGAACAAATAAAAAGAGATAACAATACAATTTATTTACTTTCTCTTATTTTTAGATATAAATTCTCTTAAAATTCTCTGATACGTTTATGATGTAAATAATTTTGCGAAATTTTTAACGGAAATGATAAGAAAACGTTAACGTTAATTAGGCAACTTGATAATAGAAAAAGTAAATAGTAAATTAAATTATTTCGACTAAAAGCAAATTTGTGATTGTGAACCAAATCTTGCTAATAATTTTTGATGATATCAATTCTTTATTTATCAAGACTTTATTCAAAATTATTTCTCTCACGGACAATACAGTGGATCATAACGTATGAAATATATAAACAAAATTTGTTTTCGCGTAAAAAGAAGGTTAATAACAAGTTACAAACCTGAAATTAAAATATTGTTATAAAGTGTTACGAAACCGATGTTTTTAATATATTTTTGTAATTTGTCTGTCTTCAAAATTGATTGTATACTATTATTACTGTAATTATTATATAGTAATAGTTTTATTAATTTAAAGAATTTCTTTTTGAAATATGAACATTGTTATCAGCATTACGGCCCGCTATACACTTGAGCTAAACAATGTGAACTATGCGAACTATGTTTTTTGTATAGGGCGATTTTTCTGTTCCGGTGTTTACCGCAATGGCGCTGCAAAAAGGGGATAAGAGAAAAAATTCAAAAAATTTTATATGGGATTCCATACAAAACACAACTTGAATAATTTTAAAAATTATCTATGAAATTTCTCATTTGAATACAATTAAATAATTTAAATTTGCTTATGAACTAATATTGACTATATATTAAGCGTAATATATAAAATATTTGATTTTCTTCTGTCCGTAAAACAAATACGAAAATAGCTTAAATTTTTCATACAACTTTGTATGGTAAATTTTGGCAATTTTTATGTTTCTTTTTTGAGCGACTTAAGAATAATATTTTATATTTTACGCTTAATATATAGTCAATAATACTTCATAAGCAAGTTGAAATTGTTCAATTGTGGTAAAATGAGAAATTTCATAGACAACTTTTAAAATTATTCAAGTTGTGTTTTGTATGAAATCCCATATAAAATTTTTGTGATTTTTTCTCTTATCCCCCTTTTGCAGCGCCATTGCGGTAAACACCAGAACAGAAAAATCGCCCTATAGGGCGATTTTTCTGTTCCGGTGTTTACCGCAATGGCGCTGCAAAAAGGGGATAAGAGAAAAAATCACAAAAATTTTATATGGAATTCCACACAAAACACAATTTGAATAATTTAAAAGTTATCTATGAAATTTCTCATTTTACTACAATTAAATATTTTAAATTTGTTTATGAAGTATTATTGACAATATATTAAGCATAATATATAAAATATTTTCTTTTCTTCTGTCCGTAAAACAAATACGAAAATAGTTTAAATTTTTCATACAACTTTGAATGGGAAATTTAGGCAATTTTTATGTTTCTTTTTTGAGCGACTTAATAATGATATTTTATATATTACAATTAAAATATAGTCAATAATACTCCATAAGCAAATTAAAATTGTTCAATTGTGGTAAAATGAGAAATTTCATAAATAATTTTTAAAATTATTCATCTTGTGTTTTGTATGAAATCCCATATAAAAGTTTTTGAATTTATTCTCTTATCCCCTTTTTGCAGCGCTATTGCGGTAAACACCGGAACAGAAAAATCGCCCCTATAGGGCGATTTTTCTGTTCCTGTGTTTACCGCAATGGCGCTGCAAAAAGGGGATAAGAGAAAAAATCACAAAAATTTTATATGGAATTCCACACAAAACACAATTTGAATAATTTTAAAAGTTTTCTATGAAATTTCTCATCTTACTACAATTAAATAATTTAAATTACTTTATGAAGTATTATTGACAATATATTAAGCATAATATATAAAATATTTTCTTTTCTTCTGTCTGTAAAACAAATATGAAAATAGGTTAAATTTTTCATACAACTTTGTATGGGAAATTTTGACAATTTTTATGTTTCTTTTTTGAGCGACTTAAGAATAATATTTTATATATTACGCTTAAAATATAGTCAATAATACTCCATAAGCAAATTAAAATTGTTCAATTGTGGTAAAATGAGAAATTTCATAGATAATTTTTAAAATTATTCAAGTTGTGTTTTGTATGAAATCCCATATAAAAGTTTTTGAATTTATTCTCTTATCCCCCTTTTGCAGCGCCATTGCGGTAAACACCAGAACAGAAAAATCGCCCTTTACAACGTAATTATACAAAAAAACATTACGGAAACAAACCATTTAAAAAAATAAAATAAAAAAGGAAACATTACATTCATTACATTAGGTTTAAAAAATATTATTCGCGTTAAAACATTTTTTTAAAAACATAGTTCGCATAGTTTAGCTCAAGTGTATAGCGGGCCTAAAAGTGAGGATTTGGAAAAGGAAGATTTTATGAACCTCACCATATTGGTGAGGTTCATTAAATCTTCAATGACCTTTATTTATGTCGTTTTCTTTTTGACAAAAAAAGCGATCTAATGCCGGGTCCACAATGTCAGATCACTTCTTTTTTGCATTTCGTATTCTTTTTGCACAAAAAATTGCTCTTTTTTTGATCTGAAAATATTTTTTCTGAATCTAGATTTTTTGGTAGATCAAGTTGATTAATTTCTACAAATACATTAACAAATCTGTAAAATTAGTAAACTAACAAGACGCCATTTATTACTTCGGTCTGAAAGACCTAATTACTTCGGCCTGAAAGACCTAATTACTTCGGTCTGAAAGACCTAAGTATTACATTCATGAGCTCAAAGTGAAATTCTTACCCCCACTTTTTTTGACATTTCTTGACGTTTTAGGACCTCCTGATTCTAAAAAAGCAAAAAAAAAAATGTATGTCTGTTTGCCGGCCGGCCGGCCGCCGTCATTACCTACGCTGCAGGGAAAACCGCTGAATGGGATTTCAAAAATTTTTTTTCTAAACATTCACAAGGGACAGGTCCGAAAGGACGTTGTGTTCGATAACTGTATCGAAATGTGTGTCAAAAAAATCATTATGTGTGTCAAAAATAGCAAATTTTCATATTTTTGGCTTAAAAAACGTTCATTTTAAGTGATTACGAGTAGGAACATTAAATCTGGAGAAATCTTGATGGTAGGGATTGGTATGTGAGATCAAAAACTAGATTATTGCATTATAAGTTTGTCAAAAAAATGTTGTCAAGTGTGTCAAAAGAAAGATTTTTATTTATTTTTTTACCTAATTTTTTGGAAAAAAAATAAAATTAATTGTTTGTTTGAAATGAAATTTTATTATTATTATTGAGAATTATGGCATTATAAGTTTGTCAAAAAAATGTTGTCAAGTGTGTCAAAAAATAATTTCATTTATTTTTTAGCCAATTTTTTGGAAAAAAAATGTAGCTGTTTTTATGACGTAAATGTAATTGAAAATGAAATTGGACAAGGAAATTTTTGAATTTGTTATAGTTTTTGAAATATTTTTGGAATTTTGAAAAATTTTGTATTTTTAATTTTGTAATAATTTTTGCATTATATTTAGAATTTCGTAAAAAGTTTTAATTTTTGATTTCGTAAGATTTTTTGGAATATTTTTAATTTTTTATTTTATTATAATTTTTGGAATTTTAAAAAAATTTTCAATTTTTGATTTTGTAATAAGTTTTGCAATATTTTTAGAATTTTGGAAAAAGTTTGAATTTTTAAGAATTTTTGGATTATTGTTGGAATTTAGAAAAAGTTTCAATATTTGATTTCATTCTAATTTTTGGAATATTTTTGGAATTTTGAAAAAGGTTTCAATTTTTGATTTTGTTATAATTTTTGCAATATTTTTAGAATTTTGAAAAAAATAGAATTTTTTAATTTTATATATATATATATATATATATATATATATATATATATATATATATATATATATATATATATATATATATATATATATATATATATATATATATATATATATATATATATATATATATATATATATATATATATATGTATATATATATATATATATATATATATATATATATATATATATATATATATATATATATATATATATATATATATATATATATATATATATATATATATATATATATATATATATATATTGTTACGAGTACAGAAAAATCTAGACGATTATAGAAAGATCTAAACGATTACGGTCACTTCCAGAAAAATAAAATCAACAAAACACAACAGAAAGTGAATGAAATGAATAGTGTTGTTGTTGTTGTACATGTTCTTAGAATTAAGGTCTACAAAAAACAAATGATTTTATGAATCAAATCAACGTAACGTAAAATAATCGAATATTCTAATATTTTCTCAAGGTTTCTAAAAAGTGACCGTGAAATTTCTAGAGATTAAGCAGAATGTATATAAGGAAATTACCTCTTGTAGTTTTTAATTAGTTTATTTTAAACCTGCGATTGTGAAGTTAAAATTATAAAAGTGATCTTTAATTTAGTGAATAAAGTTTTAAGTTTTATTGAGTAGAAATATTTTGTGTATTATTTTAAACGTTCTATTACTGGAAATTTCTACAATCAACCGTTGGAGTTTCGGAAGCCGTTGAAAGAATATTCTAGTTAGGAATATTGTTTGCTGTATTGTTTTCCTGTTATTGTGAAACAATTAAGGTGTTGAATACTTAATAAAAGCTGGTGTTTGTGCTTACTAATCAGTGATCGAACTCAGAAAGAGATTGGGAATTACGTTTATCGAATTGTGAGTTAGGCCAATTCGAAGGAAGTTTGGAAAAACGTAACAATATATTTAGAATTTTAAAAAAAGTTTCAGTTTTTGATTTTGTAAGAATTTTTGGAATATTTTTAGAATTTTGAAAAATTTTAAATTTTTGATTTTATTATAATTTTGAAAAAAGTTTTAATTTTTGATTTTGTAATAATTTTTGCAATATCTTTAGAATTTTGTAAAAGTTTGAATTTTTAAGAATTTTTGGAATATCATCGGAATTTAGAAAAAGTTTAAATATTTTATTTCATTCTCGTTTTTGGAATATTTTTGGAATTTTGAACAAGTTTGATTTTATTTAATTTAACAATATTTTTGGAATTTTGATTATAATTTTCCGGCAACGTATTGATATTTTCGTGTTAATTTTGTAATAAGTTTTTAAACAGATATAAAAAATACTTGTACTTTAACAAAGAGTTATGTTTGATATACATCGCTGCCCAAAACTAAAAATCATGTCCTCGTGAAAGTTTTTTGCCGAAAACTATATCAAAATCCTTTACCCAGGGGGGGTCAAGGATTATTTTATAAGACTTAATAGTTTAACCCAATAAACCAATTAATTAGTTTTATTAATAATTCATTACAATAATATATACTTCATTTTAATGTTTCCTTAATTTTAATTTTTTTAATTAATGATTTTTTAGAAAATAGATTAATGATTCTTTTTAACTATCTTAAATTATTTTTAATTAACTTTAATAAAACAAATATCGAATAATTTTTATTTCAAAACAAAAATATTTTTACAATATTTTTTTTTTTTTAGTAAAAAGTGTTGTGTAGTAGGAATTACAAAACGTGTCACAATAACACATAGATACCTTTTAAAACCTTATAGGTCCCACAACAACATGCATCTTGAGGTGTTGGTGGACACTTTTTTTAAATGTTTGTGGATTGAAGGCACTCGAAACTATTGATTCAGGCAAAGCAGGTCATTTGTACGATGCACGCACAAAGAAATCCCTTTGCATTTTGTTACTGGGGCAGTGAGTAATCCCGACAGTTTGACTATTTGCACAAACAGATTGACGAGTTGAACAAGGAAAAGAAGATGTTTGAGGCATTATAGATCTAATTTCATCCGAGCACTGCTGGTGACGATATTTATAAAAAACAACGAGATCAGCAACAGTGCGACGATGTTGTAGGGAATCAAGATTTAATGTTAAATTTCGATCACCAAAAATTCGTATAGCACGCTTTTCAACAGAGTCCAAAAGGCCCAAAATGGTAACAGATGCAGCGCCCCAAACTTGACAACAGTACTCCATGCAGGGACGAATATAGGACTTATAAACGTGAAGTAATTGATACGAGGAAAAACATTTTTTACATCTATTGAGGAGGCCGAGTTTTCTTGATGCGCTCTTAGCCATTGGAATAAAATGATCGTTCCAGAGTAAGTCATTGGAAATTATGACTCCCAATAAACGAATGTTTTCACATTCGTCTATTTGGTCGTTACACATATTAATTGAAATATCATTGGGAAACTCGGTCTTTGATCTGGAAACAAACAATAGCTGTGTTTTGGTGGAATTAAAATTGACCAAATTTTTGTCACCCCAATCGGCGACTTTTTTCAGGTCGTCGTTTACATTTATGGCAGCGTCTCTCCGGGCGGGATTTATTTCTTCATGCATTTTACCCTTTGAAGATAGGGGGACGAATAACTTGTGCAGTGTACTATCATCTGCAAAACTATTTATTCGTTTATTGGTGATTTGCAACAGTTCGATGATATAAATTAAAAATAAAGTGGGAGATAAAACTGAGCCTTGGGGTACATCAGCGTTAATTAATTTGGACTCAGAAATAAAGCCATCTATAGATACCGAGATGTATCGGATAGACAGAAAATTTTGAATCAACTTCACTGCGGGATGAAACCCGTACGCAACGAGCTTGTTGATCAAGTTGGCATGCCAGATTCGATCAAATGCTGTTGAGATGTCTAATGCGATTACGTACGTTTCCCCACCTCTCTCAAGTATGCTATTCCAAAGATGTACTACATAGTTTAATAGATCGGTTGTTGATCTTTTGTTTCTAAAACCGTATTGGCTGTCATGATATCAAATGGTTGTCCTCCAAAAATTTGGATATGTGTGAATTAATATATTGCTCGTATATTTTAGACAGGAAGGCTATTGGTCTGTAATTTGAAATATCACATTTCGTTCCTTTTTTGGGACAGGCTGGACATTGGCCAATTTCCAGCAGGATGGAAGAATACCAGATTTATAGGATTTATAAAATATTTTGGTGAGAGTTGGTGCAATATAAAACAAAAATATCGAATAATTTTAATTAACTTTCATAAAACAAATTTCGAATAATTTTTTATTGACTTTAAAAGATAATAATTGTGGTTATTTTTAAATAGAAATTTTTGTGCTAGTGATTTTGAAATTTAAACTTATTTGAAACTGAATGACACTTTATCTATTGATTCGCCTCAAACCTGTGTCTAGGAAGGGATGAAAAATGATTTTCCTGATTAATCAAATTCCTTAAAATATTAAGGCGTTAGATATCATTTTAACTATTCTAACACAATTAATTTTGTTTTGTATTTAGAACAACTTCCAGGACACCTTGTTTTGTCCGATCTTATCGATTGTCCGATCTACGAAATTGTTATTTGTTATTTCCGGCACGGAATACTAGTTATGAAAAAATTGCTGTAATTTATTTCCTTAGAGTATATATAAATATAGAGAGAACATAACTTTAAAATTGTATGAAGAGAGACATAAGAAATCGTGTTTGCTAAAATGTCATATTCAATTTCTCATTTCGCCATTTGCATTTCTGTTTATTTACAACAACCAACTATTGTATTAAATTATAAATTAAAAACAATTAAATAATTTAAAACGAAACAAAAAGTACAATCTATTATTTTTAGTTGTGCTAATTTTTATAAAATGAATGAAAATAATTACGAGAGTATTTTACATTTATTGTGTTATTTCCAGTGATTTTATAATAGTGAACATTTTATTATTTTATAATGCAAATGTGCAAATATTTAAGTTATGTATACATCCTGAAAGTATATTATGAAAACTAGCTGGCGACCAACTTTTCATTATTGTGTAGTTTATTTTTAATAGATAAAAGATTAAAATTTATATATTTGGTTAGAATCAAATCCTAATCTGTCATTTTTCTTATTTCTTTTTATATAGTAGCAGTGAGGGAGAAACTATTATTTTTTTGTGGTAGGTTTTTTTCTTATAGATTTAAAAGAAACTCGCAATAATTGTACAATTTTGAATCAAATGAAAAATTTATGCACGTCTTTGGGAAGACAAACCGGTTTCTCTCTCAGAGAAATAAAGGAAAACAAACAAACAAAAAAACGATTTGACAGAAGATCAATCACCATTAATATTAGTTATAGTGGTCGGTTGTTTATTTCTCAATTCCTATTTCACGATGTACAGGAATAGGGCTACAGATGTACTCATAAATAAAGAATAGTAGACAAAATAGTAGACCAGTAGGCATAAATAAAAGACGACAGAATAGTACATTATGATGCTAGGACGTAAAGCTAAAGATTTTGGACGTATGTGGAGTTGTATCCACATTAAGTCCAAAATAGCTTATGCCCGTGCATCATATATTATTTTTTATTCGCCGCAAGTAAAATATTTTAAAAAAAAATGTTTATTCTAAATTAAAATTACAAATTTGCATAAATTTTGAAATAAAAATATGTGGAACATGTTACCTTTGACATAATATTTGTTATTTTTTCCAAATTATTGTATCACTATTTTTTTTTTTATTTAGAGTATGGTTTTTTTGTGACACATTAAAAATTAAACTTAAAATAGGTAGACTCTTCTATGAAATCTACCTAAAACAAAACATGGATACACATTAAATGAACTTACATTCAATTTGATTGCGTGACCACGAGTGTGGTCACCGTAATCTTCGTGCTAGGGTAATGTGATGTTGTTGGTTACCTTTTTATGTTCACGCATGAGAGCATGCGAGCGTCTGAGTGCAGGTGGAGCGATATTGCTTAACACAGGGCCAAGGTAAAGGAATGGATCTGATAGTACCACTTATAGTACGCATCGTGGCATGCAGCTGTCAGTCAACTTTTTGAGTATGTGTGCTAGTGAGTATGTGTTCTATCACTATGACAACATAGTGGAGGGTGGGGTTCTGTGGAACGAAAAGAAAGCAACTGTTCAATTCATTCGTAAGATGCCAGGGAAAAAATCTTAATATTAGAATATTAGAGCAATTCTTCTAGAAGACAGAAACTTTAAAATTTCAATGGGGGGGGGGGGGGGGGGGTTTGAACCCGAATAAACCCGTATGTCGCTACGCCACTGTCTCAGAGCTGTGAGATTTCAGCCCCTCCATATTTTATTATTATTTTTTTAAAGTGAAAGAGTTATTTGTTAAAATAAATGTTTTCTTTAAATCGTGTTTTAAATTCAAAATTAATAAAAATTTATTTAATTAAATACTATTAATTAACAAAAACATTAAACGAGAGTTCACAAACAACTACAAATTTAGATCAAACTTTTTATATTCGTTTTGTGAAAAAAAAATCTTAAGAAAATTACTTTTTCTGCTCTGGCAAAAAGAAAACGACATAAGTGTTGATTTTTGTAATCGTTTGTCAACTCTTCTTCCTGTCGCATTTGATGATATATGACTATATTTCGCTATAAACTAGACATTATGGATACCCATCTCTGTGGTGGTATCATGAACCCCGATAACGATAAGTTTTTGACATATATCATCCGGTTTATTCAAATTCGACTAAGCACTGCCAAAAGGGTCCCTTTGGTTCACGCAGAAATTTGAAACAATTTCCAACAGAGTGAAACATCAGACATCCTTTGTGCCTACAACAAAGAAATTTCAGTAAATTCAAAATAGATTTGGAAAAAAACCGTTAGTTACAAAAAAAAATTTTACCGAACACCAATTTGTAACATGTCAAAAAGTCAACTTTTGGTTTTATGTTTTTTTTATTTGCTTGATAGACTAAGAGTCCGCGACGGCCAGACCTTCGTTATTTTATAAAAGCTGAAAGTTTCTCTGCGCATACCTCTACTCGGGTAGGAACGATTAGCGACATATGAAGTTTAGATCATGGTGGCTTTGGCAGGGAGCAGGTAACAAAGGGGCCTCCAGAGTTTCGTGAAAGTATAAAAAGTAATTTTTTATATATTCTTCGGGATAGTATTAGAAGTCACGTCACCCATTGCCAGACACTTACTTTCGTGGCAAACCCCTGTCAGACACCCTTAAACTTTATCAAATTGTTAAAGTTTAAGGGTGTCTGGCAGGGAGTTACCACGATACTAAGTGTCTGGCAATGGGTGACGTGACTTCTAATACTATCCCGAAGAATATATAAAAAAATTACCTTTTATACTTTCACGAAACTTTGGAGGCCCCTTTGTTACCTGCTCCCTGCCAAAGCCACCATGATCCAAGCTTCATATGTCGTTAATCGTTCCTACCTGAGTAGGGGGTATGCGCAGAAAAACTTTCAGCTTTTATAAAATAACGAAGGTCTGGCCGTCGCGGGCTCTTGCTCTATGACACTTGTTACGTTCTACACGTAGTGATAATACAGCCTTCCGTTATTAGTAACTTGTTTGTTGTTCAGTGCTATATAATGGTAAAATAACTTTGTACCATCTGAAAAGAAATTAAAAAAATGACTTGTTACCATTCACCGAAGCCGTGAAATTAAACCCAACAACAAAACATTTTGGCTGATATGATTGGTAATAAAATAATCAAGTATTTAATAGATAAATCAAGCGAAAAAAATATAAAGAAATTGGCAGCTTATCGTGATGTCATAAATTGATTTATGTTCAAATATCGGTTTCTAAAATGCACAATTTGGCAAAGATTAAAGTTATAAATTTTTCGGTCCTGTTAAGAATTGGGTCATGTAATAATCTTCCTCTCCATATTTCCTTTTGATCGAACTCTCCACTGGTGGTATGAGTCGAAACGCCCATCTTCTTTTTTCAGATAGTTTCTACCTTCGTTACCAGCTCGCGGCAGCATATCTCTTCACGCATCTCTTTTCACTTCTGTAGAAGTTGCTTCCCCCTTTGCTGTGTGAACTATCTGACACTCTTTAACCAGGATGTCTATCGGCATCATTCCTGTAATTACACAAACCGCCTCATTGGACACAATGCGAAAAGCACAAGATAAACTGATTGAACTCAGTCGATATGCTGACACAATTTTTTGTTTGTATGAGTTAAATGCTGTTGATCCGGCCCATACAGGTGATCCGTAGAGGATGATTGAAGCTACTACGTTGACCAGCAATTTCCTTTTACCTTGCCGTTCTCCTCCTATCTTTGGTATAATACGTGCCAGTGCGATATTAATTTTAGCTGCCTTGGCTCCGTCCGTTTCTAACTGTTCCTTACACGAGAGTCTCGCGTTGATAACGCACGAGATATTTAATGCTAGTCTGCAAAGCAATCTTCTGCGTACTAAGGCTGAGTGTGATTATTTCGCGTTTTTTCCTACCTGTTACAAGAACTGATTCAGTCTTATAATCCGCCAACTAGAGTCCTGCTACAGTGAGCCACTTTCTGATTTGATCAATGACTATGCCACATTTACACTTACCTTTTCTGGATATTTTCCCACCACTACCAAGCGATATGATCTGCAAAGCTAACTATTTTCGCATTCCTCGGTATCTGGATTTTGAAAACGTCGTCATACATTAGATTCCACAACATAGGGCCTAAAACTGAACCTTGTGGTACACCACATGTAACTTCGTATGTCTTAGGACCATCATCAGTGTTGTATTTGAGCATCCTGTTACAGAAATAGTCGGCTACGATTCTTTTTAGATATCCAGGAGATTCAAGTCAATCAAGCGCGTCCATTACTAGTTGCTATCGTGCTGCATTAAAAGCATTTTTTATATCTAAAGTAACTATATGGTGCAGTACTTTTTAGATCCTCCTTTCCATTTCCTTAGCCTCAATTGCTTTTTTGCCATGTCTATGACGAGTGTTCTGGAGTGATTACGATCGGATTTGAAAATAGAACCCCTGAATATTAAATTTTTTTAATCTTAATGAATTTTCTTTGAATATATAAGAGCCAATCCTTTTAAACGAATAAAAGAGTCAGTAGTTCTTCTATTCGTTTACAAGAGCTAATTCTTATGTTCTGGGGTAATGTAGTTAATGTAATATATCTCGAGAACTTTATTTTTTTTTTAATTTTACAAAAGAAAATTTAACGTTTTGTTCAGCGAGAGAATAAATTTTAATGAAGAAATACACTGAACTATGATTACACTCAAACTGGACGAAATATTGCGTGATCTGGTGGCAAGAATCAAAACTATTAGGTAGATAAAGTTTGACATTTCATTCGGTTAGATTTTCAAAAATTTATGGAGAATAATTTTAAAGGTGAGGTATAGCCGTGTGTGCTAAAGCACCGACTTTGCATCACTAGGGTCGTCAGTTCGATTCCTATGAAGTCCAAAAAATGGATTTACAGGTTTAAAACTGCAGAACCGAGTTACCAATCAATATATGAAATTCATAATATTGATAAAGTAGATTGAACAAATATAAATACAACCAATCGATAATATAGAAACCCCGATAATACAGAACCCACGAAAAATATAGTTAAAATTGGATAACAAATATGGAAAAACTTTGGCTATATGGACTGCAAAAACAAAATGTCATGTTCCATGACATGTCCGAGAGTCAAATAAATAAAGTAAAATAAAAAAAAAATAGTTAATTGCAAGCTGGAAAACTAGTAAATATAATAAAACGAAATAAAATCTTGATTTATTCAAATTTTATTTGTTCAGTAGTTATTTGGAAATTATTAAAAGTTTACGTAATTTTACATGCAGTCAATATAAATAAAAGTAGGATGACAACACAAAATACAGTTCTCAAAAATATTGGAGGAGCACGGTTTGGATTGCCAGAATGTAATAATTATAGTTTGTATCTGTATCACGAATAATACAATGCACAAAATACAAATAGAAGAGTAATTTTAATTTTTTAGTCGAGTTGCAGCTTCTATTTCATCGGAGAAATGTGTAACGTGCTAAGTGTATTTCTTCCACAAAGATAATCTAAACGATCGGTATGCAGAGATTAGAAATAGTAACCGAGAAGATTGATTGTTGAATAGCTACAATTGATTGTGCACTCAATTTGGTTTAAGATTTATTATGGGAATTCTGCTGTTGTCCTTGGTGTTAGTGCTACTGACAAACCTTCCTTGATTGAGATTTCTAGAAATTTGTATATGTGTTTTTCATCATGTGACGTGCCTTGACATTCGAGGCCATTCTGTCAATAGTTTTAGGATAAATCCTATTCATATAATTCCTTAATATGCGCGACCAAATGGATCTTAATTGCGCTAGAGCGAATTTGGTGCTGCGAGGTAACTTTCCATTGAGAACTCGATTTAGAGAGCAAGTTTTATTGTGTTTTCAACTGTTTTGATCTTGGTGGTGAAGTCTGATTGGGTATCATTGCAAGGTTGTTGTTTTTTGTGACCTGTTCAAAATTCTTGTTTGCCCTGCAATTTATTATGTTTGTCCACAAGTAATGTTACATTGCATGTGTTCACCGGTATATGTTACATTGCATTCTTTTGCAATTTGCATTCGAGTCATCATGCTAAATCAATATTGAATATATATAAAATTGAAAGTATGTCTGTTTGTTCCTTATGCATTAATACATTAATCATCATGAAAATTTGGGAAGTTGTTGTGTACACTTAATTTGCTTTTTATTTAACTATTATTTTAAACGGTAGTTTGCTTTGATCAATGTTTTTTTTGTTGAACATAATTTTTATGAAATTAAAAATAACGTAAGAAAGATAGTATAACCTGAAACAATTACATTTGTATATAAAAATTACATGTATTGGAATTTAATACATCATGATGTTACAAATTTGATGTTACGAATTGTATGTAATGCATGTTACTAAAATTAAGTGAAGTAAAAAATTAAAGTAATACTTGTAACTTGATACTTGATAACATCGATTATATCGATTTTAAGCTCACAATTACGAGACGGAAATCGCATAAATTCTATACAAAGAAGCATAGATTATGTATGATTAAACATGGATGGCAATCATATTAATTTAAATAACTAAAAATGATGGCACATAGCCGATAGTGATTTGCAAACGGCAACAATGCGCATTAATACCAATGAATTTACTTAGCTTTTCGCAGGAAGATTTTTAAACTTTAAAATTGTTGATCTATGGGTGTGACAACCACGCGTACTTTAGTCCCTGCTATTGGCATATGAGTTATCTTGAGATATCGTATACCACTGGCAATAGCAGTGCAATCTCACTAGCCAAAGTGATATCTTAGGGGTGGCGGATGAAGTATTTTCAATCAACGATACCATCCCTTACTCTAAGTTATGGAATATTCTTTGCTGATACGCTATTTTTTTAAAATAAGTAGTAGAAATTACAAGGTGTGTCACAACAACACATAAAAAACTTTTAAGAACAAGGTCCCACAACAACATGCTGTCTAAGGGGTTGATAGACACAAATTTTTATATGATATGTTTTGATTATTTTAAATATAAAAATGTATATATAATAGTTGCTTGGAATGCTGATAGATGTAAAACCTAGAATAGTTTTAATGATTTTAATTTAAACATTCTGAAATTTTAATTTGCATTGCTACAATAATTGGAAGATACAAAAAAACACAGCTATTTCATAGATTTAAGTTTTCACTTCTGTCGGTAGTTCTTAACACTGCCTTCTTTTTTTGTGTTTTTATCCTTACCCCACGAACTACACTAGAGGTTTTAATGCATTATTCCTGTTTTTCAATTTTGTGTTCGCTTGTTGTGCGTGAGCGTTGAATTAAAGTAGTGGATCAAATGTTACCCCCAGCGGTTTTTGATTTTTGACCGTAGGCATTAGTATGTTGTCAATGCAGATGTTAAGTGTTGTATTTACCTATGTGGTGAAAGTGGTATATTTTGTCTATGTGTGGAAGTGGACTGTTCAGTTGACAGTTTCAATTTACTGGTTTTAAACCGTTCATTCAAGATGTTAAGGTAGGTGTTTAGAACATTAGATTTTATAATTTGCCATCGCTGCCAAAACCAACAGTAGCTTTTCAAGATGGACGGATCTACGCCCCAGAAGTACTCGGAACCCAGTTCCGGCCAAGGACCATCACAAAAATTTTGACGTAGGGTTCTACTCCGTCACTCCATTTTTTTATAATTTTTAATAGGTTCCTATGTTCCGACGTTCCTATTGCTTTGTATAATTAATAATTGTATTTTTATCTTTGTTTCAAGAACTACCAGCTAGTGCACCAGCTAAAAAACAAATAAATAAATAAAATTCCTGTTTTCAGTGTAGAATTCACCTGTTGTTCATGAGCGATGAATTTGAGTAGTTGATCAAATGTTACCTCGAACTTTTTAAAGTCAGGCATTGTAAAACTTGGTTCAAATTGCAAAAATAACAGTAAAAATGGATCTACGTTGCACGATTTCATATTTTCAACAAATAGTTTCGAACAATAATATTCAAGATTTTAAAAGGATGTGTAGTATGCTCTGTCTGATCTGGATATATGCCACCAAATCTAAAAACGATAGGATGTAAAATTCATAACCGGGTTCATGACGAAGATAAAATCAAATCATTGGTAATGTTGTCCAAAAACAAAACGCTACGGTTATTTTTGGATGGTCTAACATATACAAATACAACCAACCTACTGTTTGTCCAGGTATAATTATCGATCAAGGAGAAGTTGTATTAGTGGAAACAGTAGACATATCGAGAACACCACATATACATATAAAAATAAAGGAAAGCTGGTCGTACAGTGAATAAATTAAGCCGAAGCGCAATTTGATGTTGGAATTACATTGTTTGTAACCGATAATGCAAGTAATATCATAAAAATGCGAAAAAATATATCAAGAACCTCTGAAGAACATATAATATCGTACAGAAGCACAGCTCATATTTTGAACCGGCTGGCCAATTTAGTATTGTATTTACCTCCTTCATCGGTGTGGTGAAAAATTTAGATCTGGACTTTTCAATAGAAAGTGACAGTTTTTTAGACTATTAATTTAAGAGGTTCAGAAAAGTATTCAGAATATTGATGAGTTCTTTCAGGTATTTTCCTGTTGCAAGGACTTAGGACATGATGGTTATTCCTTCTGGTGCAGTAGGTAGAGATTGAATGTGAGAGAACATGGCCTTGTGGAACTTTTTGCCTGTGCACTTTCATCTTACTACATAGCTTACATAAATAAAAATTTTATTCTTAAACATTTTTAAAATATTTTTAAATTAATATTTTCAAAAAAAAAGAACTGGAACGCGTTCCGACAGTACAAAAAGGTACCGGAACCACGTTCCGGCCGCAATACACCACTGTAGTTCCTACGCGAGATGAAAACGTTTTACGTTCTTGAAATTGCCCCACTCGATGCTAAAGCGTCTCGTATACAAACTTCCACTCACGAGAAATCAGTGTTTTTATTATTCAATGCTTTAAAGTAATATTTTATATTTGCAACCCACCTTTGTACCTAACCAAAATAAAGTAATTTAAGTTTATGTTTATTTATATTTTTTGTGTAAAGAAAAACATAATGCTTTAATGCACGTTTTAAAAATTATATCTACTCATTCGTACGAAAGAAATATTTTGTAACAAAATTTCCATACAACTACATACATTTGATGGTTTTAATGAGCTTTTAAGTTTCGAGAACAAACGTGCTAATGAAATTTATTCTATTTTTATTTTAATTTTATTATACTTTACATACACATATATACATACATTCGAAACCATAAAAGAAAATTAAATTGAAAATTATTTTGAATTAATTAAAATTTTTATTAGAAATTCCAAGTTTTGTTGCTTTTAGCAAACTTTTTGTTTATATTGTAATTAGGAGCGGAATGTCATGATATTATAGTTTGTTGTACAACCACAAGAACACTAATAACTTCCATAAGATCACATTAGAAATGGGTTCATAAAGAGGTGACTAACCGAAAAGTTAGAAACACTATAGATTCGGGGTTTGAGTTTCAGTTCATGAAAAATATGTTTGAGGTTTTTCACTAAATTCTATGAACTAACGCGGTTTACTAATTGCTGGTAAATATAATTTATAATTTTTTGTATTCAAAATAGAAATGTCAAGCTTGTAGGGAGTAGCTTGACTGTTGGTCAGAATTAGATGTCAATGGCATGAATTGATTCAATTTTTTGTCTGGACTTCTTTTAACTGATCGAAAGGTTAATCATTCTCGTTGTTTATTTGTTCGAAACTACACTATTAAAGTAGCTTTATCACAAAGACTAGAGTCCAGAGAGATTCCTGATTTATTTCATGAAAGAGATGTCATAAACTTATCGCAACTACCACCAGATATAACAGGTATAATTGCTTCAAGTATCTGTTTACCTTTTTAGTGGAGTGTAAGAAAATGGATTGGGTAGCAGAGTGTAAGATAAAGATAAACGAAAATTTTCGTTCTATTGTTTTACCTAGACTGGATCGAAATGATCCCCAAATATGGTATTAACAAGAGTTGGGGTAACTCACTATCATGAATACTAGAAAAATGGCTGAAAACTGATCTGCGCTCACCAGCACAACTGAAATCATTTGATAAGTATATTCCATGACAAAAATTACCAGAAGTTTACCAATTACCAGTGCTAATTAGATGAAAAGCATAGTATAGACCCGTCCGTTTGACATCCCACGATTAGCAAAACAGGTATCATTCGATGAGTAGAAAATCTGACATTAATCTATAGAACCTGAAATCAATTAAAATAACTTGCATACATTCATTATAAAGCTGTCAGAAACTGATCAAATAAGCTGACATAAGATGACCAGCCGAACTGGCAGTAATGCTAAATCAGTTGTCATCTGTTAACAAGCAAACCTAACTTCAGTCTTTCAGAAAATTGGTTTTTGCTAATTAGGATTTTAGTCATTTGACAATCACAAAGCTGACATCAAAATATCAAACACATTGTTTGCATACATAGGATTCAGTTCTCTTGATTAGTAACGAATGGAGCCGTACCTTAGACTTACCCTTTACAAGGTTTTCATAAATACTAAAATTGTTCCCATGTGATGTCTCGTAATCGTATTTTGTATCTCATAGTTTCTTCCATAATCTCGGCAATAAACATTTTCATAGTTTTGCTTCCTCTTATATAAAGAGTTTAATCAGTGCCATCAGCTCTCATATAATAATTTGAACTTTTAAGAAATATTTATTTTAATTTATGCCGGATAGCTCAACAAAAAACTATAATTAACTGAAACCACTGAAATTTACACACAAACAAATCTAAATTTGGAAATCTCTTACAGAAAAATTAAACTATTATTGATTTACTAACAGAAAAGAATACAAATAATTTAGTTCTACATTAAAAATAAATCAAAAATTATATAAATTAAAACGAAAGCTTACATTATGTCATCTTGAATGTTGTCCTCGTTTATCCTCTGTGACAACTCCCTTTTTCAACGAATCCCCAGATATTTGATCAAAAAAAAAAAATAAGAACGTATTGCAGTTTCCTAATACGTATCCTTAACGGTGAACTTCGTTCTAAACATTTCCCTTTTTAATACCGCGAACAAATTACATCTGCGGCTTCCAATTTTTCTCAATTTAGTGATTTTAAAGATGCATTAAATATGAACCATGCATTTAAATATTTTGTATCGGTTGAAAATCCATACAACATTTCACAACTATTACCATTTAATTGACTTTGCAACATTTTAATGTTTCCAAACTGTAAATAACTGGACGTAACACCACACGTCCAGATAACATAATTTTTGTTTGATAAAACTGAAAGTTTAAACTTTCTATTTTTGTTGTGTTTCTGTCTTACCTATACATATGAATAAATTTTCTTTTAGGCCAAAAAAAAGACTCAATTCAAACTATCACAAAAACGAATTGTGGTTCTGAAATGTCACAAAATATGAACACAACATTCTGATTAAAACTGATATATTTTTTTCACAATTTATAAATACACAAATTAATAAAATTCATTAAGAACCATATTTATAATTTTAACATTAATTTTGCGATCACATACAATTCTATTTTAATTTATAATCGAATTGATTTACAAAATTATACTGACCAATTTGTTTAAAAAAATTCTCATTTTTATATTATTTTAGATCCCCTGTTTCCCCTTCCAACAATCAACATCTCTCCAACGTATAAAAAAAACATTAAATCAAATATGTTTATTGTTTAAATTGAGTGACGTAACTAAATCTCAACAGTAGCATACAAAAATGTTGCGACCTTTAAGAAAATTAATGAAATTATAATTGAAAATGAATATCATTATTTTTAGAACAAAATTGACATAGTCCTGGCGTTACAAAACTAGGGGAAACTAGGACAATAATGGAGGCTACATTATTATCCGTTGTGTATCCTAGAAGAAAGGACTATGAAAATCGCCAATCGCAACTTGCTACAAAAATTACTTTGACTATTCAAATTATTGAACGATGATATGAGAATTTACGTCAAAAAGAAGGAGAAACAGAAAATCTGATGTACGGAAAAGATATGCAAAAGAAAAGATATATATCAAAATTATTTAAATTCTCTTAAAATTATTATTTTATATTTAATATCTAATATAATAATTTTTATTTATTTAATTTAATTTCTTCACTGTAAAATCTTATAATTAATTTATGTGACTTAACACCTCTAAAGAAAAATATTTAATTATTTAAAATTGAAAAAATAAAAATATTTGTTTATTTATTAGGTGTCAAGTCCTATCTCAAAAATATTTATTTATTTAGAAAAAAATAAAGATATTTAATAAATTATTAGATTTAAATCTTGATGTTTTTTGATTAATTAGTAAAAATTTTATTTACTTAATTTACTTAAAATTATTTATATTATTCTAAAAAGAAAATTATTTTACTTAATAAAATTTATTTATGTAATTTTCAAAAAGATTTTTTTTTTATTATATAATTATTTTAAACATAAAATATATTTATTTATTTATTTTTTTGAAAAATTGGTTTAGTTAAATCTTCAAAAAAAAATTTTATTTTTGACAATTTAACAAAGAAATTTTTGTTTAATTTATAAACCTAAAATTATTATTGTCAAAAAAATATATTCTATTTAATAAATTTTATTTATTTATATTTTCCAAAAAAAAATTTTTATTTTATTTACGAAAAATTATTTATTTACTTATTTTCCAAGATTATAAGAGATTTCCAAGTTAAAATTTGTTTGCTGATGAAAAAAAGAACCGAAATATGATACAAATGTCCATGTCATCCAATTCTATACTTGAATTCTCACGCTCGCAAACACTCCCCAAGAATGCATGTGAGAGCCGACTAGATAAGACCCTAACCACCAGATTCTACAGAACGGTTTCTCCCCAACTTAAACTAACGAAGGCAATCACAACTGTCACGATTAGACCTTAACCCCATTTCTAATGACCCAATTCTGATTCCTTACCCTAAAACTAAACTAAAAATAAATGACTAGAACTAATGACGATTGGAGAACGCTCCCAAGCGCCAGACTTCAAGCAAGTCCTAAGCTCCGTGACATTGTTCTATTATAAAACTAAATTGTAAAAATAATAAAACTTTGAAGTTGTGTGAGGTGAAGCCTCTGATCCTGATAAAAAAAATAAATTGGTTCTCCTCTTCATTTCGTTAAAGAAGATTCTGTGCAGAGAATGGTACTACTGGTTTGTACCTAAGTACAGACCAGTAGTACCCTTATCACCAGGAAACTCCTTCTGAAATGAAGAGAAGAAACCATTGAACTTCGATCGCATGTCCATGATGGAGAGAGGCGATCTAGGAACATAATTATGTTAAGGGGAGAAGCTGTAACGATCGCAATAATCGCAAAACAACAATAAAACCAAATTCATCTTCGTTTTCAATTCAATAAAAATGCATTTCATTAGTTTCCGTTCATTTTACATTAATAATAATTTTAAAATTTTCTAAAACTTAACTGCTAGTTAAATTTTGAATATACTATAAAAAGCAAACGAACGTACTAAATTTTTATTTCCAATACTAATGAACAGACGTCGTTGTTAATCATTTTGCTGAATTTCGAAGATTACACGATTGATTAGAAGAGGTCAAAAGCAAAATCACATTTTTGCAATTTTTAATTTGAAAGTTTTTTCATTCCATTTTCTGCTTTTAAAAGAAGAAAACGTTCAATTTTTATTTGTATTAAACATTAAATAAAACAGAAAAAAAAGAGTCTATATAAAAAAAAATATATATCCATGAGTGATGTTGTGATATAATAAATTGTGATTTAAAATTAAATAGATTTTAATAATAATATTTACATAAATTTGCCACAATTTAATAAATGAATGGTTATTAAAGTATCAAAGAATTTTTTTTGCTGAGATATAAGAAGAATGGCGCGTCTTTATATTTTTACTTGATTATGCTGTGTTTTTGTGACTTCAAAACGCCATTTTATTAATATCAAGTAATAAATTTGTTTATTCGATTAATTTATAAAAAAATCGTCAATGGAAATATGGAGAATTATGCAATTTAATTGATCCAAACATAGAATATGGAAATATTGTATATAGTGGCAATAATAATCAATCAGGAATTCGTTTAATAAATCCACCGCAGACAAATTTGACAGAACATAATGAAGAAATGATATTGGAAAATCAAACAAATAACTTAAAACAACAGAATATTGATGACATCAATCAACAAAAATAACTTAAGGTATTTATTATAAATATATATATTAATTTTAATTTAATTATTCTCATTGGAATGTCAGAATAACTTTATAAAACTTAAGAGATTCCCAATTTTCAAGCTTCGTGTGGGGACAGATGCTGTCCCGTAGCATCCCGTGTAAATTCTATTTTTTTTCATATTAGTTAACAAAGGTCCAAATATAATAACTGGCTCCGTATCAGGGCCTGGATTATAACGTAGCGCCGAACAAAAGGGACCCGTTAGGTTGATTACAGATATATTTCTTGTATTTTTTTTAGATATATATATATAAATAATTTGGTGGGAAAATATTTTCCAGGTTGGGCGTTGGCAAGCCGGTTTTTTTTTTTGAAAAAAAAACTTTTTTTTGTGGAACATTTCATATTATTATATTTATATATTTATATATTGATTGATTATTTCAATTCAGATTAATTAATATCTATATATAGTTTATTTTCGCGTCGGTTTATTTGTCTAAATTCTGTTAAAAAGCTAGAGGAAAAAAATAAAGGTTTAGTTTCTAGGGTGTTCATGTGTATATTTATCATAAGTACTCTAAATTTATATTTTCAAAAATTTAAAGAATTCCGCGTTTCTCTTTGTAAGTCTTAGGATAAACCAGTTGTAGTTTTTTGTGGTAATAGGGTGGTGGCAACCGGTTTGGGCCGTGGTTGTCAATCAGCTTTTTGTGTATCTTGAAATAAACCAGTTATTGGTTTCGTTTTGGTTTTGATTAGGAAATTATATATTTTGAATTTTGATAAGAATGTATACAATTATGAGGGGTCAGGGGTGTTAAGGAGGTGTCGGCCAGGTGGGTTTGAGCCCTGGATGAATGAGGTGGATGGGAGAGCGAATGAGGAGAGAAAAGAGAGAATGGTTGAGGCGAGGAATGTAGTGGATGGAATGATAAATGTGATTCTGGATGAAGTAAAACATAAAATATTTTTGGAATTGATGGATGATATTTACGAAGAAAAATATGATGAGTCTCTGGATGATTTGATTGTGAGATAGTGAATGAGGAGTTGAATGGAGTGAATGAGGAAGCGGATGAGATGGATGAAGTGACTGAGGAAGTGAATGTGGGCTGGCGTGAGAGAAGGAGGATAAATAGAAATAGGAGCTCTCACCTGAAGAGGAAGGAGAGGAGAAGAAGGGAGAAGGAGAGTCGCTTGGTCGTGGAGCTGGGAGCTTCCTCGACCAAGAGTACTCAAACGGAGGAGCTGGTTGAGGAGGTCCTCATCTCACCGACCACGCGACAGGAAGAGGAGTGGTCTGGTCCACAGGAGGCCCCTGTTCCTCATTGTATAATTAGTTAAGACTAATTTTTTTTAATTTTGAAAAAAACCGTTTTGGGACAGCAATTTTTTTGGAGATTGGTTTTTGTGCTGTCATCTGCTTTTAGTAATACTAATTGTGTTTTTATTTGGAAAAAAGAAAACCGTTTTGGGGAAGCAGTTTTTTTTTGAAATTTTTTTATGCTACCACGTACATATTGTACATATTTTTGGTATACTATTGTACATATCTTTTGTATATCCTGTACATATTTTTTTTTATATACATAGTACAATTTTTTGTACATAATGTATATTTATATTTGGTTATATATTGTACATATTCTTGGATGATGCAATTAATTTATATATGAAATTAATCGTATGTTTTTTTTGATTGTGGTTAAGTCATGTTTTTATGAGTTTTAGGATGTTATTAACGTAATAAAGGTTAACATTGACCAAACAGTTTTCAACGGTTTTGTATAAGTTTAAATCTTTCGTCACTACTTTCAAAGTATTATTGGTCTGTGTTTATGGAAGTACAATTGAAAATAATTAATTCCCATCAACTTTATAGAGTGAGCCGGATCCAAATCAATATCTCTACATTTGTCATCATATTGATCCGCTAATGTACGTATACAGATCTCGTATGAGTCCATTTTAGCTACCATTTTTTTTTTTTTTAGAATTATTTTTTCATTGCGATTAATTTTAAAAAGTGGTATAAATATAGAAATAATTATTTTTAGCTAACATTTATTTTTGTTTTGGATACAATAAATAAAGCGAAAGATTTAACCTAAACAAATATATTAGAAATAATAACTTAAAAATTAGTAAGCTTAGTTTTAAATTTAAAATAATCGTAATTTTTTTATATAATGTAAATTACCAATTTATTATCTGGTCTGAAGATTAAATTTAATTAATTTCATGTAAAACTTTATTAACACATATTATATATTTCATGTTTCGATTTAGCATTTTTAAATAAGGAATTGTTTGGATTATGGATAAATTATGTAGTATTTAGGTTTATTGATTCACTTTTCCCAGCGGTAGGCCTAAAAAGCCATCCATAGAGCTTCACTCTTTAACATTGATGTCGTTCTTAGATCGCCTATGACCACCGGGGTTATGCGATCGAAGAACATTGGTTTCTTCTCTTCATTCGGCGAGGAAGTCCTCAGGGACGAGGAGTGGTGTTGCTGTGTTTGTACTTAGGTGCAAACCAGTAGTACCATTCTTTGCTCAGAGGCTTCTTCGGTGTAATGAAGAGAAGAACCAATTGTACTTTTGCTTTCAGGATCAGAGGCTTCACCTCATACAAATTCAAAAACTTTTCCATTTTTCCATTTAGTATTACAATAAAACAATTTCTCATAGAGTTTAGGATTTGAAGTCTGGTGCTCGGGAGCGTTCTTCAACTTTCGCATTAGGTTTAGTTGTAATTTATTTGTAGGTTAAACAAGCACAACTGGGTCAGTAGAAATGGACCTAGTGTCTAATCGTGACAGTTGTGATTGTTTTATTAGGTTGGGGAGAATCTGTTCTGTAGAATCTGGTCGTTAGGGGCTTTTCTAGTCAGTTCTCACATGCATGGTTGGAGTGGGCTCGCGAACGCGATATTTCAAATTTAAATGAAATGGATATTGTACCATACTTACTTTTTAAATTGTCTCCAGACGAATCTTGATTTTGGGAATCTCTTATATTATTAAATAAAAATAAAATAAATCAAACAAATTTTTCAAAAAACTAAATAAACAATTTTTATTAAATAAATAATTTTTTTAAATTTAAGTTAATTTTAGGTAGCTAAATAAAATAAATTTTCTTAATTAAGCTTTACGTCAAGATATAAATAAATATTCTTTGTTTTTTAAAAAAAAAATAAATAAATATTTCAAAGTTAAGACGGTGCATCCGATAAATAAGCATTCTTTTGAATATTTTTTATTTTTCAATTTTTTTTAAAAATAAATAAATATTTTTAGGGGTGCTATCGTCAATAACTAATTTTAGGTATATATATATATTTCAGTATATCTGAAATTAAATAAATAAATTATATTTTTACACATACAATATTTCAGGAACTTTTGTAAAAGATTCAGTAAAGATTAGCGGCGACAGCGGTTTTTTTTGTTCTTTTACAAGTTTGTTTTTACAAAATTTTTTTTTTTGGGGCGTTCGTTGTTTTTTTTTCGTTTTGCGTTTTTCATTGTTTTCATTTTTCCATCGTACTAACTACATTTGTTGTTGGGAATTGGTTTTAGTGTTGTTGTTAGCGAGTTCATAATTTTTCGAGTTTTACCATCAAAATGTCAAACCAACTAGACGTTGACCATCCGTTCTATGGTTTGGAACCCACCGAGCTACAGATCGAATGTCTGGTTCGGGGTGTGAACTTCAGGGGGAACAATTGGGCAGAGGACTTTGCAATACCACAATTGGGTCCATCACTCCAAGCTGAACACATACACAATAGTCCAGCATTAGTACAACCGCAATTATCATTAAATTATCCATCAGTACCACAGGTACAACCACCACCATTATATCCACAAGCTCCACTTACAGCACCACCACCATACAACCAACCTCCTCAGGTATGGCGTGACGCGGCTCCAGCGTTAGCACCAGTGGAGTACCGAGGGGTTCATGGGAACAATTTGAGTCGTTATGACTCAAATTGGGTTCCAACCTTCACAGGAGATGGTCACTCTCCTGATGTTCATGAGTTTATTCATAGAGTGGAGGCGGCTGCCCGGAGGGACCGTTTGAATTGGGACGACCTTAGGTCTATCGTTCCACGGTATCTCAAGGGAGCTGCCGACAGATACTATCTGAATTTAACTCATGAATATGAGGTGGTGACCTATCCAGTATTAAGGGAGGGACTCCTACAAACCTTCGGTACGCTCACTGATGATAAGGCGATCTTGCGAGTTCTTCTGAACCGCAAACAAAAGTCAAAGGAGAGCGTGTACGAGTATCTGGTGGAGATTGGTTCGTTAAATCGTCGTTTAGCACGTCCATTTGCTGACCGTGAAATGCTAGAAATTGCTCGGGAGGGACTGAGTGTGGAGCTCCAAAACGCTACTCTAGCTGCAACAATACATTCAATTGATGAACTTCGGACTTTATGTCAGAAGTTTGAACGGTTGTGGTCCACACCAGTTCCGACCAGAACATCAAATTTAAGAATTAGCAAGCTACAGCAGGTGGATGATTATGAGGTGGATGTGGAACTAGATCGAGATGGATATATTGAAACGATGGATTCAAAACAGCCCGAACAACAGCACGAAGAAGGCGACGAGAGATGTAGCGACGCAGGACGATCGGCAACCACCAACGAAACCCGAATAAAATCATCCAGTACATTTAATTTCCCATCATTACATCACACATATTTTAGACGTCTGGAACGTAACATCAGATATTGGAGGATGAGGAAATTATTTCGTAAAGCTTGTATTTCATCTATCCTTTCAGAAACAAAGGATCCTCGGCCGCGACTAACAATTAGGATTTTGGACAAAAATATTTCAGGATTATTGGATAGTGGAGCGTCAATCACAATACTTGGAAGAAATTCCTTGGATTTATTGGAATCATCAGGTACAACTTACCGTAAGTACACTTCGTGTATTCGTACGGCAGATGGTACTGCAAATAAAATTTTGGGTTACATAGAAATTCCAATAACCGTGAATGGCTCCACTAAACCAATGCGGTTCCATATTGTCCCTGGATTACGAGAAGAGCTCTACCTGGGCATAGATTTCTGGGAGAAATTCGGTATTGTTCCTTCTTTTGTTAGTGAACTGACTCGCACAGAGCTGCAAACTCTTAATACACATAATCTCACCACTGATCAGCAACATGAACTGGATATGATCAAGGATTCTTTCCCGTCATTTGAAGTGTCTGGGCTCGGAAAGACTTCTTTGGTTGAACATGTCATCGATGTTGGTGATAGTGCACCTGTTAAACAGAGACACTATCCCACATCGCCGGCTGTTCAACTGAAGGTCTATGCCGAACTTGACCGAATGCTTCAAATGGGCGTGATCGAAGAGTCTAACAGTTCTTGGTGCTCGCCAGTGGTTTTGGTACAAAAAGAATCTGGTAAAAACAGATTATGTATTGATAGCCGTCGTGTCAATTCACTAACTAAAAAGGACGCTTACCCACTTCCCTTGATTGATGGCTTACTAGGTCGTCTAAATAGCACAAAGTACATTTCCAGTATTGATCTCAAAGATGCTTTCTGGCAGATTCCTCTGGCAGAAGCATCTAGAGACAAGACAGCCTTCACAGTGCCTGGTCGTCCATTGTATCAATTCCGGGTTATGCCCTTTGGATTGTGCAATGCTCCCCAGACAATGTGTCGGCTAATGCACAAAGTGATACCACATCAATATCACGAAAATGTCTTTGTTTATTTAGATGATCTATTGGTAGTCTCTTCCACGTTCCAGGAACATATGGAATTGCTGTCCAAAGTCTCTTCATTGTTAAGAGCGGCTGGGTTAACAATAAACCTCAAGAAAAGTAAATTTGTTCTGAGAGAGGTGAAATACTTGGGATTTTTGGTTGGTGAAGATGGTCTTCGAACAGACCCTGACAAGGTAAGAGCTGTAGCAGAGTATCCAGCTCCATCTACAGTAAAACAAATACGTAGACTATTGGGAATGGCTGGTTGGTACCAACGTTTCATACCAAATTATGCAAGCGTGGTATCACCAATTACAGATTTATTAAAAAAGAGTTCGGGAAAATTGAAATGGACATTAGAAGCTCAAGCTGCTTTCGAAAATTTAAAACGATTGCTGACTACAGCACCAGTATTAATTAACCCTGATTATAATAAAGAGTTCTTTATTAGATGCGATGCGAGTCTGACAGGGATAGGTAGTGTGTTGTATCAGGTTGATACTGACGGACAAGAGTGTCCGATAGCCTTCATGTCGAAGAAACTTAACAAAGCTCAGAGAAATTACTCAGTTTCTGAACTTGAATGTCTTGCGGCAATTCTGAGTGTGAAGAAATTCAGGGGCTATGTTGAAGGTCACCGATTTACAATTGTGACTGATCACTCAAGTCTGAAGTGGCTTATGTCACAGAAAGACTTGAGTGGTCGTCTGGCTAGGTGGAGCCTAAAACTCCAACATATGGATTTTACCATTGTCCACCAAAAAGGTACCCAAAATATAGTCCCTGATGCTCTATCTCGTCTTTATGACGATACACACGAGGAATTGACGGAAGCATTAAAACATCACATTAACGACATCAAAATCGACAATGAAGGTTATCGGCACAAGGAATATACGGATATGATAGCTAAAGTTCAATCATCACCAAAGGACTTTCCATCAGTTAAAGTCGTGGATGATAAGCTATACATACGTGTTGAGCCAAGATCTGATGCAATACCCAACGATGTTCCTGTGTGGAAGCTCTGGGTACCAAAACCGATGACTTCAAACATGATTCAGAAACATCATGATGATAGTACTGCTGCTCATGGAGGTGTTAAAAAGACTTTAGAATTACTTCGACGTCTTTATTATTGGCCGGGCATGGCGTCACAGGTACACAACTATGTTGTGTCCTGCGACACATGTAAACAAACAAAAGCCACGAATCAGATATTGCGTCTTCCGATGCAATATCAATTCGAAACAGCACGTCCATGGCAGAGAGTCTTTATAGATTTTTTGGGACCGTACCCTCGTTCTACACTTGGGAATACGGTGTTATTGATAGTTCTGGATCATGCTACGAAGTTTGTACTACTGAAACCACTTAGAAACGCAACTTCACCGAAGGTGAATGCTTTTCTAAGGAACGAAGTGTTTCTTACATATGGGGTACCAGAGTTTCTGCACAGTGACAATGGCAAACAGTTCACTAGTAGGAACTTTCAAAGCCTTTTGTCAGATTTCGGCATTAAACACATTAGGACCGGTGTTTATAGTCCTCAAAGCAACGCGTCAGAGCGGGTCAATAGGTCAGTTCTAGCAGCAATTCGAGCGTTCATAAAGGGTCAACATACCAAGTGGGATTCACAAATTGGTGAAATCGCATATGCACTGCGGGCTGCAGTACATTCTGCTACCAAGTACTCACCGTACTATTTATTATTTGGTCAACATCCAATCTCGGATGGAAATACTTACCATTTGTTGAGATCACTACACAAGCTTGGTGAAGATGCTGGTGAAGAAATAGAACGCTCTGATCATTTGACTCTGCTCAGGAACCGGGTTCAACAAAATTTAAAAGCAGCTTTCAAAAAATCGCAACATCAGTATAACCTGCGATCTAAACTACGGACTTTTCAACCACAACAACGTGTGTTTGTACGGCAACATCATTTGAGTGACGCTACCAAAAAATTCTCGGCAAAATTGGCTCCAAAGTTCCTACCTGCAATGATTAAGACTAAGATCGGAAATGTACTCTACGAGTGCACAGATATGAGCGGTAAGAATCTTGGAGTCCATCACGCGAAAGACATCAGGGAATGATGTCTTTTCGTTAGGTAGGGTTGTTCCTCTGGCTAGTTGTCGTCTCTGGGGTTCACATCTTCAGGTCATACTTACTGGTTGTATCGGGGTGTCCATGGTGCTGACGTTCGGATGGATGGTCGGTCTCAATACTCAGTGAAGTTCTTAAGGACTTCATGAGTGTTGGAACCGGTCATCGGTCTTGACGCCAGTGACTGTGGGTATCTCGATCCCAGATACAGTTTAATAAGTGGAAGTAGTTCGGTGGTTTCCTGTCATGGAGGGGATGGCGACGTTTTTGTGATTTCAAGAGTAAAAATCTTGGTTTCTACCTTGAATTCATGGTGTAACGATCGCAATAATCGCAAAACAACAATAAAACCAAATTCATCTTCGTTTTCAATTCAATAAAAATGCATTTCATTAGTTTCCGTTCATTTTACATTAATAATAATTTTAAAATTTTCTAAAACTTAACTGCTAGTTAAATTTTGAATATACTATAAAAAGCAAACGAACGTACTAAATTTTTATTTCCAATACTAATGAACAGACGTCGTTGTTAATCATTTTGCTGAATTTCGAAGATTACACGATTGATTAGAAGAGGTCAAAAGCAAAATCACATTTTTGCAATTTTTAATTTGAAAGTTTTTTCATTCCATTTTCTGCTTTTAAAAGAAGAAAACGTTCAATTTTTATTTGTATTAAACATTAAATAAAACAGAAAAAAAAGAGTCTATATAAAAAAAAATATATATCCATGAGTGATGTTGTGATATAATAAATTGTGATTTAAAATTAAATAGATTTTAATAATAATATTTACATAAATTTGCCACAATTTAATAAATGAATGGTTATTAAAGTATCAAAGAATTTTTTTTGCTGAGATATAAGAAGAATGGCGCGTCTTTATATTTTTACCTGATTATGCTGTGTTTTTGTGACTTCAAAACGCCATTTTATTAATATCAAGTAATAAATTTGTTTATTCGATTAATTTATAAAAAAATCGTCAATGGAAATATGGAGAATTATGCAATTTAATTGATCCAAACATAGAATATGGAAATATTGTATATAGTGGCAATAATAATCAATCAGGAATTCGTTTAATAAATCCACCGCAGACAAATTTGACAGAACATAATGAAGAAATGATATTGGAAAATCAAACAAATAACTTAAAACAACAGAATATTGATGACATCAATCAACAAAAATAACTTAAGGTATTTATTATAAATATGTATATTAATTTTAATTTGATTATTACTTCTGGAATGTCAAGATAAATTTAGGAAATAGTAAGAGATTCTCAAATTCAGGGTCCGTGTGGAGATAATCTGTATGGAGGGAGTGACCTCCTTTGCTTAACTATAATAAGATGTGTTTGTGATCTGTATAGATTTAATAGTATACTGAACAGAAACATAGTAGTAAAGGTCCAATGGTTATAAAGCCCCATATATCCTTTATTAGAGGTACCATTTCGAAAATTTAGTTTAATTATATACTAAAACATTTAACAAATTTGTACAATTAACAGTGCACATTTCAAAAATATTCAATTCAAAAAAAATTAGAACCAATACTGGTTTATTCAAAAAATATATATATCACATCACAAACCACTAAAATTGATTTTATCAAAAATTTTACATAAAAAAACCGCAAATAATTGCGCCAGAAATACTCATAAAAAAAAGTTGTACAAATATTGTACATTATATATTATATTATATTCAAAAAAATTCATAAAAAAAAACCAAAACTGGTTTAAGAAATATAGCGCCGAAAACTCGATATAAAATCTAAATATTGCGCCAAAAAATATGATTCATATATCAAAAATAATATCCAGAATAACTGGATTTAGAGTCCCTTTTTGTTCGGCGTCACGTATAATAATTTGAACTTTTAAGAAATATTTATGGTTCTGAAATTTTACAAAATATGAACACAACATTCTGATTAAAACTGTTATATTTTTTTCACAATTTATAAATACACAAATTAATAAAATTTATTAAGAACCATATTTATAGTTTTTTCGGCAAACGGCTGTAAAGTTTAACTTTACTGCCGCTAGGGAGTTAGCTAAAGTCTTACTTTTTAGCCTGACAGCAAAAGTAACGTCTAGCGACAGCAAAAGTAACGCGATTTTTATTTTATATTACGGAGGCTGTAAAATAGCATTTGTTACTTGTTAGTTTCTTATTTTTTCAAACATATTGTATAACCATGACAACAAAAAATAAGTTGATTCTCATATTATGAAATTTTGAAAAGGCTGCTTTGATAAAAAAATTTTATTCATACAAATTTAAATGTTTTTTTCTCTTTTTTGGAAGTAATTATGACGATATAAATTCATGTTTATAAAAAGTTTGATGTATTAATTTCATATTTATAAAAAATTTAAACATTTGCCGAAAAAATAGTGTATTTAATTCGGAGCTAAAGTGACTTTTTGTGTTTCCTCTATAATTGTCGGCCTCCAAGTGGTCGGCCGTCAAACTATAGACTCAACACAAAAAGTATCACTTTAGCTCCTAATTAAAAAATGTACTATTAAAACATTAATTTTGCGATCACATACAATTCTATTTCAATTTATAATCGAATTGATTTACAAAATTATACTGACCAATTTGTTTAAAAAAATTCTTATTTTTATATTATTTTAGATCCTCTGTTTCCCCTTCCAACAATCAACATTTCTCCAACGTATAAAAAAAACATTAAATCAAATATGTTTACTGTTGAAATTGAGTGACGTAACTAAATCTCAACAGTAGCATACAAAAATGTTGCGACCTTTAAGAAAATTAATGAAATTATAATTGAAAATGAAAATCATTCTTTTTAGAACAAAATTGACATAGTCCTGGTGTTACACTCATTAGGATGGCATTTGCATTTATTTTCCACACCAGCACTCGATTACGAATATATATCTGTATGTTTTTATATCCAGTAATCAGAAATGTTATCCGAGCACAGAGGTCAAATCATTCTGTTTTAAATCGAAAATTTTCTTTGTGTATTAGGATTTTTGAAATATTAATACCCTCAAACCATCCTTGTTCTACAAACTGTGAAATCTGGTTGTTCCACTTCCATTAGTACCTGCTTCTCCATAGACCTGTTCTGCAAACGTTGATTATTTTATGCATACAATATCTGTAGACACATTTAAACTTCTGAGCATGTTGTGTTGTGATTATTCAAAATCTTTTCTAATCACATCCTAAAAACTAACTTACCTTCAAATCTTTTCCGATATGGTTCATCCTAATTTATACCATAATGATTCTACCAATCGTGTAACGTACAGTTGACCAAAGTCAATTTTGTATCGTTAACAGACGTTTACGTTATTTTTACTGGACCACTCATTTTTCAGCTGCATCAGAGGGGTTTGGGTATTTACAGTATAACAGAAAGATATAGATAGATCGGATGAAAATAAGTTAACTTAAAAAAAATAAAAACTTTGTTCTCACATGGCCATCTTGTCAAACTCCATCTTCTCTCGCTCTCTCAGCACAAAAAATAGTAATAACTAGTGTATTCTAGTATTCTTTCCATCCCATCACCTACAATTGCTCATTTTTCCTATTCTAACTATAAAGTAAGATTTTGATAGCGGCTGTGAGTTATCGAAACATATTCTGTTACTACTAGTGGCGTTGTATGTAGGCAGCTTTTGTATACAGTTTGTTTTGTATACATACAAAGTTTGTTGAAAACAGGAAACTTTTCTCGTTTTCCAGCAGCAGTTGAGTTAATTTTTGTTAGACTGATTTACAATTATAAGAAATTACAAAACGTATAACGCAATGCCGTCCGTAAGTAAACTTTTTGTTATTTTTTATTCGTTGGAATTATTATTGTGTTCGCGCGCCACTGTATAATCAACAAAATATGTTCTATATGTGTTATTATGGTTTTCCATATTATTCACTGTTTGTGTGCTTTTGTCACTTTTGAATTAAAATGCAATATTTAAAAATATACTTTTTATTGTTTATTTTTAAATTTATTTATAATAATATAAACTTCCTTATAGTAACAATTTGATTTTTATTTTACAGAATATCGATTTTGACTTACGTCATCCTCAGCTCTTAAATTATTATTACAATTTTTTGCTTAAACTATTACTTATATACTATTTCAACTGCTGTTTTTTATTATTATGTCATATATTTTGTTAGTTTTAGTGTTGATTTTATCATTTAAAATATTGTTATTGGTTTTGTGTTTATATATTTCTATTTCTTCCAATCTATCTAGATTTTCTCCTTTTCTTTTTTTATATAATATGGTTAAATTTGTGTTGATATTTGTGTATTTGTGTTTTTCTATTTTCAAATGTTGCGCATATCTGGATTTTGGATCGCTTCTGTTAATTTCATTGGTGTGCTCAATAAATCTTTTTTTGAAGACCTCCCCGTCTGGCCTATATAAAATTTACTGCAGTCGTCACAGGTAAGCTTATAAACACCTGTGTCTAAGCTTTGGGTTTTTTTAGTTTTTAGGTAGTTTTCTATTTTATTTTTGTTTTTGTAAGCCGCAATATATCCATATTTTTCTAATATTTTTTGGATTATTTTGAATGTTGTTTTATTGTATGTTACGCCTACGTATTTTTTACCTGCTAAGTTTTCTTCATTTTTCAACGTTGTTAAGGCTCGCAAATTTTTCTTGTTTTTATATTTTCTATTTAATGTGTCAATCATTTCATTTTTATATCCATTTTTACTGGCTATGTATTTTATATTGTTTGATTCGTCTTGATAATTTTCAGCGTTCATCGGTATAGTGTTCAATCTATTGATCATGTGGTTGTAGGCAGCTAGTTTATGTTGGTATGGATGATGTGATTTGATATTTCAAAAATACACAAACCAGATACACCGATAAGACCATTAATTAATTTCACCACAGCACCAACATACAGAATAGCGAAGTACATAAACAAACTATTGAAATACCACATAAAATTTGATTACAGTTATTCAGTCAAAAATAACACAGAATTAATCAATAGAATAGAACCAATAATAATACCTCACAAAGCAAAATTAGCATCGTTTGATATAACCAACATGTATTCCAACATACCAATAAAAGATACAATAAATATAACAAAAAATATGTTAATAAAAAATGGTTTAAACCCAACAGATACACAAGAAATAATAAACATAATAACCGAAATAACAAAACAAAACTATTTCGCACATAACAATGAGTATTATCAACAAACAGAAGGATTACCTATGCGTAGCCCACTATCCGGAACATTAGCCGAAATATATCTCAACGATTTTGAAACAAAATATATACATAATAACTCAAATCCACACAAATAAAAAATCATTTATTGGTATCGCTACGTTGATGATATAATTTTATTATTCAAAGGAACAAATAGACAGCCTAATCTATTACATTAATACATAAACAGCATAGAACCTTTCATTAAATTCACGTTAGAAAATGAAGAAAATAACACAAACTTTTTGGATTTATCAATCAAAAATGTAGATTCAAAACACACATTCAAAATATTCCAAAAACCAACCCAAACGGATTAAACAATAAATATCAAATCACATCATCAATACCAACATAAACTAGCTGCCTTCAACCACATGATCAATAGATTGAACAGTATACTGATGAACGCTGAAAATTATCGAGACGAGCTAAACAATATAAAATACATAGCCAGTAAAAATGGATATAAAAATGAAATGATTGACACATTAAATAGAAAATATAAAAACAAGAAAAATTTGCGAACCCTAACAACGTTGAAGAATGAAGAAAACTTTGCAGGTAAAATATACGTAGGCGTAACATACAATAAAACAACATTCAAAATAATCCAAAAAATATTAGAAAAATATGGATATATTGCGACTTACAAAAACAAAAATAAAATAGAAAACTACCTAAAAACTAAAAAAACCCAAAGCTTAGACACAGGTGTTTATAAGCTTACCTGTGACGATTGCAGTAAATTTTATATAGGCCAGACGGGGAGGTCCTTCAGAAAAAGATTTATCGAGCACACCAATGAAATTAACAGAAGCGATCCAAAATCCAGATATGCCCAACATTTGAAAATAGAAAAACACAAATACACCAATATCAACACAAATTTAAACATATTACATAAACAAAGAAAAGGACAAAATCTAGATAGATTGGAAGAAATACAAATATATAAACATAAAAACAATAACAATATTTTAAATGATAAAATCAACACTAAAACTAACAAAATATATGACATAATAATAAAAAAACAGCAGTTTAAATAGTATAGAAGTAATAGTTTAAGCAAAAAATTGTAATAATAATTTAAGAACTGAGGATGACGTAAGTCGAAATCGATATTCTGTAAAATAAAAAATAAAAATCAAATTGTTACTATAAGGAAGTTTATATTATTATAAATAAATTTAAAAATAAACAGTAAAAAGTATATTTTTAAATATTGCATTTTTAAAATATGTTCGTGATCCACTGTAACTAATCAACAAAACAAGTAAAAAAAACATCATCTAGAAAAATGCATATTTTTATTATAATAAAATAAAATCTTTCTCTCGTTTTGACCACTGCCGAGGAAACAACATTAAATCAACATTGCAAATAATTTAATTTTTCTCTATTGTTTAATTTTGAGTTATGTTTCAACTTCAAGTTAATAAAATCAATTTTATATTAATGTTTTCTTAAATCAAATATTTTTTATTAAACATAATTATTTGCGTAATCATAAACTGGTGCCGAAACCCGGGAATTGGGTCAGCGTGGGAGCAACGCCAATAAAATTAAGTATCGTTTTCAATTATTAAAGTGAACAATTTGAAATTTTCTGAGTATTTTGTTAAAAATTGAGTGCATAAAATATTGTAAAAGTTTTTTTTGTTGAAACACGTTTCGCGTATCACAATTTTTGTTTTCTTTACTCTTTATAATTATGTCAAAATAAAAAATTGAATTTCTGTGCGAACGTTTGGAGCGTTTTGGACAATTGATTGCAGCATTCAATGATAAGACCACGGCACATGATGTACAAGCACATGTAGAAATGCTTGAAAAAATATGGGAAAGTTATGTGCGACTCGAATCGGAAATAATGAAAATGCCAGACGCTAGTGAAAAGGTAAATCAATTTGAAAAACATTATGTAAAGATAAATGCTTCATTGATAATGTTTGGAAAAAGGTTCAAGGTTGAAAAACTACATGACGCTGCGATTGATCAACTTGCGATGGGTCAAAAAGAATTTGTTACCGAACTCACACGAATTTATAAAGTCCAGGCGCGAAAACAAGAATTACGTTTGCCTTCTATTAATATTCCATAATTTGATGGCGATTATTCTAAATGGTATGCTTTTCGAGATTTATTCGTTTCAACTATTCATTCAAAACAAGAAATCCCAAATGTCCAAAAGTTACAATATTTGCAAAGTTATTTGAAAGGCGAAGCCGCTGCTTTATTACGTCATTTGGAAATCATTAAGGCAAATTACGAAGAAGCGTGGACAAAACTAACGGAAAGGTACGATAAGAAAAAGCTCATTATCTCGTCATTTATACGAAAATTTATGGAACAAGTTCAATTATCTACCTCACATTCTTCTAATGCGCTACGCCATCTAGCTGATACTTCTGATGAATGTATTCGCGGGCTATCTGCATTGGGCACTTATGGAGAATCCAGAGATCCGTAGTTAATTTTTATAATTCTTAGCAAAGCTGATGCAGACACGCGACAAGCATGGGTAGATGAACATGCAGCAAATAAATTGTCAACATTCAAGGAATTTCTCGAATTTTTAAACAATCGTTGTGATGCAATAGAAGGCGCTCAATCTTTCGCAAAAAGGCCAATTAATAAAGTACGCACATTCCACAGCGCAAATTTTAACGGAAATATCCGATGTCCACATTGCAGCGAGCCTCACAAACTGTATGCATGCCACAAATTTAAATCGCTTGCACCCAAACTACGTTACGATATTGTCATCAAACAAGTGTTGTGTAAAAATGGCCTTTATCCTGGTCATTTAGCTGAAAGATGTTTTTCTAAATTTAACTGTCACACATGCCGCAAAAAGCATCATACTCTTTTACATGATTCAATTTCTCACGATGACACCCACTCCCACAATTCACAAACCAATACAAATGTTTTACACACTTTATTCAACTCGGGTACAAATTGCCGTCACCAATGTCACGACCTTCACTCAAACAAAGAATCAAGTGAAAATTCAATAGCGCTATCTGCAAACACAAGCGTCTACAGTCCATCTGCAATACCAACAACGTCCAGCAGCGCAACAATCACCGAACATAAATGTCCATGCGCTGTAAGTCCAAGCGATAACCAAATCGCCAAAATCATATCTTTGACCACAACTAGAGCCAGCCAAATACGATTCATGCCCTTGTTGCCAACAGTCATAGCTAATATACAAGATATTTATGGAGTGCTTCATCCATGCCGCATTTTACTTGATTCGGGATCTGAAGCAAATTTTATTACCGAATCTTTCGTGCGAAAATTGTCATTAAAACGCACGAATGCTAAGGTTCGCGTCCACGGTTTATCTAGTTTTGGTGTTGGATACACTAACGGCTCAGCTGTACTTACAATACACTCAAATTACAATCCACAATTTATCATTTCGTTGGATGCACTTATCCTGCCTAAGTTAACGACCAATCTACCAGCATCTTCATTTAAAACTCAGGATTGGACATATATTAAATTAATTCAATTGGCCGATCCAAAATTTAACATTAATAGTGAAGTCGACATAATTTTGGGCTACGAAATATTTTTAAAATCATACAAAATGGCTACATCGAAGGACCTGATAATTTTCCGGATGCAAGAGAAACTGTGTTTGGATGGGTACTTTGTGGCAAGGTTCCAAATGATTCGATATCGTTTTCGATGTCGTCACTTCACATCAAAATCGAAGACGACATAAATAACTCCTTGCGTAAATTTTGGGAATTAGAAAATGTTGCTGAAGCACCAAAGATATCTGCAATCGACTTACAATGTGAAAGGCATTTTAGCGAAAATTTGAGACAAAATGCGGAAGGAAGATATATTGTAAGATTACCGTTTCAACATACTGATAATAAATTGGGTACCACTCGTCCACAAGTCCTTAGCCGATTAATTTCAATGGAGCGCAAATTTGTTCGTGATCTACAATTAAAAAATGATTACATTAAATTCATGAATGAGTACATCTCACTTGGGCATATGGAAAAAATTCCACATCACGAAATCAACGTCGCACTTCATAAATCGTGCTATTTACCGCATCACGGCGTCCATAAACATACAAGCACAACTACTAATTTAAGAGTGGTCTTTGATGGGTCATCAAAAATCAGCACTAGTTAATCATTGAATGATTTACTCATGATTGGCCCCGTTGTACAGCGTACATTATTTTCTATTTTGATTAATTTTCGTTGTTACAAAATTGCAATTGTTTCAGACATAGAAAAAATGTATCGTCAAGTTCTTGTGGATCGGCGAGACATCGATTTTCAACGAATTTTGTGGCGAGATTCATATTTACAACCAATTGAAGAGTTTCGTTTACTTACCGTTACGTATGGTTTATCGCCGTCATCTTATTTGGCAACACGGACCTTGAATGAAATTGCTGAAAATGTCAAAATTAAGTATCCAGATGTTGCAGTGGCTATAAAAAATCAATTCTGCGTAGATGACTTAATGACGGGTGCTGATGATATTTGTGGTGCAAAGAAGTTACGTAATGACATTGATCAAGATTTAAGCGCACATGGGTTTCAACTCCGCAAATGGCAATCTAGTTGTTCAGAACTTAACAATAATTCATCTACCAGTGAACAACCATTAAAAATTCAAGAAGATGATTCTGCCAAAGTGTTGGGCCTCGAATGGAACTCAACTAATGATACTTTAACTTTCCGACTGAACTTCGAAAACCTGCCAATAATTAACACCAAAAGAGTTATTTTGTCGGAATTATCGCGTATTTACGACCCACTTGGATGGCTCGCACCAACCACAGTCTTAATTAAAATTACATATCAGCAGTTATGGAAACAAAAATTTGATTGGGACGATCCATTGCCACAAAATTATGTAAAAAATTGGCTAACAATACGAAATGAAGTGTTTAAATTTGCTGAATTATCAATACCCCGTTGCGTCGTCGTTTACAATCAATCAATCCAATAACACGGATTTTGCGACGCTTCTCAAATGGCTTATGCTGCGGCTGTCTATGTTCGTAGTGCCGATTGTAATGGCAATGTGTCCGTCAAACTATTAGCAGCGAAAACTAAAGTCGCTCCGCTTAAAACAGTTACGTTACCGCGATTGGAGCTTTGTTCAGCCCATCTACTATGCAAATTGATGAATTCAGTCCTGGAATCTATGCAAAATATATCATTGACAGTTTACGCTTGGACAGATTCGATGACGGTCCTATCGTGGTTATCCAGCTCACCGCATCGTTGGAACAGCTTCGTGGGAAACCGCACAGCTGAAATATTGGAGCACTTTCCCCAAAGTTATTGGAATCATGTCAACAGTAAATCAAATCCTGCGGTTTGTGCAACTCGTGGACTAACTCCATCACTACTCATACATTTTACATTATGGTGGTCAGGTCCAGAGTGGCTGCGGAAAGCGGAAAATGAATGACCAAGATCCAAAATAAATGACACAAACTTAGAGCAGCGTAAAAATTATGTAGGGTGTGAAGAGGGCAAAAATTGTGAAATACTTGTGGCGACATTAGTTATGCAAACGTGCAATGAAAATTTCAAATTGTTTGATAAAATATCTAATTATAATAAATTAATTCGAGTTACTGCGTATATTTTTAGGTACATTCAAATTCTAAAGGCAAAGTCCAAAGGAGAAAATTTTAATCAACTCCCATATCTTGCTGCAGATGAATTGCGTCATGCTAAATTATTTCTCACCAGGATGTCACAATCACAATCACAATCATTTGAAGCTGAAATTAGTCAATTATTACATAATGGGAAATCGCCAAACAAAAATCCACTATCACAATTAAATTTGTTTTTTGACGATGATAAAATTTTGCGCGTTGGTGGGCGATTGCAACAAGCCAATATTCCATTTAAACAAAAACCTTCTGCACTCCTAGCTCGAGATCATCCGTTCACCAAATTGATAATTGTACACTTCCATTAATTACAACTGCACGCTGGCGCCAATTTGACAAAGAGTTTGGTACAAAGAGAATATTGGATACCAAAATCGCGCATATTGATTCGACAATTAATTGGTAAATGCATCACATGTTTTAAATTTCGCACTCAAGCTGCATCTCAAATCATGGGCCAACTTCCATCATCACGCGTAAATGAATTACGCGTGTTTTCACATGTAGGTGTTGATTACGCCGGCCCTGTATTGATAAAAGAGGGAATTACACGCAATGCTAAACAGTATAAGGGATACATATGCTTATTTGTATGTTTCTCATCTAAAGCGATTCATTTGGAATTATCTTCAGGTCTTAGCACTGATGATTTTATTCTTGCGTTTCGACGATTCACGGCTAGGAGAGGATTACCATCTGTAGTGTACAGTGATAATGGCAAAAATTTTGTTGGGGCAAGCAAGGAGATAACAAAGTTAAAACCTTTATTACAATCACAACAACACAATAACAGAATTGCCTCCACACTTGCCAATGATAACATCAAATGGAAATTTCAACCCCCATACGCTCCGAATTTTGGTGGTTTATGGGAGGCGGGCGTGAAGAGCGTCAAATCACACTTAAATCGAGTCATTGGAGACGCTGTGTTAACATATGAGCAAATGGCAACTTTATTATACAAAATTGAGAGTATATTAAACTCACGTCCTCTTTGCTAATTATCCGAAGACCATGAATCGTTCGATGCTTTGACTCCAGGTCATCTACTTATTGGCCAACCACTGACGTCAATTCCGGAACCGTCTTTGGAATCAATAACCTTTAGACGATTAAATCAACATCAAAAAATTCAAAGCATGCAGCAGCAATTTTGGTATCGATGGAGAAGTGACTACTTATCTACTCTACAGCAAAGACCAAAATGGCGAAATGAGCCAAATTTAGCTGTCGGTGATTCGGTTGTTATCAAAGATGATAGACTGAGACCAAATATGTGGTCATTAGCCAGGATTCTAAAATGTATCGAGGGACCGGATGGAAAAGTAAGAGAGGCTGAAGTTAAATCTAAAGAAGGCATATATTTAAGACCAATAAACAAATTGTGTCCTCTACCCAATCAATAATTGAAATCACTTATTTCAAGGGAGGCGGTATGTTCGCGCGCCACTGTATAATCAACAAAATATGTTCGTGATCCACTGTAACTAATCAACAAAACAAGTAAAAAAAAACATCATCTAGAAAAATGCATATTTTTATTATAATAAAATAAAATCTTTCTCTCGTTTTGACCGCTGCCGAGGAAACAACATTAAATCAACATTGCAAATAATTTAATTTTTTTCTATTGTTTAATTTTGAGTTATGTTTCAACTTCAAGTTAATAAAATCAATTTTATATTAATGTTTTCTTAAATCAAATATTTTTTATTAAACATAATTATTTGCGTAATCAATTGTTTAATTATTTATTACCATTTATTAATGTGGAACTATTTATTATTGTGGAACTATTTATTATTGTGGATCTGGAATCGCCCCAAGACAAGCACAAAAATAAATATATTTGCTTTTGTTTATAAGTTGATGATAACTGTGACTATATTACAATCAAGTATGAATATGTTGAACCTGTAGAAGAATTATTTTTAACTTGTTTCGTAGATTTAGTATTGAGCTGCCATGTAATGTGGACAATCGACGATCACCACTGGGAAAGATCTACAATTTTCTCCATTGCTATACCTATTTTTATTGAAATGCCTTAATACCGTTCCCATTCTAAAGATGAAAAGAAGTCAACATTCTGTCCAGTCTGTACTCACTAGAAAAAATATGTTCTTTAGTAGACATCTAACTTGGATGACTACTAAAGAATATATTTTCATCTACTTGGATACTATGTAAACTATGTATACAATAACAAGTAACAGTTTCTTCGAGTGTCGGTTTCACCATACCCATATCAGGACACTTACCATGTCTTTCCGGTTGTAGTTAAATTCTTACAAGTCATTTAAGGATAATAAACTCAACTAAATTTAATTTTCCATTGCTCAATTTATTTTCCTTAAGAACAAATAACTAACAACTGTTCTAATATTTGCAGTTTAATAGCAATAAAATCATTTTTCATAGCCAGTCAAGTAGCATTAATCATTTTAACACTTACTGTCCTATCATTGCAATAGTTATCAATTATAATCTCATGTATGAATAAATTTTAATAAAAGCTTCCACTTACAGACTATTTTAAAGTATGTTAACAAAGAAATAATAATAATAATAACACAAGCAAACATAGATATATTCTTTAATTCTACTTAATATGTAATTCCTTCAAAATGGTAATTTAAAGTGTAATAAAATCCAATTTATATTTTTCTGGTTATTTTAAATATATGCAAGTTCATAAAAAGCTAATAAAACATACACCACCATCGTCGACCGATGAACCAACCAACCATAACAAGTCATATATGTAAATATTATATGCATATGTTCATCGTATATTTAATGGAAGGATAAAAGGAAAATATTTTTATTATATTACTATTCATGACCATTCATGCTTCCGCTTCAAAAATTTAATTTCTTTTCATAAATATTTTATTTTATATCTTAATTTTTGTGTTTAAGAAAATTTATTGTTCAATTATTTTAAATAATATAAAACTGAAAGACTTGTTGACAGTAACTGAATTCCACCAACTATGACAACGTTCTTCGAACAGAACTGTAGGTATTTAACTTAATTTCTATAAATCATATAAATTTTCTTCATTTTCCTATTTTTTTTTATGTTGTTATCGTTTTTCATAAACATGCTCGCAATTAAAGAAACATATTTTTTAATATTCGTCAAAATAATTCAATTCGTCCACAATAACACCAAAACAATAAAAACATATAAAGCAACAAAAACAAAATCTATGTTAGCACACCCACACCCATACATAAAAAATTAAACATAAAAGAAAAACGACATTATTAGTTTATCATTTTGAAAAGCTCGCACGACATTGAAGTATTGAGTTGTACCAGAGAACAATAAACCTCGTGAAATAACAATAAAACATTTAACAACAACAAAAACAACTTCAATAATAGGAATATTAAAAGCACAAGTAAAAAGTTTAGTTGATTTTTTATGTTTTCTGTATATTTTATGGATTTGACTTTTCAATAAAAACTGGGAAGTATGTTTAAGTTTAAAGCTGGGACAAGGAGAAAAATTAGCACGATAATTTGTCTTTTTATTGTATAATAAATATAACGTGATTATGTGCAAATCACGGAACACTGCCCAATTTATGGAGCCCATCGTTAAAACAGGCAAACATTTTTGTGTAGAATGGATATGAAGACGATTTTCTCGGCAGATTATATCAACCCCTATAAAACAGTATAACTAACACGATAATAAAAGCTTATAAAAAGAGAGAATGATAAAGAAAGCTCAAAGAATCCTAACAAAAAAGTGTCGGATTGTAATCAACGATCTATCTTTATCTCTACTCATTTCGATCCAAACCGTATAAATCAACAGTCAACACCAAATATTTCTAAGGTGAAAAAAAATTGCCTGAGCATTTCAGAGGGAAAGTTTGTAATGAAGTGTAATTCAAACTTCATAATTGAAAGTCGAGCCACTTTCCCACACGCATTGAATTTGCATTAACAGAAACTTTCATAGTGGTTTTCGTTTTTCACTTACACTTTTTCTTGTACTCAATCCGTAGTCGTCATCTACAATGCTGTCCGTTTTAAATTTGTCATGAACGGTTGTGCGATTTCCCTAATTTGAATTCGCTCTATGAACCTTTGGAGTTGCTTTTGCTTCATTTTATAAAGTGTTATTTCCTACAATCATTTCGTAATAGATATTTCTGTTTATAATTCCTTTCCAAATTTAGTACAAGTTAATAGTGAAGACTCTTTAGTGGGTACACATATTTAACGAAAGAGAATATCCAATAAACAACTTATCGTGTTTATCCGATTTGTTATTGTTTGCAGGCAGCGTGACTTTAACTATGAATACATGGTTAAAGATAGAGAATGGATTCTTTTTCGACTTGATGTCTAAGAGTTGACAGCTGTTGTTTTTTGCTTCGGTGGACGTGATTACGTGGGATTCTTTGTGGTGTAAAAGTTCAATTAATGATAATAAAATAACCAAAAATACGACACCATAGAATAAATTGTAAAATAATGGTAAATATTAATTGTAATATTTTGTGAAACTAAAGTTGGAAAGCTGTGATAATAGTAGCCGTTTTTGGTTTTTGCTTTGATTGGCGTCTATACGTGGAATTTTCTTTGTGTAATATTTTACTTAATAATAATATTAAAATCGATGAAACTAAACCATAGACTAAGTTAAAATATAATGGTAAATATTAATTGTATTTTTTTTTGTAATAATAATGTGGAAAGCTGTGATAATAGCTGTATTTTTTTGAACTGTGATAAATGATAGTTGTAATCTTAACAAAAAAATTATTTAAGCTCTGGGGTATTTTAAATTAGCAATATATGTGAAAAATAGAACAAAATTTATCCAAAAAAAACTGTTACATAATAAAAGTCTGAAATAAATTTATAAATTGCTTGTTGAGATAATGTTTCAAATAGATGTGATAATGCAGTAATACTTATATCTACACCCGAATCTTTGTGATATTTCTGTGTTAACCCTTGCATTGGGGTGCAGAGATCAAGTGAATAAGTCGGGAAGGTAAATTATAATTAACATCAGAACCCTTACCGCATGCTACGATTGCATCCCGTGTGTCGGCCAGCTAGATACATTTCCGGGGTAGCCATTTTTTGGGTGTGGTTACACGTTGTCATCAGCATACCATTTCCGGCAAGAAAGGAAAAGAAGAAAATCACTGCTATCATCGACCAGTTGGATTGTAACAATTTTTACAACGTCGTCGTGATCCGGATTGCTGAACTTACCAATCTATGAACTGGATGGGAATGAGCGACTAAATTGAACTACAGGAGTGGGATCTGGACAAGCTATGGGGTGAGTCATTTTTAATATATATGTGAGGGTGTGTATATATGTATGAATGGGTGCGTGAGTGCGGGTACATGTGCGTGTATGCACGGGATGTGTATGTGTGGGTGAATGAACCTATAATTAAAGCCTTGATTATTGCTTCTTTCCGTAAATAAATCTGCAGGTTGTAAATTGACTTGGTAGGAGTAGACACATAATTACTACGTTTTCATGCAGATCGAAAAAGAATTGAATCCTTATCCCGTATTCAAACTGTAAAGTGTTTTCATGATAGGATTGAAAACGAGTTGAAAACATTTTTAAAACTGCGTTGAAAAACTGTCAAAATGTCAAAAAGCGTTTAATTGTGTTTCATTAATTGTGTTCAATATTTTATTTTTTTATGCTTGATATTGTATTTTTCTTTTCAATAAAGTTAATGAAATAAACATTTTATAAATCAATGTGAAATTAGTTGTTTTGTAATTAAAAACAAACATAAACATTTTACTGCGCATGACACGATCCAGTTTTCCGTTTTCATGTATTTCCGAATATTTGGATACCGATACGATCCCAAAAAAAATCGAGATCGTATTTAAAAATAAATAGTATTCAAAACTGTAATTTTTGATGTTTTCATGGTGAATTCAATTCGAATTTGGTTTTCAAATCGTTTTGAACTAATCATGAAAACGTAGTAAATATTTATATGTTTTTTTAATTAAATTTTCATTAGTTCATTATTTTATGTGATTTAGCCATTCATTAGCAATAATCTATTGTTGGAAAATATGAAGGACAAAAAAAGGAAATGATAACTAATGGTGAGATTTAATATGTGTTTTGAGTGGATAACAGGATTAAGTTATTTCCGTTACAAGATTCCTGATAGCATAAATAATGATAATAGAAGTTTAACGAAAAATGCAGTTAAACGAAAATGCAGCTTCTACAAAAAAATGTCAATAATTTATTAGTAAAATTAAACATAAACAGTCAAAACTTATGTGATAAACCCGAAACGACGGGCTTAGATAAATTAATTTTATTCGATGCGAATTATAAAGCGATTAATAGTGAAAATGAAATCAAGAATAACAAACGGGATAAATTAAAGAAGTCGGTTGTTGAACGTAAATTGGTCGATCGTCAGTACATCGAAAGGGACTCAAGTTGCCGGATATTCGAGAAGTAAAACTTATAAGAGCAATCTATAATATTGTTATTACATTTACAATGTTTCTGGTTCCATATACGATTTGTCATACTTTATCCGAGCATGATTTTCATTTTTATAAGCTAACAAATGAATTTAAAAATAAAATCGACATAGCTTTAATGATATGGTTCCCATCGTTAGCATGAACATCGTGGGGCCAACCGTTTTTTTTTGTTTTGGGCTAAACTGTGCGAAGCTAACTCTACAAATAAAATTTTCACTCATATTTTCACCTCTATTTACATAAACTACTTCATATTTGTGCGTTACACTTCAACAAATCAAATTGGTTGTTTATAAACTCCCATTGGTAACATATATGGCATTATTGAAAAGAATAATCGGACTGTTGATGAAAAGTTTATTTATATGAATAATCGGCCGTTGTGTGTGTGTCTGGGTATATGTGTGTGTTTGTGAGTGTATGAGATGTGAGAGCGTGTGAATGTGTGCTGTAAATGGTGGGGGTTGGACGTGGTGATCGTGGTTCTTTCACATAAGGGGGTCGCCAAAGTCTACTCATTTCACTTGTGTTTTTTTTTCTATCCGTTTATTTGGTCTCGAAATACGTGTACAACATTGTTATTTGTAATGGAGAAGCAGGATTCCTTTCTCGATCCCATAGGCTGAATCTAGCTTGGGGCCAAATAAATCTCATCCAGGTGTGCGACCTGCTATGCCACGAAGAAGCTCTTCACTACAAGTTACTTTGAAAAAATCACAAAAAAGTATTTTAACACAGCAACTTTGATTGGAGCAAACTAAACTGATTGCTCCACCCACTTTTCTGTATTATTAAAAATATTGTAGGAATATTTGCTAAAGAAAACTACTAATTAATTATTTATCTGATTTGTGATTTAAATTTAGTGGCAACATTTTTCTTCTAAACTAAAGTTAATTTGTTTCCAATTAAAGTTTGTTAATTAAATTTTTTTAATGTAAAGAAAAAATTAAAAAAAAATTAAGTAGTAATATAATTTAATTAAGTAAATAAACTAATTACTTAACATTTTTTATTAGTAATTTTTTTAATTATTCTTTTAATCATTGAATATTTTAGCATCAATTTGCAATTTGAGCTCCGATTTTTAATGTTGTTGTTTTCACTGAGCTTCAATTCTTTTATTTTGTTCTACTAATGTAAATATTTCACCTATTATATCTAATAGAATAACTATAATTTTAAAATTGATTGTTTGTAATTTTAGTAAATTTTTCCGATATGTATATAAAAAAATATTGCGACGCTGATGCATAGGCTGACTTCACCACAGCTTTGGAAACATAGTGTTCTGGATATATAATGAGCTAATATCCATAAAATACTTTAATTAAAAGCTAACAAATACTATGGACTTCGTAGTTCTAATAATAAAAATATTAAAGCAGGCAGTAGTATCCCAACAAACATAAATTCTGTTGTACGAGAAAAAGTAAAAAAAATTTTATCGGAAGTGACAAAGCGGAAGTTAGGATGCAGAACTGTTGTAAACCGTATTAAATGTTCATGTACCAAATTTCATCTAATTCGATTATCAGGTACAGAAGTTATTGAGCTTCCAAAATAACAGGTGCTTGGAGGACCCCCTACCACTTTGTTCACTATCGCTAAAAAAAACTAATCAGTTCTTTGCCATACATATATGCATCTTTTTGCAAAGTGTAATCAAAATTACTTAACGAACGAATGTTGTATGCTTCCGACAAACATTGAAACAATAAACAGATGTTCGGGAGGACCCCACCACTTATCCCAATATTGTCCAAAAACTAGTCAATTCTTTGTCATTAAAGTCTTCATATTTTTTCAAAGTGCCATTAAAATTGATTAATGAATGAAATCTGTATGCTCCCAACAAACTTTAAAAACAAAGTGTGAAAAGTCAGCAGTTGTATGGTAGATCCCCCGCCACTTTGATCAATGTGTCCCAAAAGATGATAATTATCTTCTTACACTAATTGAAACCTTTCCCATAAGTTTCATCATAATCAGTTCATTATTGTAGGCTGTAGTGTAGCCCCCGCGTACTCCAGTCCCTGCTATTGGTATATGAGTTAACGTGAGATATCACATACCACTGGCAATAGCAGTGAGATATCACTAGCCAAGGTGATATCTTAGGGGTGCTGGCGGATGAACTGTATTCAGTCAACGGTAGCACTCTCAATCTTAGCTAATGAATATTCCTTGATGCTGGAACGCTGTAGCTTGCTCGATGTAACGAGCCTTCATATAACTACATATCTGAACTTTAATCATTGAAAAATATTCTGCGTCCCATAATCAGGGATTATGCCATTGGCTGGACTATTGGCAAACCAATTTTAGTTTTGTTGCTGCAAATTTGTAAAACAAATTTGCTTTTTATCTTTTATTTTATTTTTATTTTCCCTATCCTATCACGATATATTGGCCTATGTCATATTTTATATGTGATAGGATTTATGGTTTAGTTATCCATTACTTAACAAAAAAATATTAAAAAAAAACAAAAAAAAACAGATTTGCGTCAATTAACATCCTTAGAACGCATGTTGTTGTGGGACCTTGGTCTTAAAAGGTTTTTATGTGTTGTTGTGACACATATTGTAATGCCTACTACACATCTCATTTTATTAAAAAAAAAAAAAAAAAGATACTGAAAAAACTGCCAACAATTCAAAAACATGTTTTTTTTACCGGAAGTAAAAAACCGGAAGTTGGAATGCAGAATTTTTGTAAATCATACTAAATGCTTATGTACCAAATTTCATCCTATTTGATTATCAGGTACAGATGTTATAGAGCTTTAAAAAAACAGGTGTATGGGACACCCCCCACCACTTTGTTCACTATCGCTCAAAAACTAATCAGTTCTTTGCCATACATGTTTGCATTTTTTTCCAAAGTGTCATCAAAATTGGTTCACGAACGAATGCTGTGTGCTCCCAACAAACATTGAAAAAATGATGACACAGTTAACAGGTGCTCGGGAGACCCCGTACCACTTATCCCAGTATTGTCCAAAAACTAATCAGTTCCTTGTCATTTAAATCTCCATCTTTTTCTAAAGTGTCATTAGAATTGATTAATGAATGAAGTCTGTATGCTCCCAACAAACTTTAAAAACAAAGTGTGAAGAGTCAGCAGTTGTATGGTAGACCCCCTGCCACTTTGATCAATGTGTCCCAAAAGATAATAATTATTTTTTACACTAATTGGAACCCTATTCCATAAGTTTCATCATAACCACTTCATTATTGTAGGCTGTAGTGTGCATAAAGACACTGAAAAAACTTTAAAAAAGTACAAAAAAAATTTTTTTACCGGAAGTGAAAAACCGGAAGTTGGGATGCAGAACTATTGTAAACCGTACTACATACTCATGTACCAAGTTTCATCCAATTTGCTTATCAGGTACAGAAGTTATAGAGCTTTCAAAAAAACAAGTGCTCCAGGGAACCCCCACCACTTTGTTCACTATCGCTCAAAAACTAATCAGTTTCTTGCCATACATGTTTGCATCTTTTTCCAAAGTGTCATCAAAATTGGTTCACGAACGAATGCTGTGTGCTCCCAACAAACATTGAAAAAAGTGTGACACATTAAACAGGTGTTCGGGAGGACCCCCACCACTTATTCCAATATTATCCAAAAACTAATCAGTTCTTTGTCACTTAAGTCTCCATCTTTTTTCAAAGTGTCGTTAAAATAAATTAATGAATGAAGTCGGTATGCTCCCAACTAACTTTAAAAAAAAAGTGTGAAAAGTCAGCATTTGTATGGTAGACCCCCCACCACTTTGATCAATGTGTCCCAAAACATGATAATTATCTTTCCACACTAATTGGAACCCTATTCCATAAGTTTCATCATAATCACTTCATTATTGTAGGCTGTAGTGTGCATAAGGACACTAAAAAACTTCAAAAAAGTACAAAAAAAATTTTTTACCGGAAGTCAAAAACCGGAAGTTGGGCTGTAGAACTGTTCTGAACTGTACTAAATGCTCATGTTCCAAGTTTCATCCAATTCGATTATCAGGTACAGATGTTATTGAGCTTTAAAAAAAACAGGTGTATGGGACACCCCCCACCACTTTGTTCACTATCGCTCAAAAACTAATCAGTTTCTTGCCATACATGTTTGCATCTTTTTCCAAAGTGTCATCAAAATTGGTTCACGAACGAATGCTGTGTGCTCCCAACAAACATTGAAAAAAGTGTGACACATTAAACAGGTGTTCGGGAGGACCCCCACCACTTATTCCAATATTATCCAAAAACTAATCAGTTCTTTGTCACTTAAGTCTCCATCTTGTTTCAAAGTGTCGTTAAAATAAATTAATGAATGAAGTCGGTATGCTCCCAACAAACTTTTAAAAAAAAGTGTGAAAAGTCAGCATTTGTATGGTAGACCCCCCACCACTTTGATCAATGTGTCCCAAAACATGATAATTATCTTTTCACACTAATTGGAACCCTATTCCATAAGTTTCATCATAATCACTTCATTATTGTAGGCTGTAGTGTGCATAAGGACACTAAAAAACTTCAAAAAAGTACAAAAAAAATTTTTTACCGGAAGTCAAAAACCGGAAGTTGGGCTGTAGAACTGTTCTGAACTGTACTAAATGCTCATGTTCCAAGTTTCATCCAATTCGATTATCAGGTACAGATGTTATTGAGCTTTAAAAAAAACAGGTGTATGGGACACCCCCCACCACTTTGTTCACTATCGCTCAAAAACTAATCAGTTTCTTGCCATACATGTTTGCATCTTTTTCCAAAGTGTCATCAAAATTGGTTCACGAACGAATGCTGTGTGCTCCCAACAAACATTGAAAAAAGTGTGACACATTAAACAGGTGTTCGGGAGGACCCCCACCACTTATTCCAATATTATCCAAAAACTAATCAGTTCTTTGTCACTTAAGTCTCCATCTTGTTTCAAAGTGTCGTTAAAATAAATTAATGAATGAAGTCGGTATGCTCCCAACAAACTTTTAAAAAAAAGTGTGAAAAGTCAGCATTTGTATGGTAGACCCCCCACCACTTTGATCAATGTGTCCCAAAACATGATAATTATCTTTTCACACTAATTGGAACCCTATTCCATAAGTTTCATCATAATCACTTCATTATTGTAGGCTGTAGTGTGCATAAAGACACTGAAAAAACTTCAAAAAAGTACAAAAAAATTTTTTTACCGGAAGTTGGGATGCAGAACTATTTTAAACCGTACTACATACTCATGTACCAAGTTTCATCCAATTCGCTTATCAGGTACAGAAGTTATAGAGATTTCAAAACAACAGGTGCTCCAGGGACCCTCCACCACTTTGTTCAATATCGCTCAAAAACTAATCAGTTCCTTGTCATACATGTGTGCATCTTTTTCCAAAGTTTCATCAAAATTCATTCACGAATGAATGTTTTATGCTCCCAACAAACATAAAAACTTTGTGGAAAAAACCACCTGTTGTATGGTGGACCCCTCAAACCTTTATCCAATGTGCTCCAAAAGCTGATAAAATCTTTCTCATGTTATTTAAAAGCTTTTAGCAACGTTTCATGAAAATCGATCGGTAATTGTAGGCTACAGTAGGGATAAACACTTGAAAAAAAACTTTTTAACCGGAAGTGACAAACCGGAAGTTGGTATGCAGAAATATTGGAAACAGTACTAAAACCTTATATACTAAGTTTCAATAAGATCATAGCCCGCAATCAGAAGTTATTCAAGATTTACACTTAGAGGTGTTCGGGAGACCCCTCCACATTTTGTCCAAATTTGAAATGAATCCAGATCTTCCATTTTCAAGTAAACTTGTATCATTTGCCAAAGTTTCATCAAGATCCTATGCAGAAAACTAATATGCAGAAAAATTATTTTTAAAGCGCTGTAGTTTCCTAAAAACAGATTTTTCCCATTCCTAAAGTTATTCAAGATATAACCTGTTCACACAGTTTCTGGAAATATTTTTTGTTTAGCAGACAATAAACGATCGTGAGAAAGAGTACTTTTACATTTTGTCATATATTTCAACTTGTTGATTACAGATAGCTATAGAACCGCTTATTGCAGATGTCTTATCAAAATTATAAAAATATTTGGGAATAGATAGAGCTTTACGAGAAAGAAATCATCATTTTTTTACCACACCACCTCAGATTTTTTGACACACACCATGGCCGTCAATGGCGACCATAAAACTCGATTTTTTGCATCACCACAAACTTGTGAATTTGGTAATAAAATTGGTGCGATTGAGCAAAAAATAATATCATTTTATTATAATTTTATTATTACAATAAAATATTTGAAAAAATTTTTGGAGTAGTTTTCACCCTTATTTTAAGGGTTCAAAGTTTAAAATGGAGATTTCGAAAAGTATAGCACGATATTTTAAAATTTTTTCCTTTTGTTTCCTTTTTTGTCTACTTTTGATCAATATTTGTCTCATAAAGAAGATTGAACGGAAACAGAAGAAACAGAAACTGGCTCAAAAAACCCAAAGCCGAACAACGTGGTTTTCTCATTCTATGAGATTTTTTCGTTTAGTTCATGGTCGACGCCGATTATGGGATATAAATAGTAGCATTTTTTGTTCAACCCCGCCCATATTCCTACAAAATTGAAAAAATAGCGCCACACTAGCCACCTAAAATCTCGATTTTAAACTTTCAACTCTTAAAATAAGGGTAAAACTACCCCCAAAAACTTTACCCCATTTTCAAAAAAAAGAACAACAATTGTGCTATATTGTTGTGCTGGATGTACTCAGAAAGAATCACATATCACCAATAAAAAAAAGTTGGAAAAAAGGAATATCCCCAGTGGACAAATATTATAAAGCGAAAATTAGTTTTTCAAGTAGAAGTTAGTTCCGCCATTTAAAAAAAATGACAAACAAAGGGTACAGGTGCTGTATTGTTCTAGAGTTGTGCTGGATATTCTACTCAGAAAAAATGTCATATCACCAATGGGGTTGATCAGGGGCGCACACAGAAAAAGTTTTAGGGGGGGGGTCCAACAAATTTTGTTTTTAATATAAAGCGCTGTGTAGGAATTACAACAACACACATATATACCTTTTAAGACGTAGGTCCCACAACAACATGCCTGTTGAGGTGTTGATGAACGATTTTTAAACCTGTGTGGATTGTACACCCCCGGGACTGTTGATTCGGACTAAGCATTTCATTTGTACGATGTAAATCGGTGTGTTTCGATCGGTTGTTGATCTTTTGTTTCAAAAAACGTATTGGCTGTCAGATTTGTCTTCCAAAAATGTTTATAAGTGTGCATCAGTGATGCTAGACTCTAGAAAATAAATTTCCCGTTGCCGTATCAAAATTTACCGATTTTACCGTTTCTTTAAGGAAAAACTTCCCATCAAGCTTACAATTAAAAATAATATAAATATATATAAATCCAATTGTTTGTATGGAAAAAACTTCAAAATCCACCACTATAACAATATTTTTTAATATGTTCAAAATGCATCGATGCATAGAAAGGATCTTGTAGTTCCTTATTGTAGGTGATTTTATTTTTCGTCTCGTAGTGTGAAAATATTCCTGAAACTCAGAAATATGTTATTGCTTGTGGGACTTTCGAAACTTTTGTTTCTATTTTCGTAAGAAATATCAGAACATCAACATCAGAAGGCTGAAATTTCATCGATTTTACTGTATACTATAAAGGCGATGAATGGCAGATTCATTTAAACAAAATTATTGAGTAATCAACATCTTTCTGGAAGGATAGTAAATAGTTGTTACGACCATTTTGAATAAGTTTAAAATTTAAAAAGCTTCTAAGTACAATTAATTGTGAAAAAGCCCGCTTGCCAAGTTTTTGTCCGCTTTCCTGTTTTAAATGAAATATCCCATAAACGGAAAAAAATCACCCGATCTGGCATTACTGGTGTGTATTAATATAATGCTCATATATTTTAGATAGAACTGAGAGCAATTATATTGCGGTCTTTAATTTGAAATATCACATTTTGTTTCGTTTTGGGAATGAATTGGCTAACTTCTAGCATGAAAGAGAAATATCAGATCTATAGGATTTGTAGAAAATTTTAGTAAGAGAAGGTGCAAGTTCCTTTGAAAATGTTGTTAGAATAGGAGGAATGATGTTCAGACCGGAGACTTTGCTGGTAGTTATCCCCCTTAAGATTTTTTTGACAATTTTGGGCTTGAAATAAAAATCTTTCATACTAACGCCTGAAGACTGGATTTTTGGTTTTTCTTTAGGAGTTTCTAAAACAGTCGAGATCACAGCAAAGCGTTCCGCAAACAATGTGATTTTTCTCGCGCTTTCGCTCTGTCAATTTCTGTTTTTTTCGTTTTCGATTATCTGGTTTAATATAATATTGGGCTGTATAGATATTAGGACTTAAATCGTTAAGGGATTTTTGTTATGGAACCAAATATTAAGTAATATTTGTTTGTTTCTAAGGGCCAATTTGGCTGGAAAACAAATATTTTTGTTGGGGTTTCATTATCAAGAAGGAAACGAATTTATTGATACTAAAACATTTTATCAAACAAAATTTATTCTATATTATTAATATATTATTATTTTATTTTTTATTTATTTTCACTCGGATATAACGGCCAAACAACCTACCAGAGCTCCTGACAGTCATGGTCAAATTAGTAACTTGCTTTATTTGTTTTTGATAAATGATCTTTCGTTTGTACAATTTAAAGTATCAGAACCTTTAGGTGGTTCAGACCATATTTTGATTTCCACTCATCTAAATTTACAAGTTCCCAAACAGTTTCAATCTAATCCTAGTCTTATTTGGGTTGCAGATCGTCAGGGGCTTAGAGATATATGTTTAATTCAAACATTTCTGCTTCTAATTTTTCAGAAATAATACACGTGGGTATGCGCAGGTTTATTCCGATATATGGTTCTGAAGGCTGATCTTTAGGATTCGGGTAAATGTGAAGAAGCAATAAAATTTAAAATAAATGCTCTTTAAAAAATGGCCAGGTACAGCCAATTTCAAAAAAGTTGCTAACATGAATTCAACAAATGTTGATTAATTTAATATTATGAGCTTCTTAAGTCGTTACTTAATGAAAGACAATGCGATTTTTGTAAAGGAAGAGCGACGGGAAATTTACATTCTTTGTCACACATATCTGGAACAGTCGGTTGAAAACCTTGGTGAGACTTTCATTGCTGCTCAGCAATTCTAATCTTACTAATGAGCTTGATTCTTTGTATGTTGCTGATTTGACGGTACACAAATACACTATGGATAAACGCGCGTGTCTGCCTAGATCAAATCAATTTTACCTGAACAGAGTATCAATAGCAGCCCATCTTTTTAAGGTTCGAGTGACAAGATGTAGCTTTTCAAAGAAATTTTTTTTAACAGAATTTAGCATCTCTGGAATGCCTTACTGACGTTGGTCTTCCTTGATAATTGTAATCCACAAAACTTTAAGAATAGCTTTCCTCATAAAATCTCGTAAAATCCTCAAAGAGAATTGCTCAATAGTGAGTAACCTTAGATCCCTGGTTAGCATCGTATCTTACGATATTCAGAGATGTTAATCTATAATTTCTTATGGTTAACACTAAATAATGTCTAAATTTAAAAAACAATACTGAAAGATTATCGGTTGGAGGGGGGGGGGGGGGTCCGGACCCGAAAACCCCCCCCTTGTGTGCGCGCCTGGGGTTGATGTTTCGAGCAGAAGCTAGGGTCGCCATTTTGGAAATAATTAAAAAAATAGGTTGCGCTGTATTTGGCTCGTATTGTGCTGGTGCTACTCTGAAAATTTGTATTGTGCTACTCACAAAAAATTTCATACCAATAATTTAAATATTTATAACGCTAACGATTTTTCGAGTAGAAGTTGGCCCCTCTATTTTAAAAGAAAAAAGTTTTCAAACGATTTTTTAAGCAAAAGATAGCGCCACCATTTAAAAAAAATAAAAAACAAAGGTTGTGCGGCATTGTGCTCAAGTTATGCTGGAAGTGCTCCTCTGAAAAACATTTCATATCACTAATGGAAAAATTTTATAACGCTAACATCCAGTAGAAGGTATCACTGCCATTTACGAAAAAATGATAACCAAAAGTTTTGTAGCTGGCGATTTGTATTTTTTTTTAGCTAGTTGCTGAAAAAGAAATTCCACATCATAAATAGAGAATCTAATTACGTTAGCATTATTTTTCATGTAAAAATTAGTGTTAGCATTAATTAAGCATTAATTAGCACTAATACAAGTGACATCTGGTATCGGATGAAATAAACGAATCTTACATGTGCAAATGGGTTTTCAAATTTAGTTGTATATTTCTTCAAAATACTAATCAAGAATTCACATCCACATTCAGGAATTAATAAGTTTCCTAGAATTTAAAACATTTTGTGCTTCCTTAAAACTTTCATCACATCTGCTGTGATTATATTTTAAAGAACTATGCAATCTTTGTTGAAAGCCTATTTTCTCATGTAAAATTCGTTTATTCCATCCAATACCAGATGTCACTTATATTATTAGTAGTAATAATTTAGCGCTAACACTACTCTTTCTACAAGAAAAAATAATGCTAGTGTCAAAATTTTAATCATTGGTTAAATAGAATCTCTTTCTAAGCAGCTAGCTCAAAAATAATTTCATATCACCAGCTACAAATCTTTTTTTTATTATTGATATGAAATTTTTTTCTGAGTAGCACAACCAGAATAACTCGGCCAACTTTTTTTTTTGCAAAATTCTGGGGCTATTTCTTTTACTTCAAAAATCGTTATGGTTTGCTTAAAATTCGTTGGTGATTGGCGATTTTTTTTTAGTAGCACAACCAACACAGCTCTAGCATAATACAGCAAACCCTTTGTTTTTCATTTTTTTATTTTTAAAATGGCGGTGCTAGTTTCTACTAAAAATAATCGGCTTAGCGTTATAAAATTTTTCTATGATAGCAAATGAAAGTTCTATTTTCATCACGCTTAATGCCCTGTGAAAATGGGTTCTTTTCTACTAGTGTAAAAAGAATAACCAACTGTAGTTGCTATGGTTTTTCATATAATTTTACAAAGTTTTTTAAACAACGCTACCATGAACAAAAAGAATATGAATTTTTAATGTTATGTTGTCGATTTCTTATTTTATAATTTATAGTAAATAAATATCGATTATATATATATATATATATATATATATATATATATATATATATATATATATATATATATATACATATTTATATATTTATATATATATATATATATATATATATATATATATATATATATATATATATATATATATATATATATATATATATATATATATATATATATATATATATATATATATATATATATATATATATATATATATATATATATATATATATATATATATATATATATATATATATATGAGCAATTTCACGAAGATTCAACAACGTTTTGACTTGACCCCTTTTAATTTTGATTATTTTTTGTTTATAGATAGTCTTTGATAAATAAAAAATATAAGTTCTCTTAGAATTTTTTTTTTCGACCAGGGGTCTTCACAGGGTGCCCCTCAATTTTTGTTATTTTGTGATGTGAGTGCATTTTGACGAGCGATTGTAGAATCAATCGATTTTCATAAATGATATGTCGTTGAATAGGAATTAGAACAAAGTTTATAAAAATGTACACTGTTAATTTTTTGAAATAATTTTTAATGGTGTAACATAAGAAAAAAACGGTGTAATTGAAAAAAAGATGGCATAGCCTTTTTTTTTTTTTTTAAAATTAAGTTGAAGCTTATTTTTTATCTAACCACTTGTGAAAGTTAAGGACTAGCGTCATTTTTTGTTTTAGAGATAAAATTCGTTGTGCATATGACTGTTGGGAATCAGTTTTTTTTGTTCTGAAGGAAAATTATAAAAATGGCGATTTTTAGATTCAGATTTTTTTTTATGTTAAATATCAAATATTTTATTATTAAATGAACTTTTTAAAAAGCAATTTCAGTCAAGTTCAGCAAATTGACTCGACCCTTTTTAATTTGGTTTATTTTTAGTTTACAGATAGCCTTTGATAAATGAAAAATACGGCTTCAAGTAGAATTTTTTTAAATATAGACCAAAATCGATTCACAAGTATTTTAAGGGCAAAACTGAAAAAATAAATGCAAAACTAAAAAAAATGCAAAACTGAAAGAGTTTTGCCCGCTCTGAGGTCAAAACTTAAATCGAGAAACGTAAACGCTATAAGATTTGGAACAAAAAAAATCTAATCCGTTGACAGTGGCACGTTTAAAGATATTGGTTTTGATCATTTTACTAACTTTTCCATATTTCGTCATGTGCTTTAATTAATTGGTTCGAAACACCCATTGAATTAATGTTGAGTTAGATAAGTCACAAATTGTAAATAAGTAGCAGCCTTGTGGGCATCGCCCTTTATTGACTAGCGGGACCCGGCATATACAAAATTTTGTGCGCGTACATTTGATTGAATTAGCAAAAATAATTTCAAAGAGTCGTAATAAGAATAAAAAGCGATTTTTTTAATTTTTCCGTTTGGGAAATATGAATAACAGAGAGCATTAGCATTCTAGCTGATCAATCTAGATGTATTGAGAATTGAACGGCATGTCAAAATTTGAGAGTGATTGATAACGGGTTTTGGAGAAATTTATAAATTGTTGTTGAATTTCTAATTCGATTAGCATTCGCACTATTAATAAGTCACAAGACCAAACAATGTCAGTTTGGGGGGCTAGACTTAGAAACCTCGTGCTTTTCGCATGGTCAATTATATGTTGCGTGTTCGAGGGTTGGAAAACCTTCAAGTTTTCTCGTATATGCCTCTGAAAATATTGCAAAATTTATAACAATATCAAAATTTGAAACTTTTTACAAAATTTCAAAAATTATAAACAATTCAAAAATTCAAACTTCTTCAAATTCTAAAAATATTCCAAATTTTCTTACAAAATCAAAAATTGAAGCATTTTTCAAAATTCTAAAAATATTTATAAAATTCAAAATTCATAAATTCAAAAATTCAATTTGTTTTCAAAATTATAAAAATATTGCAAAAAATTTAACAAAATTAAAGATACAAACTTTTAGATAACTTTTACTTAAAGATTCAAAATTCCAAAAATTATAATAAAAACAAAAATTTAAACTTTTTCAAAATTCTAAAAACATTCCGGAAATTCTTACAAAATCAAAAATTGAAACTTTTTTCAAAATTCTAAAAATATTGAAAAAATTTAAAATTCACAAATTCAAATTGCATGTTCAATCACATTTCATGACATACAAATAATTAATTTTATTTTTTTCCAAAAAATTGGGTAAAAATTAAATGAAACATTCTTTTGACACACTGGCAAAATTTTTTGACAAACTTATAATGAAATAATCTAGTTTTTGATCTCACATACGAATCCCGACTATCAAGATTTCTTTAAACTCAAGGTTACTACTCATTATCACTTAAAACTACCGTTTTTAAGCAAAAAATATGAATATTTCCTTGTTTTGACACACTTGACGTTTTTTTTTTCACACACTTCTGGTACAGTTATCGAACATATCGTCCTGACGGCTATTTTAATTGAGTGTACCTGTTTTTAGAAACAAAAATTTTTGAAATCCTTTCAGCGGTTTTCTAGATTTTGTAGGTGGTGACGGACGACCGACCGGCAGACAGATATACATTTTTTTTTGCTGTTTTAAAATCGTTATGACTTGAAACGTTGAGAAATGCTCTAAAAAGTGGGGGTAGGAATTTCACTTTTGGCTCGAGAATGTAATACTTATGTCTTTTAGACCGAAGTAATTGAAAAAATTGTAATCCCGAATAGTTTCGTTTAATAGCCAAAAAAATCAAGTTATACAATACAGTTTCCTTTAAACTTTCTAGTAAAAATAGTTGCTTCAAGAATATTTCCGGTGATCCTTTTAATGACCAAACGTGTACCGTTGCATAATCTAGATGGATTCAAATTACGCAAAAGAATAACAAGTGAACCAATCTTCAACCGAAGATTGTATGGTGGCATTCCTGGTATATCCAGAGAATTTAAAAATTCAGTTGGAAAATTTACAATTTCGTTTTCATCCATAATAGTGTCGATTGATTTAAAAAACATTAGATCACCTGGTAACAACTGTTGTATCTGAATGTTAATTTCATCAACATCAACATTTTGTGCTGCCAGAATAGCACATTTGCTGAGCCAATTATGATCTAAATAATTATTTAGTATATCCGGGAAGACACTCTGAATTAGTTCATTTTTTGTCTGAACAACCGTGCACAAATTGTCCGGCAATTTGATGCAATGTGTATTTGGATGCAGTTCTATTTCACCATTTCCAATATTAAGCAATTGCTTAGAAAATGTTTTTGCCGATGGATCATTTTGCAATTGTACTCGCATGTTTATGGTCAATTTAAGTGTTTCGACATTGTGCCATAAAAGCGATTGTTTTAAACAGGCGTTAATCTCATCGGCAAAAGTAGAGCGAGGAATGACAGGCAATGTTTGTCGGAAATCACCAGACAGTAGTAAGACAACGACCCCGAAAAGTTTATCGTTGCGTTCAAATCTTTCATCGTTCTATGTAATGCTTCAAGTGAATGTTTATGAGCCATAGTACTTTCATCCCATATTATGATCGAACTTTTTTGCAACACTGTAGCCATTCCCCCTTTTTTTTTAATGTTACACATTGCGTTTGGTTTGTTATGAATGTCTAATGGTAGCTTGAATGCTGAATGTGCCGTTCGTCTACCATCTAACAAAGTTGCACCATTTCCTGACGATGCAATTGCCAAAGCAATTTTTTGTTGCGACCGTATTTTCGCAAGAATCAACGATATTAAAAATGTTTTACCGGTTCCACCTGGTGCGTCTAAGAAAAAAAACCCACCTTTTCCAGCATCAACAGTCAGCATAATCCGATTATAAATTAGTTTTTGTTCAGGTGTCAGTAATGGCTCATTATTGGCAATAATTGTAACTAAGTCAATATCGTTATACTGCTTTTCTCGTAGCAAATCACTGTTAACTAAATCGCTTACAGGGCGATCGGGTGATGGCATACCGTAATATTTAAGTGGCAAGTTTGAAAATAAAATACATAAATCCTCGATTAACATTAATCCTTCATTATACATCTCTGGTGTGAAATCTATTCTTGGACATTGGTTTGTTTCTTTAACTCGATATGTCTTAGGTCATATAGTTCTTATATTTTTCCCACAGAGTTGATGATTGTGTTGGATAACATGTCGTCAAAATAACTGCAAACAGTTGACGAATACTATTTGGCGTGGATGTCAACGCTGCATCAGTAAGTGTCAGGTCCCAATGATTGTCGTCTTCTAGCAATTGCAACTCTCGACATGCGTCTTGATATGTATTGCACACTCGATTATTAACTATTCGCAAAAATTCGACAGATGTAGGTCCGGGCACATTCACCAACAACAAACGCAAAAAGAAGCATTCACGTTGTTTTGGATGTACTGTATAAAGTCGTCCTAATGTTTTGGCTTTAAATATGCCTACGATTGAAGGATGTGGTTCGCCTTGTTTACGTGGTTCCCATTTTTTACCTGATTTGTTCCATGTAAAGCAGCGTGAAACATCGTTATATAATAATGTTTTTGCGAATTGGCCGAAAACATCAGGATTTTGACACAATGTGAAAAATTCAGTTAGAGCCGTTTTTGGTGGCTCAAGTGCTCTTTGGAGAACATTTTCTTCAGTGAAATATACACAATATACACAAATTGACCGTTTTCAAGATGCACAGCAAGATGCTGGACAGAAGGGCGTCTTTCGTGTATGGAGAAACTAAAAATACGCCATATTGCTTCATTACTACTGATGTATCTACCCATCTGGTATCGTGCTATTTTGTCATTTTTATTTATATTTTGCAGTTCAAATATGGCCAAATCACTGCCTTTATTAACATATTTGCAAATGTACTTGATAGATTTTACAGAACTGCAAAACTTGACATTGATATGAGCATTATACGTTTTTGATAGCAAGAGAGTGTATGGCACCACCCACTGATTGTCAACTTCAACTTGATTTGCAGTTTTTGACATTCGCATTGTAAATGTGTGGCCCCCATTCTCAGCGTTTCTACGACGGTACAATGGATTACCATCGATATCCGTAATTGTATCATTGGTACATTGCTATGGGAAACGCTTCTTACATTTTCCATTTTCCATGCATGGCGATGTCATGTTATAAGCAACGCAGAATCCGTGGATCATGTGACTGGTAACAATATCAAACAATTCTTTGTCAATTAATGGATCTGGCATTTCGGCTGAAATTATTTGATCTATTTCTTCAGGACGGATTCTAACATCAAGCCAAATCAAAATATGACCATGAGGCAAACCCCGCTTTTGCCACTCAGTCGAATATAGCCAGCAACGTGTTTTACCGAAAACCGAATGTTTTACGATTAAATCAATCAAAGATTTTAATTTTTGTTTGAATTCACGTGCAATGATGTCATGACGATGATTGTTGGCCTGGTAGCAGCAAATTTTGTATTTCCTCCCAATTCGGATTACATGTAAATGTAATAAACAAATCTGGACCACCATATTGTCGCACGTAAGTCATCGCATCTTGTATGTATTCCTGCATGTTCCGTGGACTTCCGATGTAGCTTGATGGTAAAATAAATGCATTGCCGATGTCATTGGTGTTTAAATTGCCATCGATGTTTCCGATAATAGCAACTCGTAAGTGAATGTATTCCTCCGATCGTAATTTAGCCTGGTTGTATCGGATAAATCGCAAACGTTCGCTTTCAGTCTTAGCGTACATATCCACAACGTATTGATGGTACAGCTGACGATAAAGAAGGAGATAATTGTCCTGATTATGTCAAATCATCAATCGGTATGCGTAGTTATTCATTGAACTAACCTTTTTATTTGTTTCATTACCTGTAGAAGTAAAAAATTAAACAGTAAAATAAATAAGAACAAGAAAATAAAAAGTTAAACATCAAATTTACCAGTAAGTAGATCACACTGTTTGATATTTAAGTGATATTCATCCTGTCCTGGCCAGAATATCAGTGGATATTGGAGAGCATCATACAAACGGTGTAGGTCCGAAATCGTATGCACAGTAGTGTCTCGTCGTGTGATTTTGATGGATCTGTTGTCAACTGGATCACTGACCATTATAACAGCAACTTCATCTACGGATGGTGCGTTGAACCTGCCAGCGTGTTTTCCTGATGGTATTTTGTCAGCTCTAAATTACAATTTGATAATCGTCATTTTTTAATTGTGGCGACACTCTTTTAAACAGTTGAATAAGTTGATTGTAATTATCAAAAAAAAAAATTCAAACAATATCACAATTGCTCTCTCTTGAGCTTGTTGAAGAAAATTATATTGACACCGGGTTGTCACTCGTTCTTCACAGCTTCCCATAAAATAAATTTGGAGAAACTTTGGCTCATCATTTGGCATCGACATCAACGACCCAATTTTGTGGTATATCTGAATGTTGTCTTTGAATGTTGTTTCAAAATTATGTCCATCGGCTGTGAGATCGCAAACTTTGGTTGCCCCAAATAACGTCATTTAGAAGCAAGAATTGAATTTGCATATCTTGCGCAAAAATAATTTAGAATCATGTGATTTGCCATCAAGAAGAGATTTTAAGGGTTCCGGAGCGGAGTTGGAAGAGGTAAAAGTTTTACTTTTCCGGATGCGCAATACATACCAGGTACTTCGTTGTGAAATTTTAACGCCTGACGATATTGAAATGTTTTGTCCATTTTGCTGATGGATATTTTAGCATCGGAAGAGTAACTAATGTGTGGCACATATTCGAACGCAAGACGAAAAAGAGATGCACGTGTTAATGCGTGACTGGTTTGCTGTCTCTCTCGCTCTCTGGTTCTAATTATGTCTGCATTATGTGCACGTGCCGCTCTTTGTCTCACTTCATTTTGTCGCAGACGTTCATCACGCTGTTCTTGAGATTGCTGTACACGATTCTGTGCTGTCCTGGTTCTTTGATGTGCGTTTCTTGACGCGATTAGTTGTGGTGCTTCATGACGTCTTTCAAAACGTGCCTCTTTGCTACTCGCATTGTTAATATTAGATTTTTTGGTGACATTTAGATGAAAATAATATTTAAATTGAAATCGGAGTAATAAAATGAGAAGCAATCAAGTAATACTTACACGTTTTAAACTTTATTGTAATTGTTTATTTTTCAATGTTAAGTCAAGGTGATATGAAAATCAACACTTAGACTGTAGCATGCAAACCGAAGATATCTTTAATTGAGAGGAGCAAAGCGGCGGTACCGAGCGAGCGTAGTTAGCGCGGGCCAAAATAATCGGTGACCTGTCGTACCATAATAGCTCAGTTATGTTTGCATTAGGAAGAATATTGATCAAATTAATTTAACGGTGCATGCACATGTATGAGTTTTTTACTCATGAGATTTGAGCCACTTTTTATTATTATTTTTTAATATCAGCACAATGCTTTAAACTGTAGCTAGGTAGCTTCATTCTTTATTGATCATGAGGAAAAAGTTAAGAAATTTTAAACTTTTTCATCGAGAAAAATGTATTTCAAAAATAAATTTTTTTTCTTCAAAATAAATTTTCATACAAACTTGGTAAAAGTAATTTCATTTTGCATGTACTGTAATGTTTTTGGGGCTTAAGCTGTTTCTAAACGTTAAATGCTTAAAATAGCTAAATCGTTTTATGCATTTTTGGCCATTTTATGCCAAAAACGTCCATGAAATGACCATTTTAAGCGGCGTTTAAAAGTAATATTAGAAAAGAAGTAATAAATTATGTGCAATACCCTAACAAGCTATTGTTTCAATACAGATAGACTTAGTGACAATACAAATTAGATATCATCATTATAGCATTTGTTGTTTTTTGTCATAAAACCAAATTTGAAATTTTCCACCTCCGTGATTTTGAATCTAAAATATATATAAATAAAAACGAAAAAAAGCAAAAAAGAACGGAACGACGTGACTTGATTCGTACTCAGATAGCTCATGTTATTGGCCATTACGTTATCTAGACGTATTTATTACTAACCGTAATTTAGGGTCCCAACGAGCCAGAAATGAAAAACGTATGCATTATTAGAGCACATATTGGTACTTTAAGAACACACTTCGTTTACACATTTCAGTGTAAAAACCCGCGATGTACGCGTACTTGGTGATTTTTGTGTGCCAAATTGAAGGCACACTACATGCATGCTTTGTAACCTTATATTATTTTCTGTCACTTAATTGCGACAGTAACTGTAACCAATCATTTCAGCTTTTGTATGCCTATTTTTATAGATGATGCGCGTGCACTACTTGCACTTTATAAAGCTTTTTATTCTACACATATTTAATATTTCGACCAAAATACAAATAAAAATAAAAAATATTCTCGTAAAATGATGCGCATAATAATACATTTTCATATTGCATCAATAAAAATAATGACTTAAATAATTTATTGTAATGTCCATATTTTTAAATTTATTATTTCGTTATTATATTATTTATTTATATTTATTAGAAAGTCAAAAATATGTATTCACAAAAAATACATGCAGTCTCGTATTTATAGTAATAGTTAATATTCTACTTCTCTAAAAATAAAGGGCTTCAAATTTATACGATATTTAAAAAATAATTATTATTATTTAAAAATAAAATATTCATTTTATATAGTCGCTTCTACAGACAAAAGTCAATATTGAAAGCAACAACAAATTAAAATGGCCGATATAATATAAAAATAAATAAATGTGAATAATATGGAAAATGTGCGCTTGAAGTTAAAAAAAAAACTCTAATGTTATAATCGCGACTTTATGCGGAGATTTGAGTAACATTTTTTTTAAAATTTGACAAAATCATCCCAAAATGTGTGCGTAAGGTTACAATTACCAATGTTGAGATGATTTTGACATATGGTTATTTTATGTGTACATTTCAGTGATTAATCTTTCGTTGAATGGAAAATGATACCATAATGTGCGTATAATGTTAAATTAGCAATATCGAAAGGAATTTCGATTTTTGCATACATTTAAGTGCTTGTTCTGTCAAAAAAGACAAAATATTATCGAAAATAGTGCAAAAGGTAACGACAACCAATATTGCAACTTTATGCATACATTTTAGTGACAAAAAGTCAAAATATTACTTAAATATGTTCGCAGGGTTACAAATACAATGACAACATTGTTTAATGTTATATATTGCAACTCTAATTCTAAATATTGTAACGGTGGATTTTGTTCTTACTGGATGTGTTTTACATATAATAAGTGGCAAATTAGAAAATAATCATTTATGTAATAAAAAACAAAAATAAATCAATAAAATAATAATTAAAAAATAACTTTAAAATTTTAATTTACAAGCAATTTTGATTAAACTAAAAAAATGCCTTACACGTTATGTGAAACGATTGAAAATGGTGAAAAATGTTTTGTGGCTGTTCCAAGCAAATGGGAAAACAAAAACATTCTATTATATCCCCCAAAAAATGATAAAAAAGTAATAAAATATAAACAAAATGAACATTCACATCCAGAAGTGACCTGGGAGAGATATATGTGCAACGTAAAAGCAAATAATATCTCAAATTATCGAGAAGCAATGGATCTAGAAAAACTTTACGTTGATCGCTGAAGCAGAAGAAAGGTATGTTAAAACTTGTTTGAATGTTTAAATATCTCTATAAACAATTTTAATAAAAAACTAATAACTAAACATTTCATTTCGTCATATATCAGATATAACGAAGCAGATAAACGTAAGCGCAGATGCGTTAATAAATCCCAGCCATCAAAAAAGAAACTCCATGATACACATGATATTTTTTTTAAGAATTCGAACGCTGATATAGTTGAAGTTTTACCGAAAGCGCTGAAGGAAATATCGGAAACAACAATTCAAATAAATAGCTCTGAAGAAAACGAATATAGTGTGGATTATGATAATAATGACATACTAATGACTGAAATTCAACAAATACACGAGGCTAACATATACGAAAATAATTCTCTAACTACAGAGGAACAAATAGTAACATCATCAAAAGCAAATCATCGCTATTCATATGAAAATATGCAGTAATAAGGTTCAAGTTCTGCAAGTGGAAAATATTAATTCAGACGGTATTATTGTTATACTTTTTATAAAATGCAATTATACATATTTTTTGTTTCTATAGTTTCAGTGGAATATCAAATATTAAATGCGAAAATTGATTCGCTTAACATAAAAATGGATGTTCAAGGAGTGCAAATCGCCAAAATGCAGGTTATGATTAAGGAAATCTTTGATATGGCACAAAAAAACTCTGGATTTCTGGAAACGGCCTCATTAGATGCTTTGTTTGATCTTGAAAGCATAAATTGCCCATTCACCACTGTAAATCAAGTTGATGAATTTGAAAACAATTTACGCACCACAGAGTTTAGATCAAAAATAGTATGTCCTATTATTCCTATTATTTTCTGCGATCAACTTACATATTCATTTATCATAAATAATTTCTTTCAGATGAAAAGTTTATCGGCAATTGGTGGAAGAAGTGGCGATTGTAACAGTGTGAAAGTTGCTAACAAAATTTCAGAAAGTCTTTTTTCACCTGACTTATTAAAACAATTTTCGTGGACTGGTAAAGCTAGCAAAGGAGCTATCAAAGTGGCATTTTTGCAATATTCAGGAATTATTCAACTATTCTTTGACGTTGTACGATTAGCTAATAATAATTACACACACTTAGAGAATAGAAACTTTTTTATTTATACTATGTTAAAATATAGCACCATTCGAGCTTGCCGTCAAAAACAAAAACAGAAAACCAAAAATCAAGAAATGCAGCATTAATTGAAAACATTTTAGGCAATTGTGGAGTTATTGATGAATTGGGAACAGCTAAGACTAGTACAAGTGACGATGTTGGAGGAAATAGAATTGAATGCAAGATAGATGAAAGCTTGGAGTTGAATGTGGGGGAAAATAGCAGTTTTGCTGTCTCAGTCTATCGTTGTAATGCAACCACCTATGACGATGGTGGAGAAGATGGTATCAAGCATCAAATTTAGGAGGGTTTGCAATTAAATGTATAGAACGAATAGATTGAAACAAATGAAATTTTTTTTATTTTTATTTTTATTTATATTTTTATTATTAAACTATTCATATATGAAATATGTATATAAAGTATAAACCAATGTGATTATTATTTATTACTAAAAATTTTAGTAACCAAATGAATTTAGAAAATATGTAATAAAAACCACTTAAATATATATTTCTGTTTTTTTTTATCCGAAATTCATTAGATCTAAAGTATGAAGTAATGGCATAAAAACCAGCTCATTTTGATATTTTAGTGATATCAGCTTACATTTTATTGCACTTAAATTGTATAGTTCTGCGTTATTTTGTTCACCAAAACTTGAATAAATGTTGATGTTTGATGATGAAAATGGCGTCGTAAAGAAATTATATTTTCTTTTGAGGCTTGTTCCTAACACAGAAATAGAATTTGCAGTTTTAGATGCATTAATCATTTCAACAATTTCATTTTCACGGGACAAAAACCTTTTATCCCTTTCGTTTTCATTAGATAAAATCATTCCAGTTTTGATATACAAATAAGTAAATTTTATTTTATTCTTGTATCGATGTTGAATATACGGTAATTTAGTTTCATCTATTTCCATAGTAGCACTAAGTTTCTCTAGCTCGCTAATTCGTTTTGAAAGCTGTTCTAGTGGTAAATTTCCTTGGCGTAATAGATGTTTCATAACGCTCAAGAAGTTTTCAAAAGGATAAGCACTTAAAGTAGTTAAGTCTCCAAATTTTTTAACATCCGGTACCACATGACACAAATTATGCACATTACTCTGAATTGCATCGATTCCATATAAATCGATAAATCCTTCTATATACTCCCTAAACAGGATATCAGCTAGGTCAAGATATTGTGAGTATTCTTTCGTTGAACATAATAAAACTGCACAACACAATTTAAGGAAATGCTGATAAACCTCAACGGATAAGTGGTCTTTTAAGACAATCATTCCAAGATACAATAAAAACGTTCTGAATTCAACTCCTTTCCAATATTTTAAACAATTTAATGTTCTTACAGCTCGGTGTAATTCTATCGGCATTCTTTTATTACAGTCTTCCAATGTCTTTGATAATGCAATGATATCATTTGCTGAAAATTTAGCTTTGAAATTGAAGTCACCATGTACCCAACCAAGAAGACATCTTTTCATGAGTCCAAGTTCCAATAAATGTAAAGAATCGGCTATTACAAAATCTTCAACTAGATTAATTGGAAGATCAACTAAAGGTGTCGTCTCTTTGTGATGGTCTTCATCTGATTGGTTGCGAAACTTTTCATCTATTCTTAAAGTGCAATTTATTCTTGGAAAACTCATATGTCGTCCTCTGTAATAATCGTATTCACCAATGACCTCGCATTTTTGACATCCATGAGCACTGTTGAAATTCACAGTTCCTATTAGTTTAAATTATTTTAGTACATATTTTTTATAATTTAATAATTATCGTATTGAATTAGAAATTATTTGTTCACCTTTCATAAATGATCGCGCTGGAGAATCACAGATAAAGCATCTAATGCTGACGTCAATTTTAAAATCATTAACATAAATTCCATTAACTAGAACGTGTTTCATTTCATCCACAAATTCTTTTAAATACATTTGCAATGGGGGTTTCTCTTCCCCACAGTAAACAGCAACTACCAATGGGCGCATCTTCTTAATTCCATCTATTATGGCTAAAATTGGCCAAAATTGGTGCCTTGAACTATTATAAATCGGTAATCCATCTATGTTAAATGTTAATGAAATTTTTATTGACTTTTGAATGTTGGAAAATACATTTTGCAGGCAATTTTCTAATCCGTTGTACCAAAATTTGCCGTGGCCCATTGATTTGACTTGATTACATCGGGGTGTTTTCAACAAACTGCGGCTATCTCGAGGTAACCATGAAAACCCAAACATTATTAAAATTTTCAATAAATCACTTAATGCCCTGTGTGTTATGTGATAAGTGAGCGCCCATTTTCTTAATCTTTCAGCAATGGAGAAACTTTTTTCTTCCTCAAAGAAAAATTCTTCATAATCAACATTGCAATCATAATTTGCATCGTTCGTTACTCCATCATCTAAATCGCACTGATATGAATCATTAAAATCATCGGTAACATTTTCTGCAGAACAATCGTGTAATGTTGCAAAACAATCCATGTTTTCTTTCGTCGGTTCTGACAAATTTGTATCAACAATGACAATCGGCGAAGAGCAAGTTATTATTTTACTCTCTACTTCTTCTTTTCTTGAAATTACAGGATGACGAAGCTGCTTCATTCGTTTTAAATATTCTTTTTTCTGAATTTTTAGATGTTGTTTCACTTTCCTATAATAAGTACTGCTGTTTTCAAAAGTTTTTTCTGGCCCCGACATTTCTGTTTTAAAAATTAATTATAATCACTTTAAAAAAAGTTATCACAAACCAAATTTAATAATTTTTGACAGAATGATACTTTTTGGTTACCTATGTGACCAAAAATATACATTTTATATAAAAATGACAATTTGCAAACATTCTGGTAACCAAATACCTAAAATTTACACATAAATAATTATTTAACATCTAATCTCCGATACACATTAATTTTCTGTGATGTTACAACCATTATGAAACCATAAGTATACATTTTAGTAAACTTTTCTTTGTAATTTTGCAGAAGCCCAATTATTGGAAATTGCGTAACCATACGTTACGGTTGCAATGTAACCATACCAACGAATTTTTTTTAACAAATAACATGAAACAAATTGCAACCATCTTGCGACCATTTGTACATATATGATTTAATAAGTAACCCTTTCGTTATCATTAACATACCTTGTTTATTTAATGAATATAAAATGTCACTATATTCTCTAATTTCTGTGTACAAATGTACATATTTGGCTAGTTGGGGTATTTATAAAGAAATCATTAAAATTAATAAACTTTAAAGTCGTGTTATCAAAATTCTAATGATTTCGAATGAATTTTAATGTTTTTAAGACGTTCGGTAAAGTAGATTTTTTCTGTATTATTTGCCGTGACTCATTTCTCAAAAATGCCGATGAAATTGAAATTTAGTCGTTTTTCGCAGAAATATTATTTTTTGTTTTGCTTGTCTAAAAAAATTAAATTACGAAACAACAAATATTGAAAAACAAATATTACTTGAATTTCAACACCACAATCTGGCAAAATTTATTCAAATGCGATAGCAGAGTAAATTGAAATTTTTGAGTCAATTTGCAGATTCAATTTCAATTTCATCGATAATGGGCCACGGCAATTATTATTTTAAATAAAATTATTATTTTTAAACAAATTAATTAGTACTTACACAATTTTAATTTATTCTTGTAAAAAACTTATTATTTTGTAGCTAAAAATAATAAATAATAATTAAATGATACACAACACAATTCAAAAACAATAATTCACACAATTGAAAAAGCTATGCGTTAAACTTCAAAACTGTATCATTATAACAAAAAGTTGAAATCAACAGTTTTTTGGGGCCTACGCGATATATATGAGCAATTTCACGAAGATTCAACAACGTTTTGACTTGACCCCTTTTAATTTTGATTATTTTTTGTTTATAGATAGTCTTTGATAAATAAAAAATACAAGTTCTATTAGAATTTTTTTTTTCGACCAGGGGTCCTCACAGGGTGCCCCTCAATTTTTGTTATTTTGTGATGTGAGTGCATTTTGACGAGCGATTGTAGAAAAACTACTCAAACGATTTTCATAAATGATATGTCGTTGAATAGGTATTAGAACAAAGTTTATAAAAATGTACACTATTAATTTTTTGAAATAATTTTTAACGGTGTAACATAAGAAAAAAATGGTGTAATTGAATTGAAACCAATTTGGTTTATTTTGGTCTATATTTAAAAAAATTCTACTTGAAGCCGTATTTTTTATTTATCAAAGGCTATCTATAAACTAAAAATAAACCAAATTAAAAAGGGTCGAGTCAAAATGTCGCAAAACTTTGCTGAACTTGACTGAAATTGCTTTTTAAAAAGTTCATTTAATAATAAAATATTTGATATTTAACATAAAAAAAAAAACCTGAATCTAAAAATCGCCATTTTTATAATTTTCCTTCAGAACAAAAAAAACTGATTACCGACAGTCATATGCACAACGAATTTTATCTCTAAAACAAAAAATAAAGCTAGTCCTCAACTTTCACAAGTGGTTAGATATAAAATAAGCTTCAATTTAGTTTTAAAAAAAAGAAAAGGCTATGCCATCACCAATTACACCATTTTTTTCTTATGTTACACCGTTAAAAATTATTTCAAAAAATTAACAGTGTACATTTTTAAAAACTGTGTTCCAATACCTATTCAACGACATATCATTTAAGAAAATCGATTGAGTAGTTTTTCTACAATCGCTCGTCAAAATGCACTCACATCACAAAATAACAAAAATTGAGGGGCACCCTGTGAAGACCCCTGGTCGAAAGAAAAAAAATTCTAAGAGAACTTGTATTTTTTATTTATCAAAGACTATCTATAAACAAAAAATAATCAAAATTAAAAGGGGTCAAGTCAAAACGTTGTTGAATCTTCGTGAAATTGCTCATATGTACTATCATAGAAAAAATTACATTTTTTACGCGAGATAAAAACGTTTTTCGTTCGTAAACGTGTCTCACTCGATGCTGGCGCTTCTCGTGAACAAATATTTACTCACGTAAAAAATAATATTTTCATCTCTTGTAGGAAAATATAATATTTTCCGTTAGTGATAATATACTATTTTCCATTAGTGATTTCTGTACAACTTACACAACTCAAACACAATACAGTACAATCTTTGTATTTTTAATTTTTTCCAAAATGGCAGGGCTAAGATAGGGGATATTATTTTGTTTTACTTTGTTCAGACACCCTTCTGAGACATATGCTGCTTTTAGTGAAATAAATCCCTTCTTACCGAGCTGTTCAAACATTAATAACTCATGTAGAATTCATTCCCTTCCTTAAGTTAAATTCGTCCTAGATCATATTCTAGGTACTTAACAATTGTTAATGTGAGGGTGTTATTTCGTTTAGGTCTAGAATAAACAAATTTATTGTGTAGGTCAACAAATGCCATCCCATTGTTCGTTATTTTGCAACTCAACTTGAACCTTTTAACTATAATAAAAAAATGCCAAACTCAAATGGAGAATAAGAAGATAGTAATATCAAATTATAGCAGCTCCCCCTCGCTCAATAATCCCAACTAATTGGTTTCTCTTATTTCTTAAAATCAATTTTCTTTCTCATATGTCATTATTAAAAGTGACAAGATCTTTTCAATTCATATACTTAACGCCACCAAGATACAAATACGAAACCCTCAACTTTTTTCTTCACCTTGTCAATTATTAGTAAATACATTTTTATTTTAGTGACATGAAGAACAAACTTTTCAATTATGTCTATAGAACTAGGTAATAATTATGGTAAACTTTAATAATTACATTAATTAGAACATAATTATTTTAGGATAAGAATTAATTAACTTAATTTTTATCTTAGATAACTGAAAGTAGCAACAGGAGGAACAATAGGAAAAAAAATCACATAATTCCATTTTATTAATTTTCACAGTTTTTCTTAATAATTTTCTTTACTTTTTTTTCGTTATCTATTCACATATACACGCACAATTTTATTTTCTATAATATTGTTATTATATGAAATAAATTAAAGAAGATTAAATTTTTTGGATAGAATAAAACACACGTGTTTACCGTTGTATTGAAAATTAATGTTAGGAAAATAAAGAAAATTTAAAGAGAAGGATATGATACTTTGTTGTAAGGAATACAATGAAAGCATATGACCTTAAATACTATGATTATAATTTACGGTTCGGGCTGTCTTTTATAACTTTATTGACCTTGCCCTTATTTTAATATCATTCTCTTGTTTTTGGCGAGTCTTTGTGTTTTTAATACATTGAATTTGAGTTCTTAGCGGATGCTTCTGAGTGTATTCAAAACCAACAAAAAAAAAAACAACTAAAAACCACATAAAAACAACCAAACTCTCTTATACTCTTGAGTTAAATGAAACATAAATACACGCGAAGACTGTGTTAGGTTAATGTTCCAACTTTCATTTTATTTTCCTCCTAATCTCCAACTACAATTTAACAAGTGTTTTCAAAATTTTCAATCTTGTAACAATTTTAAATTCAGCACAACAGGTAAACAGTAATAATAAATTTTAAATATCCCATCTCACACGATAACAATATTTATTATCACCATACGGTATCAAATTTACTTTTAACACGAATATTTTATATTTAAAGAACATTAACGGCGCATCTGTTTTCACACATCCTATTCGTATTACAAAACGATTATTTTCATTATTATTATTACTTGTATGAATACATATTTTTAATATGACGACATAATATAAAATTTCCTCTATATAACTACATCATGACTACCAACATCATAATATAACAAAACGGTAAAATATTTTTGTGACATTTTCCATGTTAGTTTTCTAACAACAAAAACAAACAAAAAATTATTATTAGGAAAAATTATATTTTCTACAACAATTATTTTGCTTATTTTTCGAATTATTATTTTGGAATTTTTGTCGTTTTACATTTTATATAATTTAATAAAATTATTTTAATTGAAATATGCTGTTTTGTTTTGTATATATATGTAATAAATTTTTTTAGCTAAACGGGTTAAATAGTTTCGGTTAGGGTTTTTTGTGTGCAGTTTTTAGTTGTGCTTTAAAAAATATTTGGAATGTCGTTGTAGTCGTTTTGGACACGCAAACACTTTTGACTGACAAATAACTATAACAAAAAACCTAAACAATGGTTTAAGAACATTCTAATTAACCTAGAACTGTTTAGTATCCATATCGCCCATCATTCATTACATAACTGAGTTGAAAAATAAATAATGAAAAATTTATAACGATCTCTAAGACACAGTAAATTAACCTAGTATTTCAAAATGCAGAAATCTGATTTTCGTGGTAAATTCTAGAATCAATAGAAAGGTGTGTATTATATTTTATATAGTAGGGCGAATTGTTCTGCAGTACACAATAAATACACAGTGTTTTTTAATTGAATCCGGCTCGATGGACCAAAATCGATGCTTCATAGATTTTGGTCCATCATGCCGGATTCAGAAAACAATTTATGCAGATTTTGACTGTCATAATTTACGATATAAGCATCATACAATCCAGTATAGATTTTTGATACGAATTGGAAAACAAAAGACAAAATAAAGTAAAATCTGATAACACAAGACCACATTAACCATAAAATTGGGAGTATCGACGATTTGGATTTTGGTTTTCTTAAATCAATTTATTTGAAATTAAACGGCATAGTAGATATCAATTATGTCTCAATATAGCATTAAACATTATGGTCGATCAGTAAACATACCAGTATAGATTTTTTTTACAAATTCATTCCTTAAACATTGTAAAATAATAAATTTAAAACGAAACGAGCTTTCGTGCTCTTTTGATTAATTAACAATCGTCACAGAAAACTTTAAAATAGCAAAAAACGGAAATCTAATTTTCTAACATAAAAATTTAATAAAAATAATTTATAAATTTATTTTTTTCTGATTGTTTTGCTTGTTGCTTGAGACCGAATATAAATAATCCTGTCATGACTATGTTGTCTGGTTAATTGAAATCCATTTATTATAGTGAAATTTATTACTTGTATTTTTATGGATGTTATTTATTAGTTTTATACAACTTTATGCTTCACGATACAACAAATATACTTTAGGTAATTAAGAATAAAAATAAAGTTGACTAGGACGATTGTAATATATTTTGGAATTTTGAATAAAATACTAAATTTCTTAGTTTTAAAGTTTATGTGACAAAGTTTTTCATATAAAATTATGCTATAAAGTTTTATTATTCATCAACGGTTTCTTGACTAGCTTAGATATCTGGGATCAACATTTAAATGTAAGAATCCTCTGAGCAGCAAATAACTTAAATTATTCAAGTCAACTATATTCCACCAGAAAATAAAGTTGACTAGAATGATTGTAATATTTTTTGGAATTTTGCATAAAATACTGAATTTCTTAGGTTTAAAGCTCATGTGACATAAAATTTTTCCTAATAAAGAATAATTTCAGTCAAAATCTGCAAAAACTGTTTTTTGAATCCGGCTCGATGAATCAAAATTATAAAGTATGGGTTTTTGGTCCATCGAGCCGGATTCAATTAAAAGACCTTGTGTATTTATTTGGAAAAAAGAAATTAGCTCACGTCAGAACAATTCGCCTTACAATATAAAATATGATATACAACTTTCGATTGATCTATTGATTCTATAGAATATACTACGAAAATCAGAATTCTGCGATCAGAATCACTAAGAGCTTTACTACAGAACGCTCTACTACTCGTTACAGTTGCCATCTCATCAAAGTCTGCCATTTCCTTAAAAAAACAATCAGGACACAGTACTATCAGGTATGTATAACCGCTCTTGTAGTGCCACTAGCTAACAAATTTTCATATGTATACATGGACAGATAGCGTACATTGAAATCGTGGTTTTATTAATTGATAATTCAAATCAATTTCATGTGTCAAAAATCCTCACATATTCACGTTATAATAATCATTTCAATCAATAATTTTCATTCTAAATTTATTATCAGCACATGTTGATTTGCTTCTCACATTCCTTTATTTAAGATTGATGTATGAAAAACATGAAATCTCATTTAATTTTACTACGGTGTAATCTGTTCGCGAAAATTCAAAACAACAAAAATTGGCAAATTTAACAGAATAAATACATAACCAAATACGTGCTTTGTTCAATAAAGTAAAAGTTATTGTGTTAAATTTGTATTTAAATTTTTGTTGTATTAAAGAAGAAACGAGGTAGGTTTTACTCCAAATATTGGAAAAACTAAGTTTTATCCACAACCAACAAACTAGATGTAACTATAATTCATGTTCATGGTAATCCTTGCATAAATAAATCAAATTATATTTTCAAATTATGAATTGCAAGCATTAAATACAAGAAAATTAGACTATTATTCAAATGCAAACAGGTGAAAACTATAACATAATCCTTAAAGTAATTTCAAACCGAATATTTAAAAAAAAAACGTTCATCTTAAACCAACGTTAACGACATCGTTACCGACCAACAATTTTCACATATAAATTTTCCATTCCAGAAAATATATCATTTTCTCAATTTCACGCCATTTTATTACTTTCTAGTTTCTATTATTATTTTTCACTATTCTTGTGTTAACTATAGATTCATATATTATTGCAGGAATGTACGTGAAAATGGAAGGAAAAATATAAAATATTATGAAATGTCACAGAAAAATAATTTATTGTTTTCTTTTTGAGTTGTGAATTGTGGGAGGCTTGAATGCATTTTTCACAATAAAACGCCACAAACCAATTGTTTAGTTTTTTTTCTAGTTTTATATCAATCAAATATTTATTGTTACATTAAATAATAAATGTGTGCTGGAAAATTCCTGAAAAACATCTTGATACTGAGGTAGAGTGATTGTGGGAAGACAAAAATCTCGAATTAAAATTATATTAGCAGCTCCTTGAATGGGTTTTAAAATTGGAATCCCGCCAAGAACTTGCCGTTAAGATAAAAACCATCAATTGATACAATAAAACTATTTAAAAAAAATTGTGGTTAGTTTTCTCCATTATTTCGGGGTTTTAAAGTTTAGGGTCGAAATGTATTACACGTTTTTTAAAATTTTAATTTAGTTTAAAATCGCATAAGGGAAGTAGTATCACGTGATGGAATTAATATTGATGTGAGCACTAGAGGACGCTTAAGCTTTAAACCCACCTCCAAAACCACGGGCCCTTTGGAAACACCAATGGGTCAGTAGAGGCAGGCCGCGCACCTAGCGAGGTTAATAACCCTAAACTAGCTTCAGCATGTGGGTTTGAGAAAGTGTACCTGCCACCCCAGCACAAATAAACAGTGTGCGCGTATTTCAAAAATTATGCAAATCAAAAACAGGAGAAAAATGCAAAAAGGAGACTCTGGTGACCATCAACGATGAAGAAGCAGATGAAGATAAAAGGCCAAACAAATACCAGAACATATGTATAGTAATATAATATAAGAAAGTGACTCACCCCATGATGTTAGTAGATCCAACTTCTCTCCACCTTCCTTATTTCTAGCCCATCATCATAAGCATCTTAACAACTGAAAATTATTAGTGTTGGTTGCGACAAACTCGTACTGGTGATTGTGGAACGGTAATCCCAAAATACAACAAATCGTCGTTGAAAAATTGAGGTAATTGTTGCGTCAACTGAAATGGATATTGTTGAGCCAAAATCATAAAATATCAATGATCAATAATCCTGAATTGTTTTTAAATCGATGGATTTGTTGCAACAAAAATAACCAATAATTACGAATTAATGCAACAATTATGAATTGATGCTAAATCGATGAAATTGTTGCGCCAAAAATGTCAAGGCGATTGTTGAACCAAAATCATGAAATATATAGTCAATAACAATCAGCCACAATCATGAATCGATTTTAAATTGATAGAATTATTGCGTCCGAAATAACCAATAATAATCAGCAACAATCACGAATTGATGCTAAATCGATGGAATTGTTGCGCGTAAAATGTCAAGGCGATTGTTAAATATTTACAGAATTTACGTTTAGGGCCATTCCATTTTAAAGTCAACCTTCAAGCTTAATTTTTTTTCTTCACAAAACTGTGACCTATCATTTTATTTTTCATATATTTTACTATAAGATACGGCAACAACTTTGAAAATTACAATCTAATATTCTTGTTTAGAATGCAATTAAGCGCATGGTTGTGAAAAAGGCTTAATATACGAGATAAAATATATCTAAAAAAAATTTAGCATAGCACAAATATAATAAACTGAATTGTTTTAGACTTTTTATTTTCTGAAAGCTCAAGTTTGGAGTGTCTGAATTGGACTGCTTTTTTGCCAAATAAATGAGGTAAGCATTCTAAATACATGAATTCTTTTATATTACGTTAGTCACACATCATTTTAATCAATTTATGAAAAACTATCATATATTTTAAAAAGTTATTGGCTTTTCTAAAAAATACATTAATTACATTGAAGAATCTTATCAATAAATTTTATGTACATTTTCAATATTTAGAGAATTTTGGTTGATAATTTAGGTGCTAATTTTATGGTAAAAAAAATGTTACGTTAGTCACATTTAAATTTTTATTTAAAAAAAAACTAAAAATTTTAATTTAAATAAAAAAGATTTCTGATTTAGATAAATAAACTTGATTTACATTTTAAAAAGTCAACAAGTGCTTAAAATAATCTTTACTATTTTAGTTATAAGTAAACAAAGTTGTGAATTTTGGTATAAATGTTACGTTAGTCACTTTGGAATGAACCTTTCACATCAAAAGCGAAATTTTTCCCTTTGTAATTCACCAGTTATACTCAGCCACTTAGCCATGCGAACCACCAAAAAAAGAAAGAAACACGCAAAAAAAAAATCAAAACGACAATTGTTGAGGTTATGTATTGGGATCATTCAATTTTTATTTCTATGTTTAACAAAAACAACTTAAATAAATTTATTTTTGATCTATATATCCTACAAACAACACATAAAACTAATTCATTAATCCACTAGAGATAAATTTAGGCTATCGCACTGTAATCATCTCTTTTTGAGACCAATAACTTTAATGATTGTTGTGATGATTACACGACACTTTGTATTTAGTTTTCTTTTGTTCTTTTACTATCAAAAGTGACATACCTAACAGTTATTTTCTTTTCTTAGTTCTCCGATGAGATTAAAATTTTACTATTATATTTAAACAATTAACTAACATTGAATATTTTTTTCTTTTAATTATACATGGTATTTCGTATTTGTTTATTTAAACTATCACAGTTTAACTAATTTTGATTTTATTACACGACATTTTGTAAATTTTTATTCTACACTATCACAATTGAACTAATTAACAAAGAATTCTTTTTTTTGTTTTACTATTTCAAAATTTCTGATTCAAAATTTTTCTAATTACAAAAACACAAAAATTAACATTGATTTTTTTCTAAATATACTCACAACTCATCCATGTAAATATCACAGCCCATCAAATGAACAATCCAAAAATGAAAACTCCTCAATGGATAATCAAAAATGAACTCCTGATGGACAATCAAAATGACAACTCAACAAAAAACTAGTCAGATTCTCATATTTATAATCATTAAAAACATCGAAATCGATGCGTTCGTATACCATGTTTTCAACAATTACGAATAATATAATTGGAAAACAAGAATGTAAATAGTCACAGTTGCGACTGATAAAAACAACCTTATAACAGCTGTAAACGGAAATAAAAGTTCAAAAAATGTATTATAAAATAACCACAACCAATAAATCTAATCGAAAAATATATTCGTAATTTAAGCAAAGTTTTAAGTCAAAATTGTCTAGAGCAAAATTTTCCTACATGGTGTCATTAAGTGAACCGTTTTTTTAAAGAGTTATAAGTCCACTTTTGGAAAAAATTGAGTTAGTGGTAGTTTTAGAAAGATAATGATGGCCACTTTTTATATATATAATCATACCTTCAATAGAGCCCGATTTGGGGTGGAGCGTGGGTGGAGAAATGGCTAAGATTAAGTTCAACATTTTATTTGTTTATATTAATAGAATAACTTTTGTTAATTTTATTTTTTTTTTAACTAGCATCTTTTAACTTTTATTTTAAAACAAAACAGAAGTTTCTATCTTTAATAAAACCGAAGCTATGAATTTTTGAAAATAACTCATCAAGAAATTTAGAACCGCTATATTTTCCAAAAAAAAAATGCTCGAACATCCATCTCTTTTTTTCGATATAAAATGCATAAAAAAAATTTCAGCCAAATCAAAAATGTGTCGGTAAAAGAATGACCCATTTACATGGGACTTATACAAACTTTTGTTCTTATTTTTTAGAACATGTTATTATTGAAAGTGGTATAAGTCCATTTGAGCCAAAAACTCAATTATTTTCTTTTTAATTTTAAATCTTATATATTGATATGGGGATAAACGTATTATTTTTCTTTGTTTTTAAATATTATTAGAGACAGCAAATTTTTCTTATATTTTCAGTTATTATTTTTATGATTTTCGAAATAAGAAAATTTAGTTTATGAAATGCTTTTGGGGGGGGGGGGGGGGGGGATAGACGTATTATTTTTCTTTGTTTTTAAATATTATTAGAGACAGCAAATTTTTCTTATATTTTCAGTTATTATTATTTTTATGATTTTCGAAATAAGAAAATTTAGTTTATGAAACGCTTTTGGGGGGGATAAACGTATTATTTTTCTTTGTTTTTAAACATTATTAGAGACAGCAAATTTTTCTTATATTTTCAGTTATTATTATTTTTATGATTTTCGAAATAAGAAAATTTAGTTTATGAAATGCTTTTGGGGGGATAAACGTATTATTTTTCTTTGTTCTTAAATATTGTTAGAGACAGCAAATTTTTCTTATATTTTCAGTTATTATTATTTTTATGATTTTCGAAATAAGAAAATTTAGTTTATGAAATGCTTTTGGGATAAACGTATTATTTTTCTTTGTTTTTAAATATTATTAGAGACAGCAAATTTTTCTTATATTTTCAGTTATTATTATTTTTATAATTTTTGGAATAAGAAAATTTAGTTTATGAAATGTTTTTGGGGGGGATAAACGTATTATTTTTCTTTGTTTTTAAATATTATTAGAGACAGCAAATTTTTCTAATATTTTCAGTTATTATTATTTTTATGATTTTCGAAATAAGAAAATTTAGTTTATGAAATGCTTTTGGGGGGGATAAACGTATTAGTTTTCTTTGTTTTTAAATATTATTAGAGACAGCAAATTTTTCTTATATTTTCAGTTATTATTATTTGTATGATTTTCGAAATAAGAAAATTTAGTTTATGAAATGCTTTTGGGGGGGGGGGGGGGGGATAGACGTATTATTTTTCTTTGTTTTTAAATATTATTAGAGACAGCAAATTTTTCTTATATTTTCAGTTATTATTATTTTTATGATTTTCGAAATAAGAAAATTTAGTTTATGAAACGCTTTTTGGGGGGATAAACGTATTATTTTTCTTTGTTTTTAAACATTATTAGAGACAGCAAATTTTTCTTATATTTTCAGTTATTATTATTTTTATGATTTTCGAAATAAGAAAATTTAGTTTATGAAATGCTTTTTGGGGGGATAAACGTATTATTTTTCTTTGTTTTTAAATATTATTAGAGACAGCAAACTTTTCTTATATTTTCAGTTATTATTATTTTTATGATTTTCGAAATAAGAAAATTTAGTTTATGAAATGCTTTTGGGGGGGGGGGGGATAGACGTATTATTTTTCTTTGTTTTTAAATATTATTAGAGACAGCAAATTTTTCTTATATTTTCAGTTATTATTATTTTTATGATTTTCGAAATAAGAAAATTTAGTTTATGAAATGCTTTTGGGATAAACGTATTATTTTTTTTTGTTTTTAAATATTATTAGAGACAGCAAATTTTTCTTATATTTTCAGTTATTATTATTTTTATGATTTTTGGAATAAGAAAATTTAGTTTATGAAATGCTTTTGGGGGGGATAAACGTATTATTTTTCTTTGTTTTTAAATATTATTAGAGACAGCAAATTTTTCTAATATTTTCAGTTATTATTATTTTTATGATTTTCGAAATAAGAAAATTTAGTTTATGAAATGCTTTTGGGGGGGATAAACGTATTATTTTTCTTTGTTTTCAAATATTATTAGAGACAGCAAATTTTTCTTATATTTTCAGTTATTATTATTTTTATGATTTTCGAAATAAGAAAATTTAGTGTATGAAATGCTTTTGTGGGGGATAAACGTATTATTTTTCTTTGTTTTCAAATATTATTAGAGACAGCAAATTTTTCTTATATTTTCAGTTATTATTATTTTTATGATTTTCGAAATAAGAAAATTTAGTTTATGAAACGCTTTTGGGGGGGATAAACGTATTGTTTTTCTTTGTTTTTAAACATTATTCGAGACATTTTCAGTTATTATTATTTTTATGATTTTCGAAATTAGAAAATTTAGTTTATGAAATGCTTTTGTGGGGGATAAACGTATTATTTTTCTTTGTTTTTAAATATTATTAGAGACAGCAAATTTTTGTTTTTAAATATTATTAGAGACAGCAAATTTTTCTTATACTTTCAGTTATTATTATTTTTATGATTTTCGAAATTAGAAAATTTAGTTTATGAAATGCTTTTGGGGGGGATAAACGTATTGTTTTTCTTTGTTTTAAATATTATTAGAGACAGCAAATTTTTCTTATATTTTCAGTTATTATTATTTTTATGATTTTCGAAATAAGAAAATTTAGTTTATGATATGGTTCTGGAGGGGATAAACGTATTATTTTTCTTTGTTTTTAAATATTATTAGAGAAAGCAAATTTTTCTTATATTTTCAGGTATTATTATTTTTACTAGGAGGGCCCCGCGTGCTTCGCTACGCTTATAAATAAAGTTTTTGCGTAGAAATTTTGTTGACGTAGAAGCAATGATTTCAAAAAGTGGTAATGAGATATGCTAGCTTTATAATCTTTAATTTTTCTTTTTAAATATATGAATGAAAAATAATCAGAACTCTAGCTGATCAGTTCGGATATATGAAAAATTAGCGATCAAATAAGTTTTTAAGTAAGCTTATTTGATCTCTAACTATTATTGCATCCTAGTAACTATTATTGCATAATAAAATTAAATAGGTTTAAAACGTGAAAAATATCCCAAAATTTTAATTACATTTGCCTATATTTTTATATTAATGCAAACGCAAATCCTTAAATACCTCAATATATAAAAAAATGGACTTATACCACTTTAAAAAAATGGTTCAAGTATTAGAACTACGCGAAAGCTTTGTTCTTTAACCCAGAGCGCCCTTTAGCGCTACGTCGATACTACTTTCATCACGCGACAAGAACTATTTAAAAGTGCATATATTTGAAACTAAATTTAAAAAAAAAAATAAAATTAAAAACAAACGTGTTTCAATCCCCAAGTTTGGAGGAAAATTTTTTATTTGTTTCCGTTCACGTTAAATGCCCCATATGTATTTCTCACTTGTCAATATGAAAAAACTTCATTACAGTGCCACCTATTCGATCTTAGCATAACTATAGATCGAAAATCAAACGCCGATGATATGAACCCGACCATTTCTAATATCTATGCTCGTTAGGATACCGATTCCGATTTCTGTGGTCAACAAAAAAAATTAATACGTGTTTTTTATTTTTTCTCTAGTTTCGACACAGCGTGGCTCGAAGTTTGTTAAGAATTTTAGAGGCCAGAAAAGTTTATTCGGGATAATATAGACCGGGCATATTTTTTGTTAGTAAATATTCAAATGGGTTTGTCTCGTTAACAAATTAAAACGCTTATCTGCAATTTTACTTTGTGTTGGGTGAAAGATTAAATCCTTAGAAAACTAAAAAAATATACACTCTCGGGATTTGCCATCTTTGAAAATTAAATTTTTGCAAAATAAAACTAAAATATGAGTATTGAGTAACGTGTAAAATAAGTAAAAAACTATTTCATTGTATTTCTTTTTATAGAGCCATTACCTTTGATACCTTCTAAACAAAAAATAGTTCAAACAAAGAAAAAATGTACTCTTTGAAATCGCCGTGTTTGAAAACAAAAAAAAATTATTCAAATCGTTTAACCCGTTCAAGTACAATTTAATTTTAAACTTTCATTTTCTCTAAATTTCTTAACAAATTTTGAGCCACCATCAGCCGAATTCTGTAATTGTGAAGCGGTGAAGTGATAAGTTTTTTAATGAAAAGAAACGAAGAAATTTTTATCACTTCACCGCTTCACAGTTACAGAATTTGGCTGCATATCTCAAAACTAGTGAAAAAATAAAAATGAACTGTTATCTGGACACAACAAATTCACTCTTGAAATATTACCTGAATTAACTTATTTTATCAGTCACAAGATCACTAATGCAGAGGATTTTTCTGAGTAAAACAAGTTGCAGCCATTTCCGACTAATCTCTTATGGTGTCACTATATATCTGTCTTTTTTGTCCGTCTTTTTCTAAATGCAAGACCAGTAAACAATCTTAAAATTTTTTCACTATGGATCTATTAAAGTAAGTTTGAAAATAAAAATGGTTATTGTGCTAGTTTGTTGGGGACGTTTGTGGTTGGAGTGTAAGTCTATATCAACACTTCAGCCTATATCTATGAATTAATTTGAATAATCTTTAGTGCCCGTCTGGGTAAGTGTATCAAGGAATTGATTAGTTTTATGTACGAAATTGAACAATTTTCTTCTAATATTTTCACATCCAAGTTTCTGGCTTGAAATTTTTCAAAATTTTTTAAATTACAATTTTTCTTTAAAAATTGAGCTACAGTTTTTAATGAACACAACTTATGATACATATTGCTGATAAAACCGTCAACAAAATGATAATAGTGACAAATTTTTCAGAATGCTTCTTACTAGGGTCACCAATTATAACGACTTACATTTTATTTCATCCACAGTAACAATCAATTTGATTCTTTTTTTAAATATTGGATTCAAGAATTATCTTACTGTCATATTCAAGTTTTCTTTGTGCAGAATTAAGGATCTATAAATGGATTATAAATAACAAATTCAGCAATTCATTTGCTCAAATTCATGTGGTTGTCTTGCATTTCAATTTCGATTCAAAAATTTATTCAATTCACTATCCTATGTCAATTCTTACCAAAGAAACTCCATAAATCGATTTTTTATTTATTATTTTCTGCCTCGATAATCCAAAGTATCCGATGTTCATGAGGTTGCAATAGCTCAGAAGTTATTAAAGGTGAAATTGTAGCCATTGATTTTCTTGTTGGTATTGATTTTTTTGTGATAGAAATAGAAATGGCGCGAAAAGACATGCACTTTTATGGATAAAACAAACGATTAATCATTCACCTTGATCTCTATGAGATTATGTTGATGAAAATTCTGAATAACTATTGAGCGTGAGGCTCCGATCAATGTAAGTTTGAAAAGAAACGAAGATAGAAAATTCTCGCTAATAAAACATCAGCATTCTGTAAAATTTATATTTGATTTTATTCTTTCTTTAATTGAATTTTGATTTTATATTTTGCTTATGTTAAAGTAAAATTTTATTTTATTCGCCTACATATTAAAGTGTTACTTTATTACTGTGATTTGCGGCTTTAAAGTATCACTTTTCAACTATTTATTTTGTTGTCATAGCTACGTCCAAAAAAGTAAAAAGCATTTGTATTTGTTTAAATTCTATGAAAAATAAAAATTTTTATCAAAGCAACCCTCAAATTCAAAATTTCATTATCCAATTAAAAAAGTTGTTATCATTTGTTGTCATAGCTACACAATAATTTGGAAAAAATAATAAATATTTTTTCAAAGGTTACTTGTTCCACATATTTTTATTTTAAAATTTATGAAAATGTATAATTTTAATTTAGAATAAACAAATTTTCTTAAAATATTTTGCTTGCGGCGAATAAAAAATAGTATATGATGCACGGACGTAAGCTATTTTGGACTTAATGTGGGTGCAAATCTCGGCTAGCGCCTCGATTTGCAAACTCCACATCCGTCCAAAATCTTTAGCTTTACGTCCTAGCATCATAATGTACTATTTTATAAGACATTCTTCAATTGATTTGCTGGTGAAGGAACCAGTATTTAATTTTTTTTAAATTATCGTTGATATAAGTTCAATATTACTACAATTGCGTAGAAACAGTTAAAAAAACATGGGAAAAAAGAAAATGTGTGCTCCGCAAATTCCGCACAACTTTATCTAAACATCGACCTAATAAAAACCTAAGAGTTATTACACGTCTTTACAGATAATTGTTTTCAGGGGTGCCAAACTTTTAAAAGTATAAGACTACGAGCAAACGATATACGAGCAAAAAATCAAGAATTTTATAGAAATTGAAAAATCCAATCAATCTCTAGACAAAGTTGTTTTCTTGTTATTAAGTTTACATGTCGATGATTTTCCAATAAACAAATATATCGTAAATATTATTTTGATTTTAAATTTTCTGAGAATTATTTATACAGTATACAGATAACATCAAAGAACTTTGAAAAATGAGTATGCTATTATATTTTGCAGAATGAAAGTAATTCTAGAAAAAATGTTGTATTTTTAAAATTGTGCCCGCTACTAAAACTATACCATCTGAGCTGCTTTCTAATCAGGTAATCGAATTACTATAGTTTCTATATTAATTCTTATAAGTTTATTAAAACTTCAATTTCAAATATTCAAGTAAATTTTTCATTTGAATCGCCTGATTATACATCTCTTTATGCTTCAGCAATTCCTAAATATAGATTGTTGATTGTCTGGTCGTCTGTAGTATATGTATACGATTGATAAAGAAAATTTTATTGTTGTGCCTCAAGTCATTCAAAATCCATTAAAAATGAAATAACAGACAATACAAAAAAAAATAAAAAAATAATTATTCATATAAATGTTCAATTTGTTGGTGATGGTCGTCTGCTCTTTGTTAATTAGAATTTAATCGATTTCAAATTTTATATTGAAATTAAATTTGTATCGGTAGTTTTATACAATAAAAAATATAAGTCATATTAAGGAATTGTTTTATATGAGACAAAAGCCGTTCTGAAACAAGTATCAATGATATCAAACAAGGGGGTTTGAGATATCATAAATTCACTATACTAATCTGTGTTCCATAACTGTGACTTTTCAATTTTTCCAATACTAAGCATCGAATATCCAAACTCACGTCGTTCAACAAAAGCTTTTATAATTTCAGATTTATGAATAGAAATCTAATACTTTAAACAATCAACAGCATAATCTCCTAATTCATCCTTTAATCTCAATATTTATATTTAAACAAGCATACAAGCAAACTGAACCCGTTATTTAATTTTTATTAATTTATTCTAAGAAAATATAAATATTAAAAATAATCTCAAAGTCGAACATATTTTTTCCCATTTGTCAATTTCTTTTCGGTTACAATTCTTTATTCTCTTATGAAAACAACAGAAATACAAGAACGCAAAAATAATAATAATCTAAATTAAAAAGAATTTAAGAAGAATTTTATGAACTTCTATAATTGAACTTTCAGAGAGTAAGCGAGTTAAAAAAAATAACAACATAAATATTCGAATATGTAAATGAGATAAAAGCTCATTTCCATTTTATGAGTATAAAAAGAATAACGAGAAGCATCGAAGGAAAAATAGCGAAAATAAATTTTATGAACTTTAAGATATTCCTGAAGTATAAAATGAACTTAAGGAATAAAAAAATACGAACAAGTAGGAAAAAAAATTATTTGAATAATTAAAAATTAAATTAAATAATATAATTTTTTTTTGCTTCTATTTTCCTTTTATACTTAGTAGATTAATTCTTTTCTCTGGTTTTTATTTAAATTCAAGCATAAATGATTTACAAGAATTTTTTGATTTTAATTGTGATAATTTTGGAATACAGTATTAAAATTTATAAAGGACAACAATCATTAAATCTATTGATTTATTCAGATCTCGTTTTTTTAAGCAAATAAAAACTTTAAATTAATTAAATCAATCAAAATACAAAAAGATTTTTTTCCTTTATTTAAGATAAATTAAATATTCAAATTGGCTACAAAGACATCGTCAATCGTCAAGGAGAAAAAAAAATTACAGAAAGTAAGACGCCTTTTTTATCAGAATTTTCCATTTTTCCATCGGTAATTTTATACTTCATTTAATTTACTTTGTACAAAGAAAAAAGTAAACAGTTTGAAGATTTTCATTAATTTACTTGTAATTATTTTAGGTGAGAGAATGGGTAAGGTAAGAAAAATTGACCAACGGTGAAAAAATGCACAGATGGTTTGTCGATACTAGTTGATATAGGAGATTCATGACGAACTAGTCCAGCGAGTTCGCACCACAGATCGAATTGTTGAAGAAAAATATAGTATAGTCTGATGCAGTCCTAAAATCATTTGAGCATCTGAAAAATTTCTTGATATCTGCTTTTGTAACGCAGTATTCGGTGAATTATGTTTTACATTAAAGTTGAATATGCATTTTTTCGTAGGTCAGTCAGTTTGCGTAGATTAGACAAAAACTCATTATATTTAGAAGTGTATCGGAACTTGAGTGCTTAACAGCTGTGCTAAGTGTGAAACAATGTAAGTTAAACATCAAGTTTAGAGGAGTTAAATATTTAAAAAGAACCAACACGAAGGTTTGCACCACAGAAATTCCACCTCTAAGGATTTGAACTGTAATGGAATTTTTAATTATGTAGAAAATATTAGGCATGTTTGGGAAACCTAGAATCTCTGAAAATAAATTGCTTGACGATGCATATTTTGATACATACTTTGTGGCACACGTCTTAAAATTCCATTAATATGTGGAAAGGAGTATGCATCTTTTTGGTGACCGTATTCATCTTCCGGCTGTCCAAACAAAGACGATTCTTCCCAGGCTTACGGACTAGGACCACAGGGGAGCTCCATGAACTGTTGCTAAGCTCTATGATACCAAGGGACAGCATTCTATTCAATTCCTCCCCATCAGCTTCCCAATGGCTGGTGAAATCGGGTTATGACGCCGTTTGATAGGCACTGCGTCACCTACATCAATCACATGTTCTAATATGTGCTTACGACCCAAACCCCATTTTAATTTTTTTAGATTAGCTCTTGTTTTTGAGATATTTACGAAAAGTCAATTTTTTCGGTGAACAAAAAAGTTATTCCGGTTTTTGGGTCGGATATTTTACAAAACAAACAAATTTAATACATTAATGAAACAAGTGCATATTAAAGATACTAACAAACATTTTGAACCTTTTTTGAAAAAATCCATCAAGGATTCTGGAAGTTATACTCCAAAAAAGTTGAAAAAAATTAAAAATTTATTTAATTAATTTTGAACAAACAATGATTTTATATTTTTTTAATTTCTTGGAGCCTACAGTTGTTTCAATATCCTTTCTTTTAAATTAAAAACATGAATTTCGGTGCAGGTTGCACCAAGTTATTCAGGTTTTCCCAAAAAAAAGTCAAAACTCAAAATTTAAGAAAACAAAATTTTTACTAAGAATAATTTTAATTCTGCAATATAGTTGATTTATATATTGAGTTTGTATATTGAGTTATACAGATTTTTGAGTTTAAACTACGAGTTATGGTCAAAACCTGGTCGTAACACAACGTTAAAACGTTAAATGAGCATTTCCTCTATTGTACCATCTTGAATGTGCTAAGTTGATATAACTATTTTTTGGCATCCTCGGTTTATCTTCATTCAGTTTTATGCCAAAGAAATGAAGGTATGCAATTCTTATATATGGAGTTATTTTTTAGCAGGATGTATTATGCTAATTCCACAAATAAAACAAAATGAATTTGGACTATTTTTACACTTGAAACTTCTTGAGAAGCTTTTTAAATAGATTTAACTTTACACTTTAAAATTTTAAAAGAATTCTTAACTGACGTTTGAGAACGACTGAACTTGTAAAATATTATTTACGTTACGACAAAAAGAAAAGAAAATATACATAAACGTGGTTGAAATAAGGAAAACTCAAAATGGCTCGCTGTTTTTATTCAAAAATCTGTATAACAACTTAATTATATATAATTCAATTATGTTGCAGAATTAAAATTATTCTAAGTAAAAGAATTTTTTTCCTAAATATTTAGTTTTGTTTTTAGGGTTCCGTACTTTGAAAAAGTAAAAACGGTACCCTATTGGTGAGACTTCGGTGTCCGTCCGAATTTCTACATATTCGATTTTCTCAAAAACTTTGAGTGCTATCAACGTGAAATTTGCACTTATACAATGTATTTGTCCACGCCTACTGACAACAAGAAAATTATAAATATTTGTTTTTATCAATATTTTAAAGAGATAGTAAAACAAAAGTTTGTTTTAAGGAATCGAGTTTGGTTTAAAAAAAAATCAAAAAAAAATCCAAATGTTTCAAAAAGACATTTCAATGAATTATCGACTGCTTAGTTTTTATGTTATTTCCAAAAACGTGTGTTTAGTTTTTTGTCCCCCACCTTAACTTCCAACATTACAAAAGCAAAAAATTGAAAAAATTCAAGGTTGTAGGAATTTTGCATACAAAAATCCGTTTTTTTGTTTTGGTTGTTATAATTTCAAATGTTCATTGGAGGGGGTTGAGAGTAAAAATTACGAAAACAAAATATTTTTGGTCATGTTAAGTGGGGTATCATATGAAAGGTTATTTTTTTCTAGTCTAAAACAATTTTATTTGTAATTTTCGAAAGCACAGTTTTTGACTTATTTTAAAAAACGTGAAATTTTAGTTTTGTCCCCCCCACTTATCTTCGAACATTACAAAAGAAAAAATTTAAAAAAATTCACGGTTGTAGGAACTTGGCAAAAAAAAATGGAAAATTTTTTTTGGTCGTCATAATTTCAATTGTTCTTTGGACGGGGTTGTGAATAGAAATTTTGAAAAAAAAATTTTTTTGACCTGGACAAGTGGGTTGTCATATGAAAGGTGATTTTTTTTGTAGTTCAAAATAATTTTTTTGTAATTTTCGAAAACACGGTTTTCGACTTATTTATAAAAATGTGAAAATTTGTTTCTTTATCTTCGAACATAACAGAAGCGAAAAATTGAAAAAATTCACGGTTATAGGTAATGTTGAACGATTGAACGAAAACTATAGCGGTTAGCTCATTATTTAAAATTTTCTTTAGAGGGGGCTGAGAGAAGAAATTTCGAAAAAAAATTATTTTTGATCTTGACAAGTGGGGTGTCATATGAAAGGTTATTTTGTTTCTAGTCTATAACCGTTTTCCGAAATTTTCAAAGTCACCATTTTCGATTTAAAATCGTATTTTTGTGAAAATCTATGCACGTAGAATTTTGAATCCTTTGAAGAGGATCAATTTTGTTACTTTGCAGTAACTGTATAATTTAGTAACTAAGTAAATCTAACGAAATTTAGAAAATATTTTATAATATTAAGGTTCTAAAATAGTCTTGAATAGATTATGGTTAGTCAGATGAACTCGGTATGAAAAAAACATTATTCGGGCTGACCATTGCAATCTAGTAATCTTCATGGTCCAAGAATTGTAACCGTTTGTTATCGGTATACGCATTCCATTAAATCTCAATGATTTCGAGAAAAAGTGTATTTATGTTTGACTAATAAACGAATTAAATTCAAAAATGTTGCCACCATAAACAGTTATGGGTAAAATTCAACCCAACGGATAACTATATTAGCAAGTACTGTTTTTTCATATTATTATATACACGGAACCCTCGGCGAGCGAGTTATATTCGCACTTGACCCGACTTTTTTTTTTGGGAAAACCTGAATAACTTGGTGCAACCTGCACCAAAATTCGTGTTTTTTAACTTAAAAGGGAGTTGAATTTACCACGGGTTCCAAGAAATTTAAAAAATATAAAATCATTGTTCAAAGTTTATGGCGTTAAATATGGAAAAAATTTTAAAAAACGCAAATTTTGATTTTTTTTCAACTTTTTTCGCATGTGTAACTTCCAGAATCCTTAATGATTTTTTACAAAAATAGCTCAAAATATTTGTTAGCATTTGTTTCATTAATACATTGAATTTATTTGTTCTGTAAAATATGCAATCCAAAAACCGGAATAACCTTTTTGTTCACCAAAAAAATTGGTTTATCGCGAATATTTAAAAAACAAGAGCTAACCAAAAAAAATGAATATCATATTCGTGTTCAAGAGGTCAAAATCCACAAGAAAAGTTGGGTTTAGTCAGGGAGACAAAACAGATCAAAATTTGTAAACTAGTGTAATTTTCACATATAGATCCATAAAATTTTTTCTAGTTTATACCGGACTTGAATCTAGACCCAATCTCCTAACTCGACTCTCCTTTCACTAATTTTCAGCAATACCCGAGGGAGTGTTAAAAATCTTAAAAGAACGTATCAAAAGAAGTTTCAACCCTTAAACTTACACTCACTCATACAAAAACTAGAGCTATGTGATGCACACGTCTTCACGCGAAGTTTTGCTTAAAGTGATGCTTCCAAGATCTTTCTTTTTTTTAGCAAGGCGATCATGTAATCATAATCTGACATGTAGATTGTTAAGTCCTTTATGCCATCCTTATATGAAAGAGCTGAATAATTTTTTGATCTTCTATCCTTAGATAGTTTGATCCACACACGCCGCTTTGAAACCCTGAGAGAGCCAGAAATTTTTCCCCAATGTGAGACAAAAATGGCATGTTGGATCATTTTATACTCGAAGCCGTACCATATGTTTATTTAGATAATGGTGACCCGTTAGTATAGTGGCAGCATTATTCTGCAGTCTGACTGGGTCAAATTTAACAGAAATACGGTGGTTTGCTGGCTTACCTCTAGAGTGAACATCTTGCAAACTATGCAACCCTCTATGTCTCTCCATTGGGAGTTACTGTAGCGAAAGATGACCTGTTCGACTAGCAATCTTATCCAATTTTTTGATATACCAATTGCTGATTCGGGGCCTATGAGCCTCCTTGCGGAACTCTATGCTAAATCATTAGTTTTTTCATTCCCAAGATTCCTTCTAAGCCCTGGTGTTCATTTAAATAAAATGCTGTGAGATAATTCAAGGACCTAGAATATTTTTGCCCTGTTTTTGACTTAATGGTGTAGTTTTCCAGAGCTTTTAGTTCAACTTTGCTATTAGTAAAAATATTAATGGCCTTGCCAGACCACTTAAGCGCTGTCGCTCGGCTCGATACTTCATCTATGGCGAATGCCTTGGCCCAAAAGACTGCTCAGTATTAGTCAAGTGTGCAGTTGCCACTGGACGAATACTGCACCGTCTTTCAGGTCCAAAATCTTCATAATTGAAGTAGACCGCCGGTCCTGCACCATTTTTAGTGAGAAATCACTCTGTGTAGATGTCCAACATGTAGATGACCTCACTGTCCCATAAAAAATCAGCTACAGAGTGGTCCTCTATCGTTGAAATTACAACTTTATACTGCTTTCGAAAGGCTAGTGATTCCCGGGAGTTAGAGCCTTTAAATATATGCAAGGTAGATAGCCCTAATAAAACCTGCAGACTCGTTGTTTGTAACGGAAATTCCACCTTCATCATGTTTCCTGTTATCACCATATCACCACCTTCTACATGTCTCCTGTTTTTCTCGCCCTAATTTCTAATCACTTGTCATATTTCACATAAATGCTTCTTTCATTAAACTTTCTCGAAAACAAACAAATATACATTTTGTTGATCAAGTATAATCCATACGATCATGATAGATGGTAGTATAGCTATAGAAGATCCAAAATTAACATGTAAATAATTACAATGAAGACAAAAACAATAATTTGAGAAAGAAGCAAACTGGATGTTCTTTTTGATCAATTGTTGTTTACACAGTTATTATGAAATGATTGGAAAATTGTTGGCGGGAATACGGGAGATGTAAGAGAGTAAAATGTTTGTTTTGGAGAGTCCTGACTGTAGATTTAGTAGAAAAATTTGATTTGATAAGATCATTAAGTCATGCGTCGTGTTGGAATTAAGTCGAAAAATTAGGATAACTGCGGAAAAATTTATTTATTTAAATAGTGAGAGCCGATTGTTTTACCTCCATTAATAGTGTTAAATTAGTTCTTTTAATTTTATTATTGCGGGGAATAACGTTTTGTGTGCGCGGTTGAGGGTGGTTCATCACGGATTGAACACCAATACTAAATTGAGTGAAAGTGAATGGAATTCGAGAGGACGCTTTCTGGGCCCGCCAGTCCTCTCCGGGTGAGTTGGTTCTTTCTTTTTTTGTTTAATTTTTAATACGTTGCGATTTATTTCATGATGATGTGAAATTTTTTTTTGTGATAAGTGAAGCTCCCTGAGATGAGTCCGCGATGTTCGATTGGCCCATTTTATGGTGTCATGCGTGTTTATTGGTTCCTTTTTTTTAAACAAGTGAAATGGAGTTTTAGTGAAATGGTCATTTTTTTTTCTACAATAGTGCAAAGAGTGACTATTCTTTTTTGGCACTATATACGATGCTAAAAGTAATTTTACTTTGGTGTACTCGTGCAAAAAGTACCGTAAAATCGTTGTGAAAATGTCGAGCTGCAGACTCTATATATCGTGCTACAAATATGCCCTTTTTGGTACTGGACGCACCAATAGCTATTTTATTATTTGATACTTTTAAGTCTGGGACGATTCTCGATGTTTGAATGGCCCAAATTAATATAATGTGAACGGTGGTCTGGATTGGTGAACTTAAATCACTAATTCTGAGTTATTGATTTGAGTTATGTATATAGGTAAAATTGTAGAATACCCTAATTAGTTTTTTAGTGAATCTAGATTCCAATTCCTTCTACAGTTCTGGTGCCTTGTAAAACAGACCAACAAAAAAGGAGCACTTGGGAGCTATACCAAAATCAACAAAAACCATAAACAACATGTGATCAAAATTCTTAACCTAAAATGATATATGGGTCCAAACAAATTTTGGAAGAAGAAAATAATTTAAATTTTATTTACATTATTTAATCATTGAATCTTGATACAATTTATTTTAGCTCAATTTTCTTTTGGAACTTCTTCTTTTACTCTGGATGGTCTTATCCTGCTACGTTTTTTTTTTCTTTTGATCATTCAAATATTAAATAATTTTTTTTATTAATGGGTATGTATATAAAACTATTATGTACCCGGAAAATTTTGTCATGTATAACCAGTTTCTGCTTAGGTTTCACTTTCTCCGTTTTGGCTACTGGTAGTTTCCGCTCGCATCTCACCTTCCTTCTCCCTTAGTTTTCAATTTTTTTTTATCATAAAGGACTGCAGATTTTTTTTGTAAACGGTAGTATTGGTTCAATTATTGTCAGAACCATCCATTTCCGACTAAGAAGCTTAGCCTCCCATGTAGTCCGGACCATATGATTATGAAAATTTTAAATTGTCATACTTACGAATTAAAAACATCTAAGCCGTTACATGTCCTGAAAGCACTATTGATACATAATCAAGTAAGACTTTGTACCACCTCCAGTTTTTTTATCGCATTCCCAACAAAAGATCTCGAGAGCCATGCAAGGGACCCACCCCTGACAATGGGTCTGATAACTACTTCATACAACCAGTAGGCCATTTTCGGCATCAACCCCCATTTGTCTCCTAAAACCTTTTTGCACTGCCAAAGAGCTCGAGATCCTTTTGCGGATTTTTGTCTCAACATGAACAGTCCAATTGAGTCGCTTGTCGAGAGTGACACCAACATGCTTTACACTCTCTTGGAGTGTTAATATGTTACTACCGATTGAAGGAAGATTTAAGTCATTTTGTTTCGTTCTGTTGGTAAACGCAACAAGCTGATTTTTCTGACACCATGTGTTGGTAATATATATAGGGTGTTCTGCATTTTCCTGCAGAGATACTCCATATTGTCTTCTTTTAAAAAATGCTAACATCATCGACATAGCCGTATGTGTGTTAGCCCTTTATCATTTAATTTAAGTAGGAGTTTTTCTACCATAATATTCTACATCAAGGGTAGTAAAATGCACCATTGGGGACATCCACGATTCACTCCTACCTGGATAGTGGTGTTGTCCTTCACGTGAATAAATAGACATTGTTCTTCCAGTGCCTGTTATATCCACCTTAGGAGTATTTTGCTCAAAAGTGACTTTGTCAACACCCCTTCCACGTCAATAAAAGCGACAAAAGGGATAGCCTTTTTAAAGGTAGTTTCTTCAATATCAAAGACCATCTTTTAGAGGATTGTGTCCTACTCTTCCCCACTTGATAAGCGTGTTGCCTATTGCTTAGCCGTATTTTCTTCAGACAGACATTTCTGGTCTAACGATCGATCAACCTCTCCAAAAACTTTAGAAACTATGGGGAAAGACTCTGATCGATCTCAAGGTTTTCACCTGTTGATTTTCCTTGGTTTTGGGATAAAGACAACTCTCACATTTCTTCAGGCCTGTGGTACATAACCAAGAGCCACGAAGATCCTTAAGAGCCTATCTCCTATTATGTCCAGACACTGTTGTATCATAATAGGTCAAATACCGTCTGGACCTGGAGATTTGTATGGCTCCAAGGAGCTGATAGCCTAAGACAGAACCTTGGGCGTTACAACTCTATCACCTCTACCCATTATCCAGTTCATGTCGTAAGATTTTTAATTATTTTACACGACTACCTTCTGAGGAATCTCTCCAAATACACAGCCAGGAAAATGGTGTTGAAGGGTTGCTGTGTAAGTTTCTTCGTTTGAAAAAGTGTGAGTATCATTGTGTAATTAAAGATTATCCAGTCTCGCTGAGGTATCCCTCTTCAAGGCCTTCAATAGGGCAGCACCCTCTGTGATAGTCTGCATCGACCCATAGTCCTTTTCGTAAGAACTTTTCTTTGATTTACGAATAAACCTTTTGAAAACTTTCCTTGCTTCACTGCACAGAGTCCAATCAGCTTCGTCACAAGTTTTCAAGGCTCTCTTTAGAAGTTTTTTGGATCTTTGTCTTAGTTTATAAAGGTTTTTGGGAACTAAACTACAAACCAACTACAACTGAACTACAAGATTTTTCCTCTTTTTTTCTAACTGTTACCGTGGTCTTCACTATCCTTCTGAGTTACCGTCGTAGAGTTACTGTCACATTTTGGAAATTTTATTACTGTGGACGTATTACCGTCTACAGATCCTCTGGTTCATCTGCTTCTGTGTTAATGTTTCTCGATGTTGTAATGTTGTTTTGTGTATTTGTGTGTTTCTGTGTTTGTGTTATTATTTCTTGTTTTTTAAATTCATTAATCTTTTCCATTCTTTCCACGAGGAAGGTTCGAAAGACAGTCGAGTCAATCAGAGCTGCCTTACTTGACCAGGTTACAATACTGTAGGGGGAGACCGAGCCCTGTTGATGGGAGTTGATATTTGGGATCTGCCCTGTAAGGTATCGTATTGTTAGTAAACAATAATATTGGAACTTGTATTACGATATCTACCACCTGTGACCCGTCTGGTAGCTTACACTCAAAGTTTCAGGCAAAAACTATCGGTAAAGTCCTCAGAAAAGTTACGTGTAAGTAAGGGATTTTTGTGAGCAATTAAACTAAAGTAGCTAGCTAAGGAAATAATTTGAATTTTTTTAATTCCAAGGTACAGTTGAATTTTTCTCAGAAAACTTCTCTTTTTCGTATTTCGGACTCGGTTCGAACCTTTTTGATCAGTGCTGTTATTCTAATTTTAAACGACAGACATGCTTATCATATATGCTACCAATACGATGAGTATTTCTTAGTTGAGATTTCATCAATTATTTTTACTTAAGTTACATGAAAATAATTATTCATTATATTTGTATTTTTGCATTAAATTTGCATTTCCTCTCTTTGTCACAAATATATAAGAAAATCTTGAAACATTTCCATCCTCTAAATTATTTAAGTTATTGGAGTTCCTACAATTAATAGACCATAATTTAAATAAAATATCTTTATTTAATTGTTTTTTAAATTAAATGAAAAATTTAAGTATCAATGAAAAATTATTTAACAAATTTTTTTAATGACGGTACGGAAATTGTTACATTGATTTTAATGAATTTAAAAATAAATATGTAACATAAATGGTAATAGCATAAAATGTGAAACTAACAAAAAAAATATTATCGCCAAATCACACTAAATATAAAAATAACAGTGGTGGACCTCGATATATTTCCTCATATATTGGGGAAATATAATTTATTGTGGCGACTTTCTGCCATCTGCTGGATGCATAAAAATTAGAGTAGGACCAATATATGAGGGTTAGATATCGAGTTTCACCATATTAAAAATTCAATTCTATTTTACACTTTTGTAGTGATGGTTGAAAATAAGATGCCATTTTTAAGTAAATCATTGTTGATCGTTGTAGAATTTTATACAAGCACAAAAATAGTAAAGTAACGCAACAGAAATAAGCTCAGTTTGATAATAATCATTAAATAAAATAAAGGCCTGTTTATTATTATTAGAAGATAAAACGTTGTAACTAATGAACGCAAACTGTACTCTCTTTGTTTTAAGTTGTTTTGTTAAGTTGCTTCTTTATTTATTACATAAGTTTCATAAGGAAGATTTTAAAGAACAAAAATAAATCTATTAAGTTAATTATGCCAGTATTGGTGTTAATATTTATGAAATTCGAGAAATGGACAACTGGCGCTGAACTGGATAATTTTTGATCGACTTCCTTTAACATACAAGTAATATAAAATAAAATTAAAAAATGTTTTGTTCTAATCCGATTCAAAAATCGACTTTTTAGGTCGTTCAGAATACGAATTTCATCTATTGCTGACCAATAACATTGCAAATTCAACGCGGATCGTACAGACCGAAGAATATTTTGCTTTAACACTTTATTAAAATTTTCAAGCTTTTGTTACATGACCTATAAAATTTTTTGTTCTGATGATTTTATTAGAAAACGACTCCCATCAAAAAAAAAATTACACCTTTTTTCAAAAAAATTTCATAACAATAAAAAAGGGTTAGCATCCTTGTTATTTCATACCTTTATCCTTTCTATATAACAAAACTTTTTCATTTCTTAATTAAACATTATAACCCTTTAAAAAATTAAACAACTTGTTAATAAATAACCAATTAACAAATCCCAACAAACTACTTTAAGTTTTTTTTCTATCATCTTTAAAACAAAACAAAAATTAAAGAAGTTAAGAAAAGCACAATGAACGAGAAAGATAAAGCAAGCTCAAACTCCATCCAATTTAACTTCTTATTTTTATTTCCTTTAAAGAAAATAAACATGAAATTTTATTTTAATCAAATTTTAAGAAGATTCTGGTTTGTTGAACATAATTAAATAATTTTGGATATTGAAGTTTTTTTTGAAGAAGAGCAAAATAAAAAGTTTTTATATTTTCTTAAGTTTTTCTTTTAAAATTTTCTTTCAACAATTTTTTCTAATCACATTAATTTTCTTTATTGGTTTAAAGTTATAAATTTTCGAAAACGATAGTTTTGATATTGAACACTGGATGTGATATTTATGGTGAATGTGTGGTGTTCTGTTAATTTGAAAGTTTAAAAGAAACACTCTAAGTGAAATTAGTTTTGAAGTTAAAGTTTTAACTGATAGTATTTTAGTATCTAATCTAATAATGCTTTTTAAACTTAATAAAATACCTTCACAAAGAAAGAAGAATGGACAGACAATTGATCTGTTAGACAATTGATGGATTTATTCTTGTATGATGTAATGATTGTATAAGTTGCGAGCTCGGTTTGGTCTTTTGCTTAAAACATGATTTGCCAGTTATGTATAAGCTAACTTATCCCGAGTCGAAATTTAACTACTCTTTAAAACCTACAGATTTTACTACATAGAATTTAGAGTATTTAAGTATCACTTATTTTCAATACAAAATTAACATCTACATAGCTCCTGCAAAAACAAGTTACCGGAAAAAGTCCCATTCGAGTTGTTAAATAGGCGGGAAAAATAAATTTTCTATCGGTATTAGGGTTCCGTTTTTTATACGGAACACTATTGGTGAGAGTAAAACGAGTTTTTCACATTAAATCGATTATCTCGTAAACTATAAATGCTAGTGACCTGAAATGGTGCGTATCAAACTAACTTGTCCACATAAGATGACAGATACAAATAAAACTAAAGTTGTTTTCGTTTGGTTTATAGGGTTACGATGTGAGACCTTTGAGAAAATACATTTTTTTATAGATTCAAGTAGGGTATCATATGAACTTCATTTGGGCATTCCTTACCCTACTTCACCTTTATAATAATTTGAACTTTTAAGAAATATTATTTATTTTACTTTTATGCCGGAGATAGCTCAAAACTATTATCAAAACTGAAAACATCTGAATTTATAACAAACAAACTTTTACCTTGAAAATCTCTTATATATCAGAAAACTATCACAGCAAAAATACTTATTAAGTAACATACTAATTAGCACAAATAAAATAATTTAGTCAAAAGCAAATCAAAAATTATTATATAAATCAAATTAAATTAGCTTACGTTATTACATCAATCTTGTCTTCATCGTAACTTCCTAGCCATGTTTGTTTTGTGACAGATCTTTGTTGTAACCATATACATAATTCTTTGGTTGGATGTCTTACACAACCATTAATATCAACACCAAAATTTCGTATTCCAAATAAACATGTTGCCGATCCCTCCATTTTCAATAGAGAATTTCCACTGGTTGTTTTTACTTAGTAGCATTCGTCACACCATCCTTTAAGTGTTACAAATGCTCCACCATTTCTAAATTCTCGTAATAAGTTATCAATAGTTTCTGATCTTTCATTATAACCTCTAAATGCTGGACTAAGCTCAATAATTCCTTGAGTGACATTCTCATTTTCACGAAAACAAGATATTTCTGAATGTCTAAATAGTTGTTTAAGTATATTTGGTCGAACTAACCCCACTTGCTGACCATCAACAATGAATGAACGACATTTTCAGTTGAAGCCATTTTTTTCCAATCAATTTCTTTACAACATCATCACTTATTTATGAAAATAATTTAACAAAAAAACAAAACACAATCATATATTTTTTAACATTTTTTCCACAAAATTTTTTATTTTTTTTTTTATTTATATATTATTTTCAATAAACACTTAGACAGAAACTTACACAATTATTTTAATAAATTAAAATTTGATAAAAAAAATTAAATTTATTTATAATAACAACACTGTTGTTATTAAATTTCCAAAATTATACTGAACCAATTCCTTATAAAAATTCACATTTTTATATTAAATTTTCTTCCTCTGTTTCCCCTTTCAACAATCGACATCTCTCCAACGTATAAAAAAAACATTAAATCAAACATGTTTATTGTTGAAATCGAGTGACGTAATTAAATCTCAACAGTAGCATACAAAAATGTTGCAACTTAAGAAAATTAATGAAATTATAATTCAAAATAAAAATTATTATTTTTAGAACAAAATTGACATAGTCCTGGCGTTACACCTTTTTTTGTATAATTATGAATAATGACGTTTTCTTCGTGTTTTCTTACCTCGATTAACTCCGAACCTAACTGACCGAAAGTCTTCAAATGTATTTGGAATGATAGAAAAATTAGTACGTTTTTAATAAAAAACATATAAAAGTGTCAGATACTTATAATTATATTTATTAAGGGGGTGGAAATGAGAAGGGGTAAAAACACTATTTAAAATGTGGTCAAGTGGAATGTTATTTGAAAGAGCACCTAATTTAGAAAGCATTGCAATTTTTTTTAGAATTTTTCGGTGCACAGTTTTTGAATTATGATTAAAAAAGTGCAAAATTAGGACCCTCCCCCCTACGTTTCGACAATGATTAACAGAAAAAATTGAAAAAATTCACAGAGAGAGGAAAGTTGGTAAATTTTGAATGAAAATCATAGCGAAGTCTCAAATAATTATATTTCTGTGTGCTTAGGGGAAGGGTGTGGGGAGAGTAAAAAAATCATTTATGACCCAAATGAGTGGGGTGTCATTTTTTTATAACTTTCCAATGCACAATTTTTGTGTTATTTGTAAAAAAAATATTTTTAGTATGTAGTCTCTCCACCCACCTAAATTTCGACACTTGATTGACCGAAAAAATAATTAAATTTAAACCATTTACAAGCTGGTGTAATGGAATCTTTCTTGAGTTACCATAAACAGCTATGGATAAGATATAACCTAGAGTAACATTTTTAAGTCATTTTTGATCAATGTAGATTTGATTGTAATTCACTATTGACATTTACGATTAAACATTTATTTTGTTGGCCGTCTATGGTCTGGCAATATAAGGACATTACAACTAGAGCATTCAAATTCGATTATTCGAGTATTTAAATATCCGATTACTTTGGCTATATTTTAAGTATTCGTTATTCAAATATTTATACCCGAATATATTTTTTTATCTCCCAAAATTTAATGGTTTTCCATCTCTTCATTTCTTTTTCAAACTTCGAAATTTCAATATTTTAAGGAAATAATTTTATTAAAAAATGTGCTTGACGTACTAACTCCTCTTGACTGCAATAGTCAAAGAATTTAGCGAAAAAAAATCAACACTTACGACAGTCAAAGGCGTATGCAAATTGTAATTTAACTCTCCAACGGCAAAAAACAGTGATTTAAGTAAAATCTTGCTCAACGAAATTAGGAAACGAATGGATCAGAGAAGAAACAAAACCCTAACAACTTTATTGCAATATCTTGACACTGGGGTTATACCACAATCGAACGAATATTTTGATTACGTTCCGAAAACTGCTGTTAAAATTTTATGGCCTCCTCAGCCTCCAAAGATGTACCAGATCCTAGCGATGAAAACAGTCATAACCAGTTGCAGGTTTTTCGTAATGTAAATGACGCACTTGCAGTCAATAATCAAAGTAAAGATATATTGCAACAACAGTGCAACTAGCGATTAGCTCAATTATCGACTCCAAGACACGAGATACAGTAACAGTGGTAATGAAAATCGCGGGTAATAGTTTAAAAAAACATTTTTGTTATTTAAAAATTCGTTCAAAAAAAGAACAGATAAATAAAAAGTCCAAGCGGCACGTATATCCGCTAGAAATAGGTAGATTTCGAGATCAGACAGTTTTGTGTGCCAGTAGAATCTGATGTATCAGATTAGTTTAAACAACACAAACTAATTTCAAACAGATATCGAACAAATTTTAAAAAGAAAATTAGCTACATATAAGTAAAACTATATCTATCCAATTTTGCAACAAACAAATACCAAATCTACCACAGAACATGTGTGTGACAATTTATGACACAAACCTACGCTATATCATATGTCGTCCAATTACTGCAAAATATCAAAATAGCTTATTTCTAAGAAAAATAATGAATTTCTTCTATTCAAACCTTTTTATTTTTTTTTTCATTGAATCTTATAAGGTTTTTGGAAATTGTAGTTATGGATTGTTGCAAACTTTTTTGTTGAAGCCAACAAGTCAAAAACCTCGAACTGCAGAGGTTTATATTTATACGAAACGGATTAAAATGTTTCCAAAGATTCTAAATTTATGAAGTTTTTAAAAATAATAGTATCCAAACGGCTGTTATAACGGATTAAAAAAACGATTTTTTTTTCTAGTATAAATCCTCTAGTTATTTAACCATGGGTCAGATTTTTCTGATTTACGAACTTGTCTGAGATATTAATAAAACACACATGTTTACGGAAGGTTTTTTGATCTGGCTCCACAAATGCGACCGTGAGAGTGCCGGTTGATTCAAACGCATTTTGTGTTTTACAAGCTTTTTTGTTGGAGCCGCTCACTCAGAAACCTCCAACTGCAGAGGTCTTTTTTTTAAAGAAACTGATTAAAAAGGTTTCAAAGATTCTAAATTTATGAAGTTTTTAAAAATATTAGAATCCACACGGCCGTTATAACGGATCTAAAAAATAGAGTTTTTTTTCTAGTATAAAGCTTCTAGTTTCTTAACAATGTGTCGGATTGGGCTGATTTACAAACTTGTTCAAGATATTAATAAAACGCACATTTTTAGAAAAGGTTTTTTGATCTGGCTTTACAAATGCGACCATGAGAGTGCCGGTTGTTTTCGTTATATCTCATATCGTATATATATATATATATATATATATATATATATATATATATATATATATATATATATATATATATATATATATATATATATATATATATATATATATATATATATATATATATATATATATATATATATATATATATATATATATATATATATATATATATATATATATATATAAATTTTTTTTTTTTGTTTTTTCGTCTCCGCTTATCATATATAGTCGTTTGGCACAAACATTTTACCGAAATTCCGAGATGAAGCCTATTGCAATAGGTAGATTTTTATATAAAATCTACCTAAAAATAAAATTCAGACTGCACAGTTTAGTTTATTGGGTATATTATTATTGAGGATTTAATATCGATGCCAAAAATTGATTTATTTGCTTTTGAATTGATCAATAAAGGTAAAAACACATAAACGAGATGCAATCCGAGATATAGACTATCAAATTTGAAAACCACTTCGTATCAAAATACCTCACTGTATCTGGTTTTACACCAAATGAAGAGATTTTGTTGTCTGTGCAATCAGCTATAATTTATGCTGTTCCATTGCTTATTGACTTCCAGTTTTGATATCCCATAGCATGAAGATGTTTGGCTTGCGTTATTACGTCAACGTTGTCTGAGTCTCTTCTCCGACGAATACCAGCTGGACGGTTTACGGATAACTTTTTATCATTCTTTTTAATCTAATCAGCAATTGTTGAATAACCAAACTATCAAATGCTTTTGGATTTAATAACACGTGATTAAATCGAAAAAAAGGTTAATTGTGTGATTTCATGATTCATTCAGCAACCTAGACCTTAAAACTGTTTAGTTCTTAAACTTTATGTGTACTCTAAATAGTTTCATCTTTCACTTCTATAGCGTATTTATCCTTAATTGTTAGTTAAAAAACCGCGAATGATGTTGTGATCACAGAAATTTTGAGCTTTTTTAGAAAACTCTATATGCGGCGGTAAAATATTGATATTTTACGCCTTTTTCTAGGATCCTCCTTAATATAATGAGTTGAGTAAGTACAACATTAGCAAATACTTTTTATCCAGGACGCTGCAGTAATGCGATGTCAATGCAATTCACATTTCTGGCTATATCACTCTTTAATATTGCGGTGCAATGAGAACTATTTTTAATACAGCTGAACATTTGTTTAAGTTTTTTGTTTTCATTTCTGATGGTTGTAGATCTTAAACTAAATTTTTTTCTCAGATTGCGAGCGTACATTTTGTGTGATGACACATGGATTTATAACGATTTGCACGCTTGTGTTGTATTAGCGAGTTAAGAAAAATATCGTGGCACCAGGGTGAAATAATCGTGAAGTTGTGTTCAGTTTTGATTTATGTAGTTGAATTATAATCTCTATTTCATAATTTAATACAGTAGCTCACGAAAAGAAATAAGAAAACCCCAAAAACATGTTTGCTCATTATTTTTGGCAGTCAAGATATTTGTATCTAATACAAAGGAGCTGGTGTTTAACGATGACCGAAGACTCGCACAAAAAAACTGCAGAAACACGAGATTTTTATGTATAGGAAATTGTGTAAATGATTTACTTGATTCTGAAAGTAAGGTAAATTAATTAAATAGTTATAGTATTTATCGAGGCTACTGTTGGCACTTGGCGATACATTATCAAATAAAACTATTTCAATAATAAAACACTTTTATTGTACAATTATTTTATTATTATAATAATTTTAATTAAATAGTTGCACAGCAACAAAGAATTTGATAATTTGGGGCAGGGGCGCACACAGAAAAAGTTTTATGAGGGGAGCTCCAGAGAACTTTTTTTTAAATAAAAAGTGTTGTATTATAGGAATTACAATTTGTGTCACACATAGATACCTTTTAAGAAAGACCTTGGTCCCACAACAACATGCGTTTTGAGGTGTTGATGAATGATTTTTTTTTTGAATTTTTGTAGATTGAACGCCACCGAGCCTTTTGATTATGGAAAATCATTCCATTTGTATAATGTACGGACAAAGAAATATCTCTGCATTTTCTCACTATAAGGTTATTGGAAACTGTGACTTCCAATAAACGAACGCTTTCACATTCCTCTATTTGTTCGTTACACATTTGTGTATTGTTTGCATTGAAATATCGTGGTAACTCGTATCTGCAAACAATCATTAGCCTTGTTTTCGTGGAATTAAAATTGGCTAAATTTTTTTAACCCAATCGGCGACTTTTTATGTCCTCGTTTACAAATATGACAGCGTCGCTCCGGGTGGGATTTATTCGTTCGTGCATTTTACCCTTTGAAGAAGGGTATCACGAATGACGTGTGCGCATGTCGGATTAGTGTCGGCCCTAGAAGTTTACCAGCGTTAATTAATTTAGACTCAGAAGAAAAGTCACTGATGGATACCGAAATCTATCGGTCAGTGAAAAAATTTTGAATCAGCTTTACGACTTCGTGGTGAAATCCGTACGCAAAGAGCTTGTTGATCAGGATGACATGCCAGATTCGATCAAACGCTTTTGAGATTTCTAATGCAATGATGTACATTTCACCACCTTTTTCAAGTATGCTGTTCCAACGGTGGGCTTTATAATTCAATATATCGGCTGTTGATCTTTTGTTTTGAAAACCGCATTGGCTGACAGATGTTAAAAGGTTGTCTTTCAAAAATTTTGATATGTGTGTAATGTGTATTAATATAGTGCTATTGGTCCCTAATATGCAATATCACATTTTGTTCCTTTTTTGGGATTAGGTTGGACAGTGACTAGCTTCCAGCACGAAGGAATAGTAAGAGGTTTATCAGATTTGTAGAAAATGTTGGTAAGAGTAGATGAAAGTTCTTTTGAAAATTTTTAGTAGACGCAAGTTCTTTTGAAAATGCATTACCGGCGTGATCTTCTCTGATAATTTTAGTTCTTAAAACTTTTAAATTAACTTTAAAAAAATCCTCAAAGAAAATTGATCAATACTTACAAACCTTAGTTCCCTAGTTAGCATCGTATCTTCTGATATTCAGAAACGTTAATCTATAATTTATGATGGTCAACACTAAACAATGCATAATAAAAACATACTGAAAAACGATCGGTTAGGGGGGGTATAGACTTTAGGGTTGGGTATAGACTTTAGACCCTGTCGTCTAAAGTCAATACCCAAACCATAATCACAAAAAACAAATATGTATAATATGTATGAATTTTAATATTTTCAGAATATGGTATTGATTTTGAAACCAATGCTACACGGTTAAAGGATTAGAAAAACCAATGATAAATGATTGAAGGATCTTCGAAAATCTTAAAAAAATTTCGTCGCCAGCAGTTAAAAAGAGCTAACACTGAAAATAAAACACCAAATTTGTGCAAATACTCTCAAGATGTGTCTCAGGATGATACATATACGAGTGTTTTTTTTTTTGCATAGCATTTCTTGTATTATCTAAGCATATCAGTTTCAGACTTTCGTCAACATTCCATCCTCACGTTAATAATTTTAAAATTATTCATATAAATATTATATTATATTTATATTTATATTTGATGATATTAGAATATAAATAATCTGCCGGATTGTTCTTAAATTGGTTACTATTACTATGTACAACTAGATTTTCTATATTAATATGTGGAGATATGGGTAGATACTATGTATAGGATAATTTTAATGATAATATAGGCTACCTTTATTCTTAAAAGTTTTTATATATATGAATAAAAAATTTTGTAATGCAAACAATATATTTGTATTTATTTTTGGATATTCCTTGAATTTGTCCATAACTTTTACTAACTGTTTGTACTAAGGATATAATATGGGATATTTTTTAGGAAAATATGTTAATTTATCCTAAAAATTTTATATTTTTATCAGTAAAATTTTTTCAAATGCATTCAATATATTGATATTTATTTTTGGATATTCCTTGATTTCGTCCAAAACTTATTACTTTAATATTTGTATTGGACAATTTTAAGGATGCTATGGACATTTGTCTGGACTTTGGACGCATGGACGATTTTGGACCACTCTCATTGAACAAATCTAAGGACAATCCAGTACATTATTGGATTTTTGTCCCAAAGTTAATTGGATTTTGAGCTCCCAATATAATTGGAATGTCCTCAGATTCGTACTATGATTTTGCCGGTAGGGTAGTTGAATTTTTTAACAAATGAATTTTTATGACGTAGCAAGAGATAAAAGATGAGACAAAAAGTAGAACAGAGATGTACTATTTATTTTTGAAAACAATTACATTAGTTAAATTTCTACTCCTAGTTCGAACCATTTGTTAGTTGTGACGTTTTTTACATGGGCGTCGTTATTTTTATTATAATTATTTTTAATTATAAAAATTTTGTTATACTCCCTACAAAATCATTAATATTTTTACTAATTTTTGGTTTTCTATTATAATGGGTTGAATTTCAATAATAATATGTTAATTTTACGCGTTTTTTTGTCCATTTCAATGGGACCCCAACAGTTTTTTTTATTATTTTAATCTGAGACACTAAGCATGTGCGTACTAGGTCATTCAATAAGTCCGTAGGATGACACATAGATGGCGTTACTAGAATTTTTTTCCATATGATTTTTATTTAGTACTAACCTTCAAACGATACGTGTATAAATTTGACAGCAATCTGACTATTTATTCGTGAGTTATAGCATTTTGTGTGAAGCAGCTTTTGTTTTTGAAAAAAAATGGAAAAAAGTGAATTTCGAATTTTAATAAAGCATTGCTTTTTGATGAAAAAAAATACAGTGGAAACCAAACAATGGCTTGATAAACATTATCCAAACTCTGCTCCATCGAGACAAATGGTAGAGAAGTGGATGGCTGAATTTAAATGTGGTCGTACCAGCACAAAATATGCAGAGCGCAGTGGACGCCAAAATGAGGCTTTTATTCCAGAAAACATAAAAAAAATCCACATATTGGTTATGAACGATCGCAAATTGAAGGTGCACGAAATAGCTGACATTGTAAAGGTAGCAGATGGTAGTGTTTTTACCATTTTACATGAACATTTGGGTATGCGAAAGCTCTGTGCAAATTGGGTGCCGCGTGAGCTCACAGTCGACCAAAAACAACAACGAATCGATGCTTCGGAGGAGTCTTTGGCACTGTTAAACCGCAATAAAAGGGAATTCTATCGTAGATATGTGACAATGGATGAGATATGGCTTCACAATTACACACCAGAATCCAAAAGACAGTCAGCTGAGTGGACTGCAGTCGACGAACCGAATCCAAAGCGAGCAAAGACGCAACAGTCGGCCGGTAAGGTGATGGCGTTTGTATTTTGGGATACGAACGGAATAATATTCATCGACTATCTCCAAAAAGGAACCACCATCAACAGCGAGTATTACTGTGAACTTTTGGATCGATTGAAGGCTGAAATCGCAAAGAAACGGCCACATTTGCAAAAGAAAAAAGTGTTGTTTCACCAAGATAATGCACCGTGTCACAGATCGATGAAAACGATCGCAAAATTGAATGAATTGGGCTTTGAATTGCTTACCCACCCACCATATTCTCCAGATTTAGCCCCCAGCGACTTTTTCCTGTTTTCAGATCTCAAGAGAATGCTTGCTGGAAAGAAATTTAAGTCCAATGATGAAGTAATCGCTGAAACTGAGGCCTATTTTGACGAGAAAGAGAAATCGTACTATAAAAGTGGTATAGAAAAGTTGGAAAATCGCTATACTCGTTGTATCGCCCTCGAAGGCAACTATGTTGAATAAAAAAATCGAGTTTTGTCAAAATGTTGTTTTTTTCTCACTTATCCTACGGACTTATTGAACGACCTGTTATAGGGCATATGACTATGCGCACAACGACCAATTTTCGTATTGGCTGGTAAAAAATACTACTATACGATTCCGATCTATTTCGCATTAAACCCGACAAACATTTTTATACATGAAGATAGCGTTCGTATATTTAAGTTGTAAATTGGAAATGTATGAATGTGATTGTTTTTGTAAGGGATGCATCTATTTTTTCGCCATTTTTTTAATGATACAATTTAAAAGACCAAAAATCCAGAAATTAAAAAATTTCGATATATGAATTATTTGTAAAAAATAATATAATTTTCCATAATTTTCTCACTATTATGAAAAATTATATTAAAATATCGATAAGTCGACATGAAACAAGACAAATAAAAATTTAATTTTTTTTTTTAATTACTAAAATTTGTTAACCAGGGGCCTTTTGGACTTTTCATTCATCCATTGGAATATCTCTTAACCTTTTTCAATTAATCTAACATTCAGACAATAATAATAATTAAATATATGCAAAACAAAGTAGACCTAACTTAATATTGGTGTGTTGACTGGTGCTCCAGTCGCAATTTGTCCAGCTACTTGAATTCCGAATTTCCAGACTCTTTTCCAAAACAGTTCACTATCAAAAATTCCCCTTCACTTCCAAAACAATTTTTCCGCTAATGCTCTTTTCACCTTTTTCCAAAAACAAATCGCTGTCAATACTTTCAATTCTCTGTTCCAAAAAAGGAACCCAAACTTTCTGCTAAATAATTCCAAATTTGTTCGCAACTTCTAATCTTATGTTTCTAATTTTATGTTCGCTGTTCTTCTAATTTTATGTTCGATGTTAGGTTTATATGTACACAGTTTGTATTTCTAATTTTATGTTCGGTGTTATGGTTATATGTACACAATTTTGTATCTGGCCGAAAGAATAAAGTGCCGGATAATTTATAATCGCCGCAAAAACAATCAAAAGGCTTTAAAAAAGTCGCGCCATGTTTTTCTATAGCTTGAAACTATCATTTTAACTATAACAAATTAAATTCTTGTAAGGTCTATTGTCAGACGACTGTGAAAAGCCGATGAATTCAACAGTGGACTTCTAATTATATTTATTAAGTCAGTATCATATTTTCTACATTTTTCCTGAAGTATAGTAATCTATTTGAAATTCCCTTTATATTATTACGGTATGCTTAATTTTATATAAGACATGATTTTCTGTAAGAATATCTAGCAAATGGCAACTATAACAATATAACGATGACTATGAAATAACATTATCAATAAATTTCTTTTCGTACTGAATTTTAACATTCATTGAGATTCATCTAAGATTGCTATTTTATCAATGGTTATTTCAATATAATGTTTATACTAATATTGCTATGGGTCAACCATAGTCAATATGCGGTTGGCTTTATTGTCAGATTAAGAAAAGGTGGCGCCAAAGTTTTTGTTCAAGTGAAAGCGAGCGGTTTTTATAGAAAAAAAATATTGCGACGCTGATGCTGTGCTTGGAGGACCCCCTACCACTTTGTTCACTATCGCTAAAAAAACTAATCAGTTCCTTGCCATACATATTTGCTTATTTTTGCAAAGTGTAATCAAAATTACTTAACGAACGAATGTTGTATGCTTCCAACAAACATTGAAACAATAAACAGGTGTTCGGGAGGACCCCACCACTTATCCCCAATATTGTCCAAAAACTAGTCAATTCTTTGTCAATACAGTCTTTATCTTTTTCAAAGTGCCATTAAATTGATTAATGAATGAAATCTGTATGCTCCCAACATACTTTAAAAACCAAGTGTGAAAAGTCAGCAGTTGTATGGTAGATCCTCCGCCACTTTGATCAATGTGTCCCAAAAGATGATAATTATCTTCTTACACTAATTGAAACCTTTCCATAAGTTTTATCATAATCACTTTATATTGTAGGCTGTAGTGTGCATAAAGACACGGAAAAAACTGCCAACAATTCAAAAAAATGTTGTTTTAACTGGAAGTAAAAACCGGAAGTTGGGATGCAGAATTTTTGTAATCAAAGTTTCATCCAATTCGATTATCAGGTACAGATGTTATTGAGCTTTAAAAAAAAACAGGTGTATGGGACACTCCCCACCACTTTGTTCACTATCGCTCAAAAACTAATCAGTTCTTTGCCATACATGTTTGCATTTTTCTCCAAAAAAATCAAAATTGGTTCACGAACGAATGCTGTGTGCTACCAACAAACATTGAAAAAATGATGACACAGTAAACAGGTGTTCGGGAGACCCCGTACTACTTATCCCATTATTGTCCAAAAACTAATCAGTTTCTTGTCATTTAAGTTTCCATCTTTTTCCAAAGTGTCATTAGAATTGATTAATGAATGAAGTCTGTATGCTCCTAACAAACTTTAAAAACAAAGTGTTAAAAGTCAGCAGTTGTATGGTAGACCCCCCGCCACTTTGATCAATGTGTCCCAAAAGATGATAATTATCTTCTTACACTAATGGAACCCTATTCCATAAGTTTCTTCATAATCACTGCATTATTGTAGGCTGTAGTGTGCATAAAGACACTGAAAATACTCCAAAAAAGTACAAAAAAAATTTTTTTACCGGAAGTGAAAAACCGGCAGTTGGGATGCAGAACTATTTTAAACCGTACTACATACTCATGTACCAAGTTTCATCCAATTCGCTTATCAGGTACAGAAGTTATAGAGCTTTCAAAAAAACATGTGCTCCAGGGACCCCCCACCACTTTGTTCACTATCACTCAAAAACTAATCAGTTCTTTGTCATACATGTTTGCGTCTTTTTCCAAAGTGTCATCAAAACTCATTCACTAATGAATGTTTTATGCTCCCAACAAACATAAAAACTTTGTGGAAAAAACCACCTGTTGTATGGTGTACCCCCCAACCCTTTATCCAATGTGCTCCAAAAGCTTAAAAAATCTGTCTCATGTTATTTAAAAGCTTTTCGCAACGTTTCATGAAAATCGATCGGTAATTGTAGGCTACAGTAGGGATAAACACCTGAAAAAAAAACTTTTTAACCGGAAGTGACAAACCGGAAGTTGGTATGCAGAAATATTTGAAACAGTATTAAAACCTTATATACTAAGTTTCAATAAGATCATAGCCCGGGATCAGAAGTTTTTCAAGATTTAAACTTAGAGGTGTTCGGGAGACCCCCCGCCATTTTGTCCAAATTTGAAATGAATCCAGATTTTCCATTTTCAAGTGAACTTGTATCATTTGCCAAAGTTTCATCAAGATCCTATGCAGAAAATTCACCCACACACCCACCCACCCACATACAGACGTACACCAAATTTTTTTTTGGCTATTTAGATAGAGGATGGTCCAAAACAAAAGAAAAAATAAAATTTGGGGTATGTAAGATTTTTTTTTTTCACGATAGATTGCATTACTTCACACAATTTAAAATTGTGGTGAAGTAAAAATAAATTATATTTCCTCTGTTTAAATAAATTTTAATATATGTGCATATTTATTATATATTTTAGAATTATGATATGAAGTTCTAGAGTCTTACTTAAATTATATAATACAGCTGGATGTTTAGAAAACAAAATGCCATTAAGAAACTTTATAACTAATGCCTAATGATTTGAGAAGTTTTTGTAAAGAATAAGATCCAAGAAATTAATTTGTTATAGTTAAAATGATAGTTTCAAGCTATAGAAAAACATGGCGCGGCTTTTTTACAGCCTTTACAGCCATATAAAATGTTTTCTACAGAGAACTTTACTCTCGATTTTTATCAATCTAGATGCAATATTTAAAAAAATAAAAGTAACGTTTTTATATAAACAAGTCTCAACTCATGACAAGAACAACTCTTGAAAAAGTAAAAGAAATATCCGAAAATAAGTCTAAAGCAACGCATTCGAAAATTAATAAAATTATTATATACAACGGAAACACACACATAAAAACTATAGTCTTTGACTAATAATTTTAAAAAATTAACATAACAGTTTTATAAAAGTTCTTGAGGATAGCATAAAAGCTTAAATCGATTGTTATTTACTCTAAATAAATAATAAACAAAACAACATTGTGCGAAAAAAGATGTAAAATTAAGTGTTTCGCAATTAAATAATTTTTTTAACAATTATTGATTATGTTCAGCCAAGTACCATTGGTGTCTTCCATAAACTTTATAGTCTATGATTGACTGAAAGTTTTAAAAAATTTCAGTTTTTACGGTTATATATGACTTCAATCTCGAAATCGGCACATATTTGTCATTTTCGCCTTAAATATACGTAAATACATATATTTCAAGATTTTCATTTTCAGTGAGAAAGTCGTTGTGAATAATGGATAATAAACAATCAAGTCCTCACCATAAGGGTTTTGTTCTATTTTTTCAGAGTACGGAACCCTTAAAATAATAATAAAATTTTCTCAAATTCTTTTCTTTATATCTCATCAAGCATAAAAAAAACACAAAATTTTAAAGCCTATTAAATTATTTTTTAATCTCATCACTTCAAAATAACTACCAACGTTCTAAAATAAAATGAAATACAAATTCAAATTTAGTATCGATATAACATTTGTTGGGTTCTCTCAGATAACAAATTTACATAATAGACCAAACACATGTTATCACACACAACTTCGTTTTCTTAGCACATCAATAATAGGTCTTTTTACTGAAAGCATATTCTAAATATATTCTTTTTTCTTTTATCTTTATAATTACTAACTTCCATTTAATATATTAATAAAACATTTGATGGGTTTTCTGGACACATACATAACAAACATTTTTATCGAAAACAACTATACGTTTGCAAACTAATCTGGGTTCGTGTTTAAGTTTCTTAACTGTTGTTAGATATTACCAATATTGAGGGACAATAAATTTCTATTCGCATAATTTTGTGTTTTTCAATTCTGTACATTTGGTTGGTTTTTGAAAATTCGCCAAAATGATACTAAATTACTACATTACCAATGCTACCAACGTGGTATAAAAATTTGTAATAATATTTTAATTGTACTAAAAGTTTGGAAAAGCAAAATTTTGATTTTATAAACTTTCATAAAAAGCATGAATGCTGACTTTCTTTTTACTAATGAAAACAGATAGCTAAATAATATATACTTTTATTGATATCTTTTAATACAGTTGTAGAAAAAATGCAAATTATTCGAAATGAAAATTTTAACCTTTAAAACCTATCCGGTGCACAGTATATATACTAGTAGTGTCTTTCAAAACATGGCGCGCGAGACACTACCGCGTCTCTTGATAAGAAACACTTCTAATTTTTAATGAAAAAGAATGGTGGATTAACTCTCAGTTCATTTATTTTTAAAAATACTTTAAGATGGCTTTTAACAAATTTTCCTTTTTCCTTTTTAACATTAATTTTTTTATGTATAAATTTATCAAAATTATTATTCTTTCTTAAAAGAAAATACACTTTATCTTTGATTTGTTTTGTTTTCGGAAAAATAAAACTCGAATTGTTTAAAGTTAAACCTCGAATGTATCTCAATGTTTTGAAAGCCAAACATGGAATCTTTTTCATTTTTTTGATTTTCACAACGTCATCACCTTTGTTAATGATCAAAAAAAATATGGCGTTGTCACATCTGATACTATTTTTTGTTTTTTCTTTTTGTTAGGTTGTTTGTTTGTTTTGAAAAATAAAGGTTTAGTTGGATGGAATAGTTTTTCCTTCATGTCGTCGCTTGCCGTTGAATAATTCGAATTGTTTAAATTGATTCTTTTCTTTTTTGAGCCCGTTTCAAATTATGTATTGAAAGGGTCTGTTTGTTTAACGAGATTGTTTTTATAACATACATTAAAAAATTTCTTTCGCACAAAATTGTGTTCAAGTTGTGTTGTTCAAATAATAAATTAAAATTAGTGAATTCAATCAAACGCATGTAAATTATTTCCTAAAATGTTAAATAAGACCAGCCATGTTAAAATATATAAAAATTCTTTTCATTTTTCTATTCTTATTCTTTCTTTTTTTTGTTTATTATTATTATCATTAAACAAATTTCGTTTCTCTTCGTTTTTTATTATTACAGAAAAGACCCAAAGAAAATTTATTTTTAAAGCCGATTTAACAACTCAAATGGGATTTTTTCCGTTATCTCGCTTTTGCCGGAGCTATGTAGATGTTATTTTTGTATTGAAAATAAGTGATACTTAAATAATCTAAATTCTAAATAGTAGAATCTGTAGGTTTAAAAGAGTAGTTAAATTTCGACTCGGAATTCTATTTTTTTTTCCCAATAATCAATTGATTTTGACGTAGAGTGCCATTGATTTCTAGAATGCATATTGATTTCTAGAATGTAAATTTTTAGGTGTGTACCTGCAATAATTTTTAAGGTTACTAGATGCTGCTTTGGTAATGTATTCTGATGATTTGTGTCATAGTTGAAGTTTAGGTTTTGTAGACGGCCACCAAAATTCGGGTGAGTTGATTCCACGAAAATTTTTATAATTCGAATAAAAACGTTGAACTCAAATGACCTTTGAATTTTGCAAAAAAATCCGGTCCATACCAAATAAAGTAGATGATGAAACCGCATCACCAGGATTTTCATGAACCGCAGGTATTAAAACAAATTTAAAATAATTATATTTGATGTGGTGGTGGCGATGATCTTTATTTCTCTGGCTTTACGGGACATAAGAGGTCCTTTACTCAACACTTTTGATTCTGTTTCCTTCTAAAATTTATCGCGTGCTTATCCGCATTTGCAATAGACTGAGGAGCTAGATCCGAACGATGGTCGGAACGGGCTGACGATGATCGGAATCCACTCTAGGTGCGCGACTCCTCGGCAGTTCCAGATTGTTATTCAATGATCAGGAACTTACTACTGCTCGTTACATAATTAATTTTGTCAAAATGATATCTATTATGAATAAATTAATGACATCTAAAACAAATTGTCTGCAAAGTTTAATAGCAACACACATATCTCCTCTAAATTCCATAATAATAGAAAATTTAATCAACCGATTTTTTAATGCTTACATCAATTTAAAACTGTATAAAAGTCTTCCTCGTCTAATATTTTTTCTATTATTTTTGTTTTTGTCTACGGTATTTGCAGGAGAGTAAAATTCTAATAACTACAAACTAAAAATGTTATTAAATCGAATAACAAAAGCATAAAACACAAAACGAAATACTTGTACAGATCTGCTGTAAAAGGTATTCATTTTATGATATTGTGTCTTCGTTGCTAGTTTGCAAATAGAATAGTTACATTGAATTATAAAATTTGTTAAGAAAGCTTTTTTTATTTAATGGATATAAAATTTCTTTAGCTGGGATCAATAACCTGGATTGTTCGATAAGGTTATAAGAATTTGAGTTCATCATTAATCACACATGTCTATAGTTACAGAGAATAGTTCACATGGAGATTTTGGATGTTTAACATTTGTTAACAAACCACTCAATACCATTAAGAGGCTCTGCTTTCTCCCTCAGAAATTCCTGAAATCTATTTTTTAATCTTTTCTAGACTAAACTCTAATTATCGCTATCATTTCCTTTTCTACTTTTAGCTATAAATTCTTCATTATATTTTATCCTTCTTATTTATTTGTGACTATCCCCAAAACGAACATAAATTTGAAACCATTATTTCCTTAAAACTAAAGATACACAAAACTCATACTAAACATTCATACTTCTGATGATAAATCCATTGCAAACCTCAAACTAAAAAAAAAAAGAAAAAAGTGAAAAACACAATTTAAATTAAATTTCCCGACTCTTAAATAACTTCACTGAAAACTCTCCCTATCTATTTCTATTCCACCTAAAGGTAAAATGCAATCAAATTATACTTTGAAAAAAAAAATCAACAACAACAACAACCAAAAATGTTAAATTGCTTGAATGTGTTTTTATTACAACAATAGAAAATATCCCCTTCAAAATAATAATAATATACAAACGAGTATGTAGACAAAACGAACGCATAAATAAATTAAAATTATAAAAAAAAACAAAAAATTTTCCATACTAAACTTCCAGTTTTCCAGTTATAGCTACAATTTAAAATCTCTTGACCTTCACCATTATCTTTTTATACAAAGCTTTCCAAGCTATTTGAAACTATGAATTTTAGGAGAGGTTACCTTTGGGTGGTATGAGAATATTTTCATATTTCCAGTTAACGGAAACATCTAAATTTGGAATGAGTTTCCGCCAGAAGGGTAACGTAACGAATTTGTGAACTTTCCGTTACTGATTTGTTTGAATTAAAAGTACGCATGACAGTCAGTTGAGAAGAGGAGGAGAGATATAAAAATAAGTTTATTTTATTTTATGGATTGTTTCTTTTTCAATTACTATTTGTAGTGTGTTTGTGTGTGTAATAAATCCTGCCTGACAAGAAAGCTCAGTTTCTATAACTTATTTAGTTTATTTGAAACGAGCGTATTTGATTGGCTTAATATTTAAAAAATTATTTTTAAAAAAAGATTAGGTTTTTTGAAAGGTGAAGTCTAGATACTGATAGTCCACCGAGAAAGAAAAGTTGGTAATTTCTACTCCTGAAATGTTTCCAATAGTTCTGTATGCTTGCGGCTTATCAGTCCCGGCTAAATTTTTTTTTTATTTTTTTAAGGTTTTATCCCCACGCCAGCATAGAGTTATGAAGCGGTTTTAGTTTATTAGACTTTAGGGCATATGAACAAGTGCTGAATATTGATGAAAATCCGATAACAGATGTATATATGTATGGAAAACAACTGATTAGCTTTTGAGTGACATTGAACAAAGTGGACCCAACCACTATCTCTAGAGCACCTATTTTTTAAAACTTCGACGAACCGCCAGTTTATCACTTCCCGTCAAAAGTTTTTTTTAATTTTATTTTCTTTAAGATTCGTCTTTATCACTCTACAAATTATCCAACTATTTTAATAAAACTTATGATAAAAGTTTCAACTACATAGTATGAAAAACAATGATTAGCCTTTTACCTTCCACCATACAACTTGTGACTTTTTCAGATTTGTTTTTTAAGTTTTTTGGGAGTAGACAGACTTCATTCCTGAATCAATTTCGATGATGCTTCGACAAAAATGTATATACGTAGAACAAAGAGATTATTAATTTATATGCGGAATTAGGCTAAGCGGTGGGAAGCGTTGAAACTTCAATAACATCAATTAATGAAAATCGATTTTGATGTATCTTAGAACATCAGCATTTAGTACAATTTTCAACAATCTTACATCCCAGCTTCCGATTTATTACTCTCGGTAAACAAAATTTGTCAATTCTGTTTCTGTATTGCAACTGTATTGCAACAATTGTATTGCAGCAATTCTGTATTGCAACTTCAATCTGTTTTACCAAAAGAAATAACTTAAAAAAATGACAAAATACTTACATCTAACGATTCCGTTGTTATTTGAGGCACACAGTGCTGCTGTTGCTTATTAGTAATTCTTTAAATTTTCTGCTACGGTAGTCCATCAGCATTACTATTCTTTATGTCTTTTATCCATTCAATCCGCTATTAGTAAGGTTGTTGATAGTAGATTTCTTTAACTAACATTGGTTCGTTTTTACTATGAAATTCCTTTATTATTAGGTTTTTTTCAGTTATTCATAAATTTTCAAGCATGGTGCTGCAGCTACCAAAATTAAATTAGTGGTACAAATTGTAATGGGTATTATAGTCCTCTTTACTTATAGTAATATACTATAGAGATCTTCGAATTCAATAACATTCTCTTATAATAACATTCTCGATCCACTTGTGTGTAAGAACACAATTATTTTTAGAATACGAAACTTCCGAGAAGCCGTACTAAGTTCTTTGCTATTTTTATATTAATTTTATGCTTAATTATGAAAACCAAAAAGAATTAAAAGAAAAAAATTACAAGAGAATTAGATGCCATAGAATTTTAATTTTTTTGAAAGTCAGCGGAAAATTTTGAACAGTTGGTTTTGAAATATGGAGTTGGCTGGTTCGTTTGTGGAGTGAGTCGGGAGGAACTTGAGTTTAAGTTTTATAATTTTAAAGTTTTAACGTGGGCCAGAAAGAAGCCAATAAAATTATGCCAAATTAATTTAAAAGTTAGCAAATTAGTATAGATGAAAAACCTGATCTATACGCAGGTGAAAAAGTCGAGATTTGAACTTGACCATTTTTGATTTTCCTGAAACTTGGCATATAAGTAGTATGGACAAAATAAAAATACAACTTATTTTAAAATTTTTTTAAAGTGCACAGTTTGAGCATAGGGGGCAGCCTAACATGCATGAAAAATGAAAATTCTGCCAATCCGATGTAACTTTGAAATTAAATTGCTCAAGAACGGCTATACCGATTTCATCAAACTTTTTTTGTTTGATAGATGATTAGTTAGTCGTATGAAAAAAATTAATTTATTGTTTTTATAATTAATTTTTAAATAAAAAATATTAAAAAAACTTTTTAAAGATGGCGCTAGGGTCGAAGATCAATTGGAATTTAATTAATTTTTTTTCTGAAAATAGTTCTATGTTTACTCTAAAATATATCAAATTTACTGAATTGTTCTGCCCAGGTAGCTATCTCTTGATTAGATGAAAAATTAGAGAATTGAAAAAAACACAACAACAAGTCGTGTTCCCAAGCGGTCACCCGTTTAAGTTAGCACCCTTCCCAGCGTTGCTTAACTTCGGTGATCAGATCAGCTTGTTGTAACTATTTTCCTGTTGGAAAATAGTTTCTAGAAAATAATTAGATTTAATTTAATAAACTTTTTATTTAAAAACTTTTAATTTTCTTTTATTGTTTGTTTCACTATTAAATCACAATTTGTTATGAATTTTATACAAAATTATCTGACTTATATACTAACTTTTTAACAACTACATACAAAGATTAATTTTTATTATACGTTAACACAAATGTAAGACTTATTATTATATCCTAATAAAAAACTCTAGTACATTTTGTTTCTATATTTACAGAAAAAATATCCGTAATACAAAAAACTGATTGCAGCAAATGTTATAATTATAGATTTATTTGTTTTGACATTAATGTTTTGAAGTTTTGTTTATTTTGAAGTTTTGACGATTTATTTTGCTTTATGCAAATTAGTTTTGATAAAATTAAAAAGATGTATAACATAATTCAGATAAGTGGTCTTATTAATAAAATATAATGATTTTATATATTTGGTTATCTATTTTTAGGAAAAGGAGTTTTAACGAGATAGTTCAGAAAAAGTTTTTTAAAAGGATTATATAAATCAAAAAATACTTGATTCTAAAAAATGACTGTAAGTAGTGTTTGATTATGAACATACTCCCCCCGTTAATAAATGTTTCTAAACAATTTTTAACTACCCTATATTTATATTAAATGTTAAATAACTTGCCAAGTTTTGATATCGGTCTCTTGATTTCAGAGGTGGATGTCTTCACGGTTGCTACTCTGACTAAGTTGTCCCTTCCTGGATGAACTGCGGTGATTCGTCCCCTTGGCCAAGCTGCTGGTGGAATATTTGAGTCTCTTAGTAGAACCAAGTCCCCAATTTGCCAGTTATTCTGTGGTTGTTGCCATTTTGGACGTTTTTGTAGACTTGTGATGTAATCGTGCTGCCATTTGTTCCAGAATCCCTTGTACATGGTTTGAATGAGATTCCATTTTGATAATGTAGATTGATGTTCTTCAGTTAGGAATGGTGCTGGAATAGTAGTGATGGTTTCTCCGATTAAAAAATGAGCAGGTGTTAAAATATTGAAATCATCTGTGTCATCTGGATGCATCGGTAGCAATGGACGTGAGTTCAGGAGTCCCTCAATTTGTATGAGGAGAGTGTTATATTCTTCAAAAGTCATACTGGATTCCCCGATGACTCTCTTTAAATGTGCTTTTGCTAATTTTACACCTGCTTCCCACAGGCCGCCAAAGTTAGGTGATGATGGTGGTATGAAATGCCATTGAATGCCTTGTTCAGCCAGAAAAGCATCTATGTTTGATCTATCGACTTCTTCTAAATAAATACTGTGTAGTTCTTTGAGCTTTCTGTTTGTCCCAATACAGTTTGTGCCGTTATCACTGTAGATGTCACTGGGACAACCACGTCGTGATACAAATCGTCTGAGGGCAGCTATAAATGCATCAGTGGTAAGGTCACTGACTAACTCGATGTGAATAGCCTTAATTGCGAAACATACAAATATTGCGATGTATCCTTTAGTAGTTCTACTGCCTCTTCCCTTGTTGATTCGTACAGTAATTGGACCTGCATAATCCACACCTACTCGTTGAAATGGTCTGCTTGGAGTTACACGTGCTGTAGGTAGATTTCCCATTTGTTGAACGGTTGGTTGACGTTTGTAACGTGTACACGTGACACATTTGTTAATGGATTTTTTAATTAGATCACGAATTCCAAAAATCCAATACCCTTGTCGTATTATTGACATCATTAAACTTTTTGTAGGATGTAAATGCTTCTGATGTAAATAGTCAGCCAGTTTTATAGCGAACGGATGTTCTTTTGACAGTATGATAGGGTGTTTTGTATTGAATTCGTGCAGAGAGTTTTGAATTCGGCCGCCTACCCGAAGTATACCATGGTTGTCTAAAAACGGTGTTAGTTTTAGTAACTTGCTTTTTTTGTTGATAGACAATTTTTGATGAAGACGTTGTAACTCGTCGAAAAACATTTCATGTTGTGCCCATCTAATACAAAGGTTTGTTGCATCTTGAAGATCTGCAGCTGTGATTGGTGCATTATATTTTCGCTGAAGATATTGCTTACATCGAACAAGTATTAAGATTTTAATAAATGATGATACTTGCTCAAATAGTCTTCGGATGACATTTTCTTCATCTATTTTGGCATGATATATATTGACTTGATTAGGAATTTTTATTTTTGCTGTTCTGGAATATTGTCTAGTATATAATTCTCATTGCAGGGCCAGTTGAATTGTTCTTGACAGAGCCATGATGGTCCGTTCCACCAAAGATGATGATCTCAGAGCTGCTGTGGTGTTACACCTCTGCTGGCACAATCAGCTGGATTGCAAGTGGATGAGATATGATGCCAATTTCGTCTCAGTATGACTTCGATAATTTCTGCCACCCGGTTTGCCACAAATGTCATCCATTTTCTCGGATGCGAAGAAAGCCAGGATAGTACAATGGTTGAATCCGTCCAACAAAATGTTTCATAATTTTTAATTTTCAGAGCTTCTTCAACGGACCGGATCAACCTTACTACAAGATGAGCGGCATTCAGTTCAAGCCTTGGAAGTGATATTTGTTTGATCGGTGCTACTTTTGTTTTGGCAGTGACAAGATGCACTTGTACATCCTCTTCAATGGTCTGCACCCGTAGATACACTGCTGCAGCATAGGCTAGCTCTGATGCTTCGCTGAATCCATGGAGTTGTACTTTAGTGTTGGTAGTTTGTAACCACCTAGGAATATTTATATCTGTAATAAAACATAAATTGTTTTTAAACGAGTTCCATTTATTTTGTAGTTCAGCTGGTATTGGATCATCCCATGAAAGTTTTTGGAGCCACAATTGCTGGAACATAATCTTGGCATTAATTGTACATGGGCTAAGCCAGCCCAATGGGTCGAAAACCTTTGATGCATCTGATAAAAGACTTCGTTTAGTTGTAACCTGCTCCTCCCTCATCTGCGATACTTTAAATTTAAAGTTGTCTTCCTGGTGATGCCAATTTAGACCAAGAACCTTGACACCCATAGTTTTGTCAAGTTCGGTCACTGCTACTGTGGAATTAGATGAATCTGCGTGTATCTCATCTGCTAATTCCTTTGAGTTTGAAGCCCACTTCCGTAGATTGAAGTTGGCTGATGATAAAATTTTAGCTATGCTTGATTTTAGTTGTAATGCAGCATCAACGTCGGTTGCCCCTGTTAACAAGTCGTCAACATAGAAATCATCTAATATGGCTTGTGATGCTTCTGGATATGATGCTATATTTCTTGTAGCCAGATGTTTTAAGACCCTGGTAGCTAAAAATGGTGCAGACGATGTGCCATACGTAACAGTTTGCAGCTGGTATTTTCTCATTGGTTGATGCTCCTCTTCACGCCATAGTATGGACTGATACGGTTGATGTTGTTCATCGATCAAGATCTGGCGATACATCTTCTCAATATCTGCTGATATTGCAATTCGATGCCATCTAAAGTTGATGAGAATTGTGAACAAATCGCGTTGACACACTGGACCCACTTTTAAAATATCATTCAGTGAAATACCGTTTGATGCCTTTGATGAACCATCAAACACTACACGGAGCTTGGTTGTTGTGCTGTCTTCTTTTATCACTGCATGATGTGGTAGGAAATATTCGTTTGAATGAACATCTTTGATCATCTTCATGTGGTTCAGTTCTTCATATTCCTTCATAAACTCGCTATATACCTGAAAGAAACTTGGATTTTTATTAAATTTTCTTTCCATGGCATGGAGTCGTTTAATAGCTGCTGGCATCGAATTTCCCAGTGGTGTTTTGATGTCGATTAGTAGTTGGACTATGTATTGTCCAGTTTCGCTTAGCTGGACTGTTGATATGAAATGCTCCTCGCAAAACTTTTCTTCATCAGAAAACAGCGGCTGAGGTTGTGGTAGAGATTCCAGTTCCCAAAATCTTTTTAGTGTTTCATCTATGTTGAATTCTGCCTCGGATAGTTGAATATGATGATTGTTGATAGAACACTGTGGTGCACCTGATGTACCGGATACAACCCAACCAAACAGTGTGTTTTGTAGCACAAGACCACACTCGTAGGACTGTTGACCAGGTCGTAGAATGTTGAAAAACTGATCAGCACCGATTAAAAGATCTACTTTATTTGGATTATAGAATGCTGGATCTGCCAAGTTGAACGCTGTAAAATCTGGTAATGCTGATCGATCAATTTTTGTTGAAGGTAGTGCGGAATTGATTTGCTCAACGATCAAAACGTTCAGGAACAAATTCTCATCCAAATATGTAGATGATACTGTTATACTCGAAAGTCCTCTTGTAGTAATTCCCCTTGTACTTAAGCCACTTATTGATAGTCGTGCATTTTGACGTTTCAAATTGAGGTTTTGTATGCACTTTTCTGTAATAAATGATGCTTGAGAGCCAGAGTCCAACAGGGCTCTGCATTTTGTTAGCTTCCCATTACGGTCTGGAACGTGGATGATTGCAGTCGGGAGTATTGCTTGTAACTTTAAATGTGATATTGAAACTGAATTACTAGCAATACTCAGTTGGTTGCACTCTGTAGCATTATCGGATTTAGCTGATGTTGATTCGTGTGATGTGGTCGCCGCAGGTTGAGTTAAGGTCGTCTCATGAAGGAGTGTATGATGACGTCGTCTGCATAGCCTGCACGTATATTTTGATTTGCAATCATAGACACTATGCAACGTTGATAAGCAGTTGTAGCATAAGCGATTGTTCTTTATCAGCTCTCGACGTTTCTCGACACTTAATGCTTTAAATTGTTGGCAGCTGGCTAAATAATGATCTTCGTTACAAACAATACATATTACTGACCTTTTTTTTCGGTGCTAAGCTGAAATCCTCTTATCGCTGGTTTGGTTTTAGTAATTGGAGGCCGATCTGCCCGTGGTTTTCTAAGCGTGTCGCAGGTTTCTAAGTTTTCACATCGACGACCCAGAAACGTTAAAAACTCGTCGATTGCTGAAAACTCTACGTTGTTGAATGCGGTCCATGCTTCTTGAGTAGCTCCATCACACTTTTCTAACAGCATGTAAACAATCCATAAATCTCTTTTCTCTGCTTCTGGTCCGAGATTTTTAAGACCATTGACAACTTCGCTGGCTGAAGTATGAATCTTTCGTACTTGGTCTGCGTTGCTAACCGTTGCATTGCGTTGTTCAATAAAACGGCGAACGAGCTCGAGAATGCTTGCTGGAAAGAAATTGATGAAGTAATCGCCAATGATGAAGTAATCGCTGAAACTGAGGCCTATTTTGACGAGAAAGAGAAATCGTACTATAAAAGTGGTATAGAAAAGTTGGAAAATCGATATACTCGTTGTATCGCCCTCGAAGGCAACTATGTTGAATAAAAAAATCGAGTTTTGTCAAAATGTTGTTTTTTTCTTACTTATCCTACGGACTTATTGAACGACCTTATGAGCAATTTCACGTAAGTTCAGCTCTTCGAATTGACCTTGTCCTATCTGCAAAATCTTTGTACAGGTATTCATCGTTTTTTTCGCAACTCATAAGACTACAATAGACAAATGTATTTACAGAATTTAGAGAGTTGGTAATAACACCTCCAAATTCATGCCCCATTATCTTATCACTTGCTAGGATACTGTTGTCCTATACCACAGCTGATTGGAATGGTGGTTTTTCTACTAAAACTTGGCCAAGTAATTTCGGTGGCTCTTTTGTCGTAAATTTTTTTCCCATCAAGGGAGTTTTATAAAAAAAAGACTAAATGGTAGTTAGATGGCCCAAGATTTGTGCTGAATGCTAGATTCTCAACAAAGTTGAGCCGTTTTTGATGGGCATCAAAGATGTGTGCGGTCTGCCATTGTCATAACGAACACACCGTTTCGATTGACCAAATCTGAACGCTTTATTTTTATTGCTAGAACTAATCTAGTTAATTGTTGACAGAGATCGAAGTGATCGTTTGTTTGGTCAAGAGGTAGCAACAGATTGTGAACAATTTTTTTCCCAATCTCACCAAACACACATCATCGACCTTATTAGACGTCAATCCATACAGTCGTTTTTTCGTTACTGACTTTTTTAAACTTTAATCGTTAGCTCAACTAGTTGCAAAATTTTATCGGCTTTTTCAGTGGCTGACCACTGTTCAGCCAAAGCGAGGTGCATCTTTAGCATCAAAATTTTTAGAAAGAAATCGAACAAACCACTCACGGGTCCTTCGTTCACTTACAATATTCTCACAGTAAACTTTACAAATGTTCTCGCAGATTTGTGCAGTGTTTTAGCCTGTTTATAGTGAAAAAACATCATATATCGTATTACGTCATAAATTTAGCTCATTTTCAAAACAAATGTCACTTTTTACACTAATGAAGAATTATAAAACTGATTTACCCGCAGTGAACACATGCAAAAGGAGATGTAGTAGACTGTGTAGGTTTACCAGTTGGTCGTGTACGCAAAATACACCCTGCCACTAGCTGGAGTTGCACGAGGTTCTTAGGACCGAATTCTACTTTCCAGAAAATTTAAATCTATAAAATCGCATGCCTGGTTAGCCATCTAGGTTCTCCAGAAATGAGAACTGCCATTCTATCCTTTCCTTATTCTAAATGTAGTAGTAAATCATTATAATTCAACTTATGAACAACCACTTACAAATAAAACCTAATTTTCCTCACCCGTTACCGTTGACAATTTCCTCATGTTTCGACACAATCAGCTTAGTAATTCAACCAGCACGCAAGGGTACAGGTGAAAAACAACGTAGGTTCATAAAATCAAATTTCGAGAAAATTTAATTTTTGCGTTTGAAGTCTTTAAAATGCAAGAAAATTTGTGAACTCGTGTTAAACAATGAATAGACATTGTTCATAAAAGGGTTTTAGTGAAATTATCATTTAACGTTTTTTGGTAAAAAATGGTCGATTTAGTTGTTTTTCCCCTGTAAATTGTTGTTTTTCCCCTGTATGCGAATTCTTTTCAATTGATTTATATGAGTTGGGTTTGATATTCCTCAAAATTGAATAAACCAGCTGAAAGCTTTTGTATTTCTTCAATAGATAGCAACACTAACTCGATTTTGAAAAAAAACGGACTTACGTTGTTTATCCCCTGTACCCTTCATGTACCTTCGAATAACTGTTATGCCCGCCAAATTACGTGATATTTAACAGGTAGCATTTATAAAAAAATCTACATCAACTCCCGAACGGATTTATGTTCTGTACAGGTGGATTGACAGGAATTTAGATCTTAGTAGTTCAAACAGCCACGGCTACACTAACAGTAAAGACTAAATTCCCCCTTTACCACCACACTTTTCCATTTTCTTTCTTATAATATGACTACTTTGCATTTTTTCATTACCATTTTTATTAATAATCATCTGCATACCTGACTTTTTTTGTAACATCAAGGTTATAATAGTTTTGATTATACATTTATACAATTATACCAGGGTTGTAACGTATAATACGGTAACGTATAAAACACGTATTATACGTACGTATAAAACGTATAAAACGTATAGTATAAAACACACAATTATATACGTTTTATACCGTATAAAAGTAAAATCCTTAGTCGATAAAAATACATTTATATAAAATTATCGCGGGCGTATTATTCATCGTACTCGTGATATTTAATATTTATACAGCTTAGTTTTCTGGACTAATAGGAACAGTTGCTTTAGAAAATATAGCGTCGTCATGATAGTTTTTTACCCAATATTCCTGTTAGTTCAGAAAACTTTCCACATTTTCAAAATATAATATAAAAAATTTAGTCTGCAACAATTTGACATTTCCAACCGTACCTATATTACATCAATGGCCAAAATTGAATTCACTCAATAAACTTCTCACTATACTTTTCCGTTTGACGTAAATACATATTTTAACTATTACAACTTTTGTATAAAAACAATATTTGCTGCAACAACGTGTTATTTTCAAACTGTACCTATTAAACTGAATCACATCTAGTTCAACCCGGATCCACACAACAAAATTTATTTAAAACATCTCCCTAAAAATCCCTGATAATTTCCCTAATTGCTTTGAAAAAAAACGACCATATTCTGCAACAACATAACATTTTAAAAGCCTTATTAGATTAGATAGAGAGTAGTTGAATCTGGATTGAACCATATTTCATAAATTCAATAACATTTCATGATACCAAATAATTAATTTTTTGTACGAGTAAACCGTAAAATGCACTTTTGGGGTTCAAAAAGTATTCGTAAAGCAGGCCTTTTTTTCCTATTGAAATAACAATGCCAAAATTGAAATAACAATGCCTTAAATTGAAATAACAATGCTTAAAGTTGTTATTTTGAAAAACTGCTTGGATAAAATAATTTTCTAAATAAATATTTTATTATTTTGTGTAAATATATGCATTGTTATTTATGCAAATAGTACAGAATCTTACTCGTACAAAAAATCTTGTATGCAATTCAGTCATAAAAATATGGAGGGACTGAAATCTCACAGCTCTGAGATATCAAGACTTCGGTCTGGGTTAAGGATTTTGATATAGTTTTCGGCAAAAAACTTTTATGAGGACATGGTTTTTAGTTTTGGGCAGCGATGTATATCAAACATAACTCTTTGTTAAAGTACAAGTATTTTTTATCTCTGTTTAAAAATTTATTACAAAACTAACACGGAACATCAATACGTTGCCGGAAAATTATAATCAAAATTCCAAAAATATGGTTAAATTAAATAAAATCAAACTTTTTCAAAATTCCAAAAATTAGAATAAAATCAAATATTTAAATTTTTTTCTAAATGCCAATAATATTTCAAAAATTCTTAAAAATTCAAACTTTTTCCAAAATTCTAAAAATATTGCAAAAATTATTACAAAATCAATAATACAACGTTTTTTCAAAATTCCAAAACTATTTCAAAAACTATAACAAATTCAAAAATTTCCATGTCCAATTTCCTTTTAAATTACATTTACGTGATAAAAACAGCTTCATTTTTTTTTCCAAAAAATTGGCTAAAAAAATGAATGAAATCATTTTTTGACACACTTGACATTATTTTTTGACAAACTTATAATGCCATAATTCTCTATAATAATAATAAAATATCATGTCATACAAACTATTAATTTTATTTTTTTCTAAAAAAAATAGGGTAAAGAAAATAAAAACCTTTCTTTTGACACACTTGACAACATTTTTTTGACAAACTTATAATGCAATAATCTAGTTTTTGATCTTACATACCAATCCCGACCATCAAGATTTCTCCAAATTTAATGTTCCTACTCGTAATCACTTAAAATGAACGTTTTTTAAGCCAAAAATATGAAAATTTGCTATTTTTGACACACATAATGATTTTTTTGACACACTTCCGGTAAAGTTATCGAACACAGCGTCCTTTCGGACCTGTCCCTTCTGAATACCTATTTTTAGAAAAAAAAATTTTTGAAATCCCTTCAGCGGTTTTCCCTGCAGCGTAGGTAATGACGGACGGACGGCCGGCAGACAGACATACATTTTTTTTTTGCTTTTTTAGAATCAGTAGGTCCTAAAACGTCGAGAAATGCCAAAAAAAGTGGGGGTAAGAATTTCACTTTGAGCTCATGAATGTAATACTTAGGTCTGTCAGACCGAAGTAATTTTATTAATTAAAAGTTTGATCAGTTCACGGTTCATGATTCCTTATTAGAAAAATTCGGTTGTGATGGCTTTTTTGTCGACGGAATTGACTGATCAGAAATAGCAAACTGTAAACCTGGTTTAAAAATAATTTAGCTATAAAAAAAAGGGTAATATCTTTTGCGTTTGAATACAAAAGAAAAATATTTAAACTTTTTATAAATATTCCAAAAATTCTTAAAAATTCAAACTTTTCCCGAAATTCTAAAAATATTGCAAAAATTATTACAAAATCAATAATTGAAAATTTTTTCAAAATTCCAGAAATCATAATAAAATCAAAAATTTAAAATTTTTCAAAATTCTTAAAAAATTTCAAAAATTCTTACAAAATCAAAAATTGAAACTGTTTTCAAAATTCTGAAAAATATATAAAATTCAAAAATTCTATTTGTTCCAAAATTCTAAAAATATTACAAAAATTCTTACAAAATCAAAAATTCAAACATTTTCTAAAATTCTAAAATTATTGCTAAAATTATTACAAAATCAAAAAATATTGTAAAAATTAAATAAAATCAAAAATTCAAAATTTTTTAAAATTTTAAAAATATTCCAAAAATTATTACAAAATCAAAGATTAAAACCTTTTTCAAAAATTCTAAAAATATTGCAAAAATTATAACAAAAACAATTTTCCAAAATTTTAAAAATATTGCAAAAATTATTACAACATCAAAAATACAAACTTTTTTCAAAATTGCAAAAATAAAACGAAGTAAAAAACTAACAAATTCAAAAATTTCTATGTCCAATTTCATTTTCAATTTAATTTACGTCATAACAGCTAAATTTTTTTTCCAAAAAATTGGCTAAAAAAATAAATGAAACCATTTTTTGACACGCTTGACATTATTTTTTTGACAAACTTATAATGCCATAATTTTCAATAATACAAAAATTCATTTTATATTTTTCCAAAAAATTGGGTAAAAAAATAAATAAAAATCTTTCTTTTGACACACTTGACAACATTTTTTGGTCTTAGATTTTGGTCTCACATACCAATCCCAACCACCAAGATTTCTCCAAATTCAATGTTCCTACTCATAATCACTTAAAATGAACGTTTTTTAAGCCAAAAATATGAAAATTTGCTGTTTTTGACACACATAATGATTTTTTGGACACACTTCCGGTACAGTTATCGAACACAGCGTCCTTTTGGACCTGTCCCTTGAGTATACCTATTTTTAGAAAAAAAAATTTTTGAAATCCCTCCAGCGGTTTTCCCTGCAGCGTAGGTAATGACGGCCGGACGGCCGGCCGGCAGACAGACACACATTTTTTTTTTGCTTTTTAGAATAAGTAGGTCCTAAAACGTCGAGAAATGCCAAAAAAAGTGGAGGTAAGAATTTCACTTTTGGCTCATGAATGTAATACTTAGGTCTTTCAGACCGAAGTAATTAATTATATTATTATTGCTGTAAATTAATTACATTATTATTATTGTAAATTAATTACTATCACTAATGTTTTGACTTTTACTTCTTTTAGGAATGTGATTCAAGTTTGGAAGATTTCAACATTCCAGAGTATATAAAGCAATGGATAATATAAGTCAATCATTATATTTCAATTTATTAGTATCCAGTCTAATTAATTTTTTCTTTACAGGAAAATTACTTTACGCGAACAGACAGTGCGTGCGTTACATAATTAAGGAATATGCCACTAGCGACTTGCGGGATTATTGACAACCCAGTTTTTGTTTTGCTCGTACAAATTTGTTTTCCTTTATTTTAATTTTATTTTTTCCATTCTATCATGAAATATTAGTATTTATTATTTGTGATATGATTTATTGTTTACTTATCCATTCTTTAAAATAAAAAATATTTTGTCCATCAACACCTCAGACCGCATGATGGTGGACTTAGGTCATAATAGGTTTCTGTGTTGTTGTGACACATATTGTAATTTCTACTACACCGCATATTTTATTAAAAAATAAAGAATTTTACAAATTACAAAATTAAAGAAAAACATTTACAACCATCAATTGTAAAACCAAACCTCTTTACCTTCCAGATCTACAATCAGTGGCGTAGCCAGAATTTTCCATTGGGGGGGGGGGGGTGGGGGTCAAGAATTATTTTATAAGACTTAATAGTTTAACCCAATAAACCAATTAATTAGTTATATTAATAACACAGCCACACAAAAAAAAAATGTTTCTGACCTGGATGTCTCACTATGTGTACTATATGTTTTTGAGGTCGCTGAATCCGAATCTGGGGTCAGTTTTATTCCAGCACATCTGGGTTCGGCCATAACCTCAAAATATGCCCTAAAATTTACTATATTTCTTAGAACTGCTAACCGTATGGCTCGATGCCCTCTTACTCAAATAACTATATGTCCCCCATTGTCGCCTACATAACCTCATAACCACGTACCAACATAACCCTCAAACCCGATAACGAAGTTTCTGACGTGGGGGCCTGAAAATGTGTACTATGTGTTTTTGGGGTCGCTGAATCTGAATCTGGGGTTATTTCTATTCCAGCACGTCTGGGCTTGGCTATAACCTCAAAATATACCCTTTAATTTACTGTATTTGTTCAAACTGCTAACCGTATGGCTCTAAAACCTCATAATCATATAACACAATGACGCAATTGTTGTACATTACGTTAATTTGCGATATGTACATATACAGTCTGAGTGTTGGCACTCCAAGTTTTCTTTCGGTATACCCTTTCGTGCGTCTGCATCCAGGGCACCTCCTCGCGGTGACGGCGGGCAACGGAGTATGGCCGTTATCCGGCAAAGTCCCTGGATTACGGCTTGTATGCCGTCATGGCAGACGCACGTAAGTGCAATACGATGCAGAGGAATCTCGGAGCCTCAGTATCGGCGGCTGGTCAGGGTGGGAAAGCGGGCCCGCAGGCGTCGTCATCATGTGACCGCAACTCTACATTGGTTGGTGACTTGGCCACTGTAGAGTCCAATGCTACAAGAAAACGAAGAACAAAGATCTTGACAGAGCACACTTGTGAATCGGAGCACAATGTGTTCTGTCATGTATGCTCAAAATTTGAAGTTACTTCTCTGCGAAAAGTTATTGATGATCGTATTCAAGAGGTTTACAGGGATATGTTTGGGTTCAATATGGATGAGTCTGGAATTGGAAGATGGGCCCCAAATATCATCTGTAACTCTTGTCGCAAGGTATTTGATTGATGGAGTCAGAACAAAAATAGACAGAGCGTCAAGCTTCCCCGACCGGCAATTTGGAGTCGTCCTTCAAGTGTTGAAGACTGTTTTTACTGCTGCAATGTAATAACAGTAAAACAAAAAGCAAAATTGTTTACCATAATGTTTCATCTGTCATACCTCCAGTATCTACATCAATAGATGACAAAATTAGTGATAATCCCAATGACATGCGATCATATGAAATTGATGCTAATAACATCGACATCGACGAAGTAATAGATATGGAGGTTGAATCAGAATCTGACAATGTTGCTGAGAGAGATAGTGATACGGAGGATCGCACGTGTCCTAAGAAACCGCGATTAATATCGCAAGTTGTGTTGAATGACCTTGTAAGGGATTTGGGATTACCAAAGGATGGCTCAGAATATCTGGCACCCTTCCTGAAAGAGAGAAATCTACTGGAACCAAAAACAAAAGTAACCTTTTACAGAAACAGAGAGATGAAATTTCGGCAATTTTTCACTACAGATAAAGAACACGCTCTTATTTACTGTACAAATATACAGGGTCTAATGAATGAACTTAAGCCTAATTGTTATGATCCCAAAGAATGGAGACTTTTCATTGATTCATCTGTTCGAAGTATAAAAGCGGTCTTACTACATAACACGAATGTTTATGCTCCTATTCCCGTTGCCCATTCTGTCGTTATGAAAGAAAAATATGAGAACATGAGAATTCTACTGGGGAAAATAGATTACGAAACACATAAATGGCAAATTTGCGGAGATTTCAAGATTTTAACAATTTTGATTGGACAACAGTCAGGATTTACCAAATTCCCATGTTATCTATGCCTGTGGGATAGTCTTGATCGTGGAAATCATTATGTGATGAAAAAACGGCCGTCCAGAATATATCTCACCCCTGGTTCTCGGAATGTTATTCACAAGTCGTTAGTTGATAAAAGCAAAATTTTACTCCCACCCCTTCATATCAAGCTTGGCCTAATGAAACAATTCGTCAAAGCTCTCAACAAAGATGGAGACTGCTTCACTTATTTCGTAAAAAAATTTCCAAAAATGTCTGATGCAAAGTTAAAAGAAGGTGTTCTTGATGGTTCTCAGATAAGAACGATGTTTCGTGATCCAGCCTTTACTGGTACGATGGATAAAAAAGGAAAAAACGCTTGGCTGAGTTTTAAGGAAGTTGCTCAAAATTTTTTGGGTAACAAAAAAGCCCTCATTACGAAAAATTAGTTACAGAAATGATTACAAACTTTGGAAAGCTTGGATGCAACGTGAATATGAAAATGCATTTCTATGATTCTCATCTTGACAAATTTCCTGAGAACCTCGGGAATTTCACCGAAGAACAGGGAGAACGATTCCACCAAGATCTCAGGGTCATGGAATCACGGTATCAGGGTCGATGGGACATAAATATGATGGCAGATTTTTGTTGGACTCTGCAAAGAGAATCTAGTAAAAATTTAAAACGGAGGCGCGAATCATTGCACAGATCTTTTGAAGAAAAAAGAACGCGGTACAGTTCAAAAAAGGAGGGTGATTAAAGTCGCAGTTTTATATTAGTTATATTATTTTTCATTTTTATTTTATTATTATTTAATTTTTTATTTATTTATTATTTTATTTTATTTCAGTTATATTATTTTTATTTATTACAAGACTTATTTATGACCAGATTTATTTATTTATTCAGAAATTTTTTTATTCATTACCAGATTAAGTTATTTATTCAGATTTTTATTCATTTATTTATGGTTATATTAATTTATTTATTATGATACTTATTTATGACCAGATTCATTTATTTATTCAGACATTTATTTATTCATTACCAGATTTATTTATTTATTCAGATTTTTATTCATTTATTTATGATTATATTAATTTATTTATTACGAGACTTATTTATGACCAGATTGATTTATTTATTCAGAAATTTATTTATTCATTACCAGATTTATTTATTTATTCAGATTTTTATTCATTTATTTATGGTTATATTAATTTATATATTACGAGACTTATTTATGACCAGATTCATTTATTTATTCATTACCAGATTTATTTATTCATTCAGATTTTTATTCATTTATTTATGGTTATATTAATTTATTTATTACGAGACTTATTTATGACCAGATTCATTTATTTATTCATTACCAGATTTATTTATTTATTCAGATTTTTATTTATTCATCATCATATCTATTTATTGAGACTTATTTATGACCAGATGTATTTATTTTTTTTTTCGAGGTTATGGCCGGACTCTAATGTGGTAGGATAAAACACACCCTAGAATCAGATCTAGCGTCTCTAAATCATATAGAAAAGAAATTCGGACCACCACGTCAGAAATTTACTATCGGGATTAAGGGTTTTAGGGTTATTGGCTTATTGGGTTATGTTACTATTTAATTAAAGGGTCATCGAGTTACTGTATTATGGGATTATGAGGTTTTAGAGCCATACGGTTAGCAGTTGAACCAAATATAGCAAATTTGAGGGTATATTTTGAGGTTATGGCCGAACCTAGATGTGCTGGAATAAAACTGACCCCTGATTCGGATTCAGCGACCCCAAAAACATATAGTACACATAGTGAGACCTCCAGGTCAGAATTTTTTTTTTTTGTGTGGCTCTGTAATTCATTACAATAATATATACTTCAATTTAATAAATGATTTTTTAAAAGTAGATTAATGATTAGTTTTAACTATCTTAAATTATTTTAATTTAATAATTAATTTTAAAGAAAAAGATTTCTTACCTTGTAAACTATGTAAAATCTAAATCTATTTGTAAAATTTAAAGACGCAAGAACACAACTTTTCTCTTCAAATTGAAATTAACACTGAGTGGTTGATCACCTTGTCAACACCAATCATTTTTCTTATAACAATGCCATCTGTTGTTTAACATTAAAAAGAAAAAAACTCTACCGGAAAAGAATCCGCCAAAAACAAGGAGAAATATGAAACAAAACATACAACAAAAAGAGATAGATTTATCAACGAAAAACATATATAAAGTATTGTTTTGGATTGTTCAATCAATTAGTTTTTTGCTGGTGATCAACTTTGAAGAAAATAAAATACAAATTTACTTTCGGGATAGAAGTCGAATCAAAAAAAGAAACAAAAGATAAAAATATTGAATGAAATTTGGATTTGCACGTAAGTGGAAAAATCCATTGGTTCAGTATAATTTTTGAAATTTTGTTTGTTTGATTGATTTCTCATATTGTTGGTAAGAATTAAAAAAAACAAATAATTTATAATTATTACAAAAATTTTATAATCTTTTTTAATTGAAATAAAATCAAATTGTTCTGTGTAAAAGTGTAAAAAAATTTTAATCTTTTTTATTTGATAATTTGGTTGTTTGCTGTCTTCTTTGGAATTTTTTTTGTGTTTTAAATTACGGAAGCGAACATTTGAATTGGTTGAGTGTTTATATCACGATCGTAAGTCTTGGAAGGTCAGTTATTTTATTCTTGTTGTTTAGCTTGTTAATGTTTTTTTGTGTTTTTTTTATAAAACATTATCAGAGCTTTAACACTGAGCAATAAATGTTTGAAGTAACGAAAAAAAAAAGTAGCTAGTAGCTAGATTTTGGTTGTATGGAATTATTTCGTGGAATGAGATTTCGTACTAAATGGGATTTTTGCATTCAGATTCAGTGGAATGAGAAAATAAGTTCCGCATTTGTGGGATGAACTGTCAAATTATCTCGTCAACGAATTTATAGACGAAATGCGATTATTTGCTTTGAAATTTTGTATAGAACCACAAAAATGGAGAAAAAAATGTCAAAAAAAGTTACGATATAACAAAAAGATATCTACTTAGGCGCCAAGATTTTTTTTCTATTTGATATAGAATCACAAAATTACACTTTTTTGATACGATGTTATTCAAATATATTCCTTCTACAAAATTTACTATCCCGATTTCCTATGTGTATATAAGATAAACAAATCAAAACTGTCCCTTTTACTACATTTACTTAAATTACGCTAAAAATATCTTAAAAAAATCCGCTTGCGCCTAAGTTCAGGTAATCATGCCAAAAGAAATTTTAGTTAATTATTTAGAGGAGAATATGGATTTGGCGCGTGGGAGTTAACGATATTTTATTTTATTATTTATCAATAATTATTTTAGAAAAATTAAATTATTTATTTAATTTATATACAAAATATATTGTTTTGTATGCTTCTCGCAGATTTGATAAGACAGACGGGAATAGGGAAATGGGACGATGTGGCAAAATACACTATTCAAACACACTATTTATTAAATTCTGAAGAACAATTTTACAGCTAAAATCTATAGCGAACTTGTAAACTAGCTATCGAAAGAAACACAAATAAAAACAAGTCAATAAACTGACAAAAGAATTCCATCTTCAAAAATTTGTGTTAGTTTAGAACTTGTACTAAAAAGGCTATCTCGAAAAGAGAACGAGAATACCAATTAGTGGAATTGAATTATTTAGTGAGAAATCAAAATTCGAGATAAATAATAATTCCATTCCGCTTCATTTTTTTTCATGGAACCAGAATCGAGGTACTGATTCGGTCAAATAAGTAATTTAAAATAAAAAGAATACCAGTACGTCTATTCCTGCATTTCCCTGGGAATTGGGAATTGTGAAAATAGTGCAATAAATGAAATAAAGAAAATTTTCTAATACGAGATTGCTATTTCCCGCGGCACGGAATACTAGTTATGAAAAAATTGCTGTAATTTATTTCTCAATTCCTATTTCACGATGTACAGGAATAGGGGCACAGATGTACTCATAAAGAAAGAATAGTAGACAAAATAGTAGACAAGTGAGCATAAATAAAAGACGCCAGAATAGTACATTATGATGCTAGGACGTAAAGCTAAAGATTTGGACGTATGTGGAGTTTGCATATACATTAAGTCCAAAATAGCTTGCGTCCGTGCATCATATACTATTTTTTATTTGCCGCAAGCACAATATTTAAAGCGAAATGTTTATTCTAAATTAATAGTTATTTATTGTACAAGATGATAAAATTGCACTTTATCTTCGAGAGCTATTTTAGCGTCGGTGCGTCAGCATCGAGAAGATAATGAAATTTTATCGTCGTGTGGAATACAACATTTTTTCTATAACAATTATTAAAGAAGACCAAAAAATGCCGAAAAATCAATGATAAATTTAATTTAAAAGTATCAGGAAAAAAACAGTTTCACGAAAAAATGAGTATAGGTAGGCTATGATAACTTTTTTAGTTTTATAAACAAACAAACAAATCAATTTTTTTTGTTTTTTGCAAAAATTGAATTTGAAAACTAGATAGTTTGGGTTTGTCAATATGTGCGATATTACAGAAGAAAACTGCCTTCTGATATGGAAGAGGAGGCTTCAGAGTCAATTCGTAGAGGGCCTGAAATTTTGAATTGCCTGAAAACTCGCGGATGGTACATCAAAGAGAATACCTGTGCTTTCAAAAATGGAAAAACTTGAAGAATATCAACAGCAAAATACTTTATCTACCCTTGCTGTTAAAGTACTACTTTATCTACCCTTGATGGTAAAGTGCTATTTTTCTTTCTAATTTTAGTTGATAATAGCACGTTTTAACAGTTGCTGTAGAAAAAAATTATAAATTTGCATAAATTTTGAAATAAAAATATGTGGAACAAGCTACCTTTAACATAGTATTTGTTATTTTTTCCAAATTATTGTATCACTATTTTTTTTTTATTTAGCGTATGGTTTTTTTTTATGACACATTAAAAATTAAACTTAAAAAAGGTAGACTCTTCTATGAAATCCACCTAAAACAAAACATGGATACACATTAAATGAACTTACAATCGATTTGATTGCGCGTCTATGAGTAAAAAAGTAAAAAGTAAAATATTTGAACATTGGGCAGTACATTTGAACATTAGATGTTTACATCGAGCGAGTCTATCCATGCTACTACGTCAGAAGTTGCCAAATAGATGTCTGAGATGTCGTCATTGTACCGTCGAATTGGACACACAGTTGCAATGTGTTTTATGGTAAATTATGAAGCGCCGCAGTTACACTCAGGGGACTCTGAAATGCCCCACTTGTAGAAAGAATCAGCACAACGTCCATGATTCGTTCTTATTCGGTTTAATGTAGTCCAGGTATTACGTGGCAGATCAAAACCAGGTTGGGTAGAAGTCGGGCTGGTAATAGAAAGGCCAGTTGTGTTGTAATAATGCCAGGAGGTGTCCCAGGCATCCAAGATATTAAAATTAGTTGCCAGCAGGTTGCTGACAGTTTTATGTAGAGGCTTTCTTGACTTCAATCGACAACGAGTGTGGTCACCGTAATATTCGTGCAAGGGTAACGTGATGTTGTTGGTTACCTTTGAATGTTCACGCATGAGAGCATGCGAGCTTCTAAGTGCATGTGGAGCGATATTGCTTAATACAGGGGCCAAGGAAAAGGGGTGGATCTGATAGTACCATTTATAGTACGCATCGTGGCATGCAGCTGGCAGTCAACTTTTTGAGTATGTGTGTTAGCGAGTATGTGTGCTATCACTATGACAACATAGAAAGGGTAGGGTTCTGTGGAATGAAAAGAAAGCAACTGTTCAATTCATTCGTAAGATACCAGGGAAAAAATCTTAACATTAGAATATTAGAGCAATTCTTCTAGATTACAGAAACTTTAAAATTTCAATGGGGGGGGGGGGGGGGGGTTTAAACCCGAACAAACTCGTATGTCGCTACGCCACTGTCTATAATTGTTTACAACATATACCAGACCAGCCACCCACCATAAAATCTAGTATCAAATTTTAATCAATGCCTATAATATTTTAAACATCGCTGAAATCTTTATTAAATCACTAGTGAAAATATGTTAGATATCATGCTAGATTCCTTTTGTTTACGACCCTACGTCAGTATGACTATTAGTAGCGAACTATGACAGGCGCATTATAAGCATTTTGGAAGCTTGCTCAGAAAAATTTAAATCTAATCCTTATTTTTTAGACACATTGCCAAGTTTCCAACATAGCCCTGAGATCACCATAAATATACTGAAGAAGCTGTTGATGGTTATTGTTATTTCAATTAAAACACTTTTTTTTAAACAGTAATTAAAATAAACAGTTTTACAATTTACCCACTCAATATTATCAAAACAACCGTTATATATCTATTACTAAACTTAAAAAATTTGCTCCTAATTTTTGACACCGTACCAGGATTACATAGTATGTACTAGTATTGAGATTAAAGAGATTTGTGAAAAATACCATTAGGTAAACCTAATTACTTAAGCAAACAACAATTTTCTCGTTACTGTTTCAAACTCAAACATTAAATCTTCCTTAAACTACAAAAAACAATATTACCGTAACTAACTACACAAACATAGATATTCTTTTTAACTACATCTGTATCCTAGGTGAGCAAACATGGAATTTTCATATAATAAACAAAATTGAAAATTTAACACGTAATTTTGTATGCAATATCTTTAAAATTCTTTTCATTTTGTTTTTCTTTTTGTTGTTTACCAACTTATTTCACTTGCTAAAAATTAAATTAACCCAAAGTAAAAACAGAAAATACTGAGAAAATTTAAAGGATTTAAAGACCAGCAACAGAAGGATCGTAAAGTATAGAATAAATAACGGACTTTTTTCTTCAATGTTTTGATATTGAAAAACACGAAAAACAGAAACCACAAGGAAAATTCTTTTAAAAGGGTTTTATATTATTTTTCTGGAACGTTAGATGTTGAGCTAAGGTAAACATTTTGACGTTTATTTTATGGTTTAAATCAGAAGTAATTTTTTTTGCAACAAATTTGTATGTGGTTGTTAATATAACTAGTTGTAACGTTCATATTTTTACAACTTTTCTAATAAATCATTATTCACTTTAATTTCCCCGAGATTATGTTATCCGCCTATAACAAAAAGCACAAATAAAATTTTGTAATGTAACTTGTAGAAAAATATAATAACCACCAAATGTTGCTTTTGAGATTTTCGAGGTTTTTCACAAATTCTCAACTTACAAAAATAAAATAAAAAATATTAAAAAATTTACCTTATTTTTTATTGCTATTATTTTCTTTTAGTTTTCCCTTACGTAAAAAACTAGGAAATATAAAAAAATTATATAAAATATTTTTTTTTATCCTTTTAACTATAACATTTTTTACATTTCTGTTTGTTTTTTTTTTTAACTGTTAAACAAAAGTTCTACTGAAGTTAATTTTGTGCTTTGGTTTTTTGTTGTTTTTCTTTGTTTTTTTTTATATGTAGCTTTAGTTTATTTGAACTTTTTATTTTATGGTGAAACTTTGAATGGTGAAATTGGTGAAGTTTTTATGAGTTTTATGGATAGTTATTATATTTCTTTGTGTTCATAAAAATTGTTAGAGATTTGTAATTGGTTGAAATTGTATATGTTGTGGCTAATTTGTGGAATAAAATAAAATATGTTGTTTTTAAATTATTTTTAAATTAGTTGGGATTTTAGTTTTAATATACAAACGTGTTATGTTTTGCAGAATTTTATTCATGAGTGCAAAGGTGAAAAACGTAAAACCTTCTTTGTGCCATACAGTGGCGGATTTCTGAATAGGCTAGCTAGGCTGTAGCCTACGGTGGCAAATTTTTGTGCGGAAATTTTTAGAATATACAAATTTTTCAAAACAGAAATTTTTTTGCGGCGGCGATAGATGTCGGCCCCTATAAACAGAGTATCCAGATTAAATCAATCAAATTCGCAAAATTTTTTATCTCTATACTCGAATATAGCGGCGGCGTGCTCTACAGTTTTTCATCAAATAAACAAACACTACTTACTAAGTGTGCAATTTAAATTTAAAAGTTCAGTGTGATTTATAAATATAATATTGTTGGGTCAATGGATTGACGAATCACCCAGGCCATGTTGCTCAACATATTTGATTTTCTTAATTTTTTTACCAGGTATTCCCCAATGCTAGGTGACTTCAAAACAATGATTAAAAATTTTTTTTAGACTCACACATTGTTTTTGGTGACCCTTTTAAGGTTGCTTTATAACCATTTTTCGGCCGAAAACAAGTTTTCTGTAAATGTTTCTAACTTTGTTAATTTTACAGATATCAAGACAAAATAAAAATCAAAATGATCAAAAAGATGCTTTATACTTTTTATCCTTATATAATATTACCTAAGTAGTAATTAAAGGGAAGAAAAAAAATCACAACTATAAATTGAAAATTGGCTTAAAATGGAAGTTTTAGTGCTGTAAAATTATTAAAAGGAAGAATGACTCACCTCTAATTTTTTTTTGCATAGATTTATTATAGGACTACTTGCTGTGAAAGTTTCAAGCTTGAGAACTGTGTACTTTTTTTTATATAATTTTCCAAAAATGCCCGAAATTGCATTTTGGCAATATTTAGAGTAGAATATCTCAAAAGGGACAAAGTGAAAAATTATTAAAAAAATACAGATAACACCTCCGTATGATATAAACATGTGATAAAAATTTGGTGACTGAGACTCAACTGGTTTCAAAGTTATAGTGCATCGAAGTTGGCCAAAAATTGCATTATACACATACAAAATTTAACAGCAATTAATGGTAAAAATCCATTTTCCTAATAGTAGGGTGTACAATCCCCCCCCACCTACCCTCCCCTGCCCACAGACGCCAATACACTCTTTCTCTTTTCATCCGGCTTTGATACAACTACTAAGTGCTATCCATCATAATCCAATCTCTTCTAATCTATTCTGTGTACACCTTCAGCTTAACTATAATTCTATGAAAAACCATCGTGAGGTGTACATACTATAAATTTTTATACGATCAATCACAAATGGTTGGAAATAATAATAATAAGAAAATACTGAAATAGCAGCTTTTGTGGGATGCAGAACTATTATAAACCGTACTACATACTCAGGTACCAAGTTTCATCCAATTCGCTTATCAGGTACAGAAGCTATAGATCTTTCAAAAAAACAGGTGCTCCAGGGACCCCCCACCACTTTGTTCATTATCGCTCAAAAACTAATCAGTTCTTTGCCATACATGTTTGCATCTTTTTCCAAAGTGTCATCAAAATTCGATAACGAACGAATGCTGTGTGCTCCCAACAAACATTGAAAAAAGTGTGACACATTAAACAGGTGTTCGGGAGGACCCCCACCACTTATTCCAATATTATCCAAAAACTAATCAGTTCTTTGTTACTTAAGTCTCCATCTTTTTCCAAAGTGTCATTAAAATAAATTAATGAACGAAGTCTGTATGCTCCCAACAAACTTAAAAAACAAAGTGTGAAAAGTCAGCATTTGTATGGTAGACCCCCCACCACTTGGATCAATGTGTCCCAAAACATGATAATTATCTTTTCACACTAATTGGAACCCTATTCCATAAGTTTCATCATAATCACTTCATTATTGTGGGCTGTAGTGTGCATAAAGACACTGAAAAAACTTCAAAAAAGTACAAAAAAAAATTTTTTACCGGAAGTGAAAAACCGGAAGTTGGGATGCAGAACTATTGTAAACCGTACTACATACTCATGTACCAAGTTTCATTCAATTCGCTTATCAGGTACAGAAGCTATAGAGCTTTCAAAAAAACAGGTGCTCCAGGGACCCCCCACCACTTTGTTCACTATCGCTCAAAAATTAATCAGCAGCAAAATGTTTGAAATCATCGAATTTTCGATCTTCGATAATTTATCATAAAAATCGATGATTTGGTATGTTGGACAGTTAAAAAAAGTAAAATTTCAAAGGAATTATTTTTCGATTCGATGGTGAAGGTGATGTGAAGAGGTAGTGATAACCCAACATTTTGCTGCTGCTCTTTGCCATACATGTTTGCATCTTTTTCCAAAGTTTCATCAAAATTCGATAACGAACGAATGCTGTGTGCTCCCAACAAACATTGAAAAAAGTGTGACACATTAAACAGGTGTTCGGGAGGACCCCCACCACTTATTCCAATATTATCCAAAAACTAATCAGTTCTTTGTTACTTAAGTCTCCATCTTTTTCTAAAGTGTCATTAAAATTGATTAATGAATGAAGTCTGTATGCTCCCAACAAACTTTAAAAACAAAGTGTGAAAAGTCAGCATTTGTATGGTAGACCCCCCACCACTTTGATCAATGTGTTCCAAAACATGATAATTATCTTTTTTCACTAATTGGAACCCTATTCCATAAGTTTCATCATAATCATTTCATTATTGTGGGCTGTAGTGTGCATAAAGACACTGAAAAAACTTCAAAAAAGTACAAAAAAAATTTTTTTACCGGAAGTGAAAAACTGGAAGTTGGGATGCAGAACTATTTTAAACCGTACTACATACTCATGTACTAAGTTTCATTCAATTCGCTTATCAGGTGCAGAAGTTATAGAGCTTTCAAAAAAACAGGTGCTCCAGGGACCCCCCACCACTTTGTTCACTATCGCTCAAAAACTAATCAGTTCTTTGTCATACATGTTTGTGTCTTTTTCCAAAGTTTCATCAAAATTCATTCACGAATGAATGTTTTATGCTCCCAAAAAACATAAAAACTTTGTGGAAAAAACCACCTGTTGTATGGTGGACCCCCCAACCCTTTATCCAATGTGCTCCAAAAGCTGATAAAATCTTTATCATATTATTTAAAAGCTTTTCGCAACGTTTCATGAAAATCGATCGGTAATTGTAGGCTACAGTAGGGATAAACACTTGAAAAAAAAACTTTTTAACCGGAAGTGACAAACCGGAAGTTGGTATGCAGAAATATTGGAAACAGTACTAAAACCTTATATACTAAGTTTCAATAAGATCATAACCCGGGATCAGAAGTTATTCAAGATTTAAACTTAGAGGTGTTCGGGAGACCCCCCGCCATTTTGTCCAAATTTGAAATGAATCCAGATCTTCCATTTTCAAGTGAACCTGTATCATTTGCCAAAGTTTCATCAAGATCCTATGCAGAAAACTCAAAACCCACCCAAAATAAAAGTTAAGATGCAGAAGAAAGGAATTTTAAAACTATTTTTTTTAAATCTTTCCCTATGCATGAATTTCATTTTTAATTTTCCGAAAAAAAGAAAGTGAAAAATGAATTGAACACAGCTGAAATTTTAAAACAAATATTTTTTTAAGCCTGAAATAAATTAAATCCAAAATAATACGTCTATCCACTCCACAAGCAAAGCATAAGCTAAATTGAAAATATTAAAATTTAAATTTCGTATTTCGTTTATTTTTTTTAATCGTTTAATTTTTTTATACTCTCTAGACTCTTCTTTTCTTTCGCATTCTCTCCGCACCTCACTTTCTTTAATATATGGCTACGATTTTTCGTTTCTTCTGTATTATATATATGATATAATAGCAACAAAATGTTTGTGTCATTCAATAATTTCAATTTAAGCAGTAAAAATTAGCACAAAATATGTATCCTACATTAACCAAAAATTGGATAGCATGACAAAGAAAATAAACTATAACATTTTATAAGCTAAAGACAAGAGTGATTAAAATAATGATCTATTAGCTCATTTTTTTTCATTCACCTGGCGCTAAAACTGCTTTCTAGCTATCTAAAAAAGACATAGTGTGGGTTCCAGTAAATAAAGTTTTGAGGAAGATTACTTTCACAGAACTAAAAACGGTTTCGGGCAGAACAAACAACATAACAGAAAAACTCTGCACCGAAATTTCAACACTCTTCAATACTTTGCGAAAATTATAAATTTGTCATAGTATTTGATGAAATAATGTACATGTACAACTTATTTTTGTGTAACACACTTAGTTTCAGTAAAATTTTGTATTTTAAGTTACAATGCGAATCTTTACCGTTAAAATTTTGGTTGCGTATAACGTAAATTTTGGCCAACTTTGATGCACTATAACTCTATAACTAGTTGAGGCTCAGTCACCAAATTTTTATCGTATGTTTATGTCATACAGAGGTGTTATCTGTATTAATTTTATATCTTTTTTCACTTTGTTCCTTTTGAGATATTCTACTCTAAATATTGTCAAATTGCAATTTTGGGCATTTTTCCAATATTATATAAACAAAAGTACACAGTTCTCAAGCTTGAAACTTTTATGGCAAGTAGTCCTATAATAAATCTATGCAAGGAAAAAAAGTTAGAGGTGAGTCATTCTTCCTTTTAATAATTTTACAGCACTAAAACTCCCATTTTAAGCCAATTTTCAATTTATAGTTGTGATTTTTGGTATTCACTTTAATTACTACTTAGGTAATATTATGTAAGAATAAAAAGTATAGAGCATCTTTCTGATCATTTTGATTTTTATTTTGTCTTGATATGTGTAAAATTAACAGAGTTAGAAACATTTACAGAAAACTCGTTTTCGGCCGAAAAATGGTTATGAAGCTGTAGTGTCCAGCTTCTGATGCTGATCCACTTTCATACGCAAAAGCAATCGTTATAACAATTAAAACAACTAACGATTATAATTCAAATAATTTTATTGTAAGCAAAGCAGTACTGTTGCAAAATGTATTTTTATAATCAATTTTATTTTTGATTATAAAAGAGGAAAATTCAACAATGTAACGGGAAGGATTTTTTATTAGCACAAAAAAATCCATAGCATATTTTGTGTGTGTTAGTGGATTTGAATATTTAATAAAATGATGCTATCTCGCCTATTCTAAATTCGGTAGCTGTTTGATAAAACAAATACTATCGCATTTAGAATTTCAAATAAAATAGAAATTAATATAGATTCATTCTGCTTTTACTTTTTCATTGGAATGTTTAGTAATATATTATATTAATTAGTCAAATTGTTAAAATAAAATTTGTTTAACTTTTTAATATACAAAAAGTGAAAAATAAATAAGTTATTTTATTTTGGTAATATTAAATATTTTTATGAAGTGCATTGTGATAACGCCGAGAGACACATCTATATTTGGTGACCCCGAGAAAGAATACGCGGATATACGCGGATATATACAACATTTTTTTGCACGACGCCATTTTTGACGCCAAAAAAGAGAATTCTTTTTCAATAAAACAAAAGGCTGTGTTTCTGGAAATCTGGTGTGTTACATATGCACACCAGATAACAGGTAAATTATTTTTTTTATTTATTCAGTAAAATATTGAAATTTTTACTGATATGTACATATAAAAAATTTTAAGCAAAAATTTTTTTTTCTTGAAAATATTTTATTGCACGCAACAAGCAACGTATGCAAAAGGTTGCAGCTGTAGATATTTACAGTACAACTGTATTTTTTTTGTACAATACAACTATCAATTTTTTTTTGTACAATACAACGTGACATCTGTAATTATATTATTATCAAATTTGGAAAATAGAAGAAAATTATATTACAAGAAAATAAATAAAACGCAACGGATAAAATTATACAAGGGAAATTATTATATATACTTTTGGATGCTACATTGGAAAATAACGCAACAATAAACACTTATTTCATCAAATTTCATCCCAACATTATATGGATTAGTTCATTAAAACAATCAAGAAAATAAACAGGGGTGAGTGTGAATTTTTTTATTATATATTTAAACCACTAAATTCCAAATAAAAAAACACAAAATATATCATTGTTGATTAATAAAGGAAAAATTTTTTATATATTGTTGCGATTTATTTTTCTTCATTTTTCTTCTCATTTTGTTTCAAGTATTGTTTTGCGAGATATTAAATATCGTGTTACAGTTGACATTGCGTCGGTTATTGCTATTTTGTTTTTTATTGTTTTAAAATTTTTATTTACGAATATCAGCAAGTGTGTGGTAGCGATTCTCCCTCAAACATTAAATGAGTGACACCGAGTCCTCATCTTCGAAGAAAATACTGCGGTCGGGTAAAGAGATTGAGAATCCTCCACCATCAATAACGAAGACATCAAGGCAAGCGCACAGCATGGCTCCTCCAACCTTACCAGAATTCATCGACTCGGATCCACAACTATGGTTTCTTCAAGTAGAAACCATATTTACAGCGCGGGACATCACAGAAGACAAGCAGCAATTCGCTGCTGTTATGGCTGTTCTCAAGCCAGCGGTGCTTTCTACCATCCGCTCCTTTTTAATAAATCTTCCAACATCAGACCTCTACAAACGACTTAAGACTGAGATAATCAGTCAACTAAGCCAGTCTGAGCAGGCCCGTTTAGAAAAATTGTTAAGAACAGTAGATTGTGGGAATCAAAAACCATCACAGTTCTACGACCAGCTCCTCCAAATAGCTGGCGATTCTACTGCGGTCAACCCACAGCTTATTAAAGAGCTGTGGCTGGCTCGCATTCCAATGAATATAAAACCTGTCGTCGTCTCAATTCAGAGTGACGACATTAAAGATTCATTATCGATCGCGGACAAAATTTGGGAAGCAGTGTGCTTACCCACCTCCCTTTCTTCTGGTAACTTAAGCAGTTCCAATGTCGACCGAGTTAATTTACCATCGACATCTACAGGGAACTTGCCTCAACCACAAAGTAATCTTGAGAAGATGGTCGAGCAGCTGACCACTTCTCTTAACAACATGAGATCTCGTTTTGACCGATTTGAATCCTGCCAACAAGGTCAAAGATCTCGAACCCCTTCTAGGAAAGCGTCATTTCGACGTAACAGGAGTCCCAGAAGTCGTTCCTCTTCTTCAACGATGAACCTATGCTGGTATCATCGTGTTTTTGGACCTAGGGCTACGAAATGCGTAGGAAAATGTTCCTTCACATCTAGTAGCTCTGCAACTACACCAAAATCGGGAAACTATTAAGTCCCAACGCTGCTACGGCCAGCATTGGGACACAAACAACAAGCCGTTTGTTCGTCCGGTGTGCAAACACCAAACTCGATTTTCTTATCGACACAGGAGCTGACGTATCAGTAATCCCGTCTCGATCATATTCTAATTTAGTTCAGGATGAACACACTGTCCTTACTGCAGCCAATGGATCACAGATCCACACATATGGTTCCAAACTTCTGAATTTAGACTTGGGTCTTCGTCGAGAACTACCTCATACATTTGTGGTAGCGTCAGTTAGTAAACCTATAATAGGTGCTGACTTTCTGACTAAGTTCTCTCTGATAGTCGATCTTAAGCGCAAGCGCTTACTTGACACATGTACAAATTTATCAGTGAATACAATTTCGTGTTCTGATAACACGCCTTCACTGCTTTTGTACAATCTTCAAGGAATTTATGGAGACATCCTGCATGAATTCCCATCCCTCACTCAGGAGCCCAAGTACAACGCCCCAGTCAAACATAACGTGGTTCACCGAATAATCACAAAAGGACAATTACCTTTTTCTCGGCCACGTAGACTGGAAGCCAGCAAATTCAAAATTGCCAAAGATGAGTTTTCACATATGGCACAGTTAGGGTTGATTAGGCCTTCCTCATCTAGTGTTTCCTCTGCACTACACTTAGTTCCAAAAAAGGATCAAGATGATTGGAGACCTTGTGGGGATTATCGACGTTTGAATGATGTTACCATTCCTGATCGATACCCCATACCTCATATTCAAGATTTTACAATGCATCTTCACGGATGCACAATTTTTTCCAAAATCGATCTTGTCCGAGCTTACCATCAAATACCAGTCTCTGCAGAAGATGTTTACAAAACTGCTATAACGGTCCCTTTTGGTCTCTTTGAGTTCATGCGAATGCCTTATGGTCTGAGAAATGCAGCTCAGACTTTCCAGCGTTTCATGGATGAAGTGGTCAAAGGACTAGATTTTGTATTTGTATACATTGACGACATATTGGTGGCTAGCAATTCTCCACAGGAACACCAAAAAGACTTACGCATTCTTTTCAAAAGGCTATCTGATTTTGATATCAAAATCAAACTTTCAAAATGCGTATTTGGCGTTCCTGCTCTTAATTTTCTTAGCCATGAAATCACAAAGGATGGTATCAAACCATCCCCAGATCGAATCATGGCTATACAAGACTTTCCACAGCCAACTTCAGTTCGACAAGTTCAGCGGTTCGTGGGTATGGTAAACTATTACCATAGGTTCATACCCCATCTAGCCGAATTAATTTCTCCTCTTCATAGTTATCTCGCTGAACTAGCCAAGATAAAGAAAAAATCGGCTTTCATATGGCCTCTTCAATGCAGTACAGCCGTTGATAAAGTGAAACTGGCGCTTGTTAACTGCACACTCTTGGCTCATCCGTCTCAAAAAGCAAGCTATTGTATCAAGACGGATGCTTCAGGTACTGCACTAGGTGCAGTATTAGAACAATTTAATCATGGTTTTTGGCAACCACTAGGGTTTTTCTCATGTAAGCAAAAATATTCAACATTTGATCGCGAGCTATTAGCTATTTTTAAAGCTATAAAACATTTTCGTTACTTCATTGAAGGTCGTTTGTTCACAGTGTTCACTGACCACAAACCTTTAGTAACATCAATCGCTTCAAAGACTGAGAGAAGTCCCCGACAGGCTCGACATCTTGATTTCATTTCCCAGTTTACAACCGATATTCAGCACATCACTGGAAAAGACAATGTAGTTGCAGATACGTTATCACGCACTGAGGAAATGTCAATCAACTTTACTGGATTAGATGTCGACAAGCTCATTAAACTTCAAGAGTCCGATCCAGAACTCCAACATCTTATTTCTACTCCTCAAGTCGTCAGTTCTAAATGGAAATTAGAACCTATCTCCACTAAACTTCACAGTCAACCGATTTGGTGTGAGACATCGACCAACAGTATTCGTCCATACTTACCTGAGTCCTTGAGAAAATCCACTTTTGATTCCCTTCATAATCTTTCCCATCCCGGTATAAGAGCATCCCGGAAGATGCTCTCTAAACGTTATTTCTGGCCTTCAATGAGTGTGGATGTTGGATTTTGGTCTAAGACATGCTTATCATGTCAAAGATGTAAGGTCCAACGACACACTCACTCAGAATTCGGTCAGATACCTGTACCGTCGGCCAGATTCGAGCATATCCACATCGATTTGGTAGGTCCTCTACCTCCATCTCATGGATATCGGTACATCATGACAACAATCGATCGTTTTACTCGATGGCCGGAAGCTATACCTTTGGTGGATGGAACAGCTGAATCAACAGCGAGGGCTTTTTTGACAAATCATATTTCTAGATTTGGTGTGCCGCTAAATATAACCTCTGATCGCGGAGCGAATTTTGAATCAAGGTTATTTCAGGAGCTTATGGACATCATGGGTTCCCATAAAATCAGGACTACGGCTTACAATCCCAAAGCTAATGGAATTGTAGAAAGATTCCATCGACAGTTAAAATCTTCGCTCGAAGCTCATGGTAATACTACCAATTGGAGTGATACACTCCCACTCGTCATGTTAGGCATTCGGTCTTCGGTCAAAGCTGACCTAGGATGTACTCCTGCGGATCTTGTCTATGGACAAAGTCTGAAGATTCCAGGAGAACTCTTCATACATCCTGAGGATTCGCATCCAGTTGAACCAACTGATCTAGTGGATCATCTTAAACAATGGATGCGATCCCTAATTCCAAAAGATACCCGGAAAGATCCTCAATCTAATATTTACATTCCAAAAGATCTTTTGGAATGCGATTACGTTTTTGTCAGGGTGGATAAAGTTAAACCTAGTTTATCACCACCTTATGAGGGTCCATTCAAAGTAATTAGACGTTTCCGGAAGAGTTTTATCATTGAAATAAAAGGTAAAAACCAAAATATTTCAATTGACAGACTTAAACCAGCGCACATGACAGATACAATTGGACACGACGAACATAAATCACGATCACGAAGGGTAACTTTCCAGTTACCTCCGCGACACTACGACAAACATGTTAAGAACAAAAATAGTTATTAATTTATCTATTTTTGTTCTTTTAAAAAGGAGGAGAGTCCTGTAGTGTCCAGCTTCTGATGCTGATCCACTTTCATACGCAAAAGCAATCGTTATAACAATTAAAACAACTAACGATTATAATTCAAATAATTTTATTGTAAGCAAAGCAGTACTGTTGCAAAATGTATTTTTATAATCAATTTTATTTTTGATTATAAAAGAGGAAAATTCAACAATGTAACGGGAAGGATTTTTTATTAGCACAAAAAAATCCATAGCATATTTTGTGTGTGTTAGTGGATTTGAATATTTAATAAAATGATGCTATCTCGCCTATTCTAAATTCGGTAGCTGTTTGATAAAACAAATACTATCGCATTTAGAATTTCAAATAAAATAGAAATTAATATAGATTCATTCTGCTTTTACTTTTTCATTGGAATGTTTAGTAATATATTATATTAATTAGTCAAATTGATAAAATAAAATTTGTTTAACTTTTTAATATACAAAAAGTGAAAAACAAATAAGTTATTTTATTTTGGTAATATTAAATATTTTTATGAAGTGCATTGTGATAACGCCGAGAGACACATCTATAAAGCAACCTTAAAATGGCCACCAAAAAAAAACATGAGCCTAAAAATTTTTTTATTACAGTTTTGAACTCACCTAGTATTGGGTAATAACTGGTAAAAAAATTAAGAAAATCAAAAATGTTGAGCAACAAATTTTATTCTATTTGGATGATTTCAAATGGATTGACCCTGTTATGTTTTACCACCTTCCTTCGAATTGGCCCAACTCACAATTCGATAATTGCAGTTCCCTTCTCCCCTCTTAATTAATTTCTCGATTATTCTAGGAAAAACTAACAAAAATCAAGAATAGAAATCTACGTTAATATTTCGATATATTTTATTTTATGTTGACCCAAGTTCTAAGAATACAACATCAACACTATTCCTTTTATTAATTTGTTGTTGTGTTTTGTTATGATTTTGCATAGTCGTAATAATATTAATAGTGTGAGTTTGCAGTAAATGGTAAGCAGGCCAATTATTTAGTGAATTGTGTGAGATCAAACAAGTAAGTACAATATGCTTATTTTTTATTTTAAATAATACCGAATAAAGTGTAAATTTGAAAGATATTTTGAACATTTATTTGTATACTAATCTGTGTCTGATTCTACCATACTACAATTATTTTTTTACTTCATAGATCGAATACGTACAAATAGAAATGGCAGATGGTAGAAAACGTTTAGGCGGATGGGAATACAAAAAGAAATCAGAGGAAAAACAAAAAAAACAAAAAGAAACTTTGGAAAAAATAAAAAATTTGATATTTTTTTCACCAAGAATCTTGACAAAATTGTTCCGCAATCGCCTATTCCTATTGAAGAGCCAGAAGATCTTGCTGTACCTAGCACATCAAAAGAAACAGAAACTAGTGTCAATTCTGTTTTGTGTGAAAATGAAAATGCTACAGTTAATCATGTTGAACGAGAAGAAAAAGATCAACCATTATTATCGGAAATATTTCGGTCTCAAGTTTTTATGTTGGACGTAGATCCTGCAAAGTGGGTAGTAAATGATAAGTTGATAGATTTTGTTGCGCGAAATGGTTATTCTCAAAACGCAGATTCTGATTTTGAGAAATCAAAACGAATCTACAAAGACCAAATACGCTTTTTGAGTTCAACAATTTTTAAAAGGGTGCTTCAGAATGGAGAAGTTTCAAGTCGCCAATGGATAATCTACTCTGAATCAAATGGAAGTGTTTATTGTGGGCCTTGTTTGTTATCTAAATTGGGTTCATCTTTTTGCACGAATAAAGGATTTAATGATTGGAAAAACTTAAAACAATGCGTAGAACAGCACGAACGATCAATAAATCACCAAAAATGTGTGGTTGCTCTGAGGACAAGGACTTCAAGTAAGAATTTGATTAATTTATTAAATGCAGAAATTGATATAGAAAAAAATTATTGGACGCAAATTCTACAACGCGTTGTCGCAATCGTCAAAAAGTTATCAAGTCGTGGTCTACCCTTAAGAGGTTCTAATGAAGTTGTAGGATCATGTCATAATGGTAACTTTTTAATGGCCGTAGAACTTTTAGCCAAATTTGATCCATTCTTAAAGGAACATCTAAGAAAATATGGAAGACCGGGTAGCGGTAAAACTAGTTATCTTTCGTCCACAACGTACGAAGAAATAGTTCATCTTATGGCTCAGAAGTGCACAGAAGTAATATCTGCTAAAATAAAAGCGGCGAAATATTTTTCTATAATTGTTGATTCTACACCAGACATCGCACATGTAGATCAGTTATCAATTGTTCTGAGATATGTTAAAGAATGTGGAACACCAACAGAGGCATTTCTAGTTTTTGTTCCAAATACTGGACACAAATTTGAAGAAATGTACACAGCAATAACTAACACCCTGGTATCTTTAAACATTAATTTAGAAAATTGTAGAGGTCAATCGTACGATAATGCTGCAAACATGTCAGGCACTTATACTGGTCTCCAAGCCAGAATTAAAAAAGCCAACAAGTTTGCGGAATTTATACCATGTGCAGCCCATTCTCTTAATTTAGTTGGAACTGCGGCGGCTAGTTGCTGTAATGAATCCACCAACTATTTTTCTTTTTTGCAAGCAATTTATAACTTTTTTTCGATTTCAACGATGCGTTGGGAAAAACTGCAAAACAGCAATGTACACATAACACTAAAGAAGATCTCGACTACGAGATGGTCATGCAGAGATGAAGCCTGCAAAAGTTTATTAATGTCTTGGAAAGAAATTCATGATATTCTAAAATCAATTTTGAATGACAGTTCTGAGAAAACGGTTTCAAAGGCAGAAGCAGCAGGATTATGCAAGGAATTGACAAAATTTGAAACTGCGTTCATGACTGTTTTTTGGGGTAGTATTTTAAATCGTTTCAATGTAGTGAGTAAAAGACTACAACAGGAAGATGCAGACATTGGATTGGTTATCGATTTATTCAAATCTTTAATTTCAATTATTTCATCTTCCCGCGAGAAATTTACAACTTATGAAGAAGATGCCAAGGCGCTGGTTGGTACTCAAAACTACACTGCAGGCGAAAAACGAACCAAAAAAAGAAAGCGACATTTTGATGAAACTAACGATGATGAAGACCTATTTGGTGCTCAGGATAGTTTTAAAATAAACGTATTTTTCACAATTGTCGATCGATTAATTTCAGAACTAAACGGTCGAAAATGTGCGTACGACAGAGTGTTCGAAATTTTCTACGTCTTTTTTAAATTTCGCGAACTTTCTGATCGGGAAATAAAAAATGAAGCATTTAAATTATGCGAAGTTTATTCACAAGATGTTTCAGATGATCGAGTTGAAGAGATTTTGCACATCAAAGAGTATTTGGCATTAGATGATAAAAAACAATATATAAATATCAACAATATGTGCAATTGGATTAGGGATCAAAATCTGCTTGGTATTTTTCCTAATATTGATATTATTTTAAGAATATACAAATCAATGGCTGTCAGCAATTGTTCATCAGAACGTTCGTTCTCATGTTTAAAACGAATTAAAACCTATTTACGCTCAACGATGTCGAATAGCAGATTAAGCGATTTAGCTGTTTTATCAATTGAATCTGATATTGCAAATTCGATTTCTTTTGATGATATAATTAAAAATTTTGTAAACAATAAATTCAGAAAAAAAATGTAATGTAAGCCAAAGAAAAACTGATTTTTATTTTTTTTTTATTTATTTATTTATTTGTTTATTTGAAAAATATTTATACATAAGGCCTAGCCTTTTAAATCGTACAAATATGTAGCCTTACACAATTATATAATCTAGATTATAGTCGATGACAGAAAAATAATAAAGTAAGAATAATTTAGAATTAATGAAAATAAAAACCAGAAAGAGAAAAAAAAAATACTTAAAGTAAACTAAGAAAGTAGATAAGAGGAGAATTAATTAAATAGACCAATTATAAACTATAATCAAAGAGAAAATACTTATAATATAAAGAACAACAACAATAATAAGTTAAAAATAAATTGAAAATAAGATAAAAATAAGTTACAAAACTGCTCATACATATATGCACCACAAGAAACAAGCCTACACATATATTTATATGAAAAGAAAAAAAAAATGTTTTTTACTTATTTAGAATGAGCCATAGGCATAAGTAAATAGCACATGTGCACCAGTTCTCACATTATTGAACCAAAGAAGCCAATGAATAGAGAACAGCAAAGCTAATGTTGATGTTGATTCACAAAAAATTGGTAACATTTAGGTTTAAAACCAAGGGTAGAAGCCTGTCTCACCTCTAATGGGAGCTTATTAAATACAGATGCACCATAGACAAAAAACGATTTATTTTTTACCAAAGTATGATTTATCGGTATGATTAATCTATGTAAACGACTGCTATGACCAAAAATGAGTTTATCATATAAATAGTTTGGTGAGCCAGACTTCATTATATTGTAAATGTAACAGCACATACGAAAGTCAAGATGAAATTTAAGACTGGTACCGAGAATACTTGTAGAAAAATTAGAAACCGACTGAAATCGTGGTATGCTGTAAATATATCGAACGCATGCATTAAACGCTACCTGTATTTTACTCATTTCACCTGAATTCAATTCGCCAAAAAGAACAGAGCAATATGTGAAGTGAGGAATTAAGAGAGATTTAACTAAATGTAATCTTATCTTGGTTGGAGTGAAGTATGCACTATTCCAAAGACTGCGTAGTCCAGAATAGACTTTGGAACAAATTAGCGACACATGACTTTTCCAAGAAAGATCACTATCAAACATAATTCCTAAATTTCGTGCGTTGGAAGAAAGTGGAATTACTTTATTTTAAATGCGAATCGGAGGGGTAATCCTAGTGTAGTGATCATGTAATGAAGCGCGTTCTCATTGGCGAACCAATGAGAAGGACATAGCAGGAAGCGTACCTAGCGAGATTGATTTTCTTGCCCCAAGCTAGCTGCAGCCCATGGGAACGATAAAGAAACCCTGCTACTTCAGCACAAATACAGAAATGTACGCTATTCACGAAAATTCGCAGAAATGGAAAGAAATACAAGTGGAAAAACGGAGACTCTGGCGACCCCTGTTGCGAAAGACCCACGATCAACACGTCCAACCCCCACGTTCACTCACATACGCCCACACACACACACACACACACACACACACACACACACACACACACACACACACACACACACACACACACACACACACACACACACACACACACACACACACACACACACACACACACACACACACACACACACACACACACACACACACACACACACACACACACACACACACACACACACACACACACACACACACACACACACACACACACACACACACACACACACACACACACACACACACACACACACACACACACACACACACACACACACACACACACACACACACACACACACACACACACACACACACACACACACACACACACACACACACACACACACACACACACACACACACACACACACACACACACACACACACACACACACACACACACACACACACACACACACACACACACACACACACACACACACACACACACACACACACACATTCACACCCCTTTATCATTATGACAAAAGTAATAAAATAAATTTACTCACCCCATGATTAAACCCCGTCCTCCTATTCTACTTCCATCAGCCCTCCATCAGCATGTTAGTCAGGTTTGAAATCTCTCAAAAATACTTTGTATGTCGCGAACGTTGATCAAAGTTGCACGTACGAACGTTGTACCAAACTGTGAGGCAGAAACGTTCAATAAACTGGCAATCGTTGTATACTTTTGTTGAATCAAAATGTTAAGTAGAATCGTTATATATGCTTGTAAAATTTTGTTGAATCAAAATGATAATCAGAAACGTTATATAAATTTGCAATCAATGTATAGTTTTGTTGAATCAAAATGATAAGCAGAAACGTTGTATAAACTTGTAAAATTTCGTTGAATCAAAATGATAAGTAGAAACGTTATAGAAACTTGTAAAATTTTGTTGAATCCAACTGATAAGCAGAAACGTTATATAAATTTGTAATCATCAGCGATATATAATTGTGTTCTTATAAACAATGAATAAATTGTGAAGTAGAAATGTTGAATAAATTTGTAATCATTAAATAATTTTATTGAATGAAACGTTACATAGAAACGTTAATTGTTAACGTTATTGCAGCACATGACAAGTAGAACATTCCATAAGCTTGCATTCATCAGCGTTATATAATTTTGTTCTTATAAACAGTGAATAAAATGTGATGTAGAAATGTTGACAAAATTGGTAAGTATCGCAGCATATGTTGAGAAAGACCATGTAGCAGTTAATACAAATAAACGTTGAGCAAATTAGCAGGTGCCGTTGAATACGTCGATAATTCGATGTAAAAACTTGTATAAACAAACGTTGGATAAATTCGTGCTTATAGTTGCTTACGTTGAGAATACAATGTAAAAATTGGTACAGATGGTGACATAACAGAGTTCACAACGTATATCACCCAATAATTATAGGTCTCAAATGGCTACTCGATTCTTGAAACCTAAGCACAATGCTGGGGGTCAGAATATTATCAAGGGTAAAGTATAACCCGTGACCTTTAAACCTGTTGTTGGTTGCTAAGATCACACAAGTTATAACTAAAACATTTATTCATTTCATGTATACTGGTGGAGGCACCGTAATTTGTATACTAGCAACGGTAACCCGTATATACGAAGCGGTCGGATCAACGCACTACACCATGCAAGCGAAGGTAGTAAATCGAATAAAACGAAAACATCTACACATGATACGTAGTTTAATTTTATTTACACTATTTAAACAGTAATTTGCCTAAGGCTTCCTTATTTTAGAAATTAACAGTAAGCGAATCAAAAGCTTGCCTGATTTTTAGTTTACACTAACATTCAAAAACTGGTTTTATGGACGTATACCACAGTTATTATATTTTTTTTTTGTTTTATTCTTGTTTTGTGTTCCAAATTTTGATAATTTTAATTAATACAACGATAATTACTTTTTTTTTACAGAATTCTTAGCATAAAATAAATTCTATTCTGTCCTATGCTAAATATTATTCGTGCCACAATAAAATAAAAACAGATGATCGGATCACCTACGACCTAATTTTCCGTGCCGCGGACAATAGATAAATTTACAATTATTAATTACGTTAACTTAACACTGATCGGACGATATCATTTAATAAATTAACAATAAAATTGGCTAACATACATGGTCTCACAATATTGAAAACGTCCTTGGAAATACTGGATTCCACTACGAAATACTTTTGTTTAATTTGAGGTTAATGATCGATCTAGTTTCATAATATTTCACACGAATTTTCTTACACGACACTACTATTAATATCACAGATTTTGTTCATGCAGTATTCAATTAATATAATTGAAGTATTCACAATACCTTTAATAGATATTTTATAGTTATAATTACCATCTTTCCTTGTCCCGTAAATGACCAGCATCTATCTCCATCCAAGATGTCAAACACAAAAAAACAAAATATCAATCCAATAATAATCTCCCGACTAACAGACGTCAAACATCACCATGAACAAAAATAAATTTAACTAACAGCGAATGACCGCTAGGTCATTACTACTTTTCTTTTTTTTTTGGTTGTTTTAGCGGCCCTAACCTATTCGGTACAACACAAACATATATATATTTTTTTTTCTAATCGAACTATTTTGAGAACACTGTTTAATTAAAAATTTACTACTTATTCCGAACTTAAGTATAGTATCAACAAACATCAATACAAAAATTCACTTTTATTTCCATGAGGAAATGGTAAAAAAAACATAAGAGATGTCAAACAACCAAAAATGTAATAAATCTAAGAGAGAGAATAATTTACAGTGCTCATTATATAGCCAAATTTTTAGTCTCGCAATAACTCGAATACAGTGTTTAGATGGGAGATAATTAATTTACATCAGATTTTCAAATTATTGGGAACTTATTATAGTTACACAAAACCGTTTGCTATTTGATAATATTGTACGAAAATAAGGTTGTGACACAGAATATTTCCGACACATCCATAATATTTATAATTGAATTCAAAATGAATTAAATGCAGATTCGATCAATGTTATGATGTTTAGACATTTATTAAACTACATTCTACTATATCCGTACAGGGAAGTTCAGTTCAATAACGGAAGGATTGTTTAAAGTAAAACACTCATACAAAGACAAATCAAATATTTAACAAAGCAAAAATAGTAATTCGTTGCATGTTGACGATTGGAAACAAAAAATACGCACAGCTGTTATGAGGTTTGAAAATTTCGTAGTTTCATTACGGTTGGTGTTTAGAAAATTCAAACTCAAGCAATATAGTGAGAACAATCGAATGGAAGCATAGCGCGCGTCAATTTTAGGGTGTTGTAAGATTAAATTTTAGTGGTTATACGGATGATAATTAAAGAAAATTATTAATTAATTCAAATTAACCAAGATTATGTTATATTAATGAATAAATAAAATCAGGGCAATCAGTGCAATTTTCTTTCTCCCATACGCTTGTCCGGCTATTGAAGATTTAGTTAGATTTTAAGAAAAATAAGGAAACTATGGGTTAAGGGAACTATACGAAATATGACTATTGATGATGAATAGATGAGAAACTATTACAAGCGGTACAGATTAATATAAAAAAATAACAACTAAAGAAGCTGCGACTATAATACCCTATGTTCAGACATTAGTCCAGACTATCCATTACAATCATTATTTTTGAGTGAAAAGAGTAAACACTTGGTTTTATCAATGTTTAGCTTAAGGTTATTCACTTCGGTCCATTCCATAATATTAGCCAAGTCTATATTAATTTTAGAAACAATGCTGGATAGATTATTTTCTGTACCTTCTACATAGATTTGAACATCATCAGCATACATATGAATCTTACAAAATTTTAAAATGGATGGCAAGTCATTTATAAAAATGACAAAAAGTAAAGGTCCAAGGACCGACCCTTGAGGTACGCCGGATCTAATTGGTAAGTAGTTCGAAGCCTGGTCATCAATCTCAACACGTTGAACTCTGTTGGATAAGTAAGACTTTATTAAATTTACAGCACTACTAGAAAAACCAAATTGTGTTGATAATTTCATTAGAAGACTTTTATGGTTTACTAGATCAAAAGCCTTGGAAAAGTCCAGTAATGAAAGAATTACCAATTTCTTTCTGTCAATCATTGTTATTATGTCATCATGTACTTTCAAAAGAGCAGATTCGGTACTATATCCAGCACGAAAACCCGATTGAAATTGAGATAGCAACTTATGGTGATCCAAAAATCTAGTGATTTGAATTTTTACTATTTTTTCAAAAGCTTTAGAGAGCCCAGACAGAATACTAATAGGTCTAAAATCATTCCCAGATTTTGCAACAGATTTTTTTGCAGTAGGAATAATCTTAGCCGATTTCCACTGAATGGGGAATTGTGAAGTCGTTAAAATATTATTAAACAGATAGGTGATAATTTTGGAGGTATACGGCAAAATCAGTTTAATAAATTTTATTGGTATACCATCAGACCCAATAGAATTAGATTTAATAGAGGTAATAGCACGTTCAACATCCTCACCAGCCACATTTTCAAAAGCAAAACCTAAGTCATTGTGATTTTGAAGCAGCGGCTGGTTTACAGTAATACTGCTAGAACAATTTTTGGCAAAACTCTGGTTTAATTCTTCAGGTGAAAAATTAATAGGTGTATGATCCTTACATTTGATTCCAAGATTTTTAAGTCGAGTCCAAAGTTCTTTGCTTGAGAGTTCAGAACCAAGTCGGCGATTAATGAAGTCCTTCTTAGAGTTTTTTATGAGTGTGTTCGCTCTATTACGTAATCTTTTAAAAGTGACAAAATAGTTAAAGTGCTCTAGAAGATCGGATGAGTTAGTAAGAGCGAAGTACTGCCTCCAGTCATGTTGTGTAAGAGCTATGGCTATCTCCTGAATATTGCAGTTCCTATAATCCCTATAGTAATAGGCTTTAGAAGCTTCAGTTACAAGAGGAATGTCATAAGCCCCGAAAATGAGGTCATGCTTGGAAATACCAGGAATATCGATTTGATTGAAACCTGAAATGCCATCCGGACAATTAGTAACAGTTAAGTCTAATAAGGTCGGTATGTTTCTGCCATCAAAATGAGTAGGAGTGACCAAGTTATAGCACGACAAACCATATTCAGTAATTAGATCCCTAAATTCTGTCCGAGTTGGAGAATCTACAAGCATGTTAGTATTAAAATCACCTGTTAGTATTATTTCATTGTACCGAGGTAGAAGATCTTCTAGAAGATCTTCAAACACAGGACGAAGAGATGAACTGCATCTGTATTGACTACTTTTAGGGTTATATATAACTCCAAACAGTAATTTTCTGTTAGAAATGTGAACTTCAATAAACAGAAATTGAACTCCAGAAACACAATAGTCCGATCTACCAAAAGCTAAACGTTCATCAGGCTTGTAGTGAGCAGGATCAACAGAGCGACCAACAACAAAGAATTTAAGATTCTTCTGGATATAAATTGCAACACCACCACCACGTCCTTTTTTCCTATCATTTCTTACTATATTACAACCAGGTATTTCAGCAGTTTTATTAGTTACATAAGGTTTCAACCATGTTTCAGTAACACCAATTATCTGAAAATCAACATTCTTCAACATATTTCTTATTTCATCCATTTTATTAAGCTTCCTGGCACAAATACTTTGACCGTTAAAATGACAAAACTTTAGATTATTAGAATGGCCATTCAGTGCAGATTTCAGTACTATATTTTTAATATTAATATTGTGAGTAGATTGCCTGTTATTTTGAAAAACATTCATTATAATACACGGAAGTACCAGTGATGCCAGATTTTCAAAAATGAATTTCCCGTTGACGTTTCGAAAATTCCCGATTTTTCCCGTTTTTTTAAGAAAAAATCCCTCAGAAATTCCCATCAAGTTTTCAATAAAAACATACATATAAATTCAATTATTTATTAAAAAATCTTCAAAAACCACCACAATTATAACAAAATTTATCCTTCCGACAACTATAAATATAGGTTTCTCTCTGTTTTTTACGACTCTATTTGTGTATGTTATTAGTCTTAATATATAGAATGAAACAAACAGCTGTTATTGTTATTCTGTACGGCGAATGTGGCGGAACACAATATAACAATTTATTTGATTGTATTGAATGCTGAAATAAATTTTATTTTATTTTATAAAAATTTGATTGCATGTTATAAAAAATCAAACATTTTCAACCAAAAAGCAAACATTTTCGACCTGTAGCCCTATTCCGGTACATCGTGAAATAGGAATTGGGAAATAAATTGTAGTCATTTTTCATAACTAGTACATGTCCGTGCCGCGGGAAATAACAAATTCGTATTAGAAAATATTTCGTTATTTCATTTATTGCACTTTTTTCTCAATTCACAATTCCCAGAGAAATGCCGGAATAGACGTACTGATTATATAAAAAACAGTCAATTCAAACTGAAGCGCATGTCCCTCTCTCGAATATTAAAAAAGGCAAAGACTACTATGATTAAATTGAATTGAATTTTCAGATGATTGTTTTTTGGTTTCTCATTAGTATAAACTTTGATGTCTTTCATCAGGTAGGGCTTTCATTAGGCTTTTTATAGGCTTTTCATTTTCAAAATACCAAATAATTAAATAGATATCGAAATTGATTCAAATTTATTTTATTGTTTCGAATTAATTATTCAAAAAAATACAATAAAATTCATCGTTTTTCCTTATTCGTTTTACTTGTTTTATCAACAAATTTTAAAATAATTCAATTTAAATTAATAAATCTTACTCTATCGGAAGGATAAAACGTTATATTGGGTTCGTTTTTAATGAATTTTATTCTCTCGAAAATTTGTAATGCTCGCTTGTTTTCCTTGAAAAATAAAATATTGCATTAAACACTTACATAATATATTACTATTGTTTCCATTCTCCATACAACTTGTGGAATAAGAATGAACTGCGATAAAATGGAGCATTAAATCTATTAAAATTGAGAAGGACATTTTTTAAAAGAAGTAAATATGTCTTGATTTCATGATTTTCCAAAAATTTTTAAATTGTAATAGCTCTTTTTTGATACGTAAACAACTGCTCAGAAATAAAATAGTGATGCCAAACATCCCAATTTTTTTGTAGTTCCAACTTTTGTATAGCCAGCTTGTAGTTCCAGGTGATTTCATTTCTCGTTTCGCAGCATCAAAATATTCCTGAAATTCAGATAACATGGGGTTTTCAAAATGTACCTATCTCCCTAAGAAATATTTAAACAGCAGAAGGCTTAAATTCCATCGCGGATTCGACAATACTAAGCCCGATAGATGGCATATACATTTAAGTAAAATTATCGGGTGATCGACATCTTTCTGAAGCCTGGTAAAAAATTGGTTGGTGCAACCATTTCAAAATAAGTTTTAATTTAAAACGATTCTATTATTAAATGTGAAAAATCCCGCACTTTCCAAGTTTTTTCCCACTTTCCCGTTTTATACGAAATATCCCGCAAACGGGAAAAAATCCCGCGATCTGGCAACACTGGAAAGTACAGCACACAAATTAAAAACGATTCAATGTAATGAGGATCAAAACGGGAACAAAAATAATTCAAATGTAGTTAAATATATATATAAGCAGTTTAATTATGATGAAAAGCAGAAAACAGTTAGCTTAATAACAAAAAGAAAAGAGAACACAAAAAAAAAAAAAAAAAAAAAAAAAAAAAAAAAAATTTAGTTGAATATTTATAAAATATTGTAACGACTCTTCGTTGGTTCTTTTCGATTATTGAACAAACACGACAGTAAAAGACAGATCTTTAGTTAACAGAATCTCAAACTTTATTTGTCATCAAATTACAGCAGCTTCCGTTTTTCCTTACAATAAATTCCAGGGTCTCCAATTTATGTACACTAAACTTCACCGCTTTTCCACAATTTGAATCAATAATATTCGGAATCGTAAAATCTGTATTTACTATTCCACTAAGTTCAGATTCTTTCACTATTAGTACCCAGGCTCAAGTACCACCGATTATTCCTTAAACTTGCGAATATTTATAAACACTTTTAATTGCAAAAGCAAAACTGCCTATCTGATATTTTTGTTTGCTTATTTATATCGAAAAATAAATAAATCGAAACTTCTATAATCCACTAGAAATCAATACTACGTAGTCCGTACATCTGAAATAGGCCACACCTGTTTTCATTCATACTTGCATTTGTATTAGCGAACTCAAATTTAATTTATGCAAAATGTATTAGGTACCTCCTTTTAATTCATTAATGTAAACATTTGTATAACAAATTTAATTTACATTAATTTATGCAATACAATTTGCAATACAAGTAAAAGATTGAAAAAGGAGTTAACTTTTAATTAATGAATGAGTAAATAAAATTAACCCATTCTGGACGAAGTTTATTACAATATGTTATATTGGGGTCTATTCAGTAAAAATCTTCTATAGAAAATTTCTGCTATATTTTTATTTTTTGTATGAAATTTTGTAAACATCAAAATAGAAGAAAAAAATAGAAGAATTGGTATTCAATCGCAATATTTTTCTTCTCAAAGTCTTCTATTCCTAAAAGATTTAGATATTTTATAGAAGTAAGTAAAAAGTTGCTTTTATGGTTAGAAGAAATATGTTTTTGGGATATTCTTTTGAAATGTACAATTTTTTGTCGATTTTTTGATTTTTTTTTAAATCTGAAAATTTGATATGTTATTGGTGTTGACGAATTAAAAAAACCAAATTAGGGATTTTTTATTTTATAGCTTTGCAATGGAGTTATGCGGGTATGAATTTATGATAATTTTTTATGGTTTTCCGTTATGGTATCGGTGTTTTTCATAAATCTCACAATTTTTCATTGAATTGATATTCATTTTTGTAAGTGAGTTTAGAAATAGTTATATTATCGAAAAATATTACAAAATACTAATTTATCTCATATATCCGCTATGTTGAAATTCTGTTACTGAAAAAGTTTATATCTCAAAATAGCACTTTTTCACAAGTTTTACCGATACAATACACAGGGCTATTATATTCTGAAGAAAAAGTTTTAGGATCCAAAACAGATTTTTTGAATATGATAGGACAATTCTTTTGAAAATGCACATGTTTTATTGATTTATCTTGAAATACATAAAAATTTGGTATATGTTTAGTATTTAGTACAGTAACTATTTGTTTTTAACAAATAATCCTCATCTGGTACAATTTGAAGTATTTGAGCCTTTAGGTGGTTCAGATCGTAATTGAATTCATACACAGTTAGATTCCAAATTAATTTAAAGCTAATCCTTGAGTTATTTAGGATTATAAAACTGCGTATTGGGAGGGTCTTAGAGGTATTTTTAAGCGGCTTCCTTGGAAACGTAATTGTCTTACCGTTCATGACCCTAACCTAGCTGCGTTATAGTTTTCGGAGGCTATTGTTGAGGGCATGCGGAGATTTATTCCTAATGAATTTGCCGTTCCTAAGGCTGATCTGTGGTTTTCAAATAAATGCAAAAATGTGATTAAAATTAAGAAAAAGGCATTTCAAAAGTTAAATCTAAACAAAACCAATGAACACCTTAGACAATACCGAATTAAAAAAAATATATGCAGGAAATTAATAGATGCAGAACAAAATCTCTTTAATAGGAAAAAAGCTGTTAAATTTGCTGAGTACGCTACTGGTTCACGTAATTTCTTTAAAGCGGTTAAGGCTGTTCAAGGAAGGCTAAGCGGTTAAGGCTGCTCTCTACCTCCTCTTATTGATAGAGATATACTGGCCATTGACCCAAAAGAAAAAGTCAAACTTCTGGGTAGTTATTTCTCTAAAAAGGATACCAATTTCTTTGCGAAGCCCGGTTCATAGAGTTTTATTCTTAATGGGACGTATAATTTTTCGTGGAAAATGGCAAGCGTACAACCAGTTCCTAAGAAAGGTAGTAAAACTGATCCTACAAAATGCAGACCCATTTCAATTTTATCGGTTGTTTCTAAAATTTTTGAGAAATACATTAATTTTAATCTAATGAGTTTCTTAGAGTCCTCAAAACTACTCAATGAAAGACAATACGGCTTTCGAAAAGAAAAAGAAACGGGAGAATCACTTTCCTTTGTCACTCATGTCTGGAACAAATCGCATGAAAATAATGGTGAAACTTTCGCAGTTGCCCTTGATATACCCAAAGCATTTGACAAAGCTTTGCACAACAATCTTATTTGCAAATTAAGATGTTATGGTTTACAAAGGATAAAAAGTTAGTTGAATACAAAGATTTATTTCGGAGCGGAAATTTCGGGTCAACGTTGATGGTGTCTCTTCGGAAATATTCTCAACTAATACAGTAGTTCCTCAGGGTTCTACTTTGTCACCAACTCTCTTTCTTATTTATGTTTGGTTTGTTTGTTGGATTCCACCAGTTAGTCCTATTCATGGTTTTGCTGATGATAGCACTCTTCATGCGTCTCATGAAAACCCTAAACTATATTCACCATTAGCTCTTCATAACTGTAGATCAAATATGATAGATTCATTAAACAACGATCTTTGGGGTTTGCTAATTGTGTTGGGGCTTTGCTAATAGTGTTGAATTCAATACGAATAAAGCACAGGTTTGTTGTTTTCCTAGATTATCAACATTAAATCCGTTTCAATTATTCGTTTCAATTAAATCCGTTTCAGTTTGACTCTAGTAGAAGTTGAAAATAATATGAAATGAAATTCTCATATTTTTAACCTCGCTGAGAACGCTGTTCAGAAATTGGGCTTTGTGGGACGATGCCGTAAGTTTTTCAATAGCGAATAGCTTCTATTAATATACAAATCATTTATACGTCCCCGCACGGAGTATTGTTCTCACATATGGAGTGGAGCTTGTTATAGTTGTTTGAAGTGCCTTGATTCTGTTCAACGCAGAGCTGTTAAATTGATTGGCAACTCCACTCATACTAATGAGCTTGATTCCTTACATCACAGACGAAATGTTGCTGATCTGACAATTTTCTACAAATATATTATGGATAAACGAACTTCCGCAGAGATTAAATCAATTTTACCTGAACAGCAAACTTCTCACGTTTCACCAGAGCTACTGCCAATCCTTTTACGGTTCAAATAAAAAATGCAGAACTGTTGTTTTTCAGCGTGACTTTTTACGAGAGTCTCTCATCTCTTCTCTCAATGACTTACCTTCATGGATTTTCCCCGATAGCTTTAATCCTCAAAAATTTAAAGTTAGCGTTCATAAGTTTCTTAAAGAAACCTATACTTTATTTAAACAAACTCCTAATCCTCAGTTGGCATGGTTTCTTTGGATATTCAGAGACGCTAATTTATAATTTATTATAATTAACACTATAAACATGCCTTATTTTATTTAAAAAAAAAACTTAAGGTGTTCCGCTCGGAATTCTTTGAAGCTTGACAGATTGGTGTAAAAGTTGGTCAAGGACCGAAAGTGACAAAGCGATAATGTGTGTTTTACCCTGGGGTTGAGTGCCACCACTTCTCGGGGTTAGATTTTTCCTACTCAAAATAACCCCGAAAGTAAAAGTGCTCCATCGGATTTTCGATATCGATATTTTTCTTATCGAAATAGTTGTATCGAAAAGTGCTATTTGAAAATTTATAATTTTTTGGATTTCTGCTGGCTACCTTTTACATAAAAAACGCTCATAAATCAAAATATTAGTTTTATTTTGTAATTTTTTTAACAAGTCTTATAAAACATGCAGCTACCAAAAAATTTTGAAGAGAACATTTACGGATCCATATATAGATTTTTTTGAATATTTAAAAATATGTAAACATATATGAAGCACTCTTTAAAAATTCGGTAAAATCAATTCATTTATGAATCTTTAAGTTTTTTTTCGAATTTAAAAGTTGCATGTATTATCTGTAAGATTTGTGAAAAAAATTATAAAATAAAAGTGCTATATTGAGATATGAGCTTTTGGGTAAAAGAGTTCAAGCGCACCACCGCGCGCTGTCTGGTGAAAATCGAATAAATTATAAAATGTTCAACTGGCATTTTTTGATAAAAAAGTTACTCACTTGTAAAAATGTATTTCAATGCAATCAAATTTCTGAGAGTTATTAGTAAAACACCACACCGAAAAACCTCAAACCATGACATAACTGGGAAATTTCAGAACTTTTTTTCACAAGCCTGTAAAATTTGTGAAAAAAATGCTATTTTGAGATATGAGCTTTTTTAGTAAAAAAAGGTTTCAACGCATAACACAGCGGATATGAAATAAATTAGTATTTTGAAACAAGCGTTTTTCAATATACATAACTATTTCTACACTCACTTGAAAAAATGTATATCAATTCAGTGAAATTTGTGAGAGTTATTATCAAAACGCCGACGTCATACCAAAAACGCATAAAAACTAACCAAAATTCATAACTACATTTCAGAGCAATTAAAATAAAAAATCCTGAATTCAGTTTTTCCATTTGTTAAAACTAATATCATTCCCGAATTTTAGATTTTTAAAAAATAATCGGAAAAATCGATGTTCATCTTGTACGATGTACACACTCTAAAAATACAATTTATATCCTCTAATTCCTTAATTTTGTTTAATTTCTGCTATTTAATATATACTACTGACTATTTGCTATTTTCTGTTTAGTATAATTACTTATCACTTTGTCAGTACTACTCCATGTATCCAAACTTTGCTTTCTGGATTCAAATCAAAACAAGACCTTTCATTATTTTCAAAACCATAATACAATGAAAAATACAAAATTTTATTTTAAGAAATATGTATACGTACATATGTAGTCCCTGGGCCAACGTCGATTTTATGTGATGATTACCACATATTTTATACTTCGTGAAGCGCCTGTCCTTTACGAGCCCGAAAACTTTTGTTCTGCAATTTTCCTCAAATTGGAAGCTTTTTCGTTCGGCAAGTTCCAAAACGGCCGATTACCAACTATCTAGAAATTTGATTCAAGTGTAACCTTGTCCGACAAACATTTGTCTGCTATTATCCAGTCCGACAACCCAAACATAACAAAATGTCAGTTGTCGGACTCGACAATAGCAGACACGTTTTGGTCGGATAAGCTTACTCTCGTGTTCTAAAACAGATTTACAAACCCCACAGTTAAAAAAAAATGTGGTAGCAAATTTACAAGATCGCGGGCAATCGGCATTTTCCGGAGCTTGCCAAACGAAAAAGCGGCCGAATTGAGGAAACTCGCAGAACAAAAATTTTCGGGCTTGTCAATTCCAGGCGCCTCACGAAGCATAAAATATGTGGTAATCATCACATTATATCGGCGTGGGCCAAGGGACTAATAAAATTATATTAAACATTTTACATTTTTCATTCAAAAATTAAAAACAACAATTTTACCAAGAAATTTAAAAACGTAAACCTTGCCGTTTCTTACATTTTGTAGTTCCTGCTCAATTTTCTATTGTTTTGATATTGCAAACGTTTAAAAAAAAATACTGATGTCATAACCTGTAAATTATTGTTTTCTTTAAAACAAAATTTAATATAAAAAACATATAAATACTTTAATTTGCACACGAAATATAATATATTTACTAACATGTTTTGTAATTTATCAACTTAATTTTCAATTAAAAAATAACTAAAAATTAAATATGTAAAACTAAAACAACAAAACTTGCTGTCAAAACTGAGATTAAAATAGAAGATTTTGTGTTCGAAAACATAAATTGATAATATATAGCAGAAAATTTCCCCTTCGCAAATTGAATACCAATTTCGAACAGTCTTCTATTTTTCAATTCTGCTATTTATTTTTGGGTTGAAGAATAGAAGATAGAAGATTTTTATTGAATAGGGCCCATTATTTAAGTTTTATATTTTGTTGAAATGGAGTTTTTATTGCATTTTATTTGATTTTAATAAACGTTTGTATTATTTTCGTATTTTGGATTTTATTAATTATTTTTGCCAGATTTGCACGTTTTTCATTGAAAGCGTAATTATAAACTAATTTTAAATAACGTGACCTTGAACTTTCGAAAAAAAAATCGTTTTTTTGGTTGCTGCGCTCCCATTTGATAATTTTTTAAAATATATTAGGCGGCAATATAAATTAGCCTATAGGCGGCAAATTTATAAATCCGCCACTGGTGCCATATCATAGTCGAAATACTTTCTGCAATGATAGATCTTAGTAAATTCAGTGGGCCAGAACCTTTAGCATGGAAGTTGGACTGCTTAGATGCCAGTATCCTGCCTAATTTAATCAATGCCTAACCGCAGCACAATATATAACGGTTTGATAATCAAATTTAATAAACAGCTTTGATAAAAAATGGAAAAGCTTTATAAAATTACACAAAAAATTTCATTCAACACATCCGGCTCGAAGGACCAAAAGTAAATCAACTTATAATAATACAACATAAAATAGCATCAAAAATCTTTTTTTCTACTTTACTTTCATTTAATAACTATATCCATCATACAATACAACACCGTACAAATTAAATAATTAAATTTTTAAAAACAAAACATTTTCATTTTCTTTTTCAAAATATAATAAAAATCCATTTTATTATATAAAAACGAAAAATAAAACAAACAAAAAAATTTATTGTTCTACATTTTCTTGATAGTATTAAATTTTACTTTATTTTTTTGCTCGTTTTAGTGAAAATTTTTGGAATGAAAACTAAGAAATATATCCTTAAAAAAGGAAAATGTTACAATAATAAGGAGATAAAGTTAACTTTATAATAACAATAATTATCCTGTTTTTATAGTTTGTTGGTTTTAGGGGTTGGGGTTCAATTAAAAACATTTTTTTTGGTTAGGTTTCTGAGATCAGAGAGAAAATATTTTCATAAATGTTTTTTGTCTTCCATGTCTTAAACTTTTGTGGAATATGTTTTCATTGTTACCGGTATTGTTGTGCTTATATTCATTCTAACAGTAATAAAAAGAAGATTTATTTTTATTAAATTAAGAAGTTTAAGCTTTGGAATTAATGTGATTTAGCAATAAAAAAAAAAACTTTAAAACAAAAAGGGTTAACAAAATTCATAAAATAAATCTATCTTTTCCTTATTATAGTCATATAAGAAAAAACATAACTTCTAATATTATATTATAGCATTGCATGTAAACTCTATAAAATTATTGCATGCAACAACTTAATTAAATAGATTCTTATAAGAACAGCAACACATAAAAAACTACTTTAAAATCAATTTAACCTAAACAAAAAACATCTTAATCTTTAATCCAATGAGAAAAAAAATCATGCTAACGTTCTATACAAATTTTCTTTTCATTTTCCATTTTCCTTCATTACGTAAAATAGTTTTATTTTTTGTTTTTAGATTTCTATTTTTTTCCTGCTGTTATGTGGTTCTATATTATATTGCAACCGAATTGCATGAAGCTTACCATAATTTTCTCTATCAAAATGTAAAGAAAATGTGAAATTTTATAAAATTTTCTTGTATTCGATCTTAAAGAAAAAATAATTATTTATATCAAGTATTAAATATTGTTGTTTTGTTGTTATTGTTTAGAAAAGAAATTAAATCTTGTAATATCAGGGTAGATTTAAAAATTTGTAAGAGGATGTTAAGAGTAACGAGAAACTTACAAAACGTAACAGTTGGTCCAAAACCTTATATGCTACTAGTAACTGCCACAGACGTTATCACAACCATCACGAATTTATTTTATATTAGTTGTTCATTTTTTGTTGAATTTTCAAAAATAAAGTCCAACCCTTAAACAAAATGTCGTCAAACAAAGCCTCTAGAAGGTGCTCTTAAATAGAAATTTGCTGGCATTTTTTATTATAATCGATTAGTGTCGAAAAGTAGTAAGGTTATTGGTTTATTCGAGATTTGGTGCTAGTCGTTTGATTGATGGAAAAACTTTTGACATAAACAAATATAAACCATATGTTTTTTGGTAAGTGGAGTTAGTAATTTTACATTTTTTATGACACAGACAATTTGTTTTTGTTTTATTTAATCTTGTTTTGTATTTGTTTGAAGATCACAAACCAGTTTGGGCCGCCGTTACTAACGTTCTCTCAACCCTACATCAAACTCTTTATTCTCAACACAGAGTGTTCTGGTGATGTCTTTAGCTTGCCAAAAAAAAGTGAGAAGGAGCAATACTAACCCTTGGCCTTCTTAGCCATAGTTAGACCATCTCTGTCCTCAGGCCATCCTTCAATTTCATCCAAGCGCTATTCCAAAACTCCTTTTTTGTTTACTATGGGTTCTAGTTACTAATATTTTTTTTTTGCTTCCTCTTTTGTGGTTAAGATTCATCTCCAATTACCACCTACCAACCTTTTCTCATTTCTTCTTTTCCAAATGTTTTCTTCGATTTTTTTTCTGGGTTTGTATTTTTGGCTCCTTATTGTTTTTGTGTTTGACTTTATTTTGGTTTGTTTGTTCTTTATTTTTTTTTTGTTTTTAGTTTGATATTAATTGTTTTGTATGGTTTGGCTAGCTTAGGTGATAGAAGCAGAGAGCCTTTATCTCAAGGTTTGGGTTTGAGTCGAAATCCAATTTCATTGTTTTTTATGAATCTTAGAACGATTGTATGGTCAACCAAACCTCCTCCTTTCGTCCGGTTTTGTAAAGAGCAAGATATTTTAAGTCAAGTGTACTTCAATATTTCTCATTCTCCTTTCACATAGTAGAATAATATAGAGTTATTCGAAAATGTTTATATGCATTTTCAAAAACTTCTCAACCCACTTGTTTGCAAAATCACATTTATTTAAAATATTTCTTGCATGTACATTTCACACTTCCGGGAAGTCAATCTTATATTATTTTTATTTTTGTTTATTTATGTGAAACTAAAAAGACTTTAAGTTTTCTTGGCGAATTTTTCCTGGGGGTTTGGAAAGCGTGAAAACAAGTTGGGTTGAAGAGTTTGTACCTGGCGGTCGAAAAGATGGATTAGAGGCAGATAGAATGATTGAATTGAATCATATTGGATTAAAACTGAAATGAAAAATATATAAAATTTGGTGATTTAGTTTTGGTTTTAAATAAAAGAAAAGATGAACACCTGTAAAAGAATTAAATTTACAGTTTTAATGTATTTTTGTGGCGTGTAAATTTATTTAAAAGTTAAAATCATAAAATTAATTTGGTGTATTTGATGAGTGTCTATCATGGTTTTCAGTAAATTTTAATCTTTGGTGGCCCGCTCCCCACTTATTTTATTTAAACAGTTAAAAAACAAAGTAGGTAGCAGATGACCACATTATTCGAGTGCGACATGGTGTGGGTTGCAAAAAAAATCATTTGTGTTTGTTTCGGTCTAACAACGTGGTTTGGAGTATAATAAAGCGATTCCATTGTATATTTTAACCGAAATATAAATAGGAATTTGGTTCGGAGCAAAATAAAGTGATCGATTACCTGGGATATTGAAACCCAAATTTAATGGAGGAGGTGAGTAAAATGTCTATGTTTATTTTGGTGTTGCTTTGGTTTATCGCTTTTTTAAAATATTGTGTTAAATATTTAATTTGCGGAGAGTTGTGGTTCGGTTGGGTACCTTCATGGTGGAATATTTCCTTTAATGGATCTCCTTTTGATATCCCAATAGAGAGATTTATTTTCCGTTTAGAGAGCTTAGCTTCATCATATGGACGGCTAAGGGAACAACTAGCAACAGACATCTACGCTGCTCCCCAGGGTACTGCGAGCGCACAATGCACGTGGGGACAACTGCGAACTACACTACTCGAACGGTTTCAAGACATACGCACGGATACGGATGTACGTCATGACTTGGAAAACCGTAAACAAAAAGTTCGAGAATCGTTCATAAATTTTTATCACGATGTGCAAAAACTAACTCGTTCCCTTCGAACACCACTTACGGATATAGAGTTGATCAGTATAGTATCACAAAACATGTGACAAGGTCTCTAGATCGCATTGGCTAATGAGGTTCTTAATTCGTTGGCTAAATTGCTACGAAAATGAATTAAAAATCTAGATACTTGGCAGAGGCTTGGTAACATCCCCGAGTTGACTATGTATCAGATGAAAATTATCAGCGAAGTGTATGAGCAACCGAGCGCAGGCAGAACCTAACCTACGCCGGCAGAACCATACGAAGTCGTTTACAGCATCTATGCTATGCAAAGTCCAGGACATTTATATACCAGCCCAATTAAAGTAACGCACTGTGACGAAGAGAATTTCAGAAACACTATTTTCGTGTCAAAGATTTATCATCTTCCCTTCGTCGCAAGTCTAATAAATTCCAGACAACTTTTAATTTTATAATTTTGATCCATCATGACACTATGCCTATTTTTCAAAAATTTGCCCATGTTTCGTTTTTGCATATTGTACAAAAACATTACTAATTATAGTAAAATTTTCACATGTTTTGCTTTCTGTAAATTTTACAGAAAACAATTATTTTAAAATTCAGGATCAACATAAGTTGTAATCGTTTTACCGCATGGAGGGATCAGTTTTTATTGTTTTGAACATTTTTTTATTTTTGATCTACGGGTGTGACAACCCCGCGTACTCCAGTCCCTGCTATTGCCATACGAGTTAACGTGAGATATCACATACCACTGGCAATAGCAGTGAGATTTCACTAGCCAAGGTGACATCTTAGGGGTGGTGGCGGATGAACTGTATTCAGTCAACGGTAGCACCCTCAATCTTAGCTGTGAAATAATCCTTGATAATGGGACGCTATTGCTTCCTTGAGGAAACAAGTCTTCATATAACTATGTGTGGGCTTTAATATTCAAGAAAGACAGTGCGTCACAGGATCAAGGAATATGCAACCGGCTGGATTATTGACAACTACATTTTTGTTTTGTTTCAGCAAATTTTTGTAAAAATTTGCTATTTACTTTTTAATTTATTTTTATTTTCTCTATTCTATCATAAAATATTGGCCTATGTCATATTTTGTCAGTGATAGGATTTTTTGTTTAGTTATCCATTCTTTAACAAAAAATTTAAAAAAACAAAAATAGAAAGATTTACGTCCATCAACACCTCTGAACGTATGTTGTTGTGGGACCTTGGTCTTAAAAGGTTTTTATGTGTTATTGTGACACATATTGTAATTCCTACTACACAACACATTTTATAAAAAAAAAAAATCCAAATTCACTTTATTTAATTCTCATTTTTCTTTCTTTTCTACTTAAGTCTGAAATTCAGCCTTTCGTTTTTTTGTTGTAATTAAACAAGTTTTCGTTTATTTGTGGGAAAGTTCCCACAAATTGATTACATTCTGGAATTAATTTTTTTCGGGCTCAGATAACACCGAGGTGTTGACTTGAGTTAGAAAAGTTTTGGTCGGGACTCGGATTCTAATTTTCGACCAAGACGGTCACAATTTGTCGTAGTTTTGGTCGGAACGGAATGTTAAGAAGTGTGAGGATACCGTCGTATCTGGTTCTGTGTTATTATTCTTTTCGTATATAGTACCTTTTGTGTTTTATTTTTAAATAATAAATTTGGTTCGAAGTGCAGTGAAATCTCAACTTAGTTTTTTTTAATTTAAAAAAAGAAGTGCAAATAGTAATTAGTGCAAACTCCTAATTAAATTATTAATTAGGTTTTTTATGTGAACGCAAGTTTACAGTTTGGTTAAGATAAAGAAAGTTTTGTTTAGTTGTGAGAAAAATGGTAATAATAAAGGAAAATAACTATGTTGACCTAAAGAAATTTTGTTTTGGTGGAAAAGATTGATTTAAGAGGAAAAAATATATATGTTCTAAACTATATTTAAATTACTAATTAGTTTTTTTATGTGAACGCAAATTATCAGTTTGGTTTAGATAAAGAAAATTTTGTTTAATATGGAAAAGATTGATTTAAGAAAAAAAATATGTTCTAAACTATATACATTCCATGGAATGTTCCATGTTTTGAATGAATGTTGTCGATGTCAAGAACTACCTAGAGAGTGAGAACCAACCGCAGGATTCAAAAAGGTAAGGCAGTCTAATAATTTAGTTATCCATATGTGCTTTTACTTTTACGTGTCAAGTTTATACCGGGTCGGACTAAGCAATGGTTCCCTTTTCCTCTGCAATGTGGAAATGACGGTGTTTATGGGGATGTGGGGGGAATTATCACCTAATGGATAAAACTCCTGGCACTTCACAACCATGGGGTTGATTAGTCAGTAGATTAGTATAATAGTCATTAAAAATAAAAATAATAAAAGAGAACATGGTTTATTAGATTCGATGGTAAGTAGGGATGGTAGACTAATTATTATCTTGTATATGTTGTTCTAACCGCTCATTACTAGGACTACCTGGTTGCTGGATAAAACCTGCGACCCCAAATGACTGAGCGAAGTCCAGAGCAGGATCCGGATCCACAGCCAGGTGGTCAAATCTTTAACGTTGGTCAGGGCAATCTTTACTCCTTTTTGGGGGCTCAGGTTGCACTGCTAATCGTTATAGCACAACAATAAAAATCAACAGATGAAATATCCCTGCTGGAATTGTGGAAACACTGGCCATATGTTCAAAAACTGCCCCAAGCCTTCGTCAAGGATGCTTTGTTATAGTTGCGGTTCTCCGGAGTACGCAGGAAATCGGTAGGTAGGAGCCACTGGGGCCACTGGGACTCCATACTTCTGACGGCCCTTTAGTCTCAGAGAGTTAGTCGAAGCGGCGCCGAATACCGACCCCGAATTGAGGAAAATTATCTACAATCCTCAATTCTCGAACAATCCTTTTTTACCTCCCAGATAATCAAAGAAAACGTAAATCCAAACCCCCATAATTGTTTACAATCTAAACCAGACTTAGCGTCTACGTTTAAACATCGTCGAATACTTAAAAAAGTTATGAACGAAACTATATTAGATATCACTCCTATGATATACGACCTTACGCGAACATCACCATCGGTAACGAAAACCATCGTGGGATCCTAGGTAGCAGTGCATCAATAAGTATTTTAGGAGCGGGCTCAGAAAAATTTATAACTAAGCCCCACGTAGCATTCCATTCTCTCACTACAAGCATTTGTACAGCCAGCGAGTAAAAATAAAGAGTTATCGGCTTCATATCAACACCTGTTCGCTGCCAGCATAACTCAAGAGCAATCAAATTCTACCTCATTCCATCTCTGCCGCAAACAGTCTATCTAGAGATTCATGTTTGGAATGCATTCGGCATAAAACCATGTAATGAAGCGTTTTTTCATTGGCGAACCAATGAAGCGGCATAGCAGGTCGCGTAGCTAATTGAGGTTTTTTTTGTGCTCCGGCTAATCACAGTATGGAGTTCGATTGGTAAACCCTGCTGCTCCAATACAAATACAGACATGTATGCGAATTACGTGATTGTACAGAGATGGAAAAATTACAAATGAAAAAAAAAATGAGACTCTGGCGACCCCTTTTGCGAAAGAACCGCGATCACCACATTCAGCCCCTACATTCACTCCCATACGCTCACACTCTCACACTTTATTCACGCTTGCTCCCTCCCACACATGCACCATATCATTCATATCCTCATCCATGCCCACATTCAAACACACTCATATAGCGAAACAAGACAATTAGGTTCAAGGAAATGTGGTAATTATAGTAAACGGAAGTAATTAAAATAAGTTGTACTGCTGCCAGTTGATCATTCTGATCCAGTTCGTAGAATAATGCCATCACTTGCAAACCGACAATCAAATCATAGAGTACGGGAGAACTTCACACGCTATATTGAAAAGAAATAGCCTATATCAACGCACACCGACAAATCCGATCAAAATCTCGAGTGAACAGCAGTGGGTGTTCTGATTGATATCCAGAAATTCCAGGCCAATTCTTTCACAGCGGGCGTCAGTGACATATTACGTCGGGTACGATTACAACGGCTTGAATGCTTCCCCTACAAGCCAGTTACAGATAGCCTAGAACTCATCAGGACTTAACTAATAATTCCACAATAAGACATTACATCAGAACAAAAATATTTTAATTATAATCGTTTTTAATTTAGATTTATAGGGTCTCGCTTAGATTCACCACAAGCTTTCACACTCGCGCACCGACAAGCACGCCCACATTCATCCATACGTACACCCATTCACACGCATTCACACCTTTACTTTATATAAAAAACAAAAAACAGAAAGAATGATTAAAGTTCACTCAACCCCTCCATCCTCTCAAAAAAAAAACAGAACAAAGATCAGCTTTCAATTCATTGATACGGAGACCGCTTACTAATCCAGGGAATCATTTAAATTTCCAGAATGAATCATACCCACTTAAATTTATTGCTAATAATAACGGGTACAACCCAAATAGCACTGATACACTAGTAAGTCGAAATTAAAAAAAAAAAGAATAAATTCAATAAACGGATCGAGCACCAACACGGATGTAAAATATACTTCCATCGATGTAAAATATACTTCCATCGATTACCCAACATAATAGGTAATACATTGAAATAATATAATTTTAAAATTTCTTTCAAAGACAATAAACCGTCTATATAGAAACTTCAAATTCAAAGAAAAACCTAAATTAAATTGAATTAAGAAGTTAATAAAGCTTCCAATGTGGGTGCATTTGAAAGCTATTTTATTTCTAACAATTTTGCTAAATGTTTAAATGTTGATCGAGGAAATATTGCTTCAAGTTTATTCTTAATTGTATCAGTTCTAAGTTTAGTTTTCTGTTAAATCTGGTATAACTATTTTCGTTTAGTCGTCATAAAAAAATTTTGTATTTTAAATATGGTCGAATTATAATATTTATGTAGTATTTAAATAAAATTCTCTGTGGTGAAAGTCCAAAAAGAAGGAAAAATTTAATGTTCCTTTTTTTATTAATCAATTGTTGCAGTGTTTAAGTTTGTTGAATAATATAACATCACACACAACGTCGGAACTCCCACACACGTGTACGCAGTCACTCAACCTTTCATACGTCTACACCCAACCTCACATAGATATAGTTAACAAATAAACTTACCGCATGGTTATTCCAGATCCCGTCCATCTCCAACCTCCGCTACCTCTATTTCCTATCCATGACAGATTTCCAACATTGCGATGAGGTCATCCAGTAACTGAACCAATGACCTTCGGCAAGGTAAGTGAATAATTGACGGTTGAATATCTAGAAATGCAAGCCGACCCATTGCACCAATGGTAATCGATGTAGTATCGTTAAGTAGTAACCGTATACAATAAAAAAATGGATAGTTGGGTACCGGTTTATAATATGATGATTCCAATCAATGCCCCGTGTCACCGAATCACTGTGATCGGAAGAAAACACTAGAATAATGACAGCACTTAGTTTTCCTCAACACTGGGATATTAATACTGCGGCTGTATTGCTGTTTCGTTTATTTAATAAATTAATTGTATCAATTAATTCCTTCAAACATGCCGTACAAAAAACAATAAACCGTTCCACGGTAGGCGATAACAAGTAAAGTAGGAAAATTTCAGCGGGTTTTACGGTTATATGTATGACTGGTTTAAGCATTCTGTGTCACACTATGGCGATCAATAATGTAATTCTGGGTGATTCGATTTTTCCAACAATGATGTATAATGCAACGTGCACAGAAACTTAATAATTTTACAATTTTAGTTGATTCTTTTATTCAGTATAATTCATCTTTATCGCGGCAAACTTAATGATTTTATTTTATCAACAACACCTTCTTTGTTATTCAGTAATCGTAAGCAAATTAACAATGTATTCTAACATGAATAAGCCATCTACGATTTAATAATTAATTTTACGGAGACAATTCCGTATTGCACATTACTAATCAATAAACTTAAGTAATGCTAATTTCTTTTACAAACAAAAACATATAACTTTCTTTTATCTTTCTTTTGGTTTGGAATTTTCACAGCACTATTCTAACACATAAATTCTACACATAAATTAATTTAAATTTAGCTATCATTATCACAGAAAGATACAAAATAAACAATTGAAAACATTGGCTAGTATTAAACTACATTTTTTGAAATTTTAATGCCAACTATGAAACAAAAACTAATAAATATTCTGACATTTTTCCAAAACCAATGTCACACAATTCCAATTAGATAAAATTGACTGCCAGTCACAATTTAAAATTACAATTTAAGAGGCCGGACTAGGTGTTTTCATTTCTTATATAGGCAATTGATATCGAAAATTGAGCTAATAAAGTTTTTCGAAAGTTTTAAATTTACAAATCATTGTTAGTGAGCAATTTCACGAAGATTCAACAACGTTTTGACTTGACCCCTTTTAATTTTGATTATTTTTTGTTTATAGATAGTCTTTGATAAATAAAAAATACAAGTTCTCTTAGAATTTTTTTTTTCGACCAGGGGTCTTCACAGGGTGCCCCTCAATTTTTGTTATTTTGTGATGTGAGTGCATTTTGACGAGCGATTGTAGAAAAACTACTCAATCGATTTTCATAAATGATATGTCGTTGAATAGGTATTAGAACAGAGTTTTTAAAAATGTACACTGTTAATTTTTTGAAATAATTTTTAACGGTGTAACATAAAAAAAAATGGTGTAATTGAAAAAAAGATGGCATAGCCTTTTTTTTTTAATTTAAATTGAGGCTTATTTTATATCTAACCACTTGTGAAAGTATAGGACTAGCGTCATTTTTTGTTTTAGAGATAAAATTCGTTGTGCATATGACTGTCGGGAATCAGTTTTTTTTGTTCTGAAGGAAAATTATAAAAATGGCGATTTTTAGATTCAGATTTTTTTTTTATGTTAAATATCAAATATTTTATTATTAAATGAACTTTTTAAAAAGCAATTTCAGTCAAGTTCAGCAAAATTTTGCGACATTTTGACTCGACCCTTTTTAATTTGGTTTATTTTTAGTTTACAGATAGCCTTTGATAAATGAAAAATACGGCTTCAAGTAGAATTTTTTTAAATATAGACCAAAATAAACCAAATTAAAAAGGGTCGAGTCAAAATGTCGCAAAATTTTGCTGAACTTGACTGAAATTGCTTTTTAAAAAGTTCATTTAATAATAAAATATTTGATATTTAACATAAAAAAAAAATCTGAATCTAAAAATCGCCATTTTTATAATTTTCCTTCAGAACAAAAAAAACTGATTCCCGACAGTCATATGCACAACGAATTTTATGTCTAAAACAAAAAATCATGCTAGTCCTTAACTTTCACAAGTTGTTAGATATAAAATAAGCTTCAATTAAGTTTAAAAAAAAAAAAAAAAAGGCTATGCCATCTTTTTTTCAATTACACCGTTTTTTTCTTATGTTACACCGTTAAAAATTATTTCAAAAAATTAACAGAGTACAATTTTAAAAACTTTGTTCTAATACCTATTCAACGACATATCATTTATGAAAATCGATTCAGTAGTTTTTCTACAATCGCTCGTCAAAATGCACTCACATCACAAAATAACAAAAATTGAGGGGCACCCTGTGAAGACCTCTCTCTCTGGCGTTTACATCCCATGAAGGGATTTTGCCGTCTGTGCCACCAGCTTCCAATCATCTCGTTCCATGACCAGTTGACCCCAGTTTCGACATCCTATATCACGAAGGTCTTGGATGATGTCATCACGCCAGCGTTGTCTAGGTCTTCCTCTTCGACGAACACCAGCTGGTTGTTGTTGGGACGCTTTTTTTATCATTCTTTCTAATGGAGCCCTTTCTACATGACCAAACCATCTGATCCGGTTAGATTTAATGAATCCGATTACATCGCAGCCTCCAAGAAGCTGTCTGATTTCGTGATTCATTCGGATTCTATACTGATTTTCAGCAACTTTACATGGACCATAAATTGTTCGTATGACCTTCCTCTCGAATGTTGATAAAATTCTACAATCGGAGGAAGTCAGTGTCCAGCTTTCACTTCCAAATGTAAGCACAGGTCGAATTAATGTTTTGTAAAGTGTGAGTTTACACGACCGCGAAAGATGTTTTGATCGCAGAAGTTTTGAGTATGCGTAGAAAACTCTGTATGCGGCAGAGACACGGGCTTTGATATCTGCCTGCATGTCATTTGACGATGTTATTACAGACCCGAGGTATTTGAAGTTTTCCACGCGTTCCACTTCGTAGTCGCCAGTATCCAGATTTCCGGGAGGTATGTTCTTAGATGTTGTTAGCACTTTAGTCTTGCCGGTGTTGATGCATAATCCAAGTCGTTTAGCATTTCTTTCAAGCTGAGAGAGACTATCTTTAATATCGCTCGTTCTACGTCCGAGAAGCACAATATCATCTGCGTAGCCAAGAACTTGACTAGATTTATTATATATGCAGTTTTGCGTCTCAATTCGGCTTTTTCTTATCGCGTACTCTAGCGCCAAATTAAACAGTACAGGCGCGAGTGCATCACCTTGTCGAACACCTGATGTTATATCGAAAGGATCAGAAACTGACCCTTCGATTACTATTCTACAATTTGATCCCGATGTTGTGAGTTTGCACAGAGAAACAAGTTTCTCTGGGATACCAAGGCATATGAGTGCGGACCAGAGGTTGTCGCGGATGATACTATCATATGCTTGCCTGAAATCAACGTAGAGCTGGTGAATGCTGATGTTGTACTCCCAACATTTTTCCAGAATCATCCTTAATGTAAAACATTGATCTGTGGTTGAGCGGTTGGGACGAAAACCACACTGATAGTCACCGATGATAGATTCGGCGAACGGGATGAGTCGAGCAAGTACAACATTAGCTAGTATTTTATATGCAGTGTTCAACAGTGCGATGCCACGATAATTTTCACACTTTAGACGGTCACCTTTCTTATGTAGCGGAACAATGAGAGCTGTTTTCCATCCAGCAGGTAGTTCTTCTTGGTCCCAGATTGCAAGAATCAGATCGTATATACGTGAGACCAGAGCTGCTCCTCCATTTTTCAAAAGTTCAGCGGGAATTCCATCGAAACCTGGTGATTTGCCATTTTTCAGTTTTTTAATTGCAGCTTCCACTTCCTCTATTGCTGGGTAAGGGACAAAAATCTCCTCAGTTGATGGAGCAATTGCTCGAATAGGATGAACTTCATTCGTCCTATTCAATAGGTCTTGAAAGTGGGATCGCCACACTGCCAGCACATCACGTTCACTTGTTGTAAGTTCATTATTTTCATTTTTGATGGCTGTAGATCTTGGGTGGAAATCTTTTGTCAGATTCCTTGCATTGGCAAAGCACTCTTTTGAATTTCCGCTGGCCGCATGTTGGTTGATGTCTTCAATGCAGCTCTTCATGTGTTCGCGTTTCTTTTTACGTAGAAGTTTTGCTGAGACTTTCCTGGCGCATAGATAATCAGATTGGGAGCTTCGGGTGTTCCTTGTTAACCATTTTTCTCGCAGTTTTTGTTTATGTTCAACGGATTGGCGGCACTCGTCGTCGAACCATTCGTTGTGTGATTTCGGTGGCCGCTTTCCGATTGTAGTTTGTGCTGCGGCTATAATGGTTGATTGAAGCGTTTGCCATTCTTCTTGTATGTTAAATGGCATCTCAGAAGAGATGTCATGCTCTTCTATGCTTTGCGTTACAATTTCCTGATATCTGTTCAGCGTTTCCGGATGTTTAAATGCATCGACGTTCCAGCGCACGGTCTTTTTTGCTTGTCTATTAAATGTAGATGATAATTTGCACTTGTATTTAAAGATGACAAGCATATGATCAGTGTCCATATCAGCACCTCTGTATGATCGAACGTCAGTTACACTTGTGGAGTGTCTCTTAGAAATCATGACGTGATCGATTTGATTTTCCGTTCTTCCGTCATTTGATTTCCACGTTGCCTTGTGGATTCTCTTGTGAGGGAAGAAAGTGCTGGAAATTACTAGATCATACATCATAGCCAGCTCGGCTGCGCGAAAACCGTTATTGTTGCTGGTATGATGCAAGCTGTTAGGGCCGATATGTGTTTTAAGTTCTGCAATCCTACCGATTTGAGCATTAAAGTCACCTACCACGATTTTTATATCGTGCCGCGGGATTTTATTGATGACTTCTTCGAGTTCTAGGAAGAACAGGTCTTTAATATCATCTGCTTTATCTTCAGTAGGTGCATGAACATTGACGATCGTTACATTGAATTTTTGCGTGCGGATTCTCAGTGTGCATAACCGCATATTAATTGGGCAGAAGTCGATAACATGCTGATTCACGCGACGGTGTATAAGAAAGCCAACTCCAAATTCTCCTCCGTTTTGATGACCGCAATAATAAAGAGTGTATCCTTTCGCTGTTTCATGGATTCCACTACCTGGCCATCTTAGCTCTTGTAATGCCACTATATCTAGTGTGTAGCTCTCGACTTGTTGTGTGAGTTTTAGGAGATCTCCTGGTCTTCTGAGGCTTAGCACGTTCCAGGTTCCCATTTTTAAATCGTAGTCCGGGTACAGTTTCCGAGGTCGTTCCAATAATGATTCCGAGATATTCCGAGGCCTGTGTACAGAATTCATGACAATAATTTTTTTACGGAAATGGGGTGTTAGCCCTTCGCCCAACCCAAATTTTCGTGAATGGGTTCGTTCTGCATCTTAAGGTCACCAGAAACAACCTTTTTACACGTTTATATAGCGAGCCGCTTGATCCAAGTCAGACGCCCGCTGCAAGCCGCCCCTAACATGGAGAACAGACGCTTTCTACACATTTATATAGCGAGCCGCTTGATCCAAGACAGACGCCCGCTCCAAGCCGCCCCTAACATGGAGAACAGACGCTTGAGTTGCATTGGTTTTATGGCGCCAATGACTCGCCATGGTGCAGAATCATTGAGTATAAGCAGTATTTACTCTGCCCCTCTCAACTACACCAACCTAATTCTGTTAGCGTTACCCAGGTAGCACGGCGTGGACGTAGAATTTCGGATTTTCGCTACCCTGTGAAGACCCCTGGTCGAAAAAAAAAATTCTAAGAGAACTTGTATTTTTTATTTATCAAAGACTATCTATAAACAAAAAATAATCAAAATTAAAAGGGGTCAAGTCAAAGCGTTGTTGAATCTTCGTGAAATTGCTCTAGTACATTTTCCGTGTCAAACAAATACTGGTTGTTAGCTTGTATTAAACAAAATTGAAAGATAATTCAACGAAATGGATTATGGATATGCGATATTAGAATGGTTTAAACGTATGTACAACCGATTTTATGATGATTTCGTAATACGAAATAGCAAATTACAACTGCTTGACAGTAAAAATCAATTTTTATAACGGAAAAAGGAATTGATAAAAACAACCATATAAAAAATATAATACGTTTTGAAGACAGTTCCAAAGTTGATTGTAAGATAGAATTAACAGACGAATTGACAAATATGCACAGCTATTCGAGGTTTGAAAACACTTAGAGCAATTACGGTCAGAGCCCGGCGAATTCAAATTCATGCAGTATGATGAAGCAACGCTGGTGGAAACGCAGTGTGAACCAATAACAGGGTATCGCCAAAATAAAAGATTGTTGTTAATTCTGTTGTTGTTATGCTAAGAATAAATATGCGTAGCGGAAACTATATGAAAATATGAATATAGAATATGGATGAACGAGAAATGGTTATGAACTACGCGTGATAGGCAAAATTGTGATATGTGAGGAAACAGAAACTACATGAATATGGGACTGTACTGCACTACGTCATCATATCCCAGTCTATATAACAACCAGTTATGGATGGTAGTGAAGAAAATAAACCCCATAATTTCATGAAAGCGACGGTGGTGTCCCTCAGCGATAAACCAATGGATGATAAAAGTCACTAGATATCGATTGAAGAGCAAACTAAGCTCGCAGAATCGTTGTCAGCATTTCATAAACTAGGGTTAGGCCGAACTCATTTAATCAAGCATTCAATTAACGTCAATAATGCTACTCCCATCAAGCAACGCTACTAAGCAGTTTCTCCAGCAGTTCAAGAAGGGATATATTCTAAGCTTGATTGCATGCTTTTCCTAGGTATCATAGAACATAGTTGTAGTGGTTGGAGCTCACCTATGGCTGTGGTACGCAAGAAAAATGGTAACACCATGTTATGTTTGGATTCCCGACGTCATTCCCTCCCAATCATAGATAATCTATTGAGTCGCCTAAGTAAGACTGCACATATTTCCAGCCTAGATTTAAAAGAAGCATTCTGGTAGATTCCATTAGACCAAGGATCCAGAGATAAAACCGCCTTCACTATTCCCGGCCGCCCTCTCTAAAAATTCACTGTAATGTCATTTGATCTATGTAACGCACCTCAAACACTCTGTCGATTAATGCACAAAGTTATTCCTTATCAGTTGCATGCTTGGGTATTCGAATATCTCGATGACTTGCTCATCACGTCAGCCACTTATGAACAACATAAAGAACTCTTGTCTGAGGTTGCGCGGTGACTAAGATCAGCTGGACTGACCATTAATGTGGAAAAGAGTCGATTTTGTTTAAAGGAAATAGAATATCTAGGCTAAATAGTTGGTAGTTGATGCTTACGATTTAATAGCGATAAAGTTCAAGTCACTGCTGAATTTCCTACACCAAAAACCGTCAGACAAATTCGACGATTCTTAGGTGTTAGCGCTTAAAACTGCTGCCAAGCATTTTATGTCTGATACGCTATAATAACGTTGTGCAGCGTTGAGCTTTTGACTGATGTAAGCTGTGGGTCTTTCATTGTCATCATCTGCTCTTTGAAACAACACACTTCCAACTCCAGTACTACTAGCATCACATTGGATATATAACTGGTGACCTTGTTAGCGGCACGCATTTCAATTTGATTTCTGAATTTAAAATTTCTTGTAAAGGAGAACCTTCGTTCAAGTGAGCTAGGGGCGGGGTGTATATTGCGTGCACAAACTAACTAGTGTTTCTTTTCGGAACCCCATGACAAAACTCTTTTTACAATGTATATGTTTTCAGTCAGTTTGGAGATCATGATCAACTTTGATCATTTTTGAATTTTTTTCAGATTTTTAATGCCTTATGCCTTTTAATGCCTTATTTTAATGCCTTAGATTTGTGGATCTAGACAAAATAGTGGTATGCTAGCTCGAAATTTACCAGAGTGGTGGTAATTTACCAGAGTTAGCACTGAACACCGTTGTCTCTTTAAAATTTAGAATCTGCAGGTCCATGGAATTTAATAGAAATAGAATCTCCAGGTCCATGAAATTTATCCTTGGGGACGTTATACAAACTATAGTGACTCTATAAACGTTTATGGTTGTTTCATCGGATTATTTATTCGTTTCTATTTCAAATATTTTAGCAGTTTCTTCTCTCATAATAAGCAATATCGGAAAAATAACCTCCTTTTCACAACGCGCCTGAGTGAGGGTCATAAACTACCCATCCAGACTCGTCCATTTTTATCGATGTTCATAGTTTTAAGAGAAACATTTGAATGTTTGTGTATTCTTTCAAAAACAATTTCATTTGTTCAAGCTTTTTTGATATTATGAGTACATAGATTTAACTTAATGAAAGCATTAATCTACCGCTGTCACCAATGTGGCAATTTACCATGAATTGTCAGGTGTTTCAATTTTAACATCTGTTTATTAATATGTATCTGAAAAGATCTCTTGATGTGAAGTAAAAAATTCAAAATTTAAATCAACCGATACTCCCAGCCAGTCCCACTATTTTTTGAGAACAAGAATATTCCCCATTTAAAAACTAATAATTTTTCCCAAATATTTACAGAAATATAATTATACATTTTACACCTAACAAGGCCTATTTCTTTGATTCTAACAGGTTTTTCTGTTTAGATGGATCAACAATTATTAGAGTTTTTCTTTAACTATTACGTAAACTTAAATTGTGGCTAGTTCTTTTTAGACCAATCTTCGTACTTTTGGGTAATTTATTTTGTGTTTTTCCGTGTGAAAACTACCAAATGTGATATAAGCTTTACTTGAAATTTGTTGAAATAACTAAATAGAAAATTTATACAAATAAAATAAATTTATCATTTCAAAATCTTTTGTTGATTATTTTCGACAATCATTGTTATTGATATAGAACTAAAATCTATAATTACTTTCCTTACAAAACAATCAAACACCACCAATTCGTCACTCTCCTAATGCATATTCTCAACTACTCTACGAAAATGTTTTAATAAAGAATAATAGCTGTAAATCTATAAAACGACTGATTATATTGGAAATGACATATTTTATTACAGACTAACAGTAACAACAGCAACAAAAAATTGAAAATATGCAAGAAAATCAGGAACGAACGATAAAAGAAAATGTATAAACATTAATTTCGAATTCGATATGCAACATTACATAAAAAAACCTTAGAAATGAGAAAAGCAAAAAAAAGAACAACGTAAATTTTCTTTCGAATTTTCTTTCTTTTATTTTGAATTTATTTATCACGAATGATTTATTTTAAATCAATTTTTCGATGTTTTTTTAGTTTAGATGTTTGAGTATGAAGTGTTGGAGTTTCTTTAGCATAAATATGATGTAAGGTAGGTCAGTTGTTTTCAAAATTAGGCTAAGCAGTCGTTAGTTGGGAATTTGTTTCAGAAGCTTAAGTAGGCGATTCTGAGCAAACAGAGCAAAATTTCACATGGACGTGACAAAGGACCTGACTACTGAATGGAACGTGAATCTAAATAAGGCTTACAAGTAGACAGGCGAAAAAGAGTATAGGACCCGATATATTTGAAATAAGGTACCTTCTTGAGGGTTCTGATATTATAGGTTGTGTCTGCTCTTATAGGATTCCTTAGTTTGTGCATGTTTTACGAGCCGGTTTAAAGTCTGGATGGATTAAAAAACGTACGTAAGTTAGTACCGCAGGTAGTGGATGATCGCGATGTAGACCACGACTACAAGGGAGTATGAACGTAATGAATGACCTTAGCTGAATTGCAATGAACCTGATTTGCACCAAAAAAATAATTTTCTAACAACCCCACCAAAAAAATAATTTTTTCGGCACACGGCTGTAAAGTTTAACTTTACTGCCGCTGGGGAGTGGCTAAAGTCTTCCTTTTTATCTGGCGGCTGCAAAAGTAACGCCATTTTTATTTTATCTGCTGGCGGCTGTAAATCGTATTTTTACGGCGGCAGTAAAGTAATTTTCATATTTTTACGGCGGCAGTAAAGTAAAATAACATAATATTATTAATTTGTTCAAAACAGAATGCATTTCAAATCATTTTAGTGAATTAGAATCAATAAAATTTAATTTCAGAAAATTTATTACCTAAAACATATTTATAAAAAATTTGATGCATTAATTTCATATTTTTAAATAAATTTAAACGTTTGCCGAAAAAATAGTGTATTGAATTCGGAGCTAAAGTGACTTTATGTGTTTCGTCTATAATTGTCGGCCTCCCTACGGTCGGCCGCCAAACTATAGATTCAACACAAAAAGTACGTTTTCAAAAGTATGTTTTCACTTTTTTCACTTTTTTTTTTATTTTTTAGCGGTTGGTTTTTTAATTATCTTATTTTTAAATCTCAATTAGCGGCAATAATTATACCACTCCAATTGAAAACCTAAATGTCGGTAAAGAGGAGCAGCAGCCCGTATTTACCCTGACGCACAGAAAGTTGAATAAACTCATTCAGGACAACATTTGTAATCAATGAGCCTCACAGTATTTACACCTGTGATTAATCCTAGCCTCAATACGAACGTTACTGAGCGATTTCAAACCGCAACGATTAACACTTTTTAAGTTCGCCTATCCGATCTGAAAAAAAAACAAAATTTATCTATGTAGCAGGATCCATCGACTATCGTTTGCAGAATCAATTATCTGTGGATAGTGGGTGAGAGAGTAGAGTGTAGTGAAGAGCTTCTTCGTGGCATAGCAGATCGCGCACCTGGATGAGATTTATTTAGCCCCAAGCTAGCTTCAGCCTATAGGGTCGAGAAAGGAATCCTGCTTCTCCATTACAAATAATAATGTTGTACACGTATTTCGAGACCAAATAAACGGATAGAAAAAAAAACATAAGTGAAATGAGTAGACTCTGGCGACCCCCTTATGTGAAAGAACCACGATCACCACGTCCAACTCCCACCATTCATAGCACACATTCACACGCTCTCCCACCTCATACACTCACAAACACACACATATACCCAGACACACACACAACAACCGATTATTCATATAAATAAACTTTTTATCAACAGTCCGATTATTCTTTTCAATAATGCTATATATGCTAATAATGGGAGATTATAAACAACTAATTTGATTTGTTGAAGTGTAACCCACAAATATGAAGTAGTTTATGTCAATAGAGGAGAAAATATGAGTTAAAATTTTATTTGTAGAGTTAGCTTCGCACAGTTTAGCCCAAAACAAAAAAAAACGGTTGACCCCGCGATGTTCATGCTAACGATGGGAAGCATATCATTAAAGCTATGTCGATTTTATTTTTAAATTCATTTGTCAGCTTATAAAAATGAAAATCATGCTCGGATAAACTATAACAAATCGTATATGGAACCAGAAACATTGTAAATGTAATAACAATATTATAGATTGCTCTTATATGTTTTACTTCTCGCATATCCGGCAACATTTAGTCCCTTTCGATGTACTGTGACGATCGACCAATTTACGTTCAACAACCGACTTCTTTAATTTATCCCGTTTGTTATTCTTGATTTCATTCTCACCATTAATCGCTTTATAATTCGCATCGAATGAAATTAATTTATCCAAGTCCGTCGTTTCGGGTTTATCACATAATTTTTGACTGTTTATGTTTAATTTTGATAATAAAATATTGATATTTTTTTTTTGCAGAAGCTGCATTTTTTCCTGTTAAACTTCCATTATCATTATTTGTGATATTAGGAACCTTGTAACGGAAATAACGTAATCCTGTTATCCACTCAAAACACATATTAAATCTCACCATTAGTTATCATTTCCTTTTTTGTCCTTCATATTTTCCAACAATAGATTATTGCTAATGAATGGCTAAATCACATAAAACAATGAACCAATGAAAATTTAAATAAAAAAAAAACATATAAATATTATGTGTCTACTCCTACCATGCCAATTTACAACCTGCAGATTTATTTATGGAAAGAAACAATAATCAAGGCTTTAATTATAGGTTAATTCACCCACACATACACATGCCGTGCATACACGCCCAGGTACCCGCACTCATGCACCCATTCATACATACATACACACCCTCACATATATATTAAAAATGACTCACCCCATAGCTTGTCCAGATCCCACTCCCGTAGTTCAATTTAGTCGCTCATCCTCATGCAGTTCATAGATTGGTAAGTTCAGCAATCCGGATCACGACGACGTTGTAAAAATTGTTACAATCCAACTGGTTGATGATAGCAGTGATTTTCTTCTTTTCCTTTCTTGCCGGAAATGTATCGAAATACTCAGCGGGTATGCTGATGACAACGAGTAACCACACCCAAAAAAATGGCTACCCCGGAAATGTATCTAGATAGTTAGCACACGGGATGCAATCGTAGCACGCGATAAGGTACCTGATGTTAATTATAGTTTACCTTCCCGACTTATTCACTGGGTTTCTGCACCCCAATGCAAGGGTGAACACAGAGATATCACAAAGATTCAGGTGTAGATATAAGTATTACTGCATTATCACATCTATTTGAAAGATTATCTCAACAAGCAATTTATAAATTTATTACAGATTTTTATTAGGTAACAGTTTTTTGTGGCTAAATTTTGTTTTATTTTTTCATATATTGGTAACTTAAAATACCCCAGAGTTTAAATAAATTTTTTGTTATGATTACAACTATCATTTATCACAGTTCAAAAATATACAGCTTTTCACATTATTTTTACAAAAAAAATACAATTAATATTTACCATTATATTTTAATTTAGTCTATGGTTTAGGTTCATCGATTTTAATATTATTAAGTAAAATATTACACAAAAAAAATCCCACGTATAGACGTCAATCAAAGAAAAAACCAAAAACGGCTGCTATTATCACAGCTTTTCAACATTAGCTCCACAAAAAAATTACAATTAATATTTACCATTATTTTACAATTTATTCTATGGTGTACTATTATTGGTTATTTTATTATTATTAATTGAAATATTACACACCCAAGAATTTCACGTATTGACGTCCACCAAAGAAATCCACCAAAAACAGCTGTCGACTGTTAGACATCAAGTCGAATAAGAAAAAAAATTCTCTCTCTTTTCCCCCACGTATTCATAGTTTAAGTCACGCCGCCTTCAAACAATAACAAATCGATAAACACGATAAGTTATTTATTGGATATTCTCTTTCGTTAAATATGTGTACCCACTAAAGAGTCTTCACTATTAACTTGTACTAAATTTGGAAAGGAATTATAAACAGAAATATTTATTACGAAATGATTGTAGGAAATTACATTTTATAAACTGAAGCAAACGCAACTCCAAAGGTTCATGACAATACAATAACCAAGAAGTAACCCATTGATTGATTCTTCCTATCTTTTGGAAAATAGAGCGAATTCAAATAAGGGAAATTGCACAACCGTTCATGAAAAATTTTAAACGGACACCATTTTAGATGACGACTATGGATTGAGTACAAGAAACTATGTGTAAGGGAAAAACGAAAACAACTATGAAAGTTTCTGTTAATGCAAATTCAATGCGTGTGGGAAAGTGGCGACTTTCAATTACGAAGTTTGAATTACACTTCATTACAAGAGACATCATAGACTCATATGAGTTATGAAAGCATCATCACTATTAACACAGAAACGATTGAATGCTGTGAAATCATCAACCAAAAGTTCCTCAAGCAAATATGGATGTCACTGCTTCACCAATTTTTTCAACTATAGTCCTAATCCTTTGAGAACGACATGAGTTTGCAGTTGTTCGCTGAACGTGATGGTAAATTAACTAGACTAGGAACAATGTCAAAATGTTTTTTTGATGGATGTAAAATCGACATCTTTGTCGATTGTCAGTGCGCACTCAGAAGCATTGATGATCGGTCTAGCAATCGTTTGCAAATTTTTGAGTTTAACTCAAAAAGTAAATGTTTAATTGATACAGTCACAGATGAATCAGTTATTCCATTAGATATTGCTGATATTTAGCAAACCATTTTCTTTAATTTTCATGTTATTTACGGCAAACGACACTCCCATTTCTGTCTATTGCATCAAAATTCTTAATTTTAACATAGGTTTATGTCAAAAATTTACTTGGACCAACGTTTCGATCCTTATTATTAGATCAGAAAAAATATATGTTTGCTTGTTGATATACAGAGACAGGACCTAATAATCTATCAACCTCTCTGTTCTCAACAATTAGTCTTTCACATATTGATGAAGCATCACTTTTCGTAGTTGCAGATGAGTCATATTTTTTGTACCGATGATGAATATTTAATATTCGAAACGCGTCAATAAATAAATATACTTACTAAAAAGGTTGTTTGTGGATTCAATTTAACAATAATTTATTAATTTAAATTATTGATTTCATTTAAAACAACTTTATTATCGGATATTTTTAAAAGTCTTGATACGATTCCAGAGTCTACCAACTGATATTAAGAAACATAACGTAACCCATAGGTTGGAAATCTGACAAATTACTAATAGCCAAAACTGAATTTGAAAAGATCATACTATGCAGACACAGTAATAGCTCTTGGTCCAATCCATTAAATCAAGTCAACAAAAAACAGTGAATGGCGTCCCTGTGGGGATTATAGAGCATTAAACAGAATGAATGTTTCCAATCGATATCAAATTCCTCACCTCGAAGATCTATCGCATCGATTGCAGAAATGTGAAATTTTTTTTAGTTTATCCCTACCAAGAAATTCCAAAACAACCTAGGGATATTTCTAAGTTTTGCAAAATGAACTTGTGGTCTTAGGAATGCTGCTCAATCATTTCAACGATTACAGATGCATACCATATATACCCTTCGTGTATATAGATTATGTTTTATTTGCTTCAGAGTCTCATGAAGACCACTTAAAACATATACATATGATTTTTCAGAGATTATCTGAATATAGCATAATAATTAATTCGGATAAATGAATATTTGTAAAATCTGAAATTAGGTTCGTAGGCTAATATAGTTCCTAGGTCAATAAATTTGCAAGAACTTTGTAGCAACGTTTTCTACCTGCCACAACCTCAAATCAAATCTAATTAAATAATATTTTGAAAAGATATAAGAAGAACATTCCCGTTGTATGGGCACCTGAGTCCATACAAGCTTTTTTTGATTGTTTATAAAAATTGTGCAATGCAACACTATTAACTTTTCATCATCCTCAGCTCGACTGGTAATTATTGTCGACGCATCAGATACAGCAATTGGGACTGTTTAATGATTAAATATACTGCGCGTATGACAGAAAAATATTCGCGGCATACTCAGGGGTTAAGCGTGGGTGGTATTTATTAGAAAGATGTGAATTAACACAAGTCACTTTATTCACTAACCGAAATCCTTGTGTACGTAGAAAATCTAATGGACTGTAGTATAAATGTATTTAAAATTAAAACACCATGAAAATAATTTTTAATCACTGTTTATTATTTAACAAAAATAATATTTAATTTAAGAAAAAGGAACGAAAATAATACGTGCTCACTTGAACAGAATTAAAAACGGAAGTGAGAGAAATATAATTGATTTTCTTACAACTAAGAAGAAAGTCTTTTGACTTATACAGTATTTATTTTTTTGATATTGCCTGATTGATAAAATTCTTATAATATAAAAATATATATGTATATTTATATTAATTGGAAATAATTGATTAATTTCTTTAAAATCGTATTCAATTTCAAACACCTTGCTCTCAAATAAAATTTGCCAATCACCTCGTTAAAATAATTTTTTAAATGAATTTCATTGGGAATTTTACTTCTACCGTCAAATTTCGGGCTTCGATGGTCGTAGTCGTTGCGTTATCTCGGGTATATAAAATACTCATTCCAGAGAAAATTGATTATGCTTCAATTGCAGATGCTCAGAAAATGATGAGGAATTTAAAACAACTTTCATAAAATTATTAATACGATATTTGACCTTCTATTGGTAAAAATGCTAAAATCAAGGCGCACAATTGTATAGCATGTTAAAAGTCCTATGCATCTAGGCATACTAAGTCACCCCTTAGCAAGCCCGACTGAACCATTGATGCAACGATTTTTTAGTATGTTGTTTTATTATTTGTTTTCAACAATCAACAGTCACCTGTACCTTTGACGCAACGATTGATTTCCGTGAGCCAAGATTTTAGTCACTATGATTGACTAATGTTGACGAACCATAGGGGTTTGATTCTGTTACAAATAATGGGATGAGTGAAAATTTTTTTTTACTGTAATAATTATATTTGATGTGATGGTGGTGATGTTCTTGGTTCCTCTAGCTTTTGGCGTTGTCAGAGTCCCTATTTTTGTTCATATGAGTAAGTGTTCTTTTAATATATTTGCGTGCAATTTAACACTTTTGATGGGCTGAGGAGGCATATTTGAAGTAAGTCACAGACTGGAACTAGTTGGATTTTACTCTCAAGCCCATGAATTTAATTTTTGATGGTTAAAGCTCACTACATATCCAAAACATGTTGTTTCCAGAGCTGTGGTGAAGTCAGCATTGCCAATTTTTTTGAAACTGTAACCAACATTTCATATGTTGCATTCATATAAATCAAAATGCATTGTCATCTTAGATAAATCTTATTAAACTGAAACTGATTTTGATTGATATTATTAAGATAAAATTGAACGATTTAAAGTTTTTTCTAAAAAAAATATTCAAATCAGATGAAACCATTTTTTTTTCTATTACGTTTATTTTTTCTTTAAGAAAAATTATAAGATTTCTCCTGTAATTTATAAAGATTTTTAATAAGATTTTTTTTCTGCTGTATACTAGATGAATTTCATTAATATACATCAATTTTGTCAGGAAAGCATTAACAAAAAACTACAACAACAAAAAAAAGGGAAGAGGGATAGAATGAAACGTGGAAAAATGAGAATCAATTTAGATTGCGATCAGTAATTAAGAAGTTGACCTTTTCTTTGTAATTTAGATAGTAGTCGTTAAATTTTTCTAAATTTAAAAAAAAAAGATTTCAATCTTTTAAGTAACTTGAGTTTTGAAAACTTCAAAAATTAAAATGGACGAACAAGATAATTGTAATTTTTAAGACTATGGGAATTAAGATGAAACTCTTTGAGTTACGATAACAAGAAATTAATTACATCAAATTTATTTTTTGGTTAATCTTGTTGTCAAATGACTTGAGCTTATAAAGAGCTAAAGCTTGACATTATAATCATATTATTGGACCCCTTATTTCTTCATAAATCAAATTTTACCGTAATTACACAAAATCACATTTTCAAATTTTCCTTTCAATCTCATTTTCTATTTGAATATAGAATTTTTATGGAATTAAATTTTCTTGAAATTCAATCCATAATCACTCATGAGAATGAAATTGAGTTATAAATGTTATATTTTGTCAGATCTCTTGCCTGTTTTGAAGTGTTTCAATTTTTTAGTTTTGATAGAGATATGGTTAGGTTGTAATTTATGATTGACATTGCATGTAGAAACGTTCAAGGTGTTTTATTGAAATGAATATAATTGATTTGAATGACCAATTTTTTTTAGTTTGAGATAGGTTATTTTCACTAAGGAATACTTGGAATATGTTATTGGTTTTTGTTTGACAGCATTAGCAACTCATCTTTGTGAAAATATCTTAGAGTTCAGAAAATATATTTACATTTTTATGTTTTTAATAATTGATATAGTTTGGTTTTATTGAATTCATAAAAGGTCGGTGGAGGCTTACAGGCCTTTCATTATTATGATGGGTATGATGTGCAACATTAGGATTTGATAATCAATTGAGTAACCATGACGTAACTTTATTTGTATTTTGTATTCTATAATTTTGTAAAGAGAAACCGAAATATCGTCATAGGAATTTCTATTCTGGTGAATATACATCATGTCATCTTATCTGGTGACTGCCTATGTGATTTGGAAATGGCACCTACAGTTTTTTTGTGCCTATGATGAGATGTGAAATTATTTCTCTTCAGAACTGTAAAATGTAAGTGCTTGAATACATAATTTTCTTATAGGCCGTGAAACCAAAACAAAAGACCATGCATGAGGAAGTAACTATAAAACATTAAAATAACGTTAAAAAATTTGCTTCTTGCATCTACTAGACAAACAACAAATATTTTTGTGTGCAAACAAAGTATGGTTCACAGTTTCAATTTTTAAGGGAAATATTAGAAATTTTAAATCAAAACTGGCTTCGGATTCCCATAAGTCTGCTAGATCGCCGGGAGTCAATGGATGTTCTAAAAATATTAACTATGTCTTTATTCTATTTATTTTTTCCTTTTCCCAGCCCGGCAAAATGTTACTTCTCAGGAATAAGTTTTCCCCACGTTTGAAACTATCGACGATGTTTTAATAGGTTATTTCAAATTTTTGCCGTTTAGGATGCTATTTGTATCTTAGGAAAAAGTTTTGTATAGCCGGACAAAATACACTAGTTAGCTGCTTAGTCTTGTTTTGTTTATTTACATCTTAATTTGCATTTTTTTATTTCAGAACAGATAATAAATACATTTCGTTCTATTCATTTTGTTTTTCTTTTCATTAGTATGTAAACTTTATTCATAGTTTCCAAAGTTTTCTTTTTTGCCTGAAATATTTTATACAATTTTTTTATTTATATTGGTTTTTTTATAAGATAAGACATTTCATTTTTTTTCTTGTTGTTTTTAAGAATTAATTTGTATCATAGAAAAACAAAAGTGCACAAAAAACTAAACTAAGAATGAAAAACTTTGATTAAAGTTATACTTGTGAATTTTTTTTTTTGGTTTGTTCTCGTATATATTTGATTGTCAGCTACAAGAAGAATGTTAAAAATTTTGTTCTAAGATTAAAACAAATATTTTGTAAGTTTTTAGAAACGTTGAAAATGAACAAAAAGTTTTAGTAATATTTATAGTTTCTTTGCATAGAGATAAATTTGATGCAACAGAAAAAAAATTTAGTTTTTAGTTTTGGAAACAATATTTCATTTTATCTTCACCAATTTGAGTGATGGTTTGCAAATTTTGTATTTTTTTCTGCAAAACATGTTGATTAGTTAATTCACTAACGTTGCATATTGTAGATATAAGATAAAGCTTTTGGAGTTCTTGTGTAATTTTCCAAACTGTAAAAATAACTCTTTCATACAAGAGTGAAAATCTTATTTTTTCGATTGTTTTGATATTTCTACCTTTAAAAATAATGGCTTCTTAACCGCTATCAAAAAGTATGGCGATAGATAGTGGAAAATTTCAGCCAAATTACTTTAATAGTAATACATTCAATATTTTGATTTACAAACAGTGCTTTTGAATAAATATGAATAAAGTTAAAAACAAATTGATTTAAGCTAGATATTGGAGATCATTATATATTCTATTTATTCTATTTTTTTATCTATTCTATCTATTCTATCTACTCTATCTATTATATCTATTCTATCTATTCTATCTATTCTATCTATTGTATCTATTCTATCTATTCTATCTATTCTATCTATTCTAGCTATTCTATCTATTCTATCTATTCTATCTATTCTATCTATTCTATCTATTCTATCTATACTATCTATTCTATCTATTCTATCTATTCTATCTATTCTATCTATTCTATCTATTCTATCTATTCTATCTATTCTATCTATTCTATCTATTCTATCTATTCTATCTATTCTATCTATTCTATCTATTCTATCTATTCTATCTATTCTATCTATTCTATCTATTCTATCTATTCTATCTATTCTATCTATTCTATCTATTCTATATATTCTATATATTCTATCTATTCTATATATTCTATATATTCTATCTATTCTGTCTATTCTATCTATCCTATCTATTCTATCTATTCTATCTATTCTATCTATTCTATCTATTCTATCTATTCTATCTATTCTATCTATTCTATCTATTCTATCTATTCTATCTATTCTATCTATTCTATCTATTCTATCTATTCTATCTATTCTATCTATTCTATCTATTCTATCTATTCTATCTATTCTATCTATTCTATCTATTCTATCTATTCTATCTATTCTATCTATTCTATCTATTCTATCTATTCTATCTATTCTATCTATTCTATCTATTCTATCTATTCTATCTATTCTATCTATTCTATCTATTCTATCTATTCTATCTATTCTATCTATTCTATCTATTCTATCTATTCTATCTATTCTATCTATTCTATCTATTCTATCTATTCTATCTATTCTATCTATTCTATCTATTCTATCTATTCTATCTATTCTATCTATTCTATCTATTCTATCTATTCTATCTATTCTATCTATTCTATCTATTCTATCTATTCTATCTATTCTATCTATTCTATCTATTCTATCTATTCTATCTATTCTATCTATTCTATCTATTCTATCTATTCTATCTATTCTATCTATTCTATCTATTCTATCTATTCTATCTATTCTATCTATTCTATCTATTCTATCTATTCTATCTATTCTATCTATTCTATCTATTCTATCTATTCTATCTATTCTATCTATTCTATCTATTCTATCTATTCTATCTATTCTATCTATTCTATCTATTCTATCTATTCTATCTATTCTATCTATTCTATCTATTCTATCTATTCTATCTATTCTATCTATTCTATCTATTCTATCTATTCTATCTATTCTATCTATTCTATCTATTCTATCTATTCTATCTATTCTATCTATTCTATCTATTCTATCTATTCTATCTATTCTATCTATTCTATCTATTCTATCTATTCTATCTATTCTATCTATTCTATCTATTCTATCTATTCTATCTATTCTATCTATTCTATCTATTCTATCTATTCTATCTATTCTATCTATTCTATCTATTCTATCTATTCTATCTATTCTATCTATTCTATCTATTCTATCTATTCTATCTATTCTATCTATTCTATCTATTCTATCTATTCTATCTATTCTATCTATTCTATCTATTCTATCTATTCTATCTATTCTATCTATTCTATCTATTCTATCTATTCTATCTATTCTATCTATTCTATCTATTCTATCTATTCTATCTATTCTATCTATTCTATCTATTCTATCTATTCTATCTATTTTATCTACTCTATCTATTCTATCTATTCTATCTATTCTATCTATTCTATCTATTCTATCTATTCTATCTATTCTATCTATTCTATCTATTCTATCTATTCTATCTATTCTATCTATTCTATCTATTCTATCTATTCTATCTATTCTATCTATTCTATCTATTCTATCTATTCTATCTATTCTATCTATTCTATCTATTCTATCTATACTATCTATTCTATCTATTCTATCTATTCTATCTATTCTATCTATTCTATCTATTCTATCTATTCTATCTATTCTATCTATTCTATCTATTCTATCTATTCTATCTATTCTATCTATTCTATCTATTCTATCTATTCTATCTATTCTATCTATTCTATCTATTCTATCTATTCTATCTATTCTATCTATTCTATCTATTCTATCTATTCTATCTATTCTATCTATTCTATCTATTCTATCTATTCTATCTATTCTATCTATTCTATCTATTCTATCTATTCTATCTATTCTATCTATTCTATCTATTCTATCTATTCTATCTATTCTATCTATTCTATCTATTCTATCTATTCTATCTATTCTATCTATTCTATCTATTCTATCTATTCTATCTATTCTATCTATTCTATCTATTCTATCTATTCTATCTATTCTATCTATTCTATCTATTCTATCTATTCTATCTATTCTATCTATACTATCTATTCTATCTATTCTATCTATTCTATCTATTCTATCTATTCTATCTATTCTATCTATTCTATCTATTCTATCTATTCTATCTATTCTATCTATTCTATCTATTCTATCTATTCTATCTATTCTATCTATTCTATCTATTCTATCTATTCTATCTATTCTATCTATTCTATCTATTCTATCTATTCCATCTATTCTATCTATTCTATATATTCTATCTTTTCTATCTTGTTAATTTTTGCTACTATATTGATCAGATCAAAACTAGCTGAAAGACAAAGTTTTTGGGGTACAAACTCAATTTCCGACTCTTGAAAGTGATTTGATCAGCCAATTTGGAAATTTTCGTTACCAGTAACATTCCTGACAAAGCATTATTTTTTTTTTGATTTGAGCTTTTCATCTTGGTTTTGGGTATTTAACGCTGTATTAAAATTCCTGTAATAAAACTTGTTAGATTGAAAAGCCAGCAACTTTTTAATCACTCCCAAATTGGTAGTCTAGCTTAGCAACATTATAATGTTTTTACTATCTAAAAAGTTTCATTATTCATCACAATAAAATCAATTCAGTAATAAAAGTTCATTACCTGATAAAACTTTACATACTCCATTCAACAATCTCATTTTGAATTTCATTGAATTTGAAAAAAAAAACTATTTCTAATCTCATTTAATTTTCCTTTCAAGGTACATCAATTCTTAAGTTCAGTTATTATGTTCGGATCGTTTGCAATCAATTGAATTAAACTTCGCTTTGAATTTTTGTTTTCAGTTTCTCTGTAAATTAATTCGTTCGACCTATCGGTTATTATCTTTTTACACCACATCAAGTTTATAGGTGCATATATTTTCTCAACTGATTAACAGCGTTTTTTTTTTGGTTCGGAAATCAAAATTAATCAACTATTGCTTCTCATGCCCATTTTGTATAGTTTCTCGATGTTTTGGGCTATGATTATTCCATAAAATCAAACCAAATCGGTTGTCTGTCGAAAAAATCTCATAACCCTGAGTCTTGTGATTTGATTTGAACGAAATTCAGTGAAACACCAGTTTCTCACAGTTCTGAAAACTTTAGATAAAAACTGAACCAGCTGGAAGGCCCCCGTTCCCTTAAGGTGGCGAAGGATCACACGAAAAACTGTTTATTTGAAACCTAAATACTCATCGAACTACCCAGAGTTGTGCTTGAGCTACCACTCACCATATACCTTTATCTGGTTCATATTTTGTAGTTTATGATGTAACTCACCTACACTCGGATTATTTTATTACTAGGATTGATGCCACTATAAATATTTGGTTTTTTTTTTAAACATTTTGCCTTTTTTTGTATCATAATGAAAACTCGTCAACGCCAATGCGATAGCATAATTCAAATAATTTGTTGTTGTTTGTTCTTCCAGATAACTTTTTATATGTTGTTAAACTGTTTTTAATCTTTAACAACAAATGATTTTTCTTTCTAAATTTTGAAATAAATCCTCTTGAGACCAGATCATCATTTATTTATACCAATCAACCCCACACACATCTGAAAATAGTTAAATACAATAAATATACAAAAACACAGCCATAAAAAAAATCCCAAATCACTTCGGTTAAAGAAATATTTATCCAACAATATAATAAATCCTTCTTACCGTATTCCCATTGTTTACATCTCATTCTCAGGTTCATGTGACTTATTTTTCTCATTTTCCATTTTCTATTTTTTTCTCTTCGTTTTTCCTTGTTTCCATTTTTAAGAAGAAAATAAATTGCATTTATAACTTTTTCTTACCTTATCTTAATTGTTCAGTCACAAGAAGCATAAAAAAAATGTAGTAAAAACTAGAATGTAAAAAATTAGAAAACGTAACTGTAACAGTAGAAAATGGAAATATAAGAAAATACGAGAAGATAAAGATTAAAGGACCAAAGGAGATAGACAAATTGTTTTGATTTTTCATAATAAAAAAAAATTATGATATTCTTGTTATTTTAAGATTTTATTACAAATCTTGTTTTATGTCTGATGATGGCATAAATAATTTGATAATAATCCTTCAAACTACTAAAAAGTTTAAAATTTATTAGTTGTACTTATATTTTTATCTATTTATGCCAAGAATTTTTAATTTGAATCCGAAATAATAAAAGTAAATTTATTTAGCTATTCATGAATGAACAGATCATTAACGTAATATCAGGGAAGCTACTAACAGTGACTGTCTCTACTTTCTTGACACATTCTGTGTTGAATGTTTTGACTTTTACAAATGTCTTGACTTTAATGATTGTATAATTGTCAGGATAGACAGGGCTGTCAAGACAGTCAGAAAATCAAAAATAGGGCGAGACAGTCAACAATGTCGACACAGTAAAGCATATCAAGGGTTCAAGATAGTGGATACCATAAAAATATCAACCCTTTCAAGACAGTGAATACTAATCAAACAAGACAATCAAGACAGTAATGATAGTCATCAAGTCACAATTAAGACATTCAAGACAGTCAAGAAATTTAAGAAAGTCGTGCAAGCTGGAAAATCAAAGCCATCAAGACAACCAAGTTAGTCTCAACAGTGAATACAAACAGTTCACTGTTGACATCTCTGATATTCTTGATGATCTCAACTATCTTGACTCTTTTGACTGTGTTGACCTTGTTGACTGTCTTGACCCTTTTGATTTTTCAGACTGTTTTGACTATCTCGAACGTCGTGCCTGTTTTGGCTGTCTAAACTTTTTCACTGCTTCACCTTTGTTGACTGTAATGATAATTTTGATTGTTTGTACCGGCTCGATAATTTTGACTTTCTAGACAGTTTTGAAATTTTTAACTATATCGACGTTTGAGACTGTCATGGTTGTCTTAATTTTCATGCTTTCTGACTCTCTAATATTTCTTGACTGTCTTAATTGTTTCGACTGTGGTTTCTTCTGTCATGACTATCATTACTGTTTTGACTGTCTTACTTAAATGTCTTCACGGTCGTGACTTTTTCAACTATTTGAAAAGTATGCACTACCTCAGCAGGGTTGAATTTTCGATTGGTCTTGACTATCTTGAACCCCATGCATTCGCTTGACTATCTTGACACCCTTAATATGCTTGACTGTGTCGACCTGTTGACTGTCTTGCCTTATATTTATTTTTCTGGGTATCTCGACTGCTTTAGACGTCTTGGTTGTCTAAATTTTTTTGCTGTCACATCTGTGTTGACTGTCATGACAGTCCCGATTGTTTTTGCTGGTACGATAATTTTTACTACCATGACTATATTTGTTGTCCTGACTGTGTTGAATATTTTGAATTATTCAAATATTTTGACTGTTGTGCTTGTTTTAATTGTCTGGATAGTATTCACTGTTGACAGGGCTGTCATTCTTGATGGTCTCAACTATCTTGACTTGCTTGACATGAGTGACTATGTTACCCATCTTGTCTTACACTGTCTTGTGCCTCTTCATTTTTCTGACTGTCTTAACTGTCTCAAACGTCTTGTCTATCAAAACCTCTCCACTGTTTCACCTTTGTTGGCTGTTTTGTTTGTTTATACTAACTTGATAATTTTGACTTTCTAAACAGTTGTGACTTTCTCGAGAGATTTGAGTGTTTTGACTATTTAGATTGTCTTGATTGCTTTGATTCTCCTGCCCGCCAAACTTTCTTAAACTTCTTAACTGTTTTGAATGTCTTAACTATTTCGACTGTTTTTTCGGTCTTGGTTATCATGACTCCACTGTTGTGACTTTTCCACAGTCTTAATAATATTTACTATCTTGACAAGGTTGATATTTTTTGATGATCTTTATGATTTCGACTGCGGTCTCTTCTGTCTTGACTGTCAGGACAATCATTCCTGTCTTACCCAAATGTCCTCACGAAACTGATTCGAAATTGTTTGTATAGTTTTCGCTGTCTCGACAGGGTGGATATTTTTAATGGTTTCAATAAATTTGAAACAAGAGGCTTTGAACAAACTCCATTCATTTGCTTGACTTTAATGTTGACACCTTTGATATGCAGGACTGTATCAAACTTGTTGACTGTCTTGCCTTATCTTGATTTTTCTGACTGTCTCAAACGTATCATGACCTTTACTATCATGACAGTTTGGCTCTCTAAAATTTTTCACTGTTTCACCTGTCATGACAGTCAGTCTTGATTATTTTTACAGGTTCGAACATTTTAACTGTCATGACAATCTTTGCTGTTTTGACTGTGTTGAATGTCTTCACTTATGCAAATACCTTGACTGTCGTGCCTGTTTTAACTATCTATATAATATTCACTATTAAGAGTATTAACTTTCTTACACTATCTTAACCCTCTTGATTTTTCTGACTGTCTTGACGATAGCAAACGTCTTGTCTGTCTTGGCCGTCTAAACTTTTTCACTGTCTCACCTTGATTGTTTTGATTTTCCTGCTTGCCAAACTTTCTTAAATATCGCAACTGTTTGGAATGTCTTAGTTGTTTCATCTGTCTTTTCTATCCTAACTTTCATTACTATTTTTACTCTACCTTACATTCTTCAAGTTTCTTCACAGTCGTGACTGTTTCAACCGTCTGGATAGTATTCATTGTCTTGACAGGATTAATTTTTTTGATGGTCTCGACTATCTTGAAATTCATTCATTTGCTTAACTATCTTAACACCTTTGCCTGTCTTGAATGTCTTTTCTATCTTAACTTACATGACTATCTTTATACTGTCTTGAATATATTACTGAAATGTCTTTACGGTCGTGACTGTTTAAACTGTCTAGCTAGTATCCACTGTCATGACTAGGTTGATAATTTCTGATGGTCTCGACTATCGTGTACTCTTTATTCATATGCATGACTATTTTAACACCCTTAACATGTTTGACTGAGTCGACCTTGTTGACTGTCTTGCCTATTTTAATTTCCCTAGCTGTCTTGACTGTCTCAAACATCTTTCCTCTCTAGACTGTTTAAACTTCAACATTGTCTCACATGTGTTGACTGTCATGATAGTCTTGACGGATTTCGGTTCGGCTCAATAATTTTGGCCCCCATGATCTATCTTTACTGTCATGATTATGTTGAATTAAATCACAAATGTCTTGACTGTCTTAGCCTTCATGACTCTCTCGACTGTTTTGTGTTTGACTGTCTTGTCTATCTTGACGTTTCAAATATTTTGAATATCTTGACTGTGCTGATTTTGATTACTGTCCCCAGTGTTACGACTGTTTATCCTTTCGTATTATGATTGATTATTTTGTTGTAGCTTGTGATGAATACCTTTAGATCGTTTGCTGTTCTAACCCTCTTGGCTGTCTTAATCGTCTTGACTGTATTGACTGTGTTGTTTCAACTTTCTTGTCTGTCTCGATTGCTTTTACTACACTGATTGTCTCGATTCTCTTGCCTGCCCTGGCTGTCTTGAATGTTTAGACTTTCTGAATTGTCTCAAGTATCTAGATAGTTTGTCTTAAATGTCTATATAGACTTTGTTGACTCATTTGGCAATCCTTACTATGTTAACTGTCGTGACTGTCTTACTTCATCAACTGTCTATACTGTCATGATTGTCTTAAGTATGTTGATTGTTTTAATTGGTTTGACTGCCTTAACTGCCTGGACTATAGTGATTGTCTTGACTCTCTTAATTGTTTATATATTTTTGATTTTCTTGACTGTTTAGACTTGCCTTGTGGACCAGCTTATTTTAAAGAAAATTTATTTTAATAAATCTGGCTATTCTAAGGGTTGAATCATTATTCAATGAGGGCAAACAAATGAATTTTGTGTTGAGACTATAGATGTAAATTTACCAGTAAAATATTGTTTTGGCAATTTGGTAAATGGTGTTTCAAAACGTTTTGCCTGTCTTGCCTGTCTCGAATTTTTTCGACTTTCTTTTTTATCTTAACTTTCATGACTATCTTTATAAAAAAAAAATAAAAATTAGATTATAGTTGGAATTTTATTCAATTCAAAAGGGATGACTATCACAATCATTTCTAGATTATAAAAGCATAAGATACAAATCAAATATATTTTTATCGAATATTAATATACTTACACGAAAAGTATCAGACAGGAAGATATATAAGTGAAGATGGAAAAATTTTTTTAGTTCTATGCATGAGCGAAATCCAGCTGTTGGTCTTTCATAATTACATCTAGAAAACCGACTACACTTTTTTTCATTGCTGCAAAAATGCAACGAATCCTGAACGCACTGGTTACAACGATGACTGATTTCAACATTATGCGTTTGTAACGACCGACTATTTTCAATTTTTACTCTAAAATAATAGTATTCATATTTAAAGAAATTCTAATAATTTATTAATTTATTCTCTTCAATTGTAATAAACGTAGAGACATTTGCTTGTACTACGGTTGACGGTTTAGTTACTTCACTCAATTTCAATGTCAATAATACATGTTTTACATAAATGATTTTTTAATTTGAAAAAAGTAGAATTGTTGTCTGTATTATCTTGATAATTGCTTGGAAATTAAAAATAATTAATTAAAAATAAAACAAAAAAAATTTTATTGTGTAAATTTATATAGAAGAAAATGTAAATTTTATTATAAAAATATTAAATTGTTTATTCAAATTATGATATCGAAGTTTTTTATTTATTTATTTGTTTATGTTGTAATGAGTTTCAGTGAAAACTATTTGATAAGATATTTAGTAAACAAAATAAAAATGAAAAAAATGAATCTAAAACACAACCTCAAATACAAAAAGTGAAAATAGTTATTCAGGTAATATCGAAACCGTTCAACACACTTTTTATACCCAATGGTTACGGTGACGCTTCATTCCAAGCTGTTACATGTTAAATGCAAATATTCATAAATTTAATGTCAATCAAAAAGCAACTAAAAAAGTTTATGATATTGCTGAGCTTCGAAATGCAAATAGAGTTTGGCGTGTGGATAAATTCGATCAAACTATGATTTCAAATGGACAGATCTAGTTTCATTTTTATCATTTCATGGTTTAATAAAATTACGTTTAGTAAAATGAATTACAGCCTACAATCAACTTTTTTTCATGGAGTTGTTTTGGGAAGGAGACAACATTCAAGAAATAAATTAATGTAAGCCTTTTTGTATTTTATTTTATATAATTTGTGTTAATTTATTTTTGGTACTGCTAAATTTTTTTCTCTGTTGGCTAATTAATAGTTAGTTTCTATACGCCATACGCATAGGCCATACGCATACGTCATACGCATACGCCATACGCATACGCCATACGCATACGCCATACACATAGGCCATACCCATACGCCATACGCATACGCCATACGCATAGGCCATACCCATACGCCATACGCATACGCCATACGCATACGCCTAACGCATACAGCATACGCACACGCCTAACGCATACGCCATACGCATTGGCCATACGCCTACGCCATACGCATACGCATACGCCTTGCACATAGGCCGTATGCATACGACATACACATACGCTATACGCACATGCCATACGCATACGTGCTATGCATACGCACTACGCATACGCCACACGCATAGCCCATACGCATAGGCCATACGCATACGCCATACGCATACGCCATACGTATATGCCAAACGCATAGGCCATACCAATACGCCATACGCATACGCATTACGCATACGCCATACGCCTACGCCATACGCTTATGCCATCCGCATGCGCCATACGCATACGCACTACGCACACGCCATACGCATACAACATACGCATACGCCATACGCATAGGCCATACGCATACGGAATACGCATACGCCATACGCATACGCCATACGCATACGCCATTCGCATACGCCTTACGCATACGATTCGCATACGCCTTACGAATAAGAACGAATCATGGACGTTGTGCTGATTCTTTCTGCAAGTGAGGCATTTCAGAGTCCCATGAGTGTGACTGCGGCGCTCCACAACAAACTATAAAACACATTGCAACTGTGTGTCCAATTCGACGTTACAATGGCAACATCTCAGACATCCTCATACGCATACGCCATATGCATAGGCAATACCCATACGCCATACGCCGTACACATACGCCATACACATACGCGATACACATACGACATACACATACGCCATACACATACGCCATACACATACGCCATATGCATACACCATACGCATACGCCATACGCATACGCCATACGCATACGCCATAAACATACACATACGCATACACATACGCATACACAAACGCATACACATACGCACAGACATACGCATACACATATGGTTCATATACCTAAGCAAAAAAAAAAAAGGTTTGATGCGAAATCTGAAGAGTTGATTATGCTTCGATATTGCGATGGTTTTAATGCATATCGCCTTTATAATCCAAGAACAATTTTTTTTTTTAAAAGTCGTGATATCATCTCGTTGGAAAACGAACGTGCCAACGTAGAGGTAAATATAATGAATAAACAAAAATTACGATTTTTTGTATTTGCAGATGAAGTCAAAGTTAAGGAGACTGTAGTTCATGAAAATGATACAGTTGACGAAATTGTATTAGAATCTGAAGGTGACAAACAAAAGGAAGTTGAAAATTATGATAATCCTGAAGTTACATTATGTGAAAGCAATGATGAAGAGGACTTCAAAGGTTTTACCAATAAAAACGATGAATCCGATTCGTTTTTATCTTTTAAATCATGCAATTTTGAGCATCCAGATGAAGAGAATTTTCAAGAAATGTCAGACCCAGATTTTGTCGTTGAAATTCCTTCTACATCGACCTCAGAAGTTCGTCGTTCTACTAGATCTGCAAAACCAAAAGTTTTAACTGATTTTGTAAGTTTTATTGGTAAAACCCTGTTGTTTATGATCCGAAAATTGTCAATGAAGCTTTAAGTCATGCTGATCCTGATCATGGAAAGCTGCTTTGGAAGAGAAAATTAATTCGTTACACGAAAATAATACTTTAGCTTGGATGATTGTCCCGATGTAAAAAAGCCAATTGATTGTCGATGGGTTTTTAAAACTAAAAAAATCTAGATGGTGATATTACACGTTATAAAGCTCGCTTGGTTGTGAAGTGATGTTCACAAAGAAAGGGAATCGATTGCAATAAGATGTTTTCTCCAGTTGTACGGTTTAGTACAATTCGTTATTTGATTAGTCTGGCCGCCAAATATGACCTTGACATAGATCAAATGGATGCAGTAACAGCATTTTTGCAAGGTTATTTGAAAGATGAAATTTATATGTTTGAATAAAACATGATTCAGTTTTCCGGTTTAATATATTTTGTTTTGTTTGAAAAAGTCCTAATTTCGTAACACTTTTTGAAAACACTGCTGTATATGGAAATGATTACATATTACACATGGAATGAAAGCAGAAAAGCATTTCGACGACCCAAATGCAAAGAGCGAGTCGAAAAACAACCAAGCATTTTCAATGAAACTTATTATATTGAATCTGTACACGATACATTTCAATCAAAATGTAAGCTCATTTCATTGCATGTGGTTGGCAAATAAAACCACTTCAGGATTTTGCCAGCAATTAAGAATTGTCAATGGTGTTACACGTATCACTTTCCGCGTGCATACATGCCACGATCTATACTTGAATAGATGAACTAATTAGGCGAGAAATAATTAATATATAATTCGTGTACAGTTTCTTTCTCAATACTGGCCTTCAGATACGCAAGGACAAATAAAATATGCAGGTGCACTTCACTGCAAAGGTTTATCGTGAAGCGGTGATAATGATTCGTTGCGTTGTAAGTTCTCAACCGTTTGAGAATGTTATCGATCTGCAACTGCTGCTTCGTTTCACGTAAATTGCATCGTGGAAAAATTACAACACGGGTGATCTCTGAGTGTGATCAGCAGGTAGGTTAATCTACAAACTGTCAATATAAAAACAGGATAAACCTTTTTTAAATGCCTCAAATGTAACTGGTTAAACGTTTCTTATTAGATTGATGCATGTTACCAATGGTATCATATATTTAACTCTTTCCTAAGTTGTCGCTAAGTTGTTTTTCGTTATTGAATGTTTTTTCCTTGTCACCGCAACCTAGTGTCACCTTCCACGGTAATTTAAAAAAAATTCTATTTCCTTCAGTTATTTATTCAATCTTACCTTCCAACTCATCATTTCAATTTACATTAATATTCTTAACCGTACCAGCAAATCATTAAATAATTTCAATTTCAATTCAATGAATTTTCATTTCGTTTAAAAAATTCCTGAAATTCTGGGTGAAAGCTTTCATAAAACAAAAACAAATGAAACGAAGGAAAAAAATTGAAAAACCAATTCACCTAATTTTATTCTATTTACCTTCAATTTCTAAAAGCACGTAAAAGGTCAACAAGAATATTGAGGAAAAGAAAAATTATATAACCCAAAAATATATTTTTTTGTTTCATTTATTTTATTTATTATCTATTTTCATTTACGAGAATAATTTTTCCGATTTTATAAATTCTACCATTGTTGTATAATATTAATTCATACAATTTGTTGCTTAGATCTGCTGTTGTTAAGAATTAAAAGTTTTTCCCTTAATATAGGCTAGGTCAGTTTGGTACATCTTTTTAGGAATCTTAGGAATCAAAACCGTTAGACATCGTTTATTTATTATTTCAATAATTCTAAAAATAATTCAACAACGTGCATCAATTACTTTGATTTTCTACACGAACCGTATATACATAATCGAAATTCGATTTAACAAAAAATAAATAGATTACAGTTAGGAAAGGCACATCATCGATCACAATCAAATATAAATACAAGAAAATCCTGAATTTTCATACGAACAAAAAACTAAACCATTTTCTTGATCGTAAGAAATCTTAATTTTTCACAAAAAATACGTGCATGTGGTAAATTCTTAACAAAAGCTCAACAATCTTCCAAAAATATTTGTTGTTGTTTGGAAAAACTAAAAATTATTTATCCTAAACTAGATGCATTTTTTATTCGAAGACACGAATAGAAATACGAATAAATTTTCTTATTTTATTTTTAACAAATGATTTCACGTAAAATCACAATAAGAAACAAATTGAATGGAATAAATAGAAAAAGAAAACAAAAAAAAACTTAAGGAAAAATTGAATGTGATTTGTAACTTTTCTTTGTGGAATGGAAAAGTTTTTCTACACTCAAACTTTTTTTTTTGTAAATGTTATTGCTGTTTTGTATAAAGTTTATAGCTCATTTATTTGATAGTGTGAATGAGTCGGAGATTTTAGTATTCAAGAAATGGAAGTTTAATGCTGAAATAAATTTATAAAAGTTGTAGATGGTTTTATGACCTTTTGTTATAAAACGTCTAGATGGTACATCTTCGAACCACAATCCAACATTTTTCTGTAACTAGAGCAAAGATCAACCCTTATTTATCTTCAATAAAAAGTTTCCAACTGAAAACACTTCAATGTCACTCCCTACAAATTTCATTGAGATTAAAATGGTCAAATGAAAACTAAACAAAACGAAAAAAAAAGTTTTGTAAATTTTAAAGCTTTTCCGTTTTATTTATTGTTTTAGGACAACGCAAGTTTTTTTTATCGTTTTTATTGTTGAACGAATATTAGCTGTATATATAAGCATTAATTTTAAGGATCAGTTCACATTTAATAAACAAGAGTTTGTGGAGTAGAAATTCAACATGCGGTTAGTGGTTTCAATTAAAATATGTTTATGTTGTAGATGGAAGTTAACGTTTTATAAAAATAATTTTTATGTTGAATTACATAATGGGTTTTATCATAAATACATGAAGGGAAAAGGTTGCAAGGGAATTGTCAAGTTTTACCAAACAAAGAATAAAAACATTCAGAAAAGCAATATTTCAGTGAATCAAAAAGCCAAGCCAAACTTAAAACTATTAACTCACTTTTTTTTGTTTACTTTTAAACTATCACAATATCGTCTCTCTATAGTTTTTCTTCTTTCTTGTACTTCATAGGAATACCTGACTTATCACTAATTCGTTTTACTCCAAACTTTATTTTGTTACAAAAATACTCATAAATCGAAAGTAAAAAAAGCTTTTGAACTATATACAAACTAAAAATATTTTTGTTCAAGAAAACTTAAAGGAGCCTAAAGGAAATAAAAGAAAACATGAAAATTTAAACTTGTACCATAAATTAAATGAATGTAAGAAAGGAAAATATCAAAACGAAAAGTGAAATTGTACGAAATAATAATACAATTTTGATTAAAATTACGTTTACGTGACTCCGGCGTATGGTGGAGTGGGTAATCTAAAGCGCACGTTATGCTTTGAATGGTTTATAATTTTATAATACCAATATTTCTTTGCCAGAGTTTTCTGAAACAATTTGATACAATTATTAAGTTTCAAATAAACTACCGATTTTTCAATTAGCCCTATCTTATCCTCGGCAAGTTGATATTCGGACAAAATTTACTTCTAATATAAAATATATGTTTTACATATGTTTCACATACATGTAGAATATCTTATCTATATGAGTTTTCACTGATAGCTTCAATACACAAAGTTTTAAGCTAATGACACTGGACGACAGCCATCGCCTCTATATGGAGCACTAACGCACAGCAAAAATGTATCACCTCGGCAACCGCCATATTGATTTTCCTTTTCGTTTTTTTGTATTTTTTTACCCTCTTGACTCTTGAGAACTTGGTCTACTGCTTCGTATTCAATGAGTAGCATCAAATTTGATTTTTTTGGTTTTTTTATCGGTTTTTATTTCATCCGAATTTTTTTCCCAAATTCAATCTGAATCTTAAATAACGTCAGTTTACTATCAAACATTGGCCTTTTGTTCTAATTTTAAATGTTATAGGTCACTTAATATCTATTTAATAAGAATGCATAGAAATACTATTCATTATCGTTGGTCGTATTTACTGTTATACTATACCCATTGAGAACAGGTATAAAATTTACGTGAATATTAAGATAAAATTAAATGCTAACCAAATTATGAACTAATCAAGAAGAGTCAGTTGGTTTTTTTTACCTTACCTACAAGTTTTTCAGTAACCACTTGACTAAACCATAATCGGTGTTTTGAATTTTCATGCCTTGTATCGACGAGCTGAAGCGCTCGCGTTACTTTGGCTCGTCCAATGTATCGGATACTGTACGAGATTATAACACGAATACATAAAATAAATAAAATATATAAAATAAATAAAATAAATAAAATAAATAAAATAAATAAAATAAATAAAATAAATAAAATAAATAAAATAAATAAAATAAATAAAATAAATAAAATAAATAAAATAAATAAAATAAATAAAATAAATAAAATAAATAAAATAAATAAAATAAATAAAATAAATAAAATAAATAAAATAAATAAAATAAATAAAATAAATAAAATAAATAAAATAAATAAAATAAAATAAAATAAATAAAATAAATAAAATAAATAAAATAAATAAAATAAATAAAATAAATAAAATAAATAAAATAAATAAAATAAATAAAATAAATAAAATAAATAAAATAAATAAAATAAATAAAATAAATAAAATAAATAAAATAAATAAAATAAATAAAATAAATAAAATAAATAAAATAAATAAAATAAATAAAATAAATAAAATAAATAAAATAAATAAAATAAATAAAATAAATAAAATAAATAAAATAAATAAAATAAATAAAATAAATAAAATAAATAAAATAAATAAAATAAATAAAATAAATAAAATAAATAAAATAAATAAAATAAATAAAATAAATAAAATAAATAAAATAAATAAAATAAATAAAATAAATAAAATAAATAAAATAAATAAAATAAAACAAATAAATAAAATAAATAAAATAAATAAAAATAAATAAATAAAATATTATAATGCACACTAGAAAAATTCCGCCCATCAAGGGTTTAGTCTAAATGTTCACATGGTTTCAAAAAACCAAAGCGGAGATTTTATGTGGTGACTATCACATATTGAACGTCAGCACCACGGGCTAGATACCCAATTCCTCACATTAAAAGTTTTTATCTAGGTTTATTTGGCTACCATATATTCGCGAAAATAGACTTTATGCTAGCCTATTGCGATATTTCAATTGCAGTAGAGGACATACACAAAACTGCTCTAGCTACACCCTTCCGTTTGTTTGAGTTTGCCCGCATGCTTTTGAGAGCTGAGAAATACGAGTCAAACATTACAACGCTTTATGAATATCATGGTTCAAAGTTTAGGTTTTGTGTTCGTGTATATAAAGAAGATAAATTGGTAGCAATTAAGAATACAGAACTTTCTAAAAGATTGTCTGGTTACCTGGAAGAACCTCAGTACTATCTATTCAGAACAAACTGCTTCTGTATCGTCACATACTGAAACCACTGTGGCGTATGGTATCCAACTATGGGGCTGTGCTTAGAAAACGAACGCGAAAATTATCCAATCGTTCCAAAAAAAGGTTCCTGCGTTGCACTGTTAATGCCCCTATGTTAATGCGTAGGGACCCAAATATAGAGTTCATCAAAGATGAAATAAAAAAATATGAAATTAAACTGTATTCTAATTGTATTCGCGTACATGAAAGTATTGAAATACGCCAGCTAATGGATGTGCCCGTTGCTGACAGAGGGCTTAAAAGAACGAAGCAACTAGATTTGATCTGTAGTAGGATTATTTATATTTTTGAATTTAACGGCAAAACATTTATGATCACCTTGTCATCTGCAGCGCTGTCTATATGTTAATGAGAATAACCATATTTTAGTTCTCGAATTATTCGTAGAGGCCGGCTGAAAAGAAGAGAAAAATAGAAAAAACAAAAAAAGAGAGAATGTAAATAATTTTAGTGATGGTGGTTTGACGAATATAAAATAAATTATATTTTTGAAAATGTAAACTGATTGTTGTTTATTTAAAACAAGTTAAACATATTAGTGTTTTATCGACTTTATTTTATCAGGTGTGGGGTAGTTAACCTAGTAAAATTTTTAGTTTGGTGAAAAAAAAGAAACATTCTGGTGAACACGCGACGCTAAACGTTTGGTGATATTAAGTGGAAATAAAATCAAAATAATTAAGCGTCATCCTTACATCATCGTGATTGGAATTTGTAGCTTTTGGTGTATAATAGCGTGGTTGTTATATCGAAGTGAAAATTTGGGTGAATTAATTTCCGAAAGGTGTGGAAAATTTAGTAATTTTGTGAATCATCATATAATGCCGCCTAAACGAAAAAACCAAAATTTCAATCGATCAGTTGGGGATAATCATGATGGGGAAAATAATAGTATGGAGATTGTGAAAATTAAAAGTGGATTCTCGCTAGACGAGATCTCAACAATGTTGCCAGTCTTTTCTGGAATGCCTACTGATAACACACAAACATGGTTATTACAGCTAAAAACAATTCAGGAGGAATATGAAGTGACAGAAAAGTTAATTAATTTAGTGATGATAAAAAAATTAAGAGGGCGAGCTCTTGAATGGTTTCACTCAAAACCGGATCATCTATTGATGACTGTGAATAATTTATGTGACGAAATTAGTAAAATGTTCGCAAATCGAAGCAATCGATTAGTTGTTCGAAAAGAATTTGAAAGACGAATATGGCGAAGAGATGAAGAATTTTCGACCTATTTTCATGAAAAAATTATTTTGGGCCACAGATTATTATTAGATGACGACCAGCTTCTGGAATATATTATCGACGGGCTAAAGAGTCCAATTATCCAGACACAAACGAGGATGCTGCGTTTCAAGTCTACAAATGACTTGTTTGAAGTTATGGCACAGTTAACTTCAGCGGATAGAACAGTGGATGTAAAACCAAAAATGTATAGTCAGCAGGAGAAAAGATTTAATTTTAAAACCAGTAATATAAAATTAGAGAAGTCAACGTCATCGGAAAATGAACAAGTTCGATGTTGCAACTGCAACAAATTCGGTCATTTCCGTAATAGTTGCGATCAACCCAGACGTCCAAAAGGATCGTGTTACAAATGTGGTGATATCAGTCATACGTCCAAACAGTGTCCAAGAAGAAGAACTTTATCGGATCAACCAACCAACCTGAAAGAAATCAAATTAGTACAACAGGAGAGTATTAAACCTTCTTTTCAGATCGAAATCGAATTTTTAGATATAGATAAAAATTAGTGAAATTATTTTTGAACAGAAATTTTTGGTTGTCCGACGATGACACCTTGTTGCTTAGTGGGAAGAGATCTGATTTCTAGAAACGATATTAAAGTAGAGATATGTCAAGGGAAATTTAAAATCTCTAAAGTAAATGAAATTGCTTGTGCAAATGATATTTTTGATTTAGAAGAAAATAATGTTTCGGCAACAGGGCCGGCGCTTCCTTGGAGCAGTAGGAGCAGTTTGACGGGGCGCTAAAATTGAAGGGCGCCAAAACCCAATTAATAAAAATAAATTTAAAATAATAAAATAAATATTTTAATTACCGAAATTTATTACCAAAAATATTTTTTTCACTGTGTAAAAATTCTTAAATTTTTTTTGGAAAATTTTTTTCAATGCAATCTTTGGCATTCAGGGGTGGGTCAGACAGGTTATACGACAAAAATAATGGTAATTTTCTGAAATTAGTAGAAGCAATTGCTGAATTTGACAATGTTCTTTCAGAACACCTACGACGGATAACTAATATTGAGACGCAAAACAAATATTTGTATAAAAGCATTCAGAATGAACTAATTTCAATCGAGTCTAAAGTTATTCAAAATAAAATCGATGATATGATAAAAGGTGCAAAATATTTTTCGATAATTGTTGATTGTACTCCAGATCAGAGCCGCATTGAACAATTATCACTTATTGTTAGAGTTGTTCATAGAAATCAAAACAAACATGAAATTAAGGAGCTTTTTATGGGTTTTTAAAAGCTACAGATACGACGGGTAAGGGCTTAACGAATTTAGTTTTAGACCGACTAACTTCTCTAAAATTTTCAATTAGTGATTGCAGAAGGCAAGGCTATGATAATGGCTCAAATATGAAGGGAAAAAACATTCGAATGCAAGCTCAAATTAAACAAATAGAACCCCGAGCATTTTTTGTGCCATGTGCATCACATTCAGCTAACCTAGTCCTTCTAAATTCAGTTCAATGTTCACTTCAAGCTGTAAATTTTTTTGATACTGTCCAATGCTTATATGTTTTTTTTTCTAGTTCTGTTTCAAAATGGGACATTTTGAAACAGAATGTGAAAACATTAACTCTCAAACCACTCTGTACGACAAGATGGAAAAGCCGCATAGAAGCTTTAAAACCCTTAATGTGTAGTTTAGGTACTATTTATGACGCTTTAGTTCAAATAAGAAGTGACAAGGATAAGGACGGAATAACAAGAAATAACACGAATAGTTTATCTCTCAAAATTATTCATATTGAATTTATTTGTTCAATAATTATTTGATATAATTTTCTTGATAAAATGAATATATTTAGCAAATATTTACAAAGTCCTGCTATTTGTTTAACGACGGCAGTGCATTTGTTAGAGGGCACAAAAGAGTTTTTGACGAACTTACGAAATGAAGAAAAATTTCTGGGGTTTATCTTGCAAGCTAAAGAAATAGCTTTAAAATTAGATGTTCCACCAAATTCCCCGGATGCTCCATGGCGCCCTAGTCGAAACCCTCGTACGAAGGTAGAGACGAAATTATATCAAATCCTGAACAAAAATTTGAAGTTAAATTTTATTTTCAAATCCTTGATCAGGCGATTCAATCTGTTAGCGAACGGTTTGATCAAATTTCGGAACACAATAATATTTTCAAATTTTTGCATAATATTTCTGTGGCTTCATTAAATGCTTCTGATCATTTAAATAATTGTCTTTCCCTAGAAAAGCATTTAACTTTCAATTCAAAGTCTGATATAGTAGGTTTAGATTTATGGGACAAAATTAAAACATTCCAAAGTATAATTTCAGGAACTTTAAGCCCTATAGAATCATTAGATTTTATATTTGAAAAGAAATTCGACCAGATATTACCAAATCTAGTTGTAGCTCTTAGAATTTTATTGACAATACCAGTCACAGTAGCTTCCGGTGAACGTAGCTTTTCTAAATTAAAAATTATTAAAAATTATTTACGTAGTACAATAGTACAAGAAAGACTGGTAGATTTAGCTAGAATATCTATAGAAAGTAAATTTCTGAGCAACCTGGATTATAGTGATTTGATAGACGACTTTGCAAGAATCAAAGTGCGTAAAATAAAATTTAATTAACTAATATATTTTACAATTTAAAAATACACGCTTGAATTTTAGTGCTATTTATCCAATTTTTTTTAATTTTTTGTTATTGAAATTCGTACGCTATATTAGTAAGTACGATAGCAATATTAAATCTTTATTTATTTTTTAAATATATTTTTAATATTAATTTTTTGTTATTGAAATTCGTACGCTGTATTAGAACGATAACAATATTTAATCTTTTATTTATTTTTTTATTGTTTATTTTTGAGGACTATACCTACGATACCTCGTTAAAAAAAATGCACTGCATATCCTACCTTTTGGGTGATGTGGAAACGGATTATTTACGACAAATAAATTTTTTTAGGGCGGCATTTTTGAAAACTGCACCAGGCGCCAAAATCGCTAGCGCCGGCGCTGTTTGGCAATTAATGTTGTAGAAACTGATGATAAAGTCATTGATATTAACGGAAATTTAGAATTTAATCTTAGAAAAATAATTCATGATTTGTTTATTAATAAATACTTAGACGCAGAGGGACCTGATAATCCAGAAACGATTTTTGAAATGAAAATTAATTTAAGAAAAAATGAGCCTTTCGCATATAGATGTCGTAGGTTATCTCATTATGAAAAAAACGAACTTGAAAAAATAATTTCGAATCGGCTAGCGAGTAATAAAATAAGACCTAGTACGTCACCTTATTGTTCAGCAATTGTTTTAGTTTAGTAAAAAAAATCAGGAGAACTTCGATTATGTATAGATTATAGGACATTAAATACATTGACAATTCAAGAACATTATCCGATACCTCTAATTGAAGACCATTTAGATCTATTAGCCAATAAAAAATATTTCACATCTTTAGACCTCAAGAACGGTTTCCATCATGTAAAAATTCATGAGGATTCAATACAATATACATCTTTCATTACGCCTTTTGGGCAGTTTGAATTTTTAAATTTACCATTTGGCTTGACCAATGCGCCGTCCGTATTCCAGAGATTCGTTACTGAAGTTTTTAGGGATCTTTTAGCAACTAAAGAAGTATTGATCTACATTGACGATATTCTTATTCATACGGCGACCATTGAACGGCATTTGGAATTATTAGAAAAGGTGTTTGAGATTTTAGTTAAGAATAAATTAGAATTAAGGATTGTTAAATGTCATTTTATGCAAGAAGAGATTTCATATTTAGGTTATAACGTTTTATCATTAGGTATATCGCCAGATAATAAAAATATATCCGCAGTAATAAATTTTCCTTACCCAACCAATACACGTCAAGTACACGGATTTTTAGGATTGGTGTCATATTTCAGAAAATTTATTGAATCATTTTCTGTTTTAGCTAAGCCTCTTTATAATTTATTAAAAAAGAATGCAGAGTTTAGATTTGGGGAAGTTGAAGTAAAAGTTTTTGAAGATTTTAAACAAAAGTTAGTGGAGGCACCCATTCTTTCAATTTATTCTCCCATAGATCATACCCTTAGCAATTATTTATGCTCTACGTAGATTTAGAATATATTTGCATGGCATTAAGTTTCACATTTATACAGATTGCAACTCGTTGACCTTAACGTTGCAAAAGGAAGAAGTTAACCCAAGGATAGCCAGGTGGGCTTTAAATTGGAAAACTTTGATTTTCTCCTCAAACATAAATCAAGTAAACAAATGTGTCATGTAGACGCACTAGGTCGTTGTTTCGGAATTTTCGTTTTAGAACAAAATTCGTTTGATGATAATTTAGCCGTGGCTCAAAGTAGAGATCCCAATATAGTAAAAATTAAAGAATGGTTACAAGTTAAAGAAGATAAATTCTATGAACTACATGACGGATTAGTATATCGGAAATGGAAAGATAGAGTTCTATTTTTAGTACCAGATAGTATGAAAGCAAATGTTGTTAGAGCATGTCATGACGAGGTTGGTCACATCGGACGTGATAAAGTTATCGAATTGATTAGAAGGACATATTGGTTTAAGCACATGAGTAGTATAGTTTCAGATCATATATCAAATTGTCTTACATGCATTGAGTTTACGCCTAATGAATTAAAACGTGATTACTTACACAATATAGATAAAGGAAAAGAACCGTTTCATACCATTCATATTGATCACTATGGTCCCTTAGAAGACACTAATAAACGATACAAATTTATATTGTTGATCATTGATGCGTTTAGTAAACACTGTAAACTTTACCCTACTAAAACCACAAATTCTTTAGAAGTAATTAATATTTTAAAAACGTATTTTCAATATTTTACTAAGCCTTTTAGACTCATTTCGGACTGAGGAAGTGCTTACACTTCGTCAAAATTCGAAGAATTTTTATCTTCAAACCATATAAAACATGTATTAGTAGCTACCTGTTGCCCCAGAGCAAACGGTCAAGCTGAGCGAATCAATAGATTTATAACTCCTTTATTGAGTAAAATGGTGGATAAGGCTAAGGGCCTGGAATGGGATTCAATGCTACACAGAGTTGAGTTGGTATTAAATAATACATACTCCAGATCGCTTTATAGCAGCCCAAATGTAGTTCTATTTGGCGTTAATCAAAGGGGACTAAATGACGATAGATTAGCAGAATATCTAAGAGATTCGCAGGTGGGAAAAAAATTTGTTTAGAGGAGATTAGAGACAGGGCAATATTACGGAATAAAAAGGTTCAAGATTATAATAAATTAGCAAACGATATGAGGTGCCATAAATTAGAAGATTATAATGAAGGAGACTATATTATGATACGTAATATTGTGAACAATGGATCCAAGAAATTAGCTCCCAAAATGAAAGGGCCTTATATTATAAAAAAGGTACCAAATAATAGGTATTTAATTACCGATATAGAAGGGTTTCAAGTCACTAATACCCCGTTTGAAGGTACCTTTGATCGTACAAACATGAGAAAATGGTGTAGAGACCATAATTGTATTTCGGCCGGAGACCTTAGTAGTGACGAATTTTAAAGCGAAGAAGAATAATTAAAATATTAAGTATTTATTAGTTATGAAAACATGAATTTATTTGATTTTACAATTAATTTATTTGAACATGAATTTGTTTGATTTTTGTTGATTATTTTTGTTGAAAAAAAAAAAAAAATTTAATAATAAATAATTCCGTTTGATATTTAAAATTTAGTGTATGACATGCAACACAGACGAGGACGTCTAAATGTCAGGATGGACGAGCAGTAGTAGGATTATTTATATTTTTGAATTTAACGGAAAAATATTTATGATCACCTTGTCATCTGCAGCGCTGTCTATATGTTAATGAGAATAACAATATTTTAGTTCTCCAATTATTCGTAGAGGTGGTGATGGTGATGGTGGTTTGACGAATATAAAATAAATTATATTTTTGAAAATGTAAACTGATTATTGTTTATTTAAAACAAGTTAAACATATTAGTGTTTTATCGACTTTAGATCTTATAATCAGAAGCATACTTAATAAAGTAACGTAAATTGGACTAACCAATGGGGGGTGTAAAAATGTGTTTTAAAAATAATATATAAATTAATAGATCAGCGCTCTATTATATTAACTACAAAAAAACAGATTGTCTAAATTTAGAGTAAACATTAAAAATTTTAAATGTGTTTTTGGTGCTCAGAGTTTTGAGTTTCTTTGAGTTTCTTGTTCATATGATATCTATCAATAGCATATCACCATCATCCAATCAAATTGAAGTGATTTGTAATTTCCCTTCACCGTCCTCGGTCCGTCAATTACAACAAGTTATTGGAATGATTAACTATTATGGCAGATTTGTCCAGAACATCGCAGAATAACTTGCACCAGTTCATTCAATTCGCACTTGGTTTTTTAATGAAGAGCTTTCTCATTGGCGAACCAATGAGAATGGCATAGCAGGATGCGTACCTAGAGTAATTTAACGCCGTAACGGCTAGAGCTCAGTCCGAGTGGATTTGATGGAGTAATACCTGCTGCTTCAACACAAATGCAGAAATGTACGCAATTTACGAAAATATACAGAAATGGGAAAAAAATACAAGTGAAAAAAAGGAGACTCTGGCGACCCCTTTTGCGAAAGAACCGCGATCAGCGCGTCCAGCCCACACAATCATTCCCAGACGCCCACACACTCACGCTTCATACATGCCAACATTCACACACACACACCCAGACTGCGAAGCAAGACAACCAAGCTCCAAGACCCACAGCAAGTATCACAGATGGTAGTAATCAAACATAGGTTGTATTGTTGCCAGCTGATCACTCTGATACAGCTTGTACACCACTGCCATTGCTGGTAAGCCGAGAATCAACTCTTCGAGCACGGGAGAGCGTCACACGCTATATTGAAAGTCTTTATTAATTATTTTCCTTTTTCTTTATTAATATCATTTTTAAAAAATTTATAAAAACCATACGTCATTCCCCCAAAAAAAAATATTTAAAGCTCAAAAAAAATTATCATTTGATTTGGAAGTTGAAAAAAAAAACATGTCCAAACCAGTTTGTTTCAATACCTGTAATTTACAGTTGGTTAATGTATTATAGAATTAATAAACCTAAAACATGACAAGAATTTGTCTTTTTTTTTGTCATGCAGGTTATTTGAGAATGATGTTTGATTTACTTAAAAATATAAATTCATAAATTTGGGTAATATAATAAAAGAAAAGGTATTTGGAAAACGAGACGCTACCTCGGAACAAAAAAAAATATTTTGATTAGAATCATTTCCAATTCAGACTACATGCATCTCGCTACACGCATCGCCAGCTCACACACACCCTTTCACACGCATTCAGACCTCTATGTAAAAAAAGTAAATAAAATAAATCAAGTTCGCTCACCCCATGTTTAAATCCTCCCAGCTTTCAAGACTCACGGCCTTAGCCCTCCATCAGCGACGAATAATCCAACAGGTAAAGTACTACGGGTGAAATTGCATAAATAATACTTGAATGCTGAGGTGCAATTCGGTTGTAATAACACCAAAAAAGTGTACATCAATATTGAGTTGAACTTCAGTTGTAATCACACCAAAATTGGATATCAGTTGAAATATGTAAAATAAACGATAGCAACAGCAAAAATTCGATATAAATGTTGAGTTGAAATATATAAAATATACGGTAGTAACAGCAGTACTTTGATACAAATGTTGCGTTGAAATCTGTTTGAAATACAGTACTAACCGCAAAAATTTTACATAAATGTTGCGTTGAAATATGTATAATATACGGTAGTAATAGCACAAATTTTATATTGATGTTGCGTTGAAATACTGTTGTAATACGGTTGTAATAGCCTAAAAATTTTGTATTAATGTTGCGTTGAAAGATGTATAATATGCGGTAGTAATAGTAAAACTTGGATACAAAGGTTGCGTTGAAATAATATACAGTAGTACCAGCAAAACTTTGATACAAATGATGCGGTGAAATAATATACGGTAGTAATACCACAAATTTTATATTGATGTTGCGTTGAAATACCCGAGGTTAGTCCAGATCCCACTCCTTCATCTCCGTTTAAATCAGCCCTTCATTTGATGTCGTTCATTATGGTAAGAAGTATGGTAAGAAATTGTTTTCACCAAAGTGGATGACGAATAGAGTTAGAATTTGACTATATCTACTGCATGCAACAAGAGGATGGCGATAACTGGTGAAACGTTTCCAAAATTGAAACAACTGATATAGCGGCATTCAAAAGAATTCCTTCAACAATCCAACTACGGTGTTATTTATATTTTGGTTTTTGAGGTAGATAAAACAATTATCGTAGATATTTGTTGGCGAGGCACTGCACCTGATATGTAGCCTTCGATAATAAGGCAATCCAAGGGAAATATAGAAAAAACTATCCCATTCAAACATCCGTCATGTTCCAAAACAATTCAAAAGCAAGTCATGAAGGTTAGCGCATTACTTTTTCCCATTTGGTATAAATTTAAGCTTCTATACGACAAAATCTGGTTCACTGAACAAACCTTTGATATAGTAGTACCACTTATCGGCCGACCAATACTAACAGGAACTAATTATATATTCTTTCGTAGATTTTTTGGTTTTTCTGGGTTTATTTAAATTTCTTTTATCTTTATTTTTCGCTTACGCACTATACAAAGCATTAGTTTGAATTATTTTTACTATACCAACGCATTAATTTGAATTAGTTTTATTAAGCAAAGCATTAATTTGAATTTTTTTTTTATTAAACAAAGCATGAATTCAACGTTAGCACTAAATATACAATAATTTACAGTTTTTCACTAACCAAGTTTCCATTTAAATTTACTACGGAGCAAGCAATAATTTGCAGTCCTGTTTTATCACTAAGCTAGTAATAATTTACTTATACTACGACTCAAGCATGAATCACTAATCAATTTTCAATTTAAATTTACTACGAACAAGCAATAGTTTACCTTTTTTCTCTGGACAAGGCATTAAGTTAAATTCCTGTTTAAACCAGCAATTGATTACTGTCTCCTCAAAAGGTCATTCGTTCAAATTTACTACGGCAAAAGCGATAATTCAAATTTTTCACTAAATAAGGCATTAACATGGATTTTTCACTAAAACGCCGCTCTACGTTAAATTTACCGCTACCCAAACAATAGAATACCAATACTCCATTAAATTCTTTTTTTTTATTATTACAGACAGAAAGCTACCGCAATTAAAAAAAACATATAATGACACTAATAAATTTTACTAGATTTTACTAATAACACTGATCAAATTGAAAAAAACAGAACATGAATAAAACAACAAATCTCCATTCTTCACGCGAATAAATAGAACTCCACAACATAAACGTCAAAACACTAGTTCTAATCAGAAAAAAGAATAGACTAAGAGAGACAAAATCGTATAGTCATCTCTTTTATAGCAGTTTTTAATATCAAAAAATTCGACAAAGTGTTTCTGTTGAAAGGAAATTTATATTAATTTATGTTATGTTAATAAATGTTAGTACATTTTCCGTTTCAAAAAAAAAACTGTTTGTTATTTTGTAATACACAACACTGTAAGATAATTTCACGAAATAAGTTATTTCTAACGCATTTGTAAGAAATATTAAAATGGATTAAACGTAAGTTCAATCGATCTTATGATGTTTATGTGTTACGAAACAACAGCTTACAACAGTATTACAGTGAAACTTAGATCCATAACGGAAAGATAAATTGATTAAAATACCCATATTTTGCCCATACCCATATATACCCATTGCAATTACCCATATAGAATACAAAACTGATTGTAGGATAATAATTTCTTTGCTATTGCGACGATTGGACAAATATGCACAGCTGTTTGAGGTTTGAAAGCATTTAGGGCAATTACGGTTAGTGTCCAGAGAATTCAAATTCATGTAGTATGGTGAAGTAATGCTGGTGAAAACGCAGTGTGAGTCAATAATAGGGGATTGTAAAGGAAATATTAGTGTTAATTGTTTTATGCAAAGAACAAATTTACGTAACGGAAACTATATGAAAATATGACTATGGATTACGGATGAACGAGAAATTGTTGTGAACTATGGGTGATCGGCAAAATTGTGATATGAGAGGAAATACAAACTACATGAATCAGTGACTGTACTACACTACGTTATCATACTCCAGTCTACATAACAGTTTCCATGATTAAACTAATGAAAAAATCGCATTTTCTCAAGGGCATTTCTCTCTCTCTCTCTCTGGCGTTTACATCTGTTGACCAGTTGACCCCAGTTTCGACATCCTATATCACAAAGATCTTGGATGATGTCATCACGCCAGCGTTGTCTAGGTCTTCCTCTTCGACGAACACCAGCTGGTTGTTGTTGGGACGCTTTTTTTATCATTCTATCCAATGGAGCCCTTTCTACATGACCAAATCATCTAATCCGGTTGGATTTAATGAATCCGATTACATCGCAGCCTCCAAGAAGCTGTCTGATTTCATGATTCATTCGGATTCTATACTGATTTTCAGCAACTTTACATGGACCATAAATTGTTCGTATGACTTTCCTCTCAAATGTTGATAGAATTCTACAATCGGTGGAAGTCAGTGTCCAGCTTTCGCTTCCAAAGGTAAGCACAGGTCGAATTAATGCTTTGTAAAGTGTCAGTTTGCACGACTGCGAAAGATGTTTGGATCGCAAAAGTTTTGAGTATGCGTAGAAAACTCTGTATGTGGCTGAGACACGGACTTTAATATCTGCCTGCGTGTCATTATGGCATATGAGTGCATATGAGGCATATGAGTGCAGACCAGAGGTTGTCGCGGATGATGCTATCATATGCTTGCTTGAAATCAACGTAGAGCTGGTATTGTACTCCCAGCATTTTTCCAGAATCATCCTTAAGGTAAAACATTGATCTGTGGTTGAACGGTTGGGACGAAAACCACACTGATAGTCGCCGACGATAGATTCAGCGAACGGGATGAGCCGAGCGAGTACGACATTAGCTTGTATTTAATATGCAGTGTTCAACAGTGCGATTCCACGATAATTTGCACACTTTAGGTGGTCACCTTTTTTATGTAGCGGAACAATGAGAGCTGTTTTCCATTCAGCAGGTAGTTCTTCTTGGTCCCAGATTGCAAGAATCAGATCATATATACGTGAGACCAGAGTTGCTCCTCCATTCTTAAATAGTTCTGCAGGGATTCCATCGATACCTGGTGATTTGCCATTTTTTAATTTTTTGATGGCAGCTTCCACTTCTTCTATTGTTGGGTAAGGGACAAAAATCTCCTCACTTGACGGAGCAATCGCTCGAATAGGATGAACTTCATTCGTCCTGTTCAGTAGGTCTTGAAAAAGGGATCGCCATACTTCCAGCACATCACATTCACTTGTTGTAAGCTCGTTGTTTCCATTTTTGATGGCTGTAGATCTTGGGTGGAAATCTTTGGTTAGATTCCGCGCATTGGCAAAACATTCTTTCGAATTTCCATTAGCCGCATGTTGGTTGATGTTTTCGATACAGCTCTTCATGTGTTCGCGTTTCTTTTTCCGTAGGAGTTTTGCTGAGGCTTTTCTGGCGCATAGATAATCAGTTTGGGAGCTTCGGGTGTTTCTTGTTAACCATTTTTCTCGCAGTTTTTGTTTGTGCTCAATGCTTTCGCGGCACTCGTCATCAAACCATTCGTTACGTGATTTCGGTGGTCGTTTTCCGATTGTAGTTTGTGCTGCGGATATGATGGTTGATTGAAGCGTTTGCCATTCTTCTTGTTTGTTTAATGGCATCTCAGATGGGATGTCATTCTCTTCTATGCTTTGCGTTACAATTTCCTGATATCTATTCAGTGTTTCCAGGTGTTTAAATGCTTCGAACGCACTAATTCCAACGCACGGTCTTTTTTGCTTGCCTATTAAATGTAGATGATAATTTGCACTTATACTTGAAGATGACAAGCAGATGATCGGTGTCCAAATCAGCACCTCTGTATGATCGAACGTCAGTTACACTTGTAGAGTGTCTCTTAGAAATCATGACGTGATCGATTTGATTTTCAGTTCTTCCATCATTTAATTTCCACGTTGCTTTGTGGATTCTCTTATGAGGGAAGAAAGTGCTAGAAATTACTGGATCATACATCATAGCCAGCTCAGCTGCGCGAAAGCCGTTATTGTTACTAGCATGATGCAAGCTGTTAGGGCCGACATGTGTTTTAAGTTCTGCACTTCTACCAATTTGCGCATTGAAGTCACCTACCACGATTTTTATTTCGTGTCGCGGGATGTTATTGATGACTTCTTCGAGTTCAAGAAAGAACAGGTCTTTGATGTCATCTACTTTGTCTTCAGTAGATGCATGAACATTGATGATCGTTACATTAAATTTTTGCGTACGGATTCTCATTGTGCATATCCGCATATTAATTGGGCAAAAGTCATTAACATGTTGATTCACGTGACGATGTATGAGAAAGCCAACTCCAAGTTCTCCTCCGTTTTCATGACCGCAATAGTAGAGAGTGTATCCCTTGGCTGTTTCGTGTATTCCACTCCCTGGCCATCTTAGTTCTTGTAACGCCACTATATCCAGTGTATAGCTATTGATTTGGTTTGTAAGTTTTAGTAGATCTCCTGGTCTTCTAAGGCTTAGCACGTTCCAGGTTCCCATTTTCAAATCGTAGTCCGGGTACAGTTTCCAAGGTCGTTCTAATAATGAATCCGAGATAATCCGAGGCCTGTGTACCTTTTTACATGTTAATATAGCGAGCCGCTTGATCCAAGACAGACGCCCGCTCCAAGTCGCCCCTAACATGGAGAACAGACGCTTATGAGTTGCATTGGTTTTGTGGCGCCAATGATTCGCCATGGTGCAGAATCTTTGAGTATAAGCAGTATTTACTCTGCCCCTCTCAACTACACCAACCTAATTCTGTTAGCATTACCCAGGTAGCACGGCGTGGACGTAGAATTTTTGATTTCACTACCCTCATGGTCATTAGAATGTGAAAATTCTTTTTAGAAGGCCAAAGATGCTCCAGTTTTTGTTCAACTTACGGATAACAAAACTTACACCATAACTACAAATGCATCGAGTTGGGTCGCTGGCACTGTATTAGAGCAGTTAAATAATGGAATATGAGAACCAATCTAGTTTTTTTCGAAGAAGTTTTCTCCAGTGGAATCAAAGTATTATGCATTTGAACGAGGGGTACCTTGCGTTAACACATTTTCGTTTCTTTATCGAAGGTTGGACAGTTTGGGATCCACGAGATGGGTCGATTGTCGACAAGATCGCATACATTGAAGCAAAAAACTTTGTTTCACAGTATATTTTGCGATTTGATATTCCCTAAAATAAAACGACTTATCACGGCTCACAATTTGAGTCAAAACTATTTGCAAATCTAAATAAGCTGTTTGTTTACCGTCGCATCCGTAATACCGCCTAACACTCAGTGAAACGTTATGGGGGGAAAGATTACACCGAGGTCGTAAGATATCACTGAAGGTTGGATTCAATACAATCAACTGGAGTTTTTTTTTAAGTTAAGCATGTTATGTTAATTATAACGGATTACATATTAAAGTCTCTGAAAATCCGAAGATGCCATGCTAACTATGGTTAGATGCAACTTAGTTTGTCAAAAAAGGTCTGAACTGTTCGGTTGCTAAAATTCTGCCCATATGTAGCAGACACCGATTGTACCTGGAGCATTTTTTATGCACGATAAAACACGATGCCGTTCCTAGCAATTTTGCTGTTATATATCGTAAGACAAAAAATGCGTAATCTATAATATCTTGCGAAACACGTCAATTAGATCATACTTCTTTTGTGCCTAAATCATTAAGCTCGTATGGTGTGTTCTTTAACTAAGTTGACAAGGTTAAGGTGGCATTGAGACCTCTCTACGATGGTCCGTTCAAATATGTCTAAAGACTCCGTAAATATTTTATTGTGGATATCAATGGAAAACGGTCGTCTATTTTTGCGCTGTCGATTCGTGTTTTCGAGTAGTTCCAGTAGTTTTTTTATGAGTATCGCTGGAGGGGGAGTGATGTAGTGACCCAATTCAAATAAAAAAAGCGCCACAGTACTTAAACTTGCATGCCCATATGCAATATTATAACAATTTACTTTAAATTTGATTTTATAGATTTGAGTTAAACACGCTCCTATACCACTCACACATGTGTTTAATCAATCTGTAATTAATCTGTAATACTAAATTGTTAACACAAATCAGTTGCTCTTAAATCGTCGTGTGATTTAAATCAAATAAAATAAAATAACTAATGTCCATAAAAGTGTTTTGAAAATTATATTTGTGATAACTTGTTTATTTTGTAAGTGTTAGGTATTCGAATTTCTCCGGCAAAGAAGTTGTGATCTATGTAGTAGTTTTCATAGGAGTTCAAAGCTCGGCTATCATTTCTTGAAACAACGCAGATTGCATCACTGCATCAGTTTCACTATTGCTTTCAAGTTTGCTTAAAATAAATATAATTTATTAGTGTAATTCTTCTAATAAAGGGCTTATGCTGTGCTCTATGGAGATATAGTTTTGAACCATTTCGTAGTACGCTTATTATTTTGATAAATTCGTTCTTTTAATTGATTATTTGAAACAAGATGTACGAACTTCAATGCCTTGCCCAAACTGCAATAAAAACGAAATCAGAAACCTTATTTCTGAATGATCGTTCAAAAAATTAGTATGAGCTTCTGGAAATATTGTAAATTAAATGATTGGATGACGGAAACGTTAATTGTCAACTTTTCATAAAAATTTAAACTATATTTAAATAGATTTTTTAACTGTAAATTTAATTCAATAATATAATAATTACCAAAACTAATTTTCTCTTAAAAAACTTTTCCTAATTCACTTATCAAATCTGAATAACAGAATTATATCAACATTAAATAAAAAATCTATGACAATCTTTCCAAATAGGTAATCAAAAAAATTAGAATTCATACACGTAAGTTTGTTCTACATGAAAGCTCATAACTTCTAAGAATTTTCACTTATTTGTAGAAACTTTAAAATTAAACAAAAACAAAATAAATTCTAATGACATTTTCAGTTGCGTTTTGTTAACACAATAGTAAAGTTTAGGTTTAGATTTTGTCAGTTTCGGTGAAATAAATAAAACACGAAAGTTGTTTACAAAAAACAAATCGTACTAATGACTTTTTCCGATAAATTTAATCAAATGTTGGGCGGTGATTCAACGAATATCCTAAATAAACAATTTAATTCACAAAACCTAGATCGAATCTATCACGGTATAGGACAGCCGTCAGGTCATGGTTTACAATATGATTCAACGGCTGGTGGTGGTGTGAATATGGGTGTTAGTGTCGCACCTGTTTATTTTCCTGGATACAATATGTATGAAGTGTTTATTTTTTTTGTTGTTGTAGAATTTCAATTAACGAATTTTGTTTTGTACTCTTTTGTGTTTTGTTAATTTTAGGGATATTTTACGTCGATATCCTCAACAACATGTTCGACAACAAGAACCGAGTGGATATAGTTATTCACAAGGTGGATATGGGTAAAACATATTTTTAATTTAATTTTTTTGTGTGTTTTTAATTTTTTATATAATATTGATGTAATTAAAACTTTTGACATTTAGAGATGAGTATATGAGGAGGATTATCTAATGTTTTGTTTTACATACTTTAAAACGTACGGTTATTTATGAAAACTAATAAAAATGTTTGGATTTACTTAATCTAAATTATTTTTACTTGTAGACAACTTACAATTAAGCTGTTAAGCTTTTAAGCTCTAAATTTTTTTTTCTATCTTAAAACATTTTTGATTTTTAAAATTATTTATTTAAAACATAACTTTTTATGCTAAACACAATCATTACACCTGGTCTACTTTCAAAACTATGTTTTGTAGGTTTTGTACTAGTGTCGGATTTTTCAGTAAAATGAGACATTCTGTCTCTATACATTGTTCCACGTTTTAGTTTTAATTATCGGAGTTAGTTTGAGAAGACAATTCACATCACTTGTAGTCAGATCCTTACAGAACAAGTTTCCAATGATCCAACCTTGTTGATTTCTTGTTTAAACACTGATTTCCATTCTGAGAATCAGAATTTTCATTCTGGGGGCTTTCACTAGACAACATGGAAGATTAGGGTTGAAATTAAAATTAAATGGAAGTTGTTGAGAAATAACAAGTTGTATGGACAAACAACTGTCGTTTGCTACTAGTTGTTGTTACATCTCAGGTTGATTTAAATTTCGGGTTTCGGTTTCTTGAAACCAAATTTCAATTGCAGAAGATTGCTAGATGAAGCTTCTTGATCCCCATCATTGTTAATAGCAGCTTTCATCAGTTAAAACGCATTGATCACGGCTTTGGTGCTAATAAATCCAGAACTCGATCATCGATTTATTATACCGTGTGACGCTAATATTATAGGCTTTGGTAGCATGATAATTCAAAAATACCCAGTTGCTTTCATGGCACACAAGTTCAGCGGTCATGTCTATAAACAAACTTAGAACCTTGCAGCCGTCGTGTCTATAAACTTGCAGTATTTAGGACCTGTATGGAAGGGCACCTCTTTACTGTAATAATTTATCAGTCAAGCTTTAAATGGTTGATGGGATTCCAAGACCTGATGGCAAGATTGATTTTCTGGAGTCTTATTCTGCAGTGTTTTTATTTACATATTAAACACTGGAATGGATCAAACAATTAAAATCATTAATACACGTGCACACCAGAACACGAGCCAGAAGCACGTATATAAATTAAATGTGGATTGTTGCAGGAATGTTTTACATCCATCATCGAGTTTCACAACTGATTTTATTGTTGTCGTATAATTAGTCAGTCCATGGATCCAAATAGCAGATTTCAAAAGTGCTTCACGACCACTGCCAACTCCATGGAACCTCACACAAATAAGTACTATATATGGTGCAAACTAAACCCTTTAAACTTCAGCAAGTGGTGTTAGCAACGCGCAACTTCACTCAAACTGATGCGACAACTCCTACGAATACAACGGCCGATCGGTTATCAAGCCTTCGAGATTGAAGATGTGAAAGGAAAATCGATGGGTATCTACCACGTTTAAAAGACATAAAGCTTTGAAAAAATAATATATTTCTTAACGTATTTTGCCCGGTCTTACGAATCTCAGGGACGAGTCGTTCCCACGATGTAACATTTGATATAATGCTTTATGCGGAAGGGCTTTTCATTTAAAAATTTCTTCATAATTTATTCTTGGTCAACCTTCCTAAAATATATGACTTTCATATATATGTGACTAAAACCACCAATATCTTTTGAACATTCTAATAGTGTCTAATCAATCAATTATTTATATTAATCAATCCTGTGTGTTATTTATTATATGAAAATTTGAGAAAACTAATTTTAGAACTAATTAGTCAACAATGGCGATATGAGAAATATATGAAATACAGAAATACATATTCGATTTTCTATGTATGATACTATTAGTAGAGAATGGGGTTTAGGTGTTAAGTCCCGATCGTTATAGGGCAGGACGAATGGAGGAGTTTCGAGAAAAAGGTTTGGAAAAGGAACAAATCCAAATAAAGAGTTTCATATTCTCATCAAACTAACCGGGCACAACAAATTAGACCATGGGTTTTATCGAGAAAAACAATTAAGTAGTCAAGCCTCGGCAGAGAAGGCAGCTCTCGAAATTGTTGCGGTGGATCCTCTAATTGTTTGTTCCCTATCGCATCGAAGAGCATATTCTCATCAAAGCAATTTCTTATCAAATTAACCGACTAATCTCTACAAACAGTCACATACAAATTCTAGATATATCATTACCGGATCACTCGTTTGAACGGGTAGGCCTATGTAGAACACAAATCTGTACATATATCTATATGTTAAATCAATTAGGAAACAATTAGACCTGAACACTAATTTCAATTTCAAAATAGGCGTTTGGGTTACTGCTACGATGATGTTAATAATCTGACAAGACGATGTAGGTGAACTTGCTTTTGCTTACAAAGTTAAGTGCCTGCATTTTTCTGCTAGCTGTTATCTGAAGGGCAAAAAATACCAACCGAACAACATGTGTTAAGACATATGGTTCGTTTTATGTGGTATATGAGTTTGCGCTAAGAACTCAAGACCCAACTGTGAAAACGATGGATACGAAACAACTCGAGCACATTTTTGAAGGAAATTAGCCTGATCTCCAGTATGATGGTGTGATCGTTTCGGAATAACTCAGTTTATTATTTGCTACTGATATCACTTCTGATGTTCCCTACCCAGAGAATAAGGTTCACTTTATCGGTGTTCACGCGAACAGAAAGTAGGATACTGGTTGACTAATCTCAACAATGTGATTATTTTTACCCGTTGTGTTGGAGCATAATTCAAGAGAAAAACGTGAAATCGACAATGATGTGATAAAGAACTAAAGTTTTCGAAAGTATAATATACAAAAGGTTTAGAGAAAGAGTTAATATTGATGGCATTTCTACGATTCAATAGACTCCTTAAGAATACTACACTAAGCATATAAATTGAACAGCGGGTAATCAATATTAGACCGTAGCACTAGTATTGGTCGTGGGTCTAGAAGCTCCCAACAAGAACCAGTGTACCTGTTACTAGAGTTCAGGGTGAGTTTTGCTTGGAGATAATCAGCTTGAAGTACCATCAGCAACTGAGAATTAAGAATTCTGTTCTTCAAATCATTTAATTTTTTTATCCAGAATGATAATACAATATACAGATTCGAGAAAACTAGATACGAATATTAAAATACTTTTAATATATTTTTCTTTTTTTTAGAAGCGCACCTGGTGGTTATGCATCAGCCGGACACAGTGGAGGATATGGTGTAGGACCACCACCACCACCTCCAAATTATGTAGCTTATGGTGCACCACGACAATCACCCAAAAGGAAACTGCAAGGAACTGCACTATCAGCATTAACACTTTTAGCATTTTTATTCTTTTTAAATCTTTTACAAACTTGTTTGAAAGATCAAATGGTAGCAATGAATCCGACTGTAAGTAACTCAAACTAACTTCCCTTTTATAAAATATATCTTAATAAATATTTAACTTGTGTTCATAGGTTTTGGTTATGACAGCAGGAAACCGGGAACGTAATTTAAATATCGATCAAATTTCATCTATAAATGATGATGATATTTCTTTCGTTGAACATAAATCGTTTCAACATTCTAATAAAAATCGAAGAGAACTAACTAAAGATTACATTAATCAACCAATTACATCTTTAACTTCCCATCAAAATAACAACATAATTGATAACAGTGACGTTAACTATTTATAGCTTTTATTCGTTATGAATTAAGAATTAAAATCTACGATCTTAACTCAACCAGTTCGTTTTATTTAATTTCCTAATATGATAATTAATCTTGACATACATTCGTTATTGTAACACTTTAAAGGTGTCCAAGTGGAACGATTTTCTCATTCTTGACATAATAATAAAGTAAAGGTAACTAAGATAGAAAAAAAAATTTGTCTGAAAATCAAATCGAATAAAGAATAAGAAAATTGTTGGTTTGGAATTTTATTTTAAAATTTTACAGTCTGTAAACTTTTATTAAAATGACAATCATTAAAATTTAGTTAAACTTCCGTTACAATCGTTAAGTATTTACTCAAACTACAGTTTTTTTTTTGCTTAAAACCAGATTTAAAAATCAAATTTAAACAATCTTGAACTTTTGATTTCTTCGATTAATCAAAACATCAACAAACAATCTTAATTTTTTTTTCTTAACTTTAACGATAAAAATAAAAACAAACAAAATTACAACAACATTTTTATCACTTAGTTTTGCAAAAGCTTAAAAAAAGCGAACAAAAAAAAAACTTTTTTCATTATAATTAAGAGACAAAAAAAAACAGTTATCTTTATCTGGAAACGCTTCAAATTAGAAGAAAACAAAAGCGGACAGCGAAAAAAAATCGCATAAATCCTTTTGTTGAGTAATAAAGAAAAAAGCATAAGGAAAGCTAACAAAAAAAAAAATAAATGGGAAACTCCTCTAAACTTTGATGGTGGAATGTTTTTTTGTTTTATTTTGCAATTAACTGTTGTTTGCATTAATGTCAAATTAAAAAAGAATATTAAAATGGATTATAACAGTTTGTGTGATAATTTATTATGAAGGGTAACTCAAATTAGCTTTTCAAAGTTTGTGAATTTTATGTTTGATATGAAATTCTTGTTGGGAAAATAATCTTGATTCCAGTGCAGTTACCTCACTTAATTTAACTCGATTTAAAAGTGAAAGTTGTTGAAATTGGAGTTTATCTGTGAACTTTGTCTTCATGTGATATTGAAATAATTTTCATGTGATGAGAATAATAACTAATAGAGATTCACTGAGTGTGCTAGCCATAGAATGGACAAACTAATTAAATTGAAATCAAAAAATATCTTAAGGCTAATTTGTGACAATTTGATGACTTTTATTAATAGAAGAATATTTATAAAAAATCAAAAAAACTTATTGAAAAATAAAACAAAGTGTTGACCATTAACAGATTTTCTCCGAATAACAAGCTATAAAAAGGCAACCGATTCACCTTCCTACAAACAAGCCATTTTTAACGATACAATTTAAATAAAAGAAAACAGAATTCAAAAAATTTAAATATTTGGCTTACATATAAAAAATATTAATTTTGCATAATTTTCTTAATAGTATAAAAAATAATATTACAAAAGTCAGACAAGTGCGAATAAAATTCGCTCGCCAAGGGTTCCGTGAATGTAAAGATCACAATATCAAAATAATTAATATATAGTTGTGTTAATATATAGTAAATGTCAATCTCATCTAAATTGATCGAAATGATATAAAAAATATTACTTTAGGTTAACTGTTATCCATAGCTGTTTATGGTAGCTAAGGAACGACTCAATTCTGTTAATCAACGACGAAATTTAGGGGGTGGGAGGTGTTAACACTAAAAATAGGACTTTTTGACAATAATTCAAAAACTGTGCATCGCAAAATTAAAAAAAAAATTGTAACTTTTCTTAATTTTGGTGTTCTTTCAAATGACACCCCACTCATGCGCGTCAAAAAACCTTTTTTCCACCCTTCCCCACTCCCATCCCCTAAACACATAAAAATAAATCACTTGAAGTTTCGCTATATTTTTTGTTAAGGGTTTATCAAATTTCCTATCTCTATGATTTGTTTCAAAATTTTCTTTCTGAAGTAACGTATAAGGGGGGGGGGGGGGGGTCAACTTTTTGTTACACTTTTTTGAGAATAATTCAAAAACGGTACATCGCAAAATTCTAATTCATTGCATTCTTTCAAATGACAACTCATGCGGGTCAAAAAACCTTTTTTTTACCTTTCCCCACTCCCATCCCCTAAACGCATAGAAATAAAACCACTTGAGGCTTCGCTATATTTTTCGTTTAAGGTTTATTAAATTTCTTATCTCTATGGTTTTTTCAAATTTTTCTGTTAATCAACGAAAAAACGTATAGGGGGGACCAACTTTTTGTTACACTTTTTCGACAATAATTCAAAAACGGTGCATCGCAAAATTCTAAAAAATATTGTAGTTTTTCTTAATTTTGGTGCTCTTTCAAATCCCCATTTATGCGGGTCAAAATACATTTTTTTCACCCTTCCCCACTCACATCCTCTAAACACATAGAAATAAAATCACTTGAAGCTTCGCTTTATTTTTCGTTACGGGTTTATTAAATTTCCCATCTCTATAATTTTTTTCAAATTTTTCTGTCAATCAACGAAGAAACGTATAGGGGGGACCAATTTTTTGTGGCACTTTTTCGACAATAATTCAAAAACGGTGGATCGCAAATTTCTAAAATAAATTCTAATGTTTCTAAATGACACCTCTAAATGACACCTCACTCATGCGGGTCAAAAAACTTGTTTTTCACTCTTCTCCACTCCCATCGCTTAAACACATAGAAAAGGGGTACCAACTTTTTGTTGCACTTTTCTGAGAATAATTCAAAAACGGTGAATAGCAAAATTTTAAAAAAATTGTAATGTTTCTTAATTTTGGTGTTCTTTCAAATGACACCCCACTTGACCGGGGTTTAAATGACGTTTTTACCCCTTCTCATATTCACCCCCTTAATAAGCATAATTATCAGTATTTGGTACTTTACTATATTTTTCTTTAAAAACTAACTAATTTTTCTATCATTCGAAATACTTTTTAAGATTTTCGATTACTTAGGCTCGGAGCTAATCAAGGAAAGAAAACATACAGAAAACGCTATTATTTAGATTTACACAAAAAATGGTGGGGTGTTAAATTCCAAAATATATTTTTTAAAAATACTTAGGTGAAGCCAGCTCTTTTATTTGATATCCTACTTAACTCGATATAAAAATGTATTGCCTCACATCGTAACCCTGTTAACCAAACGAAATCCATTTTGTTTTTTTTTTCAACCCCTCATCTTGTGTGGACAGATTAGTTTTATACGCATGCCAAATTTCAGGTTCATTTCATTTATATTAATCGAGATAGCCAAAATAATGTGAAAAACACGTTTTACTCTTACTAATAGCGTTCCGTATAAAAAACGGAACCCTAAAAACAGTAAGCCTACATGAAAAATGACAAACAAAATATATTAAATAATTCCAACTTTCCTCAAAATTTCCCAAATTTTCTAAAGAATATTACAAAATCAAAAATTTAAACTTTTTTCAAAATTCCAAAAAATTTTAAAATTATAATACAATCAAATATTTAATTTTTTTTACATAATTCTAAAAATATTCCAAAAATTATAATAAAATCAAAAATTTAAACTTTTCCAAAATTCTAAAATTTTCCAAAAATTATTACAAAATCAACAATTAAAACTTTTTCCAAAATTCCAAAAATATTGATAAATTTTAAACATTTTTTCCGAGATTCCAAAAATTATAATAAAATCAAAAACTCCAACTTTCTTCAAATTTCCAAAAATATTCAAGAGAATATTACAAAATTAAAAATTCAAACTTTTTCTAAATTCCAGAAATTTTTAAAAATTATAATAAATCAAAAATTTATATTTTTTTACAAAATTCTAAACACATTCCAAAAATCAATTAAATATCAAAAATTGAAATCTCAAAATTCCAAAAATATTGCAAAATTTATAACATAATCAAAAATTCAAACTAATTTTCCTACTGTTCCTGTTATTCAGAAGTCGTGGAATCTCGAATCACATAAAAAATTAATCAAGAAACGTCTCCCTAATAATTACAGTTTCTATTAATAAATGACATTCAATCTGCAAAAACTTAATATTTTACAACTGTTCCTATAAGTTGGGAGGAGTTGAAGCTGATGGAACCGTGTTCCATATGTCCAATTTCATGTTCAATTACATTTCATCTCATACGAATATAATTAATTTTATTTTTTCCAAAAAATTGGGCTAAAAAATAAATGAAAATCATTCTTTTGACTCACTTGAAGGTATTTTTTACACACTTATAATACAATAATATAGCACCTGGTCTCACACACCAATGCCGACCATCTAGATTACTCCACATTCAATATTACTACTCGTTATCACTTCTTTACGTTTTTTAAGCAAAAAATATGCATATTTTCTTGTTTCGGCACACTTTTTTTAGACACACTTAGACACCGCCAGACAGACGGGCTATTTTTGCGTTTTTAGAACCGTTATAGAATCGTTATATCGAAAAGATTTTCACTTTTGGCTCGCGATTGTAATACTTAGGTCTTTCGGACCGAAGTTATAACCTAAAATTCATCAATTTAGTATTACGAAAGTTATATTATCTCATAAAAAGTTAAATTAAACGAGCCATTTTGTAGAATGTTATACTCTTTTCCCAATCTTTTTTTTTATTCTTTGCTTATTATTTTTTTATCAAATAAATTTCGTTCCGTTTTTAATTATTCGTAAAAGAAGCGACTAATGTTTGTGTGCACATATTTGCTAAGGCGTTTTACATGTGCGCGGTATGGAGCACATCATTTACATGACATGTATTATGTACAATTTTGTGCAGGGGGATTTGGTAACATGCACAATTAATGCACATTTCGCGCACTTTTTTCAAAATGATTTTATGGGAAATTTTGTACACAAAATGTATGAGCTCACACAAAATGTTTAAAATATTGTATGAGAAAATGTTTAAAAATTTGTTGATTGACGTGTTGCACTCATGCATGTTTCTTAGTTTGAACTCATCTTAAAAGATCTCGTAAACTATAGCTATAGGAGTTTATAACAATGTGGCTACGATGCTGAAATGTGAAGACAGGCTAGAGTAAGCTTTATTTTTTATTATTCACGTTTTGCGTGACCCAGATAAACATGTTCTCTTTTAAACCCAAGATAAACATGTTCTCTTTTAAATTTTCAAATTATTTAACCAACATAATTAACTGTAGCTAATTTTATAAAATAAAATGATGAAATATTAATGAAATTTTTAATTTTATAAAAAATATTATAGATGAGATCGAAATGAATATTATAGATGAAATCGAAACATCTGTTGATGGATATGATTTTGTTGTAATTTCACATCTAATAAAGTCTTATATATGAAGCCTTTGGGCACCACTGTAGCGATTGTCACTCTGAAGAATAATGTCGGTGCGGTATTTGTCCGCTTTGGGTGGCGTTGGGGTGGGCTTTACCAACAAATCCAGAGTTATAATAATAATGTTTAAGACTGAAAAAAACAATAATAAGGAAACAAATTTAATTCCTAGAAGGTTTCGACTTTTTTCATGTATCGTTTTTTTGTTATATTTAATTACTTCGGTCTGAAAGCGCTACGACGTTTTAGGACCCACGGATTCTAAAAAAGCAATAAAAAAATGTATGTGTGTTTGTCGACCGACCGTCCGGCCGTCATTACCTACGTTGCAAGGAACACCGGTGGAAGGATTTCAAAAAATTTTTTTTCTAAAAATGGGTATACTCAAGGGACAGGTCCAAAAGGACGCTGTGTTTGATAACTGTACCGGAAGTGTGTCAAAAAATTATTATGTGTGTCAAAAATAGCAAATTTTCATATTTTTGGCTTAAAAAACGTTCATTTTAAGTGATTACGAGTAGGAACATTAAATTTGGAGAAATCTTGATGGTAGAGATTGGTATGTGAGATCAAAAACTAGATTATTGCATTATAAGTTTGCCAAAAAAATGTTGTCAAGTGTGTCAAAAGAAAAATTTTTATTAATTTTTTTTCCCAATTTTTGGGAAATAAAATTAATTGTTTGTTTGAAATGAAATAACTTCGGTCTGAAAGACCTAAGTATTACATTCATGAGCTCAAAGCGAAATTTTTGCCCCTACTTTTTTGGCATTTCTCGACGGCTTAAGACCTACTGATTCTAAAAAAGCAAAAAAAAAAATTTATATCTGTCTGTCGGCCGGCCGGCCGGCCGCCGTCATTACCTACGCTGCAGGAAAAACCGCAGGAGGGATTTCAAAAATTTTTTTTCTAAAAATAGGTATACTCAAGGGACAGGTCCGAAAGGACGCTGTGTTCGATAGCTGTACCGGAATGGGGTCAAAAAAGTCATTAAGCGTGTCAAAAACAGCAAACTTTCATATTTTCGGCTTAAAAAACGATCATTTTAAGTGATTACGAGTAGGAACATTGAATTTGGAGAAATCTTGATGATAAGGATTGGTATGTGAGATCAGAAAGTAGATTATTGCATGATAAGTTTGTCAAAAAATGTTGTCAAGTGTGTCAAAAGAAAGATTTTTTTACCCAATTTTTGGAAAGATAAAATTAATTGTATGTTTGAAATGATATTTATTATTATTATTGAGAATTATGGCATTATAAGTATGTCAAAAAAATATTGTCAAGTGTGTCAAAAGAAAGAATTCAATTTATTTTTTTACCCAATTTTTGGGAAAAAATAAAATCAATTATTTGTTTGGAATGAAATTTATTATTTTTATTGAGAATTATGTCAGTATAAGTTTGTCAAAAAAATAATGTCAAGTGTGTCAAAAAATGATTTCATTTATTTTTTTACATAATTTTTTGGAAAAAAAATGTAGCTGTTTTTATGACGTAAATGTAATTGAAAATGAAATTAGACATGGACATTTTTGAATTTGTTATAGTTTTTGAAATATTTTTGGAATTTTGAAAAAGTTTGTATATTTGATTTTGCAATAATTTTTGCAATAGTTTTAAAAATTTGGAAAAAGTTTGAATTTTAAAGAATTTTTGGAATATTATTGGAATTTAGAAAATGTTTAAATATTTTATTCTAATTTTTGGAAATTTTTGGAATTTTGAAAAAAGTTTCAATTTTTGATTTTGTTATAATTTTTGCAATATTTTTAGAATTAAAAAAAAATAGAGTATTTGAATTTCATATATATATTTAGAATTTTGAAAAAAATTTCCATTTTTGATTTTGTAAGAATTTTTAGAAAATTTTAAAAATTTTGAAAAATTTAAAATTTTGGATTTTATTATAATTTTTAAAATTTTGAAAAAATTTTGAATTTTTGATTTTGTAATAGTTTTTGCAATATTTTTAGAATTATGGAAAAGTTTGAATTTTTAATAATTTTTGGAATATTATTGAAATTTAGAAAAAGTTTAAATATCTGATTTTATTCTAGTTTTTGGAATTTTGAAAAAAGTTTGATTTTATTTAATTTTTACAATTTTTTTGGAATTTTGAAAGAAATATGAATTTGTGACTTTGTAATATTTTCTCGAAACGCTAAATGAAGAGGTTTTTGAGTAGTTTGCTGAGTGTATCATCTTTTCACTAAATTGTAACGATTGACTATTTCGAATATTTCTGTAAAAGTAGAAATATTCATATCTTTTAAGTAAATTAAGTTAAATAACGAAATTTCTTAATAATTGGCCAATTTGTTTTAACTCAGGCTTTTTTTTATAGAAGGAAGGGATATAAAAGTTTTTATGTTGACGTAAATTAGTCAATAAAATTTTAACGTTTAATTTTAGTTCATTGCTTTCAATACTAATTAATGATACTCTTTGTGTATTACATGCAGAATACAGCTGTTCAAATTTATTGAGTTTAGAAAAGTTGTTTGATCAGATGATATAGGGAAGTTTAAATGTATAATTTTTAAAACGCGAAGGAAATAAGAAAAAGAAAGAAAAATCTGAAAGATTTCACATAGATTTCAAATCAAATTGATCAAAGATCAAATCTATTTCAAACAGTGTACATTGTTAGAGTAGTGTTGTTGTGTTACAAAAAATATTATATTAATAATCAATAAAAGTTTAAATTAAATTTGTTAAATTAACTATTTTTTGGTATTTTTTTATTTTAACAGTGTTAGTTTTTGTTGCATTTTTCTCAGTTTTGTTAAGAATGTTGTTAGCATCAATTTTTGAAATGAAGCAAATAGTCCAAACAAGTTTCAACATTTAGTTGAATATTTCTGGTGTTTGAACTGTGTTGGGTACGCAACAAATCAACCGTTGTTTTACTATTTCGGTTGCTGGAAGGGAATTAAATCGATGGAGGCTAAAAGCAATGCAACGGAAATATGAATTGGTTGACCGAAATTGTGTTAAAAAGCTGAAAATAATTTGATTAAAGTTCTCCGCATGAAAGTAGTGAGAAGTTGCATAAAGTTGGTATATTTAGCTGATTTCTAACAATCGCATACAAATTAAGTTCATCGTCAATATTTAAGCATGTTTGAATAATTTTCAACGCGAAAGATAGATGCATAAAGTAGTATTCGAGGAATTGTTTTTGCCCTGCAAAATGCTACAGTTAACAATTTTAATGATGTCGCAGTATTTTATTGGGGCACTGAGCGATGATTCGGAAGTCGGTGTTAATGAATAATTTAATTATAAAGGAGCATATTATATAGTGTCTATGGACGATACTTCGATAAATGCAATTTGTGACAGTCTGCAATCAGCATGTGTTAAACAGGACTGGATTTAGAAGAGAACAATTTATAATGTAAGCTTTGATATAATTTTTTGATCTGATTTATATAATCTGTTTTGTTAGTGAATTTTTTTCGGTGTTAAAATTTTTTTTTTGTTAGATAAATTTCACTATCGTGTTATCGATGGTTTTTTTTTGATTAGTGTAAATAAGAGATTTTCCAGGGTCACGGCTTGTGATATTATTTTTAAATAGTCCAATTCCTTAGACGTGGCGCCGAACAAACACAAGTTATAGCGGTTGATATACAACCGTTATACAAAATTCAATGCATATTGTTGCGAAATCTGGATTTTTTTTTTGATATTTCTGGTTTTTCTTGATTTTTTTATAATAACCAGATATTGTAATATTTTTGTTTGATATTCTGATGTATCGGTTTTTGCAATATTCTGGATATGTTTGATTTTTTATTTCTTTTTATGAACATATACATATCAATGATTATCTTTGAGATTTTGATTTTTTTCGATGTATTGATATTTTTTTATATATTCTTATTTGATATGTTGTAGTTGTTGTTGCTTTTGGAATTTTCTTTTTTTAAATAATTAATTCACCATTGGTACCTCTAAAAAAAGATCCATGGGGGGCTTAACCCCCTTAACATTTTTCGTTGGTTGTAGGTCACTTCTGTCTTTTGACATGCGATCACCAAGTGGATTTAATTTTTATATTGTTAAATTTCAATTTAGTTTTCCTCCCGAGACTGAATGCAGCTTCACTGGACGAGTGTTTCTGCAAAAGAGAAGGGATGCCTGTCAGTCCTACGGACAGGTAGAATCCCTTCTCCAGCGCTAAGCACTTCTCGATATAAGTGAAGCTGTATCCAGATCTCCACCCTGTTGGGAAGAACCAACTTGCAACCCAATCTCCCTTCAAAAATTTTAATGAACTTAGCAAATCCATCCTACATCGCGTGTCTATAGCAAGATTGGTTTTGTGATGAATCCGGATCTGGAGGCTGGAACTCTATACTGGTCTACTTTCAGAAACGATATTAGCGTTAGTTTTTATATTTTCTTTAGTTTTAGGGATGAAGAAACACAGCATCTGGTTTTTGTTGATAACAGATATTTAGGCTGAATCTTTAAACAGATGCTGAGTTTTCTTTCATCATTCGGGAGGATAATAGAATGTAGATTTTAGGATTTTATTATGGATTTTATTATAAATAAATGCTTTATTTTTTTTTATTAATGTATAATTTTTCTTTGAGATAAATAAATTTAAAATAGACAATTTAACAAGTAAACAAATAAATTATTCTTATAGATAAGCAAATAAATACTTTAAATAAATTATTTAAATAAACAAATATTTACAAATAATTAAATAAATAAATTTCTTAAATAGATGAATAAAATAAATAAATAGTTTTTTTTTAAATAAATGAAAAAATTGATAAATAAAATAAATAGATAAATTTTAATAAATAAATAAATAAAATAGAAAAATTTTAATTAGTAAAAATATAAATAATTAAATTTATGATAGGTATATTTATATTTGATAGTGGGATTTTTCAGTTTTTTTTTGTTTCTTTTAACGTGAATTTTGTATTTTTTTTTTCTAAATTTCTTGTATCATCTCAAACTGTTATTTTTGTAAGTGAATAAGCTATCACTTAAATTGATTTATATTTCATCATACATTTTATAAATGCTAAAAATAACACTAGCACACAAAAAAATTAAATAGAATGTGCATTTGACCAGACCTATCTACGGGTATGTAGTTTGGTCCGCTGAATCCGAATTCGAGGTCAGTTTGACCCCTCCTACACCCTCGAAATTTCGAGAAAAGTAAAAATTTTTTTTTACTTAATTTATGATAAAGGGCAGAAAAATCGTCTAGGAAACATGTATTTTAATAGTCTTAATATGGGATTTAATTTTTATGAAAAAATTTTTATTTTTTCGGCCACAATTGGCATTTTCGTTAAATTTGGCAAAGGCGGTTTTTCGAAGTTATTTCGAAATTTCGAGGGCCAAACTGACCTCGAATTCGGATTCAGTGGACCAAAATACGTACCCGTAGGTAGGTCCGGTCAAATGCACATTCTACTTAATTTCACCGGCACACAAAAAAAATTAAGTTGAATGTGCATTTGACCGGAAATAAAAATTAATTAAATTCCAATTGATCTCCGACCCTAGCGCTATCTTTAAAAAAGTTTTTTAATATTTTTATTTAAAAATTAATTATAAAAACAATAAATTAATTTTTTCAGAGGACTAACTAATCATCTATCAAACAAAAAAAAGTTTGATGAAATCGGTATAGCCGTTCCTGAGCAATTTAATTTCAAAGTTACATCGGATTAGCAGCATTTTCATTTTTCATGCATGTTGGGGTGCCCCTTTGCTCAAACTATGAACTTTAAAAAAATTTTAAAATAAGTTATATTTTTTATTTTGTCCATACTACTTACATGTCAAGTTTCAGGAAAATCAAAAATGGTCAAGTTCAAATTTCGACTTTTTCACCTGCGTAGATCACGTTCTTCATCTCTTTTGCCTTTCTAAAACATGTAAACAGTTGAAATCGGGTGAGCCGTTCTCCTGAAATTTGATTTCAAAGCTACTTGAAGCCATTTGAACTGCCAGAAACCTTTCGGCCACCCAGTTTTCAAATTAAACATTTGAACAATTTAAAAAAAAATCATTTTTTATTTCACTTACATTCCTTGTTTGCTAAGTATGAAGTCGATTCAAAATTATCTGGTTCAAATTTCAACTTTTCGGTCGTCCAGATTCTAGAACACTCAAACAAGTATGTCAACTACCTAAAAATCATCAACTGTTGATTCAGTACTCCTGATGAATGTGTTAAAGTGCGTTTTTTATTAATGTGGGACTTCTTGGGGACAATTGAAAGACTCTTTTGCACATTAGCAAAATTTCCTCGTGCGAGAGTTGAACATGGGTCATCTAGGTCAGCAACATTTATATTTATAGCATTCTTATTTTCATTGCAAATTATATCTAAATATTTTTTGCTACTTAATTTGCATTCAAACTTGTACAAATTTTAAAGCAAAAATAAAAACAAATTCAATTTAAGTTTGAAGCATTTATTATATCATGTCTTTAACTCTGATCGTTTATCATAAGAAAATTTTCTGTTCAGTTTTCGTCAACAGAGCACATCTCTTCAATAAAAGTAATAATTATAATAAAATAATAATAATAAATGTGGTTAAAATGAATTACGTGACATGCATTTGATTGCAGAAATTTAACACTAACCATGTAGATATACCACAAAATTTGTAAAAAAAATGCAACAGTCTAATAATTTTTATAATAACTTAATTAAGATCTTTGAATATGATTTGTGGAAAAAAATTATTTCAATAATATAAATGTAAAAATATTACATTATGATGCTAGGACGTAAAGCTAAAGATTTTGGACGGATGTGGAGTTTGCAAATCGAGGCGCTAGCCGAGATTTGCACCCACATTAAGTCCAAAATAGCTTACGTCCGTGCATCATATACTATTTTTTATTCGCCGCAAGCAAAATATTTTAAGAAAAGTTGTTTATTCTAAATTAAAATTATAAATTTTCATAAATTTTAAAATAAAAATATGTGGAACAAGTAACCTTTGAAAAAATATTTAATATTTTTTCCAAATTCTATGACAACAGATGATAACAACTATTTTAATTGGATAATGAAATTTTGAATTTGCGGGTTGCTTTGATAAAAAAATTTATTTTTCATAGAATTTAAACAAATACAAATGCTTTTTACTTTTTTGGACGTAGCTATGACGACAAAATAAATAGTTGAAAAGTGATACTTTAAAGCCGCAAATCACAGTAATAAAGTAACACTTTAATATATAGGCGAATAAAAAATTACTTAATATTCTATGACATTTCATATTCTAACCACTAATCTTCTCACTTCGTCTTTGATATATCTCACTAAACTTATATAAATATAAGAAAACTATTTTTTTTTTCTCACAACAAATTTTTATTTGTGTTAGTTTAGTTTAGAAATAATTTTTTTATTTTGAGTTGAAGAAGATAAACTTTATGAATATTTAATACTTGAGAAATGAATGATAATTTGATAATTTAGAAGGAAAAGTAAACTGAAAATAAAATTTAAGAAAAAGATTTGGTTGAATAATTGTATTTAACTAAATTGTACGAGAAAATAATTTAAAAATAAAATTGGTACACATTTTGCAGTACTCTGGTACATAAGAAATTATAGAAACAATTGGCCAGTCTCAATTAATTACCATACCACAAATAACGTTCGTTATCAGTAATTTTACTGTAGTCGCTTTTTTGTTTTTATTGTTCTATCTTGAATAAACATTACAATGATTTATCCTTTATTTTAAACAATATTCTTCATTACACTAATTTAACGTAAATAGCAACATAAATTTTAAATATAATTATATAAATTTAATATGTATATGAGCAATTTCACGAAGATTCAACATCGTTTTGACTTGACCCCTTTTAATTTTGATTATTTTTTGTTTATGGATAGTCTTGGATAAATAAAAAATACGAGTTCTCTTAGAATTTGTTTTTTCGACCAGGGGTCTTCACAGGGTACCCCTCAATTTTTTGTTATTTTGTGATGTGAGTGCATTTTGACGAGCGATTGTAGAAAAACTACTGAATCGATTTTCATAAATGATATGTCGTTGAATAGGTATTAAAACAAAGTTTTTAAAAATGTACACTGTTATTTTTTTGAAATAATTTTTAACGGTGTAACATAAGAAAAAAACGGTGTAATTGAAAAAAAGATGGCATAGCCTCTTTTTTTTTTTTTTTTTAAACAAAATTGAAGCTTATTTTATATCTAACAACTTGTGAAAGTTTAGGACACGCGTTATTTTTGGTTTTAAAGATAAAATTCGTTGTGCATATGACTGTCGGGAATCAGTTTTTTTTGTTCTGAAGGAAAATTATAAAAATGGCGTTATAAACTAAGAGATTTTTTTTTATGTTAAATATCAAATATTTTATTATTAGATGAACTTTTTAAAATATTATAAAAATTATATATGTAGTACAATAAATAAAAAAAACTTTTTAAAAAAAAATAGAACCGACTTCGGAAAAAACAAAAGAGGCACAAAAAAGTGAAAAATAACTCAATTGTTGCTTTTAGAAACAAAAATACGTTACATTTTGATTAATTTAATTTAATTATACCTTACTATAGACAAAAAAATTACGCTATTATACAAAGTTACTATATTAAAATAGTCACTTTTTATTATAATTATTATAGTAATTATAGTTGTTATAGTAGTTATTATATTTAAAAAGTTATTTGTAGTACAAAACTGTTGGAAATCGGTGCCAAAGCCGAGACATATTAGTCGGTTTTTCGTCAATGTGGCACCGACTTCGAACAGTTTTGTACTACAAATAACTTTTTAAATATAATAACTACTATAACAACTATAATTACTATAATAATTATAATAAAAAGTGACTATTTTAATATAGTAACTTTGTATAATAGCGTAATTTTTTTGTCTATAGTAAGGTGTAATTAAATTAAATTAATCAAAATGTAACGTATTTTTGTTTCTAAAAGCAACAATTGAGTTATTTTTCACTTTTTTGTGCCTCTTTTGTTTTTTCCGAAGTCGGTTCTATTTTTTTTTAAAAAGTTTTTTTATTTTTTTATTTTTAGTGTAGTTATAAAGCAAATGTCGGCTAGAAAGCGTTCTAAAAGTAATAACTTCAAATGCTGGAAAAACTTTCATCAGTGACAATCTATTAATTATGGTTTTGCGATTTTTTGCACAAACGGCATACATATTTCCCGTGATAGAAAATTATTTACGATAACCTTGCCAAGTATAGCAATATAATACTGCCCAAAATATCCAAACAGATTAATATGTTTTGACGAAATCCGTGAAAATGCATTAAAAATATGGTTTTTTCTAATTTTCAGAATAACGGTATTTTTCACATCAAAGAAACAATTATGAGACCCTCTGGGAATGAACTCAAATAGAATAAAATTTAAATCATCTAAATCGAACGAGCCGTTTTTGAGAAATCGGTTTACTACATATAAAAAAACCTACAGTGAAACACAGAACCTCCTACTTTTTTGAAGTCGGTTAAAAAGTAACTATTTTAATATAGTAACTTTTTTAATATCGTAATTTTTTTGTCTATAGTAAAGCATAATTAAATTAAATTAATCAAAATGTAACGTATTTTTGTCTATAAAAACCATAATTGAGTTATTTTTCACTTGTTTGTGCCTCTTTTGTTTTTTCTGAAGTCGGTTCGGTTCTATTTCTTTTCAAAATGGTTTTTTAATTTTTTTATTTTTAGTGAAGTCATAAAGCAAATATCGGCTAGAAAGCGTTTTAAAAGTAATAACTTCAAATACCGGAAAAGCTTTCATCAGTGACAATCTATTAATTATGGTTTTATGATTTTTTGCACAAACGGCATACACATTACCCGTGATAGAAAATTATTAACGATAACCTCGACAAGTATAGCAATATAAAACTGCCCACAACAAACAAACAGAATAATATGTTTTGACGAAATCAACGAAAATGCATAAAAAATATGGTTTTTTCCAATTTTCTGAATAACGGTATTTTTCACATCATAAAAAAAAATTATGGGACCCTCTGTGAATAAACCCAAATAGAACACAATTTAAATCATCCAAATCGAACGAGCCGTTTTTGAGAAATCGGTGTACATACATAAAAAAAAACCTTACAGTGAAACACAGAACCTCCTTCTTTTTGGAAGTCGGTTAAAAATAAAGGAAATAAAGTAAAGGATTGTTTTTCAACATTAAATTACAAATATTTTATTATTGAATAAACTTTTTAAAATATCATAAAAATTATATATGTGAAAATAAATATAGTTATTAAAAATTATTTACTTATTTTACATTCAAAAGTTTCTTTTGAGTTGGAAAACATTTTTGCATTTATTGTCTTAGTATCTACTGGTACAAAAGAATGAAATTTTTGAGTTCCACTTATAGTAATCGCATTTTTATATCGAGTTTGTAATTTTTCTTTTGTTAATTGATATTCATTTTTATCGGCGTATCCATAGCTCATGGTAGATTCCCATTTTAAAGCCCATCGAAAAGTTTTTTTGGTGTATCAATAATATTATCTTCGCTCGCCATACTATAACGGTGTGCAGCACGCTTCAGTGTACCACCAATTCCATCACAAGGTCCCTTTCCATGGCTGGTAGCATGAAAATGCCATTCAGCGTCAACCTTAAAGTCTTCTTTATGGTGGCTTCATCTTTTAAACTTGTTTTCTTATGTAACACCGTTCTACGACATATCATTTGTATTGTTATTATAATTATATTATTATGTTTAAAAATATAATACAGTAAACTCGTTTTTAAAGTACGGTCAAGGGACCGACGTAAGCGTACGTTATACACCATGGTACGTTATATCCATAAAAATTAAAAAAGCATAAGCAAATTTGCCTGTTATTCTCATTATACCATTGTATTTCATATTAAATTATTTACTACATGTTAATTGATATAAAACCGATCACAAAAAATAGGAACATATAGTTTAAAAACAATTCATTATCATAAAATAGTTATGTTAAAACTAATCAAACCAACGCTACATAAACATATGAATGTATGTTAATATTTTTGGATGAGAATGTCTGAATATTGACAATTTTTTTACTGAAAAATAATCAGTAATTTTCTGTTGTTTAAGGCAAAGTTGAATAATATTTTCCACTTTAATTACAATTTGGTCGTCAATTTGCATTTGATTAAATCCGGGCTGCAAACCTGATCAGCAAGCGCGTAGCGTACGGATTTAACCCCGCAGTTGCGTAGTTTATTCAAAACTTTCTCACCGACCAATACATTTCGGTATCCATTGATGGCTTTTCTTCTGCGTCTAAATTAACTAACGCTGATGTACCACAAGGTTTAGTTTTGTCACCACTTTATTTTTAATTTTTTACTTTTAAATTAAAATCACCAGCAACCCAATAAATAATTTTTCAGATGATAGTACACTGTACAAGTAATTTGTTTTCCTATCTTTAAAAGGGAAAAGGCATGAACGAATAAAGCCCGCCCGGAGAGACTCTGCCATAAATGTAAATGATAGCCTGAAAGTTTCCAATTGGGGTGACTGAAATATGTTCAATTTTAACTCAACCAAAACATGACTATTGATTGTTGCCAGATCAACGACCGAGTTTGCCAAAGATATTTCGATTATTGTGTTTCGATTAAAATGTCGCAAAATTTTGCTGAACTTGACTGAAATTGCTTTTTAAAAAGTTCATTTAATAATAAAATATTTGATATTTAACATAAAAAAAAAATCTGAATCTAAAAATCGCCATTTTTATAATTTTCCTTCAGAAAAAAAAAAACTGATTCCCGACAGTCATATGCACAACGAATTTTATTTCTAAAACAAAAAATGATGCTAGTCCTAAACTTTCACAAGTTGTTAGATATAAAATAAGCTTCAATTTTGTTTAAAAAAAAAAAAAAAAAAGAGGCTATGCCATCTTTTTTTCAATTACACCGTTTTTTTCTTATGTTATGTAATGAAATCGATTTTAAATATAAAAAGAAATAATAATGCGATGAGATTTTCTTCCAAATTTTGGGTTGCGAGCATCTCGTGGCTCCACTGTACTATCATTAATGGTAGTACGAATGATCCACCCTATGTTAATTGTTTTATGACCCCGACTGGATTTGTTTTTTTTTCTCTTTGCCGTTAAAAATCAATTTTAATAGGTTGACTTGAGTTTGGAAGTCAGTTTTTCTTGAATTGTGAAAGTGAACAGTTGGTGTTGATTAATGGAAAGTCAGTGAAATTGCTAATATAATTAAAATCAGTGAAATTGCATAAATAAATTACAAGACTATTCGGCCCTAATTGATAATTCATCTAGAAACGGTAAGCAATGTTACTAATTATGGAATTTTGAGTAGATTTAAATACGTTCTTTAAACAAAACGTTGAGTTTCTTTTTATAATATTAATGGCTCAAACTGTAATTTAAATTGCGAAAGAGCCTTGACAATATCGCGTATAAAAAGAGGTAGTTATACGAGTGGCATGACTGTTATTCTTAATTTATGAGTAACCGGAAATTTTTTTTTGAAAAAAATAAAATAAAATTGACGAATGGAAATTGTATGTTGGAATAGGATTTATAGAAGGTGATGGTTGTTGAATTGACTTCTAATTTAACTAATACGTTGAACATATGTTTTGTTTTAACCAGCATTCTTTGTACTAGAGTTATTTGTTCTCTTTAACCTTCAGATCGTTATATGGCCCAAATGCAGTTGCTGTAATTCATATTATACAAAAAAAGGATTTATCCATTACACAGTTTCCGACTACGCTATGGCTTGGCTTTGAACGTATTTGATACGAATTTTATCGTTTATTGCAATTCAAAATAGCGAAATTCAAGTGCTGATTTATTTAAAATATATGGAAATCCATATCATGAATGTGGAATATCAATATAAATGTAATTAATTAAATAGTTATGAAGGGACCAACAATTTGTTAATTTTTGAAATTCTAATATTATGAATTTAAAATATAAATCAAGGAAATATAGTTTCTCGATTCGAGTATCCTATAAATTTATCATTGATGAAATTGTTAACCTTTTTAAATTTAGATTAGATTTGTGAATATATCTACTTTTTTTTAAGCATGATATTAAAAAACATTCTAAATATAAGAATACATTTATTACAAAACGTAATTTTTTTTTCTTTTCTAAAGCTGAGCATAATTTTAGTATAATTAAGAAAGTAGTGATTAACATTTGAGTTGTTGATAGAATAATATGCTCAAAATCTTTATAAAATAAATTTGAGCCAAGTACAATTATTCATAATCTGAGACAAACTAGTGGATGTAATTTCTGGATTTGAGAATAAAAGCAATCGTTTTGTAACACACTGGAAATCTATTTGAGACTAGCAATGCATGTTAAAAACGCTTCCAAATTATTTTATTAAGAATAATATTTAAATTTCTTAAACAACCATTCTGAAAATAAGTGAAAATAATAGACGACATTATAAATTTTTGAAAAATTTATTTATAATAATAAAAAAGAATTCTGGAAATAAAGAAAATATTTCTTCAATATGTGTTAAAAATTGGTTAAAAGTTAGTATTATTGTTATTGTTTAAGTTAAAAGTTCATCAATTTGTATGAATAAATTAATCGTAACAAAATAATAATACATAATAAATAATAATAATATAATTATTCATTAAAATAGTTGTCATATTTGGCATAATTTTAAAATAAATTTTAAATAAAATTGTTGATTCTCTTTTATTAGATTTAACATAAATGTCAAATTTTAAAAAAATTACTTAAAAAAATATATTAAATTTTATATTAGAAAATTTTTTTTGGTAATAATTATTACTTTTGCCTAAATATTTATTATATGTATTAATTATCATATCTTTTATTATTATAAAAAAGGAAGTTTTGCAAACAATTTTCCCTTTTGCGTTCTCCGCAATGTTGTTAACTTAATCTTGTTAACCTATCCTTGTTTGATGTTTAATCAGGATGGAATTTATAGCTTTCAAAAAATCTGGCCACTTTGTGATGAGCAGCGTACCCGTGTTTTAATGCAAATCTTCGAAATTAAGTCTGTAATCGGGCCCTGATACGGAGCCACGTATGTAATTGATTCACTTCGTGAATCGGATTGGACTTTTATCACTTTGTTTCTGTTCAATATACTGTTAAAACTATACAAATCACAAGCACATCTGATATTCCATCGTTTTTATAGTGGGAAAAAAATAAAAATTAAAGCAAAGGAGATCACTCCCGCCATCCGGAATGTCCCTACACGGATCTTAAATTTTGGAAATCTCTTATTATTCTTCAATTAGCCTATCATTCTAAAAACTAAGTTGAACCACATAAAAAAATTAAATTCCAATACTAATATAAAATTAGAAAAATACCTTATTTTAAACTGTTGATTCTGTTTCCACCAGTTGCAATACCATGCTCCAAAGTTTTTGAATTTTGATCTGGATAAGCAGAGATATTATTTCGGATACCAAGTGAACTTCTTTAAACCAATATTTGCTTAATTCCTGATTTGAAATATTAGAATATCCATTTGAGACTACGGCACCACTACTATTGTTGTTATTATTATTCAAAACATTGACATCTTTTTGATAATCCAAATTTGTATTATATATTGGAAAAAACATCTGGTGTCGCATGATGAAACATTTTCATCAATGTTAACTTCTTATAAAGTGGACAATTACAAGTCACAACTGGCCATAATAAATCTTTTTATTGTATTCTTATTAATGTTTACAACCATAATAACAATAATAATTTCATTTCAAATTATAAATTTGACTTATATTTTTAGTATTTGATGTTTTTATTATTACACATCACATTAATTAGCAATTAATTTAAAAGAGCCAACACATATATTAACACCTTAATGAATCTACTGAATTTTTCTAAAATCAACTCTGAAAATATTTGTTTGAAGCACAAATATGGAATGACCTCTCAAAATTGGAAAAATGTGATTTTTGCTTTTTTACATCTCATGATGTCAAAACAAATCGGGTAATATTGAAAATTCAGCAAAGATTAATAACGACAACGACATCTGTTCGTTAGAATTGGAAATAAAATTGAGTACGTTCGTTTGCTTTTTATAGTATATTCAAAATTCAACTAGCAGTTAAGTTTTAGAAAATTTTAAAATTATTATTAATGTAAAAATGAACGGAAACTAATGAAATACATTTCTATTGAATTGAAAACAAAGAGGAATTTGGTTTTATTATTGTTTTGCGATTATTGCGATCGTTACAAGTCAACCCTATAATAGAAATAATAGTAGTTTTAAATTCAAAATAAATTTCCAGACAGTTTATTTAACTTACTGGTTTAATTTTATTCGAAGAAATATAAATTTAAATATACAACTCTAAATTAGTACTGCTTCCTTGTATACCCTGATGTATCGTCTGTATAATAATAAAATATAACTGTCAGTATTTGAATTTTTTTATTTAAAATTGAATATTTTTACCTGAAGATCATGAATTCGACGGTGTTTTCACCCTTAAAATATTCCTCCTCGGCTTCTCAATCGTCTTGAACATTTGCTATAGTTATTGTAGAGATAACCAAATAGAAACTTACTATGGTTACTCGGCAGCTTGCAATAAAACACCTGTAAATGAACAAAAAAATTCATTTTCATTTTGTTTTAATTACAAATTGAAGATACGATACGAAAAATTCAAATGTAGAACAAATTTGATGATCAGTGGTTTCATTGCGGATCCGCAAAATTAAGGATCTTTCACTACTTCTGCACTTGGACCGAATATTGTTGCCTGATTCAGTAGCTCGCCAGAAAACTTAAAGTTATAAGTTTCACTTTGTGACAAACAGTTTTATGAGTTTTTTAAAATGAATAAATAATATTAATAAAATAATAATGTAACATTTAGCTCACCATAAATAATTTTTAAAAGCACTGAATTATTTGACAAAATTTTCACAATAAAAATTCACAGTAGAATACACTTAATTATTTAAATCTAATTTTCAATATATTTTTTTACAATATTGAACTCTGTAAACTACTTTTGTTATTTTTCACAGTTCTATTCAAACCCTTTACTCCATTAAACTCAAACACGATATGAACCTAACAATGGTATAGATAAATAAAACAACTAAACAGCATTGATCATAATATTTACATATATTTGTTTAGCCTCTACTCATGAAAATTGTTCTCAAATCAACTTAACAAAATTGTTTACAATATATCACTCAATTCTCTACTTGAGTATGAGAAACAAAACTGTCGACAAATTGTTGATTAGAACCCATTATTGATTTTATTTTACATAAATGAAGATTAACTAAACACAGTTTTTGAATTCATATATTTTTGATTGTAGAATTATATACAAGCGTTCATGAAACATGAACATTTCTATATTCTCCACTTGAGTATGTGACGCACGGTCTTCCTCAACTATCATCAAGAAATATTCAATAATTAAAACTAAAATTTCTACCGTTGGCTGAATATAGTTCAATGGCCAACATCTAGCCTCTTGGTTAGTAATGTATCAGTGGTATTGTCAAGAACTGGGGACTGGAGTACGAAGGGTTGTCACAACTAAAGATCACAATTTAAAATACAGTTACAAATTAACAAAAATTAATCCCGTCATGCGTCACATTAATATTATATTGCTTTATAATAGATTATTGATCATAATTAAATTATATAGGAATATGACAATTGCCAAAATTAATGGCAGTATGCACCAAGTCATAAGTTGAACTGTTTATTGTTTATGTAATTTTAAAAGTTAGTTTAAAATTAAATTCACTTCTCAACTACTTCTATTTTATAATGATCTATTAACTATTTGCAATTTGCATGTTAAAAACATTTGATACATTGAAATTCTCATATTGAGTTAAATCGCTTTTAAATTTGAGAAATTGAGTTAAAAAATAGTATATTAAGAAACTAGTTTCATAATCGACGATTTTATCGCACGCAATCTGTTTAGAAAACGACCCGCGCAGCGGGGAGTTTTCTAAAGGATAAGTGCGATAAACCGTCTTATGAAACTAGTTTTTTATACTATTTTTTCTATTTTGCATTTTTTGTCTTGAAATTTAAAAAAATATTTTTATGTTTTAATGTTTTAAAGAAAATTTCTAAAAATTTCAATTCAAAATAGTAAGCTCTGCGTTTCATCATATTTCTATATGTTTTTTTTGTTGCAAAACTAGCTTTCATAAAATGTGTATTTTATTAAATTATAGTCAATTTGATATTTTGTTATTATTACTAATTATTTTAATTAATTAAAATATTTAACACTAATTTAGATTATTTTTTAATAAAAAGATTAATTAATAAGAATAATTTTATTTATATAATTATTCGTTTTAACTTTCACTGACGTTTGTATGACCAATGTGACCAACCTTGAAAAACAAAACTTTGCGTATCTTAATGAAGGCCATTTCGATACGCATTTGGGTATCGAAATGACTTTATTTTAGATGCAAAATAGAAAAAAATGTTAATGCAATTTTCTCAAAATAAAACTATATTAGAAATACATTATCAAGAATTGGTTTTTTCTACAAATGATTGTAAATATTTAAATGGAAATGAGAATAAACATTGGACAATATCATCGATTTATTGAAATTCTATTTTGAAGCGCACCTTATTATTGTTGTTTATTTTAATAATCGATTATTTTTTTTTGTATAAACAAAAGCAACATTTCTTTAAATGTAAATTTGAAATAAAAACTAACCGTTGGAGCATAGTTGAAGACTAATACCTTTAGTCTTTTTTTATTACAATTTCTTGTTTAACGGTCCATTTAGTAATTGCGAGGTCATGTATTTTCAGGTGATTTATTAGGGCGGTTGGTGTTTGATCCTGTACATCCTATAACCTTTGAACCTTTAGTAAAAACCGCTTCTTTTTGGTTGTCTACCGTTTTAAAATGAGACCAAACATTTTATTTCTTTTATCGATACGTTTTGAGGTTATGCTTCGAAAAGCTATCGTTTAAAATTTATAAATTTTTCGGTTGCAAATGTTGTAAAATATTACCTGTCTGTTTAGTGACTTTAATCTTATTTTTGAATTTCGGAAAGAAAATTCAAACCTTTTCACAGAGCGAAATGTTTGCATATATTATTCGTTATAATCTTAACTTATTCTAAAATTAGGTATATTTGGCTCCTGGATTAAACAAATTCATAAATTGTGATTTTAGTAGTCCTATTCTTTGGTTAATGAAATAATCTTATACTATGCCTGTTAATCCTAGAATAAATTTTTTTGGAGGAGTAAATCCTAAATTATGCTTAACCTTTGCGTTCTATGATTAAGTAAGCATAAGTTTTGCAATAATAGTTCCTAGCTCAAGCAAAGCCAGTAAGAAGTTGCGAGGATATACGAACAGTTTCTTAAATAATTATTTAACTTGTGAACTAACTAATGAAAATGTTTTATTTTTTTTTCTAACAAATTTTCACTGAACAGTTTCTGGGCAAGCAAAGAAAAAAAAAAAAAATCACCAAATGTGACTGAATGGCAGAACGTTTATCCAAAAGTTTTCATAAGGTCTGAATTATTCTGCGGCTTTATGCATAAATTATTCATACTTGTGTTAGTGAAAAAAATCTTCTTATTATTCCGAAATCACTAAATATTAAATCCCGATAATATTTATACTTTTGTTAATATACCTATAACGATCATAATTGGAGAATGGACTCCTTCGTAATTTTAAAAGTGTTTTTATTGGCCTATATATTACAGTTTAACGTTATTATTGTGATTTGCGGACGTAAAGTGTTACTTTTCAGCGACATTTTGGTTGTCATGGTAACGTCCAGAAAGGTGAAAAACATTTTAATCTGTATAAATTATATAAAAAAAAAAAATCAAAGCAACCCAATTCGAAATTTCATTATCCAATCAAAGGATATATTATTTTATCTAAACAAATAGAAACATTGACAACCTTTAAAGGGGATAAAATGAAAGTGATTCAAATATTTTTATTATGATATTTACACAATTTCTGACTAAAACAATTTGTTTAAAATAGTTTATTCAGTTTAATTAAATTAAATTCTTCACATATAATATATTAATTGGCAAATAAATCGATTTTATTAAATTTCTTTTTTAAAATGCATTTTGCAGTTATAAATTAGTATTAAAATTTATTTTTTTTTTATAAAAATTAAAGGTGCAATTAGAACAATTTTGAAAAACCATTGACTTGGTGCTTACATCATCCATTTCTGAGTTATCTGCAGTTATTAACTCACCCAGTACTGGTGAAAGTTACAGTGCGTGATGGAATGAGATTGGTGTCAATTGATAGATTTTCCTTGTTTATTGTTGAATATGAATCAAAAGTATTGATAGCCGTTGAAGTAGAAGGGTGAACTTATAGCTTTAGTTTCGCGCTATAGATAGTAATAATAAGTAATAGTAATTGTTATTTAATATATAGCTTGTAATTCGCACTATATATTATAGCTAGATGATTTCGATATTCTTCCTAAGTTATTTGATCAAATTTTAAATATTCCCACAGCTAGTTATTCTCACTTATAAATTCATAAAGATTTTGTCAAACCTTCTACTCTATTTAGAGCTTCTGTATAATATAGGTATAAAATCACAAACAAATCCAAATTCGATTTACATAATAGCAATGACAATTGTTAATAAATTATTTAACTTATTTTCCCTTTGTATAATAATTTTGATATAAGCAACGCATTTGTTTGTTTACAAGAAGTTGAATTTGATAACTCTTCGTTAAAGTTCATAGAGAAATCAACGATCAGAAATTGGAAAATATTTCGTATAAATTGTAAATTAGTAATACGCAAATTTTTCACACATAATGTAAATATTTAATTGAAATCCGTAAAATAGTATATACAATTTTCAGCATTTAAAACGTAAATGATTATAATATTTCTTTAATATTAATTTAAGTAATCATGAATATCAATTAATTAATTTTTTATAGCAACAGAGAAAATAAAAACTGAATAAGGAAAATCAAATATTTTTCTTGAAAAACGAAACTTAAACTAAACTTTTTGTTTTTCGTTTTCTTAACTACTAGATTAAAATTTTAAATTGAAATTTTTTAGTTTTAACATACGCCACAAACTTACGAGGGTCCTTAATTCATGTGGTTGATTTGCTTGTTTTGTTTTATCCAGTCGTTCTCTCCCCAAATATCTTTTCCCTTTTTAAATTTTATCTTGTCTGCTCATCTGATGTTAGTATAGGTAAGGCACCATTAGTAAATAATTATCCACGACCAATTCCACCTCTGGCTAGAGCAGCCGAAGACAAAAATAGCAGCAGACGTGTGCCCGAAAGCAAATGGTTAATTTTTTTTTCAAATCATTTTCTTTTTCGTTTTTGAATACTTTAAAACGAAGTAATTAATACCAACTATACTACAGTTACACCGTTAAAAATTATTTCAAAAAATTAACAGTGTACATTTTTAAAAACTTTGTTTTAATACCTATTCAACGACATATCATTTATGAAAATCGATTCAGTAGTTTTTCTACAATCGCTCGTCAAAATACACTCACATCACAAAATAACAAAAAATTGAGGGGCACCCTGTGAAGACCCCTGGTCGAAAAAAAAAATTCTAAGAGAACTTGTATTTTTTATTTATGAAAGACTATCTATAAACAAAAAATAATCAAAATTAAAAGGGGTCAAGTCAAAATTTCCCAAAAATTTGCTGAACTTGCGTGAAATTGCTCATATGTAACATTATTCGTTAAAGTTTTCTTTTGTTTTTGTATGTTTCTAATGGTTGTGATTTGATTGAAAGTGTTAGAAGTTATTTTGTATCTGAGGCGGAGACGTCGACCGTTGTCTTGATGTTCAGTTGTACTGTGAGTGGAATATGCAAAATTTATTCAAAATTCATTAATTATGGAGATTGTTACTAAAAAAGCGTTTTACAAACGATTAATTGATTTTATTTTAAATTTTTTATTTAAGAAAAAAAATGGAAAAAGTTGTGCGTGGAGTCACTCCGCGCCGAAGAAGTAAAACTTCGTAGTGTGGCAATAAAAACATACTACATTCTTTTAAAAGTCATTAATTAAAATTTGGGATGTTTTCCCGTATTCCCGTATTCGAATTTGGGAAATTTGGGAATTTTGGGAATTTTGGGAAATTTTGGAAATTCGGGAAATTTGGGAAATTTAGGGTGATTTGGGAAATTTGGGAAATTTTGGGAAATTTCGGAAATTTTGGAATTTTAAGATATTTGGGAATTTTAAGAAATTTGGGAAATTTTGAAAATATGGGAAATTTTGCGAAATTTGGGAAACTTGAGAAATTTAGGAAATTTTGGCAATTTGGGATATGGTTTCTTTAATTTCTAATCAATAGAAAATAAAAAAATTAGTGAAGGAATTGTAATAAAATTTTATTTTTCAGGTTGTCAAGGGTGTCAAAGGTGTCAAGGTGTCAAGGGTGTCAAGGGTGTCAAAGAATAATTAAATGATTTATTAATTTCTGTGTAGATAATAACGGAGAGAAACGGTTTATATTTCATCGAGTCATAAACAGTTTGAGTGTAACGTTAGACATAGTGTAGCGTCAGACAGAGTGTAGCGCAAACAATTTTATGTTTTTAACGCAACATTTTTTGGAAGTCGCATTAGAAGTTTTACTTCAAAAAGAAAAAAAGATGAAGAAACAAATTTTTTGGTTTTAAAATTAAACGTAAAAATAAATATTTTGATCCCAAAAAATTACAGCGTATTAAGGACATAATAAGGTAAGTTTTTACCAAATTGTGTGAAAAAAAATATTTTTGTGGGAGGAAAAAATTAAAAACGAAAAAATCTTTTTTTCTCGGCTTATTCTATTTTCACGGCAAATTTTAGGTTATGTGAAAAAATTTCCGATATAAAATTTATAGACCTTTTTATTACCTACAACTTTTACTTTAAACTTTTTCTGGTCTAGTTTCTCTGAAAATCGTGAAAAACAATTTTCTACCCCTAAAAGCTCACCCATTCATCCTCGTAGCTCGGATCACCTTTAATTTATGTTTCCCATCATTTGCGCAGTATTTTCTTCCTTATCCAAAAGTTGTCATGCTGTTACTAATTTTTTCCTTACAAAAAGCCTTTTTCACTGGTCTAGAATGAATGAGGAAATGTTTATTTTTACAACAAGGAAAAAGTTAGTTTGACATTTAGAGAAATTATTTGACAGAATTATTAGAATCAGACCAATATTTTATCATTCAAAAACCTTCTAGGTATTGACTTTGTTAAAGTTATACGTTCTAACTGTATACATTGTGTAACGACACATTTTTACAAATAATTGAATTAGTTTTTATACTGACCTTCGAGTATACATTTAATATGACCTCGACCGTATATGTTTTACCGTTAAACACAATAATGAAATAACGTAGATCGGGTTTTATTTTTCGAATATCGAATTTAATTTGAAACAAAATTTAATGAACAGAAGGAGAAAATGAGATATTGTAGTTTAAATATCCTCCATGATGTCAACAAACAAAACGTCAATTGATTTGTAGGCGAGGAAATAAAGCACAAAAATCGGCCAATCCTAAGCAAATTGGCAGAGCAAGATGGATCGAGATGCGGTTTGTTGCATTCGATTCAGGAAGCCGTCAGGAAAGTTTGTGAATATAGCCACTTTTCAGCAAATGCATATTGCACCCGTGCATGAGAAAAATGCTTTTTTAAAAGTGCATTCAGTGATCTGATTTAAAAAAATTCATAACTTGGTCAATGATCACAGAAATAGAACCATTTTCATTATTCGGGAGTTTTTGGGGCCGCAAAACATGAATACGATGTCGGCGATGATCTCCGGAGTACTCAGGGGCCAGGGCAAGTTATATGCACCTCATCTCCTGGAACTTTCCATAAATTCAGCTCGAAATTGATCGAAGCTCGTTACTCGGCTGTTTTTGGGGTTTCTGAACACGAATATGATGTCGGCGATGACCCTCGGAGTACCTAGGGCCCAGGGTGGGCATGTCTAACTCGTCTTCTGGAACTTTTTACTAATTCAGTTCGAAATCGATCGAAGCTCGTTACTCGGGGGTTCCTGGGGCCGCTGAACACGAACATAATGTCTGCGATGTCCTTCAGTGTACCTAGGGGACAGGGCGGGTTATATACACCTCATCTTCTGGAACTTTCCGTAAATACAGCAAGAAATTGATCGAAGCTCGTTACTCGGAGGCTTTTGGGGCCACTGAAAACAAGTATTATGTCGATGATGACCCCCGGAGTACCTACGACTGGAACTTCAGTGACCTTGAAAATCCTGGACTAAAGAGTATCCATCTGTTTGTTACAATCTTATTTCAGGATATGAGTATATGTACCTGCCCTGGACCCCTGGACACCACTCCGAGGGTCATCGCCGATATCTTATTCGTATTCAGTGACCCCAAAAACCTCCGAGTAACAAGATTCGATCAATTTTGAGCTGTATTTAAGGAAAGTTCCAGAAGATGAGGCGTGTATAACCCACCCTGGCCCTTAGGGACTCCGAAGGTCCATGCAGGTGGGTGCAAATTTTGGCCAGCGCGTCGATTTACAAACTCCACATACGTCCAAAATCTTTAGTTTTAGGTCCCAACATCATAATATACTATTATTATTATTTTGTCGTAGACAGAATAATAATAGTACATTATGAGTATAGAATACAGCGATTTTTTCACGTCATATTTTTTTTGATTTGATTTCACCAGATCAGTGATTTTCCATAATATTATAAAAACGCTAATCTTTGCTCTTATTTAGAAAACAGTAATCAATCAGATACATAAGAATAAGAAAGAAAAAAGTTATGTATTGTATGGAAGTTGAAAGCTATGTTGTATAAAAAAAACATGATTATGTTTGGAAAAGATTACATAATAAAGGCAATTGATAAATTTATTCTTGTTATTCAAATCTTCCATAAACCAGCTTGTAAGAACTGGAATAGGATGGATTGGAAAGCTTTATACAGTTTTTGTTGCAATGTTTTTATTTGATAAGGTTTTAATCATTTTTAGTATACAAAACAAACCAAGAGAAAAGAAGAACTCCTAAGGTTGAGTCTGGAGATGGTTTCACAGCAATCAAAATCAAGGAGGCTATTTAACAAAACTCAACGAAGCAACAAGACGGGAATTTTTATAAGAATCATCTTAGAGGCTTTAACAAAGAATTACGCATGGTAAAGTTTAAATCCTAGAACTTTTTTCCTAAAAACATTTGGAAAGTCACGGTAAATTCTTGGCTCAGAAAAAAAGTTTGCATTTGTAAGAATTGCTTACGCAACCCAGTACTAAGCAGATTTCCGTGTGGTGTCTCTATTCGGTGGACCAGGTTTAGGCTCAGTACGGATAAGCCCCACAACAATTTTACCACTTCCCAAATAACCAAGACAATCAATCTGCCATCCACCACTACGCTCCTCTCGAATCCTACACTAACCCATCTCGCCCGTTACATTCATCAAAAACAATTCAACAATATCAAATACCAAAAAATATCAAAATCAGAGACAACAAAAGAAAATTTTTTTTAATGGCCTTCAAACTGGAATGTAACTGACTTTATACACCATACGTGGATAATACTTTATAACTGTAATTTCATGTAAATATCTGTAACACTAACACGATGTATATAAACTTCTAGTATGACATTTAACTGTTGTTCGACGTTGCACCAAACCCAGTTTATGCGGCTTCTAAAACAATACGAAAAAAAAACAAAAATTACCGACTCGCCACGGTCAACCAATTGAATTATATATCCAGTCTAATCTGAATGAATAAATAAAAAACACTCTTAAACAAATTATTGAGCTCCAGCGCCTGGTGCTTACTCGTCCACATTCCAACACTTTTATGTTGCTTTGTCTTCCACGTTCCTCACCAAACTAAATATCACAACACTCTCTCCTCATGTCGTTCAATCAAAAAAAACTCTATCATCTATTTCACAATACCGACCGACGTGCCGTATATTTCCCAAAAACAAAAATTTACAGCGATCTCTTCGGTATGACAGCAACCAAAAGAACAAATGAAATTTTTATTGCCATGTTTACCCCCCAAAAAATATTGTGCATGGGGTGAAAATCGCCATGTTAATGACCGCATTCAAAATTTTTTCCTTTTTTAATTTTAATAGTGATATTTATATCGCACGTCGGTAAACGATACACATTCGTTTTAATAATAGTAGACTACGTGGTTAAATTGAATAATACCTGGACTGCTTCTAGCACACAAGTAGTGCAAGATCTGTAATGAAGCGCTTTCTCATTGGCGAACCAATGAGAATGGCATAGCAGGAAGCGTACCTAGCGAGATTGATTTTCTTGCCCCAAGCTAGCTGCAGCCCATGGGAACGATAAAGAAACCCTGCTACTTCAGCACAAATACAGAAATGTACGCTATTTACGAAAATTTGCAGAAATGGAAAGAAATACAAGTGGAAAAATGGAGACTCTGGCGACCCCAAGTGCGAAAGACCCACGATCCACACGCCCAACCCCTACATTCACTCTCAGACGCCCACACACTCACGCGTCACACATTCACCCACACATTCGACGACTAACACGCCCCCATTCAATCTCTGACACGCCTTTTCACACCCATTCACACCCCTATGTTAACCAAAAAAATTAAACCAACTAAATGTACTCACCCCATGATTAAATCCCGACCTCCTATCCTGATTGAATCAGCCTTCCATCAGCACGTTGGTCACGTTGGATAATTCACGAAGATATTTGTATAAATAATTTGCCAACACCGAAATATAGTTGGAAACAGTTGAAAATTCAAGGTGATATTGAGCATAAACAATCGGCGAATAAATTGGAATCTATAGTTGAATATGGTGTACAATTGTTGAATAAATAAGTAATTCTCGTTGAATATGTTGTACAAATAATCGTTGGAAATTTCATGTAATTGTTAAATAATTTGCCAACACAGAAATATAGTTGGAAACAGTTGAAAATTCAAGGTAATATTGAGCATAAAGAATCGGTGGATAAATTGGAATTTATACGAAGTATGTGTCGCTGCAATATTTCAGCGATTGATGTGAAAATTGTATAAATAATGGTTGATAAAAATATGTTGCCTGTTGCGCTGCAATAACTCAGCGATTGAGGATAAGTTGATGTAGTCCTATGCAACGGATAAACCACGCCGCAACAACTCAGGCAACTATTGATACACTACTAAAATGTTGCACCGATATCGCATGTAAGTTACACCACACGAAACAAGGCAGTGCCGGATAAGTTAAACAATGATTCATTACTTCCTTGTGTTTAAGTTGTAGATCTACTCTTTCGGACGGACAAACATTCATATATTCTTTTGGGTAGTAATTTATTTTAAACAAAATGTTTCCATTCAGTGATTTATTTGATAACAGATAATTGATTTTAGTTCGATAAATAATTATTAACCTAATAACACAGATAAACGATGATTCAGTGTTCTCAATACAAGCAAATAGGCTAAAATAGCTGTATCTAATTTAAATTACTTAGTTCTAACACAAAAAAAAAAATGTAAATATAACACTAATTTAAGTTCACATGAATAGTCTTCACACAATAAAATATTCTAATACCACATTAATTAAATTTAAATATAAAGCTATAATGCCGGATTACATCCTATGGTAGTATTAATTGATCGTAATTAGATAGTTCCAGTCAAGAAAAAATAAATTAATATACAAGCAATACGATTTGAGAACATTGATAGGACAAAATAAATAGTTCTTGGGTCAACGGACCGACGGTAGCACTAGTATTATAAATAACTTTTAATAAGTAATTTCAGTAATGAAGGCCAAGCTAGCGTAATATTAATTGACTTTGACTAGATGAATCAGGTATACCAAAGTGCGTTAGTATACTAATAGCACTAATTGCAGATCTTGCACGAAACACCATACACAGTTGTTAGTACTATGAGCCCCGCATATTGCCAGTAATATATAAAAAAAATAAATTTATTGAAATGGCAAATCCCGAAAATGGCTATGGAAGCTATAAAAAATTTCACTCGGTTCACAATCATTAACACTTAACAATAAATGACCGTAGGATCGATTGTCCAAATAAAAAAATTATTTCACATACGCACAATTTTGTTGGTGTAGTATTGATCTACTTTCTAGAAATTGACGGATTCCATTTAGCGTTGATTCGACATGTTGATGTTCAATGCTAATTTTAATATACAAAAAAAACAGAAATGCATTTTACCTTCATATAAAGTAACATCCGAGGTGTATCCGCGTGAATTCATGTACAGCGAACGAGAATACCTGTAGTCCTTTGTAATAATTATCCTCAGCATTGATTCGCCAACTACATATGAAAATGGTTGGTTTCCTTCCTTTTTCTCACAATCAGCCAAATAATCCACCAATAAGTTCCAGTTCCAGCTTATGTATCTGGACATTAAAATTAAAACGTCGCCAAAGAACATGAATTTAACTTTTTAAAACAATAAAAATGGCACTTTGTTGCACATGACTAAGCAAAAAACACAATTTCATGTATTGTAAAACGAAACGTCAAAAATCAATTCCCTCCAATAAGAAAAAATGATCGACTACCAGTCGTCAACCATCAAAATCAGAATGTAATAAACTAAGAGAGAGAATAATTTACCGTGCTCATTATATAGTCAAATTTTTAGTCTCGCAATAACTCGAATAAAGTATTTAGAGGGGAGATAATTAATTTACATCAGATTTTCAAATTATTGGGAACTTATTATAGTTCACAAAACCGTTTGCTATTTGATAATATTGTACGAAAATAAGGTTGGGACACAGAATATTTCCGACACATCCATAATATTTATAATTGAATTCAAAATGAATTAAATGCCGATGCGATCAATGTTATGATGTTTGGACATTTATTAAACTACACCCTACTATATCAGTACAGTGAAGTTCAGTTCAATAACGGAAGGATTGTTTAAAGCAAAATACTCATACAAAGACAAATCAAATGTTTAACAAAGCAAAAATAGTAATTCGTTGTATGTTGACGATTGGAAACAAAATACACGCAGCCGTTATGAGGTTTTGAAAATTTCGTTGTTTCATTACGGTTTGTGTTTTAGAAAAAAAATTCAAACTCAAGTAGTATGGCGAGAACAATCGAATGGAAGTATAGCGCGCGTCAATTTTAGTGTGTGGTAAGATTAAATTCTGAGTAAATTTTAGTGGTTATACGGATGATGATTAAAGAAAATTATTAATTAATTCAAATTACCCAATATTACGTTATATTAATGAATAAATAAATCAGGGTAATTAGTGCCATTTTCTTTCTCCTATACGTTTGTCCGGCTATTGCAGATTTAGTTAGATTTTAAGAAATATAAGGACGCCATGGGTTAAGGAAATTACACGAAACATGACTATTGATGATGAAGGGATGAGAAACCATTACAAGCGGTACGGATTAATATAAGGAACAACAACTAAGGAAGCTGCGACTATCATATACTATATTAGTCCAGACTATCCATTACAGATCCGGTACTGAGAAAATATCAGACCTTCGTCAGTTTGAACAGTCTGATGGATCTAGTAACAAAGCTAAAAACTATCTGGCCAATCAAACAGTTTAAACCAATCAACTGGTTCTGACCGAAGTCAACGTAGTTTTCAAATCTACAGCGGAAAAACCGCTTACCGGCACCCAAAAGATCTTTGACTCATCATTTTATCTCCTTTCCTTCTCAAAACACTGTAAAAACTAAAGACATTGACCCAGACAAGGTATCAAAAGCACAACATTCGAATAGTAAAATAAATAATATATAACCTGGTGCTATCGCTATGGCACTAATGAAACTGAATGTGGAGCAATCCTTGGTAGTGTTCATCATACGCATTCTTCTCTGCAGGAAAATATAAACACTGTATTGAGTGTGTGAACATAAAAAAATAACTGCCAGCTGTGGTACTCCTCAAAGGAATGCTCTGTCTCCGTTTCATGTTGTGCTTGAAAATTAACAGTTTAAATGCTTGAGGTACTGCAGTTGAACAATTATTGCTGGAAGCAGCTGGAGAAAGAAGGTTTTATAGAAACGACTGCCGTCGGTGATGTTCCAATTTTTGTAAGGAGTAAATTATTGATAGCTTTAAAGGAGCGAGTACAAACTACTTTTGTGATAACATTAACATTGATCAAACAAGCAGAACAAACCAATTATCTAAGTACCGTGCTGTATAGGAAACTCTGTTGAATACCAAATATCAAAGAAAGAGCGAAAAGGCAACGATAGCACTAAGTCCATGTAAATAAGGTAAAGGAAAGTCGAGATCTTGCATCCCATATAGCTCTATATCTGTATAACTCTGTAATCAATCTTAGTGCATGTTTCAATCTACCTGAAGTTGGTCGAAAAGGTGCAACAGAATAATCTGCCTGTTCACACTTTGGACGATACGTTCAACGTTCCTTCGACGTAACGTAACGTAACGTAACTTTGACGTAAATCCCAGGATTTAAAATTTATGAATCCCGTAGTCCCGGGATTTATAAAACACCACGGGATTGCAATCCCTAGCTTGGAGAGCATGTAAAAAGACTTTGTCTGCCCACTATAGACTTCTGTTGAAGCGAAAAGGATGAGCAGAAAGATGAATCAGTAGTTCATCTACTTTAAATGTGTCCAGCACTGGTTGATAAGCGACAATTTAAATTGTCTCTCCCCAACCTCAGTAGCTTTGTAAGAAGGGAAATACTTATCTCCAACAGGAGGTTCGAATGGTTCAAGTAGGGGAGGAAAGATGATCTTGTAATAACACACCGAATAGTTTCTAGTATATTTATCTTGTCTTAATCTTGTGTTATGGTGACAGCAACTGCAACTTAACCTAACATAACTATACGGTAAGATGTGAAAAAATATAATAATAATTTAATTATTAATTTAAGCCGTTTGCCATTTATCGGTGACTTTATCGATGTTGGTTTTCAATTCTGTTAGCTGACACAATTCAAATAGTAATTTAAAATCAAAGTTTTGTCAAAGATATTATTACTATCGAAAATAATATTAATTGTTGTTGCCCCGTAAAAATTCATTTGTTTAAACAACACAACTTTATTATATATGAATCAACACGTTCAATACAACTTATCGTTTTTTTTTCTCATATTTTTTACTCAATCTTGCTCGCAATGATATTTGTTTTTTCGAATGCTGTCTCATTTTTGTGATGTTGTTGATTCGTGAAATTTGCTTACATATTTATTTGGGCATTTGTTTTGTTAGTTAGTTGGTGAGTACCAAGGAACCCAGGGTTTAAAATTTGAAAAATTTGTTTTAGTCAAATTATAGAAAAATGAAACCTTTTAGTTAAATTAGCAAAATTAGTCATAGACATTTCTCTTTACATATTAAAATACATTATAAAGCGTTTAAATTTTTTTAAATATTTTAAAAGCGTTTTTAAAGTTTCTTAGAAGATAACCATTATAAAAAAATAAAAGGCCAAACATCTGTTACCAACGAGTTAGAATGCCATTGTTATTAACAGCAAAAACGATATTTGTGTTTTTTTACGACCAACAGTTTTTTGGTTACAACGAGTTGAATTTATACGACCATTATACTAATCACAAACCAACTGTAATTTTTAATTTTAGATGCCGCTATACCGGTATTGTTGGTTTTCTGTTATTATCATTGTTCACAATTTATTAGAGGACTTATTGGTAAAAAATTTTGTTATAACAATTTATTGGAAGACTTAATTGGTCAACACTGTAAAAAAATTTGCAATAACAATTTATTGGAAAACTTTATAGTCGAGGCCGTCAACAATTTGGTTATAACAATTTATTGGAAGACTTATTGGTAAACAATTTCCTATGACAATTTATTGGAAAGCTTAGTTTTCAACACTGTCAACCATTTGCTACAACAATATGTGTTACAATCATTTATTGGGAAACGCATTGGTCAACACCATCGATTCGATCACCGTCAACAATTTCTTGGAAAACTCATTGGTCAACACCGTCAAAAATTTGATAAAACAATTTATTTGCAAACTTATTGGTCAACATCAACAACAATTTGTTATAACAATTTATGGGTCAATCAACATCAACCACCATTTATTAGACCATTGCTTAGTCAACCATTTATTGACATAGAATGATCTACTAGATTAAATTAGTAAGGATGGATCTAGAACAAACCATGGAGTGTGTAAAACACTTATATAATAGTTGTTAAATGTAATAATTGTAGTTAGATTATTGTGTGTGTAATGATCTCGGTTTTTTTGACCATTGGAGCCGTCATAGTCTCTATTCTTATTTAATTCTTTTTACACAATCTCATTTGCGTGCATATCTGATCAAATAACTGAAGCTTGTCGGAATAAAAACTGCCAGGCACACAGTCGTCCGTTTCTTTACTGTTAGTGACTTACTAACAGGTTCAATGTATATTACAAAACTCAATTGAAACTTTTCTGATCATCTGGTATGCGAAATGATGACACGAAAACGTGTTTACATATAAAAAAATTAAACTGGCTGCTCAATATTAATTTATGTGGTAACATCTTGTTACAAGCCAGGCGTATCATCGAAAGAAAATATTCATATAAAAATAAAATAAATTAGTCACAAAAACTTATTTCCTGTTAGTGATCTGTAAGAAACGAATCACAAACATTAATAATTATAAGAAATGCCGGTATATAAATGAATCTAATCTAATTATTAATAAAAATAAAAATAAACAATAAACATTTTTTTAATTAATAAAAATCTCAATGTTGTAACTTTTATGATTTGTCCGAACTGTTGAGTTTGATCGACACCGATAATTTGTGCACTAATCGAATTAACGTCATATTGGTTTAACTGATTTCATGTTAACTAATGTAACAATTCATATTAAACTTTTGATGATATTTTAATGAAAAATTATGTAACAAGTTATTTAACTGACAATGTAGAAATTGTTGCATCGATTTGCGTTAAACTTGTAACGATGGACTATTTTCAATTTTTGTTCTAAAAATAATAGTTTTCAAACTAAATAATAATTTTATTAATTTTCTTAAATTTTGGTAAACGTAGCTACATTTTTCTGTACTACTGTTGACGGTTTAGTTCCGTCACTAAATTTCAATTAATGAACATGTTTATATAAATGATTTTTTTTTAACTTGGAAAAAGGGGAATTGTTTGTTATTGCTGGAAGGGGAAACAGAAGATCGATGGTATGATATAAAAGTTCGAATTGTTTAAAACAATTAGATTAGTATAATTTTGTAAATCAAATGATTAAAATCAAAAGTTAGTATAATTTTGTAAATTAAGATAAAATTGTGATGTGGTTGAAAACAAAGTTAATAAAAATTTTACATAAATAAATTCAAAAGTTAAGAAAAAACATTTTATTTGTGTTTTATCCTAATAAGACTTTTTTTAAATCACTAGTTTTAATTTCAAAATCGTTTTATTTTGAAAAATTAAATAAAAATGGAACCTGATATATCAACTAAAAGTTCGTTCGAAGATTTGTCGAATGCCCATGAAACAACGGATGATGGTTTATGTGATATGGTTGGAAATGGACAACTTATGAAAAGTCGAGGGGAATTATGTGTCGTTAGTTATACAAGGACACTAAAAGATGGAACAGTTGTAGACAATGAAGAAAATATTGTTGTTCAAACTGGTGATGTTATGAAAGTTTTTGTTTGTGATGGTAGTTTTATCCATTCACATGTTGCATTAATTAAGGAAAACTATTATAGCGATGTATGTTGTTATGAATTAAAAAGATAAGGCGTACTTTGTATGATGTTGGAAGACAACATTCATCAGGAATATAAATGTAAGCTTTTTTTTCTTAAATTTTACTTTGTATAATTTTTGATTTTGTTTTTGATTAAATTATTTTCATGTTAGTAAATTCATAGTTATTTTTCTGTGATTCCACGAAATAAGAGATTTCCAAGTGATTATTTGTTTGTATATAAATTCAGTGTTTCAGTTTTTTTAGCTATCCGGTATAATATAATATGTATGTTGTTTCAATAAAAGTTCAATTGTTTCAAATGGCGCTGAAACAGGTACCCTTTAGATTTTAATAGTTTTGGTGTTCCGTTGCCCCAATAGTTTCACATGGCGCTTTGAAACGAAGGACCGTTAGCTTCTATAGCTTTGATAGTAATTACCGTAATAATACGGTAAATTGTGTAATAAATGATGAGTCATATTTTTTGGCGCCAAAATTTCTGGCGTAATTTATTTTTGGTAAAACCAGTATTGGTTTTTTTTTTATTTATTTTATGATTTTTTCTTGATTATGATGCAATTAACTGCATGTGAAATTAATTGTATGTTTTTTTGATTTACTAGTGGTAAATAAATAAAAAAATTTTTTTTGAACTGGTAGGCCTAAAAAGCCATCCATGGGGCTTCACTCCTTAACAATGATGATGTTACTAGGTCGCCTCTGTCTATTATGGACATGTGATCAAAGATCATTGGTCTCTTCTCTTCATTCCAGCGAGGGAGTTCTCAGACGACGGGGAGGGGGGCTGCTGTGTTTGTATTTAGGTACAAACCAGTAGTACCATTCTTTGCTCAGAGGCTTCTTCGGTGAAATGAAGGGGAGAACCAATTTATTATTTTTTTTCAGGATCAGAGGCTTCACCTCATACAATTTCAATTTCAATCTTATATAAATATATTTAGCTTTGCACTAGAACAATGTCTATGGAGTTTAAGACTTGAAGTCTGGCGCTTGGGAGCGTTCTCCAAGAAAACGTCATTAGTTCTAGTAATTTATTTTTAGTTTAGTTTTAGGTAGAGCAACCATGTCTGGGTCAGTAGAATTTGGTTTTATTCCATATCGTGACAGTCATGGTTGTTTCTTTTTAATTGGGGGAGAAACCGTTCTGTAGAATCTGGTCGTTAGGGGCTTATCTAGTCGGTTCTCACATGCATTTTTGGGCAGTGCTCACAAGCGCGAGGATTCAAGAATAGAATTAGATGACATTTGACATTTGTATCATATTTTGGTTTGGTTGGTTATAACTAAAGGTGTTATAGTCACATAAATAATTATAAGATTTTACTGGATTTCAGCATATCTGAAATTAAGAAATTAAATAAAATAAATAAAAATTATTATATTATATAAAAATATAATTTTAGGTATATAAATTAAACAAATATCTTTTTAAAGAAATATCATTCAAAATTTTTTAAAAGGAATGAAAATAATTTTAATATGTATAGCCATATTTTTTTTTGTGTACATCAGGTATTCTGTTTCTGGTTCCTTTTGACGTGACTTCGGTTTGTTTTTCTCTTATGTCGTCATTCAATAATAAATAATTTATATCATCAAAACAATTTTTGTAGCGAGTCGTAATTGGTGATTTTCATAGTCCCATAGTTCTTCTAGGATAAATAACGGATAGGGATGTTATTTCTATCATCACTGTCCTAGTTTTGTAAAGACGGACTATTCTCAATTTTTGTTCTAAAAACACTAGTTTTCAAACTCAATAATAATTTTATTAATTTTCTTAAATTGTGGTAAACGTAGCGTAAATTGTGGTAAACATTTTTCTGTACTACTGTTGAAGGTTTAGTTATGTCACTAAATTTTAATTAATAAACATGTTTATACAAATGATTTTTTTTTTAACTTGGAAAAGGGGAATTGTTTATTATTGCTGGAAGGGGAAACAGAAGATTGTTAGTATGATATAAAAGTTCAAATTGTTTAAAACAAAGAGATGAGTATAATTTGTAATTTGAAAAAAACAATATGTTGTTATAAAAAATAAATGTATGTTAAAATTTAATTTAATCTATTTTTTTATAACAATTGTTTAAGTTTTTTTAAGAATTAGTATAATTTCGAAAATCAATTGATTACAATCAAAAGTTAGTATAGTTTTGTAAATTAAAGTAAAATTGTGATGTAGGTGAAAACAAAAGTTATCTTGCAAACCGAAATAAAAATTTTACATAAATAAATTAAAAGCAGAGAAACAAAAATGAGTTTATTTGTTCAACTTTCATTATTTTCTAAAACTATATTATTGTCACCATGCACGAGATTCCTATTTTGCATCATTAGGAAAATCACTTGGTGTTCGAAGGTTCTATGTTAATCTTGGAGTAATATAAAATTTTATATAACAATCAAACAATTCAAAGGATGATAAGGAAACAACAGATGATGATTTATGTGATATGTTTGGAAATGAACAACTTATGAAAAGAAGAGGGAACAGTTGTAGAGAATGAAGAAAATATTGTTGTTCAAACTGGTGATGTTATGAAAGTTTTTGTTTGTGATGGTAGTTTTATCCATCCACATGTTGCATTGATGAAGAAAAACAGTTACAGCGATGGATGTTGTTATGAATTAAAACGTCAAGCTGTACTTTATATGATGTTGGAAGACAACATTCATCAGGAAAATAAATGTGAGCTTATTTTATAAATTTTACTTTGTATAAGTTTTGATTTTGTTTTTAATTAAATTATTTTCATGTTAGTAAATTAATAGTATTTTTCTGTGATTTAACGAAATAAGAGATTTCCAAGAGTGATTATTTGTTTCTGTATGAATTCAGTGTTTCAGTTTTAATATAGTTTTTTTTTAGCTATCCGGTGTAAATTATTATATAATATTTCAACAAAAGTTCAAATTTCGTTACATAGTTCAATTGCTTCAAACTAAAAGAAAATTTGCTAACACTGTACACAAACAATTTTGACTTGACATTTGTAAAAAAAAACAAACAGTGGTGGACCTCAATTTATTTTCTCATATATTAGGAAATTTAATTTATAGTGGATTCCATCTACCGTCTGCCCAAAAAAGATGTTTATGTAGAATCATGAGAGATAGTGAGAGGCCAAAAGATGAGAGATATACATTAAGTGAGGTCCAAAACATAAAAAAAAAAATTCTGTTTGAGGAGTGGGGTTAAAATTTTCGTGGTAGCAAGTCGCTGGAAACTTTACACTCTTGACCAGTTTTTAAACAATGAAATGTTGAACAGAAAAATAAAATTAAAGTTTTTTGTTCAAAAACATAAAAATATAAAAGTTTCAGTTTTGTATCAATAAAATATAAAAATTGTGTCTATAGAAACTATTTTATTGCAACATTTTTAAAATTAAATGTGGTTCATTAAAACGTGATTTTGTAATCCAGTTGGTGGTCAAAGCGTCGTTAAAAAAAGAAAGGAATACTACAAAACTAAAATTTTAATAATGTCTGCATTGTCCAGGTAATAGGTATAGTAAAAAATGAAAAGACTTTATCAATATTGCCGACGGACATTAAAACAAGAAGTTAAACTGTTTAAGCTATATAATATTGTAGGATACAGCAGCAACTCTCATCAATTTACAGGATTTATATTTGTAATTTTGTTTTTATTATTTGTTTAATTTAAAATTTGTGTAAAAATAACTAGAAAAAATATGTTTTGTGATCGACACGTGAGGGCGATCTTGCTTCCACCATAGAGGCTCCAACTTTCCAGTGTTTTTTGTTTGAAAATGTTTAAAGCTATTCTCACACAGACCACGGGTAACATGAATTTTACAACACCAAAAACATCAACAAAAAACCAAAAGAACAAAAACATATAAAATTAAGATTTATTTAAACTACAGCAAAAATGTTTGCAAATATAAAATAAACTTTAAGATAACTCGGTCAAGAGCTTTTAATATTTTTCCAGTTTTTATTACATTTTTCATGAGCGCATCTATATTGAGAGAAATCCATAAACATAATCATTTTTATCTCAAAATATCTTTCTGCCTCATCTTCCATAGGAATTTTCCTTTATTTTCACTTCACTTGATTTTGTTTTTAAAAAAGGAAAACAAATAGAAAGCAAAGAATTATGGATTTGTTTTGTTGTGGATATCGTTGCTATTTTCCTTATTTTTTTAAAAAAGGGTTTGGGGTTTCGACTATCGCAACGATAGAGATAAAATAGAGATAAGTTAAGGCAAGGAATGTTTATTGTTTTCGCTTTTTTTGTTTCCTTAATATATATAATTTTATTTTTATTTTGGTTTAATTTGAAATAACTAGTTGATTTAATTTTAGATACATAATTTGAGATAATCGATTCCAGAAAGTTATGTTTACCAACCTTTTCTATTTTGATGTTATCCATAAAGATATTAAAAATTAAAATGAAAACAGAAAAAAGGTTTTTCCAAAAAATAAATAAATACACATAATAGGACGTAACAATAGAGTAAAATGGATCACCCTGATTTTCATTAAATTTTCAAAACTCGAATAAAAATTAAACTTGTTTTGTATTTTCGGAGACATAATCCTAATAAAATTTGGAATTACTTTAATGCTTTTGTACGAAAAATTTTATAAAATAATTACAAATTATTACAAAGTTTTTCTTCTGTTCAACGTTTTTATGTTTCATTTTTTCGTTTTTGTTTGGAAACTAAAATTTTATCAAAAACCCGGAAATCTTTTAAATCTATGAAAAATTATTTTTTGTTTGGGAAAATATTTGTAAAGCTCTATATGATCATATACTCGTACAATTTGTACATATTTAGTAGGAACTTTATAATTTTGTACATGTTGCTTGTTTTGTTCTTGTGTTTAGGTCAATGATGTTGATAGAATAATGAATTGTGGCCCAATATTTAAACTAGTATAAAAATCAAATAAAGGTTTCAAAAGCAAAACACACAAATCAAAATATTTGTAATGCTGAGAAAGAGAATGCGTTTTCTAGAACACCATACTTTTTATTAAACGCCTTATTGTAGAACTAAATTCATTTAACGATTTAAACTACTTTAAAATTAGGATTGAATTTATTTATAAAAATTATTTTAACTTTATTTCGTTAAATAAAAGCTCATGTTTAAAAGTAAAAACACAAAATCAGCAAATTGAAACCACTTACACAAAATCCATATATAAATACAAAAGAAGATTTTTTTTTCCTATTTTGTTAACCAAGCAAAAGTTTATTGTGATCCTATTGATAAAAATTTTGTCGGAAAAGTAAATATAACTAAACAAAACAGAAAAGAACCGAAGCCAAATTAAATGATGTGTAAATAGATTTTCCAAACATCATATTACAAAAACAACAAAAAGAAGGATAAGAAATTTTTGTTCGAAAACAAAAAAAAAATTTCGAAAGTCCGTTTTTGTGACTTTAAAATAGTTTTTTGTTCCTTTTTATTTTTTTGTAAGAGATATCCTCGAAAAGGACCGGAGATTTTATTTATATTTACATTTTGGAACAAAAAAAAAACTAAATCATTTTCAATTTTTGTTTGAGTACAGTGTAGGCTTTCGATAAATATATAAACATAAATATGATTGAAGATATTAAGCCATCCCCCGACACAGTTGAAAGACAACTTCAACCTGTTGTTCTTATTACACAAAAGCATCATTAATCGACAATTATCCCCTTTTTCAAAATAATGAAAATAAACCCCTTTTAAACGAGCAAAAAATAATTATAACAATCATACAATAACAATAGCAATAACTATTTATGTTAATGTATTCTAAAAATAACATTTTCCATTATTTCATTTCCATATCCCATTTTCCATAATTTTGGTATTTACGTTTCCTCTCCCTCCTAACAGAAGAACATAAAGTTTAAACAAAAGAATAAAATATGCTTCGAACTCCATATTTTCTTTGAATGTGTTTCTCTCAACTTAGTTTAAATTAAAATAATTTTCATCTTTTGGGGTTGACAAGGAAAATTTTTACCTAGTTTTTCTTATTTTATTTGTTTTAGTTGTTGTTGTAAGGAATTGACCTTACATTGAATTACTTTGAATAACTTAAGATCGCTTATGTTAGCATGTTGTAACTAGAACATTAGTATTTTATTTTACGGACTGAGTTTCACTCACTTAGCAAACTGATAATATGGTGCCATTGATGCTGGGAAAATGATTTGAAGGTCTCTGTTTCGGCGCTAATATTTGTAAGCGGCTAGCGGTTGTTATGTAGACTGGAGTATGATAACGTAGAGCAGTAAAGTTCCCGATTTATATAATGTCTGTTTTCTCATGAATCACAATTTTGCTTACCACACGTAGTTCATAATAGTTTCTCGTTCATCCACAATCTATAGTCCTATTTTCATATAGTTTCCGTTACACAAATTTGTTCTTAGCATAAAATAATTAACAATAATATTTCCTTTGCAATATCCTATTATTGGTTCACACTACGTTTTCACTCGCATTACTTCACCATACTACGTAAATTTGAATTCTCCGGACCTTAACCGTAGTTGCTGTAAAGTATTTTCAAACCTCAAACGGCTGTGCATATTTGTACAACCGACTCAATAGCTAAAAATTATCATCCTACAATCGGTTTAGTACTTGTCTTCGAAACATATTATATTTCTTATATGGGTATTTTTATCAATTTCTCTTTCCGTTATGGATCTAAATTTTACTGTAATACTGTTGCAAGCTATTATTTCATAATACATAAACATCATAAGATCGGTTAAACTTACGTTTAATCCATTCTAATATATTAATAGTTCTTCCCAATGCGTTGGAAATAACTTATTTCGTGAAATCCTTTTACAATTTTATGTACTACAAAATAACAATCAGTATTTTTTTTACGGAAAATGTACGAACATTATCTTGCATATTTCCCCTACTACGAAATTGGTAGCGATATTTTCGATATTAAATTACTATATAAGAGATGACTATACGATCTTTTCTCTCTTAGTCTCTGATTTTATTTTCTTATCTGATTGGAAGATTCTTGTTGTTGATTTTGAACGAGGAAGTGTCATCCATTAAAAATAATGAGTGGATAAGATTAGATAAGTAATTCAATTCAGTTCGTAGCGTCAAAATTTCTAAACTCGGTTCAAAATTATTAAAGCTCAGTGGCTAGTGTCTGTAAAATAACAAAAAAATATATATTATATGTTATGGTGTTGTGTTTGTCCAATGTATCAAAGAAAAAATGGTTAAAGCTTTATTTACATGTTTGTAAATGTCATAATTTATTTCATAAGTCTAATTATGTGAGTGATTCTTATAGAAGTAAAACGAATCATGGACCGGTTCCGAGGCAAAATAGAGGTAATTTTTGATTGTTCATAGAATCTTTTTTTTTGTGATATGACCTCCATATTAAAAAGGTCAAACGAACCGTTTAGTAAATATTCTAAAACTCAAATATAAATTTAACTATGCATAATTTCTATGCTGAATAAACCCTATGTTCTATTGATATTAGTGTTAAAATTAAAATTCTAAATTAAAATTCTAAAAGATTTAGAACTTAAATATAAATTTAATTATGCATAATTTCTATGCTGAATAAACTCTAAATTCTATTGATATTAGTGTTATAATAAAATTACTGTTATGCAAAAATTTAAAACTTAAATGTAAATTTAATCCTACATGATTTCCCTGCTGAATAACTCTAAGTTTTATTGATATAAAATAATCGTAAATAAAAATTCAAATCTTAAATATAACCTTTACTTATGCATGCATTTTGTTGAGACTAACTGAACTATATATATTGATACCTGTGTTCCAATGAAACCACTGCAACTAAAAATTTGAATTGGCTAATTACGTATTAATCATACTTACCGGGTGCGACTGATATATTTTCGTTCACATCTGGAGTCAATAGTTTTACTTGACTACAAATCAATAATTAAACATTCAATCCTGATTGCTGGAGGTGACCGAAATACTATTATGCACGGCTGGATACAACATTTCTACGTATTACAAAATTATTACTTAATCATACTGGCCGGATGCGAAATCGCTTATTTTGATATCAGCTAGTGTATCAAGGTGGAGTGTCGTAAACCGTGACGTAGCTATACCATTTTCATCACTCACGGTTGTCATAGTTTATGTGTCGTAAGCCGGTGTACCATATTGTCGTCTGGAGGCCGGGACGACTTCTTCGTTCCTCGGATTTTGAATATTTATCAGCACCATTTATCAATAATCGTCTTAGTTATTTCAACTCAACATTTATATCACATTTTTGCTATTGCTACCGAATTTCAACACAACAGTTATATACAATTTTCGGGATATAACTACCGAATCTTAACGCAATATTGATATACAATTTTTCTTGCTATTACAACCGAATTTCAACGCAACATTTTTCTAAATTTCTGGTTGATACTACGGAATTTCAACGCAACATTTAACTATTATTTATGTAATTTTGGTCATGACACCTTGCCTATGGGATTCCTCGCCGCTGATGGAGGGCTAAGACCTTAAGACTTTGAAGCCAGGAGGATATAATCATGGGGTGAGCGAACTTTGTTTATTTTATTTACTTTTTTTAACGTAGAGGTGTGAATGAGTGTGAAAGGGTGTACAAGTGATTGAATGGGGGCTTGCTTGTCGATGCGTGTGTGTGTGAGCTGGCTATGTGTGTAGCGAGACACATTCAGTCTAAATTGTAAATGATTATAATCACAATATTTTTGCTCCGAGGTAATACTTAGTTTTCCAAATACATTTTCTTTTTACTATATTAAATTATATTACCTAAATTTATTAATTTATATTTTTAAGTAATTAAAAATCAATCCCAAATAACAGGAAATCCAAACAAAAAAAAAAAACAAAAAAAAAAACAAATTCTTGTCATGTTTGTCGGTAAATAATTTTTTTTGGTAATTTGTGGTGATTGCGTATGGTTTCAAAATTTTTTTTTGAAAAAAAGTTGTTAATAAAGAAGAAGGAAATAAATAATGAAGACTTTCAATATAGCGTGTGACGTTCTCCCGTGCTCCGAGATTTGATTCTCGGTTTACCAGCAATGGCAGTGATTTACGAGCTGTATTATATTGATCAGGTGACAGCAATACAACTTATTTTTAATTGCTACCATGTACGGTGATTGCTGCGGGTCTTGGAGCTTGCTTGTCTAGCATCTGAGTGTATCTGAGTGTGTGGGTGAATGTTAGCGTGTATGCAGCGTGAGTGTGTGGGCGTATGGGAATGAATGTGGGGGTTGGACGTGCTGATCGCGGTTGTTTCGCCAAAGGGGGCGCAAGAGTTTCATTTTTCATTCGTATTGTTTCCACTTTTGTTTATTCACGTAATTTGCGTACATTTCTGTATTTGTGTTGAAGCAGCAGGTAACAATCTATTAAATCCACGATGACTGAGCTTTAGTCGTTATGGCGTTAAAAAACTCTAGGTACGCATCCTGCTATGTCACTTCATTGGTTTGCCAATGAAGGCTCTTCATTACACGGTGTTTAAACTAATTAATAGGGCAACCAAAAATATGCAAAATTAAAAATATTTTTTGTACGAGTTGTATATGTATATACATGCAAGTTTCTTTGAATTTATCATAAAAAATTTCTATTCCCACGAAATATACAACTCGGGTTAATATTCATTGTGATAAAAAATTGTGATATTTTTAAAGAATGCTTTTTTTAAATTATACCTGAATTGATTTTACCTAGAATATAATGACGGTCACTCAGAATTGAAGCCATTGCGTGAATGATTGAATTCTCATCGCAGCAAAATTGAAGTAGATTACATTATCGGAATTTGTAAGAGTTGCTCTGTGATGCTTCTATTCAGATTCAAAATCAGAGGTGGTGTTATGTCGCAGCCTGGTAATCGACGACGCAGTTATATAAAATCCCTGGTTTAGACATACACTATTTCCTCATACGCAACAAAGTTACCTTCGCGTAAGTTCTTATAGTCGTTTTTCATTCTGTCCTGTATACATGGTCTTAGACTCAATTCATGGTCATCATTTATTATAGTTCCCGCCACACAAATTTGGTACCAGAAATATAGTTGTGTAATATTGTTCCAATGTAGTTTCCTTTGCCCAATATATAATCATTAATCGTTACAAAATTTGTTATTCTAAGATGGTTGAGTAATATCTTTTCAAATGTGATTCTTTTTTTTCAAATGGTATTCCTAGTTCAGTTAACCCACATAGAATTCCTACAGTAATCTATTAGTTAATAATGTTTGATTTAAAATCATTAATCGCTGTAAAATTATTAGAAAAAAAACGGTTAGGTATTATCATTAATCCATAATCATGTTTAATTCGTTTAATTGTTTTGTAAACAATATCACTTTTTTGAAATCTTTTTCAATTTCTATTACAAACCAGCGATCCGGATTTCTTAAAGGGTAAAATAAAATTAACGAAATAGCGAAAGTCAAATTTCCTCAAAGAAACTACATTATCATTTTCGATATTAATTGTATATAAATAATAATTGACTGGCACCCTCGCTCTCTGATATTTTTGTAGTCTATTGTGACTTAGTCGATTGTAAATTGTTCACATGGAATTTTGTTTGACGTTTGTTAAAAGCAAATAACAGCGGCAGATTAAGTTTTGTGATTCTGGAAGAATTTATTTTATTGCGCTAATGGAGATATTGAAGAACCACACCCCATAATTGGAAAGGATAGTGTATACCGAGGTATTGTAGAGTGCATTTTACTAATCGTCTGTGATATCTAATAAGTAAATTAACTTTTCGTTCGAATACTAAAACCCAGTGATATAAATTATAGTTTTTTTTAATGGTAAAACTGAATTACCACAAAAAAGGAAATTTGTGTTATAAAATTATACTATTGAACGCTGTCATATATAAAAAAATTAACATTTACTTAATTAACCGCTGTGATATCCATATCAACTATTTATTTAATTTATTTGAAATTTATTGCTATAACACGATACGATCTGTGATATCCCCATAGACAATTAGTCTAAAATAGTTGAACTTTATTTATTGATATAAAACAATACGATCTGTGATATCAATAGGAAAATTTATCCAAAATAGTTGAAATTTATTTATTTATTTATTGGAAACGCTAAGAACTGTGATATATGTAGATTTATTTGAAAGTTAATTATTGAAAACGCTAAGAACGGTGATATCTAGATAGACTATGTGATTAATTTATTTGAAAGTTATTTATTATAAAACGCTAATAACTGTTATACAAACAATTAAATACTATTTATTTTGAATGCAACCAAAAGAATTGTGCTGTGTATTAGGTAATTTTATGTAGTACGTGTCAATGACTGTAACTAGCCATTAGAAAAAATTTAGAAAAATTCAATAAATATTTAGTTTAATGGGACTAAGATCCAAATTTATTCGTGTAAAATTGAATTAAATTAAATGTTATAATACAACAAAAAAAAGATTTAAAGAAGGAATTGTTTGTTAACTTAATCTGAGGAATTGAATAAACCCTGTTTGGTAAATACGGCGTGCTTCCGACTAACTAGCATACAAAAAGAAAGGGATTTGGAAATATCTAGAAGAACGATCGTATCCACTGGCCTGGTCCAACACGGTGTCCGACCGAGGAATAGCTATATTAACAAAATTCTGCTGTTGCTTGCGGCAAGGGGCATGACGGGCTAAATGTGATTTCTGGAAGGGCGAGACGCGGGAATCGGCCATAACATGCGGTGAGTTTTTTTTTTTTAATTTTTTTTGTGTATATATTTTTTTTTGATATATGTATGGATATGGATGTCTATGGATTTGTGTGTGTGGGTGTATAAGTGTAGGTGAATGGATGTATGGTGTGGGTGTGTGTGAGCGAGTATGTTGATTGCATGTATGTATATTTTTTTGTTTTCAGAATCCAATGGGATCGATATAATCCAGCATTTTATACTAATAGAGCAGAACTTATTGATAAAAGACAAAAAAATAATTAAATCAACAGTTGAATAGATAAAAGTTATACGTTGTTGTTGTTAGTAATTCAATTTATAATAACTTTTAATTTTCGCTGCCAAGGAAATATTAAAATTAAACAATCATTGTTCCGTGTGGTTTTAGAAAGAAAAATTTAGCCGCCTTTCAATAATATTTGTTTAGTAAAGTCCATATATCTGATCATATGAATTTAATAAATAAATCCATGCACACATAAATATGTATATAAATCTATATTTACAATATAATGATTTAATGCTTGTTGAATTCCAAAGTACAATACGGAGGGCTATATTCCCCTTATTAATTTTAGTTTGGTTTGGAAGTTTTCATTGTAAAACTGGTGTAGATGGTCTCAGTTATTTGATATTATTTCTTTCTCTTTTTGATATTATTCCTAAAACCAATAAATAAACGTGCAACTCCAAAACCTAAAACAACCGTAATTTAATAAATTGATAAGGATAGAAATTTACATTTTTTTTCAATCAAGTGTAAATAGTTTAAATATTGATTTTAATTTGACTGATTAGACAAATAATGAGAATCCCAACCTGGTGTTTTATGATTTGGTTCAATGGAACCAAAATAGTGTTGTAAAATTTGTAATGCTTTGGGAACTCAATATCTGTTAGACATAGGTACCAGGAACCTGATGGCTGTTCTCATTTTTTTTCTCTACAAATTAATGTGATTACGTAATATGTAATACAATTAGACCCTAATTCATAAAAATAACAAGGAAAGAAGAAATGTTTCATCATATTGCCTAAAGGTTGGACCCAGCTCTCAAATCAGTAAATTTGTGTTATCTCCACTATTCCTATGGTTAGTAGTTTTTATCACATTGGATGTCGACGTCTTTCTTTTTCTTTGTCTGAAAGACGACTGTATGTGTATATGTATGTGTGAGTGTCTGGAGTGTATGGATGACGGTGCGCATGTATGTGGGTGTATGAGTGTGTATGCACGCGTTAGTGTATGGGGGGTATGGATGGCGTGTATGTGTGGGATGGGATGAAGTGCGCAAGTGTGTGACTGAATTAAAATTATGGAGAGGGACGTGCTGATCGTGGTTCTTTCGCCAAGGGGGTCGCCAGAGTCTCATTCTTTCACTTGCTTTTTGCCCATTTCCGTATAAATCGTGTATTTTGCGTAAATTATGATTATTTGTGCTGAAGTAGCAGGGTTTCTACTCGAACCCTATGATTGAAGCTAGTCAAAAAGGGGCTATAATTAAACCACACTAGGTACGCGACCTGCTATGCCAATTCGTTGATATCCAACGAATAGCGCTTCATTACAGTGGTCTGGTTATGGCCAAGGACCTGCATTTTTCAGTTTCTCTGATTCTGTGCAACTCAAAAGCATACCCAGCTAACTCGTCGTGAGAAATTGGTATGGCTGACAACGTCGAACTAAGTTTTAACTGGTCAAACCACGAGCTAATCCCAGTTTTTTTGTGAAATGAGTGTCGTTTCCACGTTGCTATGTTACACAACCTTGCATAACGTCCCCCTTCCACACATACTCCACCCATACCTCCAATCAGTTTTTATCCACTCAATGAACCATAACCAGTATAATTTCTTCCTCACTTAATCCACAACACATCCTACTAATCAACATTTCATAATGCTGGTTTTGCTCATCGTATAATTCAATAACAAACTCTCACGTTTTTTTTTCTCCAAAATTAGTTTTCTTGTTGTTCCTCGGTGTTCTTGCCTGTGTATATCATTTTGTTAGTCTAACATATAATATTTTTTTAAAATCAAAAATAAATATTTTAAGTTTTTTAATTGTTTTATTTTAATTGTTTAATTGTGTAAATATGGTCTAATGTCTTTAATATTTTTAATGTTTTTACAAGTAAGTTGCTGTTTTGTTATAATATAGATTTATCTAAACAAATATAATTTCGCATTGTCTAGTTCTTGAAAATGACGGCCATTACAGTCGAAAATTCGAATTAAAATTACAAAAATAAAGAAAAAGTAAGCAGTAATTTATGTTTGATAATACAGCCAATCCACAATAAACTCCCGTATATAATAACATAAAATAGTTTGTTGAGTAAAAGGAATACAAAGGCAGACCACAGCAGAATCCTGTACTGTGGTAAAGGTATATCTGGGCTAAAGGATTCTCAGCACTCTTTGAAAAACGCAGCTCGGTGGTGCATGTGTTTCATCCTAGCTTTGCTTTTGGACTTGATCTTAGATACAATTTTCACTTAGAATCTTACGGCTTGGGTGACTCTGTCGGTATATCTTCTAAAATCATTGAGTCTAGTAAGCCCTATCACTACGTCAAAGTGCCATGTTCACAATATTGAGTATTAATTGTGCTAGAGTTTTTTTTTGGGTTTATACTAATGACGAATTCAACTCAGTTACTCACTCTCAAGAAATAATAAATAACGACCCTAACAAATGACATACTCGAATCAAATATCAAGAACCACGCGCAACTTACACAACAATTGTTCATTCTTTAAAGTTCAATAACGTCATCTGCCAAAAAAAAATTGAATTAATGAATTTAAAGAAAACAAGAAAGGATTGAACACATTCATTTTAGCAGACTTTAAGGTTAGTTTGTAGAATTAACAAAACGTAATCAAATGACTTTTGTTTTAAGTAAACATAAATAATATTTTTTATGGTAATGTAAAATGTAAAATATTGCAAAAATTATTACAAAATCAAAAATACAAAATTTTTTCAAAATTCCAAATATATTTCAAAAACTATGTAACGTCAGCTATATTCACCTAAATAATATTAAAACCAATTCCTATTCTTTTTTTCGTTCAATCAAAATATATTTCATTCATTACGTTTCATTTTCACAATCATAATAATTTTAAAATTTTCAAATTATAACGAACAACTTCAAATTCGAATATCACAATAAATAGATAAAGGAACTCATTTGTTTGCTCAATTTTGCTTCATTTTGTTTTTTTGTTGTTGCTAATAATATGATGTGTCAAAATCACATTTTTGATAATTAAAAAAAAAAAATTCCAAGTTTTTGTTGTCTAATGGCCGACTCAAGACGTGTAACATTGTTCAAATTTAAATCTAATATGTGATTAAAGTTCTCCATCTGAAACATAATTGTTATAAAATTAAATGAATTAGTGAAGAATTGATTGAGTTATTTGAATACGAAAAATACCTCGTTTCCGTGAGCTTTGGTTGAAGTGCAAAGTCATATATTGTCCGCCATATTTTCTACATTAAATTTCTCATTCAACAGGGAGTTGTTTTTTATAATATCTAAACTAGACTAGTGGTATTTCTATCACCCATAAGAACACCCTAATTAATGTTACATTCGTCTATGTTATAGTGATATATGTATTACGTGAACTTTTGTTGGTGAAGTCGAACAATTGAATTTTTAAAAAATTCCCAATAATTAAATAGTGGTGGAAAATTTTGTGTCTAAATTTTTGAGAAATTCAGGATACTTTGGATATTGTAATAAACCGGTTGGACCGGCTGATAATGGAACTTCAGAGTTTGCAACCGTTATAAAATTATTTGGATCTCAACATTTGAGAATTTATGAGATTGTTTACAATTGTCTGCAATTGGAATTATCATTATGTAGCTGTATTAATTAATCGTTGTCTTGCATATGGGACTCATTCTTTCATCAAAATAAGTAGATTAATATTGATAAATTATTTACCATTGAAGAATTATTATTGACACATTTATGGACTGCAGTTAAATTGTTTCAACTATAACAAATTCAAAAATTTCCATGTCCAACTTCATTTTCAATTACGTTTACGTCATAAAAACAGCTACATTTTTTTTTCCAAAAAATTGACTAAAAATATAAATGAAATCATTTTTTGACACACTTGACATTATTTTTTGACAAACTTATAATCCCATCATTCTCTATAATAATAATAAAATATCATGCCATACAAACTATTAATTTTATTTTTTTCTAAAAAAATTGGGTAAAAAATAAATAAAAACCTTTCTTTTGACACACTTGACAACATATTTTTGACAAACTTATAATCCAATAAGCTAGTTTTTGATCTCACATACCAATCCCTCCCATCAAGATTTCTCCAAATTTAATGTTCCTACTCGTAATCACTTAAAATGAACGTTTTTAAGCCAAAAATATGAAAATTTGCTATTTTTGACACACATAATGATTTTTTGACACATTTCCGGTACAGTTATCGAACACAGCGTCCTTTTTTTTTTTTTTGCTTTTTTAGAATCAGTAGGCCCTAAAACGTCGAGAAATGCCAAAAAAAGTGGGGGTAAGAATTTCACTTTTGGCTCATGAATTACTTAGGTCTTTCAGACCGAAGTAACTTTTTCTAAATTCCAATAATATTCCAAAAATTCTTAAAAATTTAAACTTTTTCAAAATTCTAAAAATATTTCAAAAATAATTACAAAATCAAAAATTTAAATTTTTTTCAAAATTCCAAAAATTTTAATGAAATCGAAAACTTCAAAATTTTAAAAATATTCCAAAAATTCTTACAAAATCAAAAATTAAAACTTTTTCCAAAATTCTAAAAATAATTGCAAAAATTATTACAAAATCAATAATACAAACTTTATTCAAAATTCCAAAAATATTTCAAAAACTATAACAAATTCACAAATTTCCATGTCCAATTTCATTTTAAATTACATTTACGTCATAAAAACAGCTACATTTTTTTTCCCAAAAAATTGCTCTAAAAAATCAATGAAATCATTTTTTAACACACTTGGCGTTATTTTTTTGACAAACTTAATGCCATAATTCTCTATAATAATAATAAAATTTCATTTCATACAAACTATTAATTTTATTTTTTTTTTAACATTGGGTAAAAAATAAAAAAAAACCTTGCTTTTGACACACTTGACAACATTTTTTTGACAAATCTATAATGCAATAAGCTAGTTTTTGGTGTCACATACCAATCCCTACCATCAAGATTTCTCCAAATTTAATGTTCCTACTCGTAATCACCTAAAATGAACGTTTTTTAAGCCAAAAATATGAAAATTTGCTATTTTCAACACACATAATGATTTTTTCAACACACTTACGGTACAGTGTTACGAAGTTAGGATTCGATTTCGTAATTGTATAAGGCTAGTAATCCATCTTTGTAATTGGGACTCTCCCTGCTTGTCCACACGTATTAAATTCGCAAAAGCAGAAACTTTAGTAGTTGTTCTCGTTTTTTTTTTGTCAAACATGATTTCTTATATCCAATTCAAAATCTTCTTTCTGTTTAAAAAAATTTGTCATAAAACAGTTGCGCAATTTTTTTGAATCGGAATATAATCGTTTGCTGTACTATCATGAACTTTTAAGGTTGTTTCTGATTTACTTTTTGTTGAATATAATGTCTTTTAATCATTTTGTAATCATTTTTTTTGGATTCGTGTCCAATTTTAACACAAGTTAAAGGTTAGTTAATTGTACCAATTTTTTTATGGCTACAATAATTAACGAAAAGGAAATAAAATTTCCCAAGGAACTGCCTTATCGATTCGTTATTGTTGATAAACGGCGTTAACTGATTATAAATAGAACGCGATAGTTAGCTTCGGTCTCTTGTGCATTTTGAAAATTCTATCGTGAATATCAATAAAATGATTTTCTTTATTGAATTCACGTTTTTGTATTTAATTTAAGGTTAAATTAAGTAGCCAATTTTTAATTAAATTAAATTCTATTAGTGCAATTATTCAAATTTTTTTATTAGTATAATTTTTATTAGAACAATTTAGAGAAAGTTTATATGTTGTGCCGCGTTACTTTATTAAAACAAACACAAAAGATTTACTACCCATTTTCAATTCAGTTAAAAACAAAAAACAAAAAAATTCTATCTGTTTGTGCCACGTTAGTTAATTATAAAAAAACACACCAAAAATTTACTACCTATGTAAACTCTTGTTGCATTGTGAAAATTATCTCGTGAAGATCAAATTATAATGTATTTATTTTTGAAATTCAAGTTTTTTCTCTTAAAATTAAGTAGAAAAAGTTTTAATTAAAATCAAAATTTTAACTAGCTCAATTAGTTCAATTAGACAAATTTATATGTTTGTGATCTATAGAAAAAAGTTATAAATGTTTGTGACGTGTTTTCTAAAACATAAAACTCTCTTAGTCTATTAATTCTATTGGAATTAATTTGTTTTTGTTGTTTGACAGCCGTCAAGAACATATGTTTGGTGTTTTTTGTGTTGTAAAAAAGTTACAAAATGTGAGATGTTTTTTTTATTAAATGCAAATAGTTTAATTGTTATTTAATTAGTAAATTAATGATAGAAAAAAAATCAGAAATTATAACAACAAAAAAAAATATATATTATATGTTTGTGATATAAGTTAGCCAAAAACTTTTGTATAATTGTAAGTACTGCATCTAACCTAACAAAAGAAAACCAAAAATAATCTATAAAAATTATGAATATGTTTGTAATTACTTAATCCATTTTTATTGGTGTGATATCAATTTTCATTGTGAAAAGATTCATCTGTGATTTAATTATAAGTTGACAACCAAAAGAAGAAAATAAACCACCAAAACCAAATTTTGGACACAACGCATGTTAAAACTAAAACTAGTTTTTTTTTGATATAGAGAAATTTCTTTTGTTGTTTGGTTATAGTAGATGCAGTGTAATATTAATTAATTAAAATTTAAAGATAATTAAGAAGCTAATTATTGAGCTTTGGTTTAAACAAATGTTATTTATTGGAATTAAAATTTAAATTTGTTGGATAATCTGTTCTTTTTATTCCGGAAATCTCTGTCGACACATTTAATTCCCGAACCATCCTATAACAAAGAAAAGGGTGTGTCGATTTTTTTTGCATATGGCGGGTTTTGTTCTTCCGGCGATGACGCTAACGAGATATTGATCAAGAACAGCAATCACATATATCTGTAATTTTATACATCAATATCTGTAATTTTATACATCAGCTATAGTCATCTGCATTTGCATTTTAGTTTATCGATCCTGTGTACGACCATTGATGATCGCTGGAGCTGCAGTAAAGATTGAACGTGTCGCCAAACCACCGCTAGCCTAAGTGATCATGATATTCTAAATTTTGAAGGAGCCAGGCTTGGGACGTAGAAGAGGGACTGGAATATTTATGGGGTGAGTTTTATTTTATTTTTATTTTATTTTTATCTTTAAATTAGAGGTGTGAATGAGTATGGGTGCGTGTATATATGAGTGTAAGTATGTGGAGGAGAGGGGTGGTTCATGGGATGCATGTTTGGTGAGTCAATGTCTATATTATACTTCATTTATATCACAATGTAGACGAAAGTCAAAGCAGTCGTATAACAGTCGATATTAAAATGTCAAGGTGGTAAGATACATTTCTATAAAAAAAATATAACTAAATTTTTCTACTTTGTTCCTGCAATTGAATTAATTTATTCCTAGATTTTTTTTTATACAAAGAAAAAATGTGTGAAAGTTTTGTATTAATGAATTTAAAAGATTTATCTGACACAGTTAACTCACCTCTAAAACTAACACAACGGACAAAGTATACATGTTGTGACGTATCTCAAAATTACCTCGTATTTGCTGCTTCCTCAGGTAGCGGATATTTATTCGAACGCGATCCTTGTACATTTTTTTTGTACAAATAATACCAAACAAATATGGTACTATAAATCAAATTGCAATATCAAAACATGAAAAAAATGTATATCATTCTCATCCATACAATGGGTTATGATTGTGCTTACGATTGATGTGTTGAATTCATCAGGACCACAAATGATAACAACGCAAAATGATGATACAACTGTAACATATTTTTATTGGAGGGATGATGATAAAAACATATTTTATGGTGATAAAAAGTGCAATGTAACGTTAATTGTTTCATCATATTTATTGGGGCGTACCTTTTTTTTACATACTGCAACAAATTCAATACTTACATTAGAAAATCCCATTTCTCAAATTAATGGATGAGGTAAATCACTGTTAGTATCCACAAATACCAAATGCGTCCTTTGAGATACAGGTAAAGAAGAATTCAAACAGATTGGAACCAAACTTCGTGATGGTGAATATGGTGCGTGTTTTATAACACCATCTGGTGATGTATTCAAAAATAAAAACAAAAATCAATTGCATCAATTAAAGAATATTCTATTAAATCTAAAACCAACCAAAGTAGTATTAAATGAAATAAATTTAAATAAGACGGAAAATCATTTTCCGTTTATAATGATGTGTCAAAATTATTTTACGATCAATTATGCTAATCGAAAATCCCAATTATATAATGAATATGTTTCTTTAACCAATGAGAATGCATGATCTGTAATAAAATTTATTTTTACTCTAATTTACAAAAAAAGGATTTATTACAATATATGGCATAATGGTTGGGCCAAGCTTGCAAACCAGTAAATTCTTATTATCTCTACCATTCCTATTGTTAGTGTTTTCTTTTTATCACAATGGTTGTCAAAGTTTCTTTTTGGTGTGAAAGACGACTGTATGTGTATATGTTTGCGTGAATGTCTGGGGACATGGATGATGGTGCGTAGGTATGTAGGTGTATGAGTGTGTATGCAAGCGTGAGTATATGGGGATATGGATACTGTGCATGTGTGTGAGAGTGCGTGTGTGTGTGTGGGTGAGGGTGTGAGAGTGTATGCGGTGTGAGAGTGTGGGAGTATGTGAGTATATGGGGTTGGACGTGGTGATCGTGGTTCTTTCGCCTAGGGGATCGCCAGAGTCTCATTCTTTCACTTGCTTTTTCCCATTTCCGTACACATCATGTTTTTTCACGTACGTTATTGTTTATTTGTGCTGAAGTAGCAGGATTTCTTACTCATTCCCATAGGCTTCCGCTAGTCAGGGACTATAAAAATAAATCTCGCTAGGTACGCGACCTGCTATGCCATTTCGCTGTTCATCAACGAAAAGCGCTTCATTATAACAGTTATCGAACACAGCATCCTTTTGGACCTGTTCCTTGAGTATACCTATCTTTAGAAAAAAACATTTTTGAAATCCCTCCAGCGGTTTTCCTTGTAGCGTAGGTAATGACGGATAGCCGGCCGGCCGGCAGACAGACACACATTTTTTTTTGCTTTTTTAGAATCAGTAGGTTCTAAAACGTCGAGAAATGCCAAAAAAGTGGGGGTAAGAATTTCACTTTTGGCTCATGAATGTAATACTTAGGTCTTTCAGACCGAAGTAATTATACATTTTCTGAATTATTGATAATATTATTATTTTTTATTAGTTTCAGAATTTTGAGGATAAACAGCAAATTATTTGAATTCGAGCTAATCTAGTAATATAAAATAAAAGAGATTACTAATTATTTCTCTTCTTACGAGGATGATATTGCAAAATTTTAAGTTAAAATTATGACCATATTGAGACTAGAACACAGTTTTGTGTTTTTTTTTTGGAGAATCAGCGGGACAAAAAAGAACAAAATTAAAAAAAATTATATTCGTTGTTCATAATTTTTGGTCCTTCAAGCCGGATACATAACATACGGTTATAAAACAGTGCGCTCTATCTGTCTGATTTTAATTAAATTTTCATACAATCTAGAGTGGATAATCGTTTAATTATACTGAAGTTTTTTCAACTCGATAGATCTAATTTTGTTCAAAAAACTATTCTTTCTCTTATTTAAAGGACTGATTTCTATTTAAAAGTAGCTATTGGATTAAGTAATAAAGTCAAGATAAACCAGAATTTTGAATAAATTGTAACGGGTATCTCATGTTTAGCAAGTTTGTTTTCCTGTTCTATTGAGTATTAACCGAAAAAAAATTACAAGATCGAAAGGAGGTTAATTTAATGACTGATTATTTGAGTTGATTGCTCACCAGTTTTGGTCCTTCGAGCCGGATATCACATGTGTGTCGATTATTTACCACGTACTAAACTATACATGCTCAAACTTAAAATTGCTATTTTCTTCGATAGTTGCTTGTTAAAACCTTCAACGTACATGATAAAAAACAGAAAAATCATACAAACATCAAAACCTTATATTCCATAAGTGCAATAACCAAACAAATTTCAATTTCATTAATAAGATTTCAATTATCTCAAATAAACAATAATAAAATTTATATGAAAATTATTCTTTCAATTTTCCCTATAATTTTCTTTTTGTTTTGTTGAGAAAAAAAAATTATGACAAACAGAAAATTTTTTGAAAATTAAAATTGATTTGATTTTAATTTGATATTAATTTGAATGTAATTTCATATAAAAAGATTTAGAGATTAATATGAAATAAAAACCTGTTTAGGGAAAATATGAGAAAACGTGTTGTTGGAAAAGTTGACGTGTTCTTTAATATTAATACGAAAACAATGAGTTGAATTTAGATTAAAATTTATAATCTGATAACGTATTGGATAATGGTTTTGTTTGGGATATTGATATTCACTCATGTAATTTACTAAGAGTTATAACAAAAAATTATTTCACCTTTTTCTGTCGTCATAAAAATTCATTTTAAAGTTATATTTCTTAAATGTTAATGTTATCAATGTTTTGCAGTCTAGCATAAGCGCATTCATGAAAAATAATAATAATCATAACAATTACATAAAATGGAAGCTAATAACAATAATAATAAGAAAATTAAATATGAAATATAACAAACTTAAAAGTTTTTCTTTTCCTTTGAATACAACAATAAAAGTGGAATAAAAACTTTCGAAAAAGAAAATTTTTTATTAAAGATAAAGAACAAAAATACAAAGAAACTTTGGAAACTTTTCCTTTTTTTTCTGTATGTTTTGTACGTGATGTCTCTCTCGTTTTACATTTTAAAAGGAACAAACATAACAACAATGGGAATAGATGGTAGAAAGGAAAAATTTTTAACTTCAACAAAATACACTCGATGCTAAATTGTTTTACCTGTTTTTCTTTATATTAAATTTTTATATAATTTATTTAAAAGAAAATGATAAGAAGTTATAAAGAAAAAGTATTATAGGACTTAGAGTATTTCAACGTTTTCACTTGGTTGTTTTCAAATGATAAGAAACGAAAAGATTAAAATGTCATTTTTGTGAATTGGTTGAAAATGACTGTTTAGTGAGTGAGATGCTGGGCATTTTCATTCTCTTTGTAAGTGTGCTTAAGCTTCATTATGCCTCCAGACGCAGTATGCGTCAGAGATGCGCGGTTCAATGAAGCTTTTTATTCACAATGCTTAGTTTCAGATGCTCACAATATAGACTCTGTAATGGAGCCTGGACCTATTGCTAAGAATATCAATAGGAAGAGATCGGGGGACTGCGCACCTTGCGATTTTAAATTCCATCTGGTGAAAGTCCTGCGGATACGAGAATGTACGTCCCCCATTCCAATACAAATTAATCAATATTCACGCATTCGAGAATTTACAGACAGGCCTAGAAAAAAATTGAGCAGAAGAGATTTTGACGAGCCTAACCGCGAAGAAGCCAAAACCATCACATCCACTCCAATACAATACTTTAGTTATATGAACAATATTATCAAATAAATGAATGACTCACCCCATGATGATAAAGATCCCACCTCTCAGTACCTTTTTTAGCCTTAATATATATATTGCTTCGTTGTACCCCAAATCTGCACGGACGAGTGTTGAACGGTAATGTTGACAAAAATGGTAATATAAATATTTGATCAAATAAAGTGCTGCGTCACAACGATTGGACGTCGATTGTCGTCACAACGATTGCAATGCATAAATACGACTAATCTGACTTGTGTTCAAATTCATTGGTTTGCGTTAAAACGTTCAGACAACGTCCGAATGATCCCTACAAATTTGTTTTTTTGTGATAGTGAAAACATTAAAATAAGAATAAAATCTGTATTGCCACTTAGCAAACATCTGGCCAATACGAAGCATGTTTCTCATCTAATGGATAACGTAAAAATTTACAAATTTCTATGGTTGATTAAATAAAATGTTTCTTTTTGAAGTGGTTTTGATTTTAAAAGTATCTATGTGTTGTTGTGACACATGTTGTAATTCCGTTTCACTCTTTTTTTTATTAAAAATAAATCTATAAACATATTTTATCAAACAAATTGAAACAACAAATATTTTCCGTAACTATTCGCTTATGATTTTAATCCACAAAAAAGGAAAACAAAAAAAAAACAATGTTAAGATGCAATAAAAGAAAATATAAATAATTTTCTTTATTTTCAAATCCATTCCTTACACATGAACGAAAAAAAAAAATGAAAATATTAACCGAAATTTACGATCGTATTTTCCGCTTTAAAAATAAAATCATTTATAGTTCACCCCTCGGACTAGGAATATCTTTACAATTTTTCTGTTATTTTCTTTGCGGCTTTTCATTTCTTGTCTTATTTTCATTTTTATTATAAAAGAAATAAAAGAAGTGGAAACATTTTTTCTTGTGTTTGTTTTCTTTTTATTTTATGGTTTTCCTTCAGTCTTGTACCATGGTAAAAGCGCATAAAAGTTAAGAGTCTTAATATAAAACAAAAGTTTATGTTTATTAGAAGTAACTTGGGGAGAAGAAGGTGAATTGTCTGAAAACTTTTTTTCTTTAATTTTGTTAAGTTTAAAATACGGGAATTCAGTTAATACAAAATGTTTCGTTGGTAATTGGACAATTTTCATTTAGAACTTAACAAAAAAAACGATTTCGAAGTTTCAACAATAAACAGATCTGTATATTCATTTATTTTCAGGCGCGAAAATTATTGCAAATAGACTTAATTTTTTCAAATTCATCACAGTAACTGTAGTGGTCTATTTTTTAGTTGACGAGTTATATGCCAAGATCTTATACCAATTGGTTTTTAACCTAATTTTTACTTCTTTTTAAATTATTTTCAAAAATTACATTAATATAGATGTTTCTTTAGTGTTTGTGTGTTCTTTGTATAATTTTGGGCATGGTGTTCCTGTTTGTCCTAAATATAACAATTCTTTCTGAGCAATTGTTGTCAATTTATAGGGATTAGCGAAAACTTACGTAATTCTGATAAGTAAAATCCTAATATATTGGTTAAAATTAGTCATATACATTTGAACAACAAAACTGCTGACAAATAAATGATTAAAATATTAAACACTGATATGAATGTGGAAAATTAAAATAATAATTATAGACATTAGAATTAATAGTTTGATTCTAGAAAAAGTATAGTGTAAAACTCGCACAGAATTAAAATATTAATATCAACCTGTGCTCACTTTTAAATGCTTCAATAGGTCGTTCAACCCAGCTTATTGCTGTAGATGTATTTGTTTGATAACTTAAAAATAATTCTCATTTCCTTGGTCGATAAGCATTAATAAAGATTTCATCAGATCAGGGTTAAAATCAGACAATATTCAACATTTTTAGATTAACGCTCTTTAGATTAATAATAATGACTTGTAAATCTTATGTGATTTTAAAAATAGCTTAATCTTGCATTGTAATAGGTATGTAAGTGTAGTTTTATTTTTTAAGTTGATGATGTGATTTTTATTGATGTTTTGACTTTGAAGGGTAACGGTTGAGTTTTGATTTTTTAATATAACAATAACATTTATAATTTAAAAAAAATTAATGTTTAATTTACAATCAATCAGTTTTATATTTAAATAAATTAAATTAAGTTTTAAAATTTCAAGTAGTTTCAAAATAGAAAGAATGCCAAAGAATTAAGGAAGTTCAGTACGATCATTAAGATAAATACAAGTAAGTAAAGTTTTATCATGAGAGCTGGGTAAAAATTATTTTATTTTTTGATGCAATATTATAATTCATAATATTAAGTTTATAAAAATATATTCTACACTTTCTTTCTCTTCACTTTCACTTCAAAATTGTTAAATTATGTGTTTTGCTTAAACGCTCTGTAACAGGGTGTTTTGAAACTAATTTCTTCAAGTTCTACGCATTCGAATTCTGCGCATCCCACAAGTTAAATATATTTGTTTTTATCACTTCAAAGTCATTCCTAGGTTTTAATCTAATATTCTGTTCTGTTCAAAGCCCGACTTGAGATCTCTTATCTTTCGGGTCATGTATATCGTCCCCACAATTGAAACGTTATCAACGGTCCTTCGATTCTCGTCTAATCAATATTTTATTTACTTGTTTAAATTTTCAAATTATTTTTATGTTAGGTAGACCACCACATTTCAAAATTCATATTTTTCATTACCTTGCAAAAAATTTCGATGTCAACCAATCCTTTTGATAATTTGTAACAATTTGACTCAAACGATTTAATCATCATTGATAAATATTTAAATATATATTTAAATATTTATTTATTAATATTTAAATATTTATTTAACTCCAATACACAGTTAAGAAAAAGCTGAATATGTAATGTAAATTGCTGCACATATAGGTCCTACGGAAGTCTCCATTGTAAAACAATACAAAGCTTGCTTTAAAGTTAAATTTAATGTTTTTTGCATTAGCAAGATGTTTTCAAACTTCTAGCGTAGCAAGTTGTCTTCATACTTCTACCATTTCTATAAAAAATAAATTATGATGTTAAAGTTGTACTAAAATTTTTGGTTTCGCAACAATTGCCTATCAATTCAATAATAACTTGTTTTACATAACCCATATAGCAAAGCTTGTATTAAAAATTGCTGTAACTTTTTCAACTGTGTACTCCAGCATCTATAGCTAATAATGTCTTGTCGGAAAATGCGCAACGTTGATGTTTACAGATGGAATATCTATGTTGATGATTCATCGGATGATCTAAATGGTTTTAGATTCTTATTTAAAATAAAAATCAAAGACTGTGACGAAATCGTCAACAAACTTCATTATCCACAGATGAAGTATACGCTAACGTTTTAACACTAAGTTGAACTTTCAGATTCTGATTTTACTATAGAAATCCTCAAAGTAAATATGAGACCAGGTCTCCATCTTCAACTTGCTGGTTAGTGATTTCCTTCTATCCCTGAGTTTGTGAACATATGTGATGTAACAGAAGACTTACGGACGAAACTAGGTTATAATCCGGCCGTTCCATTACATTTCAAACTCTCGGTAATTTGTTTGTGAATCAGTGAACCTGGAACGAAAACTTCCTGGTCGAAAACTTCCTGGAACTTCCTACCTGGTCAAAAAGTTTTGGAACCAAAGTTGCCAATTTAAACCTACCATCTCTGATGTGTCACGTAACACTGCTCCCCGCTCATTTTTCTCCAATCGCTGTAATTTTACACATTGTGCCAATTTTGTTAATTGGTTATGTGATTGGCGATGGTTGCATTCGTGTTGATCCAACCAAACCAATCTTCCTAATCCCGATAGTAATTCCATTATTTGACTTCTCAAAAAACCTACGACTAATCGATGGAATGATGATGCATAATGGTTATTCAGTGTTCAGCTGAATATATTGAGCAGTAGATTTTACACTTTAACGGATGAGACTGTCCCGCCATTACATTATAGATTCTGAGGCATTTAAAATATTGCAATCATGCATTTATAAAAAATAGGATCAAATACAAATTAAAATATCAATATGAGCATAAGAGATGGCATAGTTTTCTTCTGTCCAACTCCCACGGAATTGTATACTGATAGCTCTGCGTAAAAATTATTTATAGCTTCAAAACTCTAATACCAGAGATTCTTTTTTAATTCAATAATTCACCGAAACCTGTTCATTTAGGAATTCAAAGACCTTGAATATTTTGCAACGATCTTTTTATTGGTTCAAGATTTGCTTATGATATTAAGACCTATACGTTGTTTCATCCGTTACTTGTAAGATAACTAAACACCTTTGAATTTATTGTCATGAACAAATTCAGTCATGATGTTTGAACCACTTAAATAAACAAATTTCTCTATGTTTGGTGTTTTTGAAAAAATTTTTTACGGATGTTAGTTTGAGTCAAACTTGCTCCGAGATCTACTCCAACGTTATGGTGTTCATCATATTTTAACAACAACAAAAAATACTTCAGAGCCAGTCAACAGGTCTTTAATTGGTGCTATCCGCGCTTATGTGGTCGATGATCAGAATGAGTTGCACAAACACATTCATGAAATTGCTTCTGCTTCAAGACATTCAAAAGATTACCTTGCATTGAGCTAATGACTAACAACTACGTGACTTTGATATTTAAAATGAAAGCAGCATAAAAACTACCAAACCCAACAACCATCTAAGCACTGGAAAAATAATTGGTACTTAAGCATCTGAAATTTGCACATTCTAAGGAACGAAAAACAACAAAGTCGACGGAGTTGACCTCGTGATTTTAATCCAGGTCAGGAAGTTTTCGTTCAAATTTTTATTTTAGTGACGCTTTCAAACTTTTCAACGCCAAGCTAGTAAATAAATTTTTTAAAGCTAGTATTTTTACTAAAGAGAGTAATGATCGATATAAAATTTGCAACATACAAGGTAAATATCATGGGGTCTGTTACACCAATGATATTCACTGGTATTTTTCTTTCTTGGAAAGCTTCACATATATTTTGTTATGTTCAAAGCCCGGCTTGAACGCACATTGCTATCTTTCGGGTCATATAAGTCGTCCCCACGATTGTAACCTTATTAACGTTCCTTTTGATTCTAGTTTAATCAAAATTTTATACACTTATCTGAATTATTCAATTTATTCTCATGTTAAGTTGACCATTATAATTAAAAAATCATATTTTTCATTCCTATGGATAAAAGATCATTGATAAAACTTAATGAAACATGATGCGCATTTTCTGGTTTGCAAGTCCCAATGGGATTACAAGATGTAGTCAAGCTCTGACAGTCATATTCACCCTCACTACTGAGTTCTAGCCGATCTTAGATACCCGTCATCTGTGCCAATGTCAAGATAAAATAGTTTTTGTTAAAAGTCGCTTTCTGGGTAGCTTCAGAACGACTTAATTTCGATTTTTTGAAAATTGAAACTCAAAGTGACTTTGAAATTTAATTGCAAGAGAACAACTCACGCTATATCAACGATTTTATATGCGTTGTAATGCAATAAAATGCGCAATAAAATTTTAAGGATGCGAATTTTAGATCAAAAATTTTACGATAAAATAAAAAGCATGTATATATATATAAGCATTATATATATATATAAGACTTCATTGATTTTTTTGAGAAACTTTGTGATTTGGAATTCAGTAAGGGTCACCAACATGTGGACTTAAGAGATTCCATGATTTAAAAAGATAGAAAAGATGTTCCGACCTTACGGGAATTTTTATTAGAACACAATCCGTTTGAAGGTATTGCTAATTTGCAAAATATTGTCACCGGATTGATTGAAACAGAGGAAATAAATTGTTACAATGCACTGGTTATTGGGATTTGGTACATTAAAAAATCCAAAAAAGATAAAATAATTTTCATACTGCATGAAGTCAATAAGAATGAAGATTGGCGATAAAATATTTCTTGTAGATCCACTATTATTGTTCCAAAGAATTTGTGTCATGAAAAAAAATTCAGGCAAGTGCGAATATAATTTGCTCTCTGAGGGTTCCGTGCACATAATATAATATTTGAGAAAAAAACAGTTTTTGTTAGTATAGTTTCACGTTTATTTGGAATTATAACTAGTAAAAGAAATTTTAGTATCGATTTGGCAAAATCCCTAAATTTTTTTTTTCAAAATGTCTACTTTAAACCCCTCTATGAATATTTGAAATTATAACAACCATCCAAACATTTCTGTTTCGATTTAACAAAATCTCTACACCCGTGAATTTTTTAAAATTTTTTCCTTTGTAATGTTCGTATATAAGGGGGGCGGGCAAAAGAGATTTTACATTTTTGAAAATAAGTCGAAAATTTTTCTTACAAAAATTACAAAAAAAAACTGTTTTGCACTACAAAAAAAAATCACCATTCATATGACACTCCACATGCCATGATCAAAAATAATTTTTTTTTCAAAATGTCTACTTTAAACCCCCTCTAATGAACATTTGAACAGACATTTGATTTGACATTTGTTTCGATGTAGCGAAATCCCTACACGCGTGAATTGTTTTAAATTTTTTCTTTTGTAATGTTTGCAGATAGGGGGAGGGGGTCAAAAAATTTTTTTACGTTTTTGAAAATAAATCGAAAACTGTACTTTCAAAAATTACAAAGAAAACTCTTTTGCACAACAAAAAAAATCACCTTTCATAGGACACCCCACATGCCATGATCAAAAATAATTTTTTTTTCAAAATTTCTACTTCAAACCCCTGAACCCAATGAACATATGAAATTGTAACTACCAAAAAAAAATTTGTGTTTCGATTTAGCAAAACCCCTACACCCATGAATTTTTTAAAATTTTTTCTTTTGTAATGTTCGAAGTTAAGGGGGAGGGGACAAAAAAAACCACTCGTTTTCGGTAATAACTCAAAAACTAAGTAGTCGAAAATTCAATGAAATTTTTTCGATTTGTTGATTTTTCTAGACAAAACTCGATTACTTAGAAAAAACTTTTGTTTTACTAAGAGGGGGGGGGGGGGCAAACGAGGCATTGTTTTTGGTTGTGTTATAAAAGTGAGGACATTTTTTAACAATCGCAATACCAATATTCGATGTTGCTATTGTAAAAAACATTGATATTTACTGCTCTAGTCTCCCTCCTGGCTCATAAATTCGTTGTTTATAAAACAAATATCAAACACTAATTTTTGCATTGAACAATGTTTCAATTTATTTAAAGCGGGCTTCGTAAGAGCTAATTAACAAAAGAAATTTAAATATATTAATCTTACACGACTGCACCCCTACAATACCTCCAACTTTTCTAGATTTATTTTATTACATTTCAACTACCCGGGTATCTGGATAAACCGGGTATTTCAGAAATTAAATACTCGACTACCCGGATACTTTGCAAAGTCGAGTAATTTGGATACCCCAGTTGCGCATTGTGTGCTGTCAAAAAATTTGTTTATTTCCATCGCAACTTGTGAAACCGGATGCTCCGGTGATAACTGTCATAATAATGCTTCAACTTTAGATCAAGAAGAGGAGGATATTGACAGTGACGTATAGTTCTTATAAGGATTCAGTGTTCTAAATATTAATGAAAAACATTTGAATTTAGTTTATAATTAAAAAGAAACCCGTCGCCTTTAACTAACTTTTTTTATGTAATCATATATGGGGGTGGTTTTTAAGGAATGAGCTTTTATAAAAAAATCCTAAATACTATATTTCAGAATATCTTACAACTTTTATATGTGAACTTTATTTCACTCTGTTAAGATTTAATTTGTAGTTTAATTAGTTTTGACTATAAGGGGCAGTTTTCACCCCTAAAAAATAAAAATCGCACATTGGCATAGAATAGATTGAAGTAGAGGGTAATTAGAGCTTAATTCCAAATTTTCAGGCAAATCGATGCTGCTTCAAAGAATTCGGAGGTTCCTACTATTTGTACCATCATTTGCTGGACTATTTATTGCATGAGCAGAATCAATCGCCACTTCTAAATAAGAACCATTATAGTTAGCACCGATAAAATACCGAGTTTCGGATTTTGTCCCCTTACCGTTCAGGAGAAAACTGCCGCTAAATAATTTTAGTCTCACGACCACAGTCATCAGGGGTAGTGAAGTCCGAAATTCTACGTCCACGCCATGCTACATGGGTAACGCTAACAGAATTAGGTTGGTGTAGTTGAGAGGGGCAGAGTAAATACTGTTTATACTCAATGATTCTGCACCATGGCGAGTCATTGGCGCCGCAAAACCAATGCAACTCAAGCGTCTGTTCTCCATGTTAGGGCTGGCTGGAGCTGGCGTCTGTTTTGTTTCAAGTGGCTCGCTATATAAACGTGTAGCAAGCATCTGTTCTCCATGTTAGGGGTGGTTTGTAGCGGGCGTCTGTCTTGGATCAAGCGGCTCGCTATATAAACATGTTAAAAGGTTGTTTCTGGTGACCTTAGATGCAAAACGAACCCATTCACGAAAATTTGGGCTGGGCGAAGGCTAACACCCCCATTTCCGTAAAAAATTACTGTCATGAATTCTGTACACAGGCCTCGGTTTTTCTCGAATTCAATTAGAACGACCTCGGAAACTGTACCCGGACTACGATTTAAAATTGGGAACCTGGAACATGCTAAGCCATAGAAGACAATGTGATCTACTAAAACTTACAAACCAAATCGATAGCTATACACTGAGTATAGTGGCGTTACAAGAACTAAGATGGCCAGGCAGTGGAATCCACGAAATAGCCAAGGGATACATTCTCTACTATTGCGGTTATGAAAACGGAGCTGAATTTGGAGTTGGCTTTCTCATACATCGTCGCGTGAATCAACATGTTATCGACTTTTGCTCAATTAATATGCGGATATGCACACTGAGAATCCGTACGCAAAAATTTAATGTAACGATCTTCAATGTTCAAGCACCTACTGAAGACAAAGCAGATGACATTAAAGACCTGTTCTTTCTAGAACTCGAAAAAGTCATCA